>CM019693.1:19321616-19921616 GCA_009760885.1 Achatina immaculata | reverse complement strand
TCTTAATAATATTTTTGTGATATGGCTCCCTAAAGCTAATTTTATGATACTGATTTCCAGTTTTCTTTGGAACTGTAAAGAAAACTGATTTAGACACATCTGATGATATTATTTCCTGCATCATGGATAATTTTTAGAAGTCGTGTTACTTTTCTATGCCAGTATCTCCTAATGCCATGATCATTTCTCTTGTGATGTTATCAGGTGCCTTCCTTGCCTGCATTTGCCTGAGTGCATTTCTTATTGCCATTTCCAGTACTGGGGGGGGTGTCCCCTCATTATTCATGCTTACACTGAACAGCTCATTTCTCAGGCCATTATATAAGTATGTGCTCTGACCATGGCCTCTGTGACTTCCTCATTTTTTTTCCATAATAACTTTGCCCTCCTTTGTTTCCAAACAGCCTGCTACTCTCCTTGTTCTTTTCCCATGAGGTTCTTTTTCTTTTTTTTTATGAAACTCCTTGCCAATATAAAACTATTCTTCAGTCTCATCACATTCTTCTTCTTCTTCTTCTTCTTTGTTCGCATTGTCTGTCTATATCTGCAGTCCAGTCTCTTGGACAAATTTCACTGTTTTTTTGTAATTCATGTATGGAACCACAGAGCTCATCTTCTTTAGTAGTTTCACTGGGGCAGTAATTATTTCTCAGTGTCTCATAGTTGGTGCAGTTCTGGAGGACATGTTCCACAGTTTGGGGCACCTGAGCACATAGGGTTAGTAGTACCAACCTTAAACTTTGTATACATATGACTTCAGAGTCTGTGGTGTCCTGTTCGGAGACGGAAAATGGTGACTTGTTCTGTTTAGCACGTGATAGTCATCATGTGGTGATGTTTGTGGCTTCCTGTAGGTTTTTATCATGCTTTTATTCTGATTATAGGTGATTGGTATGTCTGGTTGCTCCATTTCAGTGCCCTCTTTGGCCAGACGGTCAGCTTTCTCATTGCCTGGTATCCCACAGTGGGAGGGAATCCACTACAAGATGACTCTGTGTTGTATGCCAATTTTTGACAAGGCATCCTTAAGGTCTGGTAGTTTGTTGCACTGAAGAGCTTCCAGTACTGATCTTGCATCTGTGAGAATTACTATGGGCCACGTATAAATCCTGAAGTCTCATTGCTCTAAAAGCCACCTCTCTTTCTCTTCCTTGCACCGCCTTCTTATTTCTTTGTTAATCTCTTTATATACTGTTTGGTTATTTTTGTTCTTCCTTCTCTTCTCCCATCTGTCATCCATTTTCTCTTCCTTGTCTCTGTGTCTTTGGTACTGATGCCTCTAATACTTGGTGGAATGATTCTTTTAAGGTTTCCCATTTATCGTTTACATCTTGAAATAATATTTCATAATCTGATAGTGCATCACATATTTTTTTTTAACTTCTATGTTGAATTTCTCTTTTATTTCTTTATCTTTTCTTAATATATCTATATTTACTTTAGCATTTCTGATCATTATTTTAACAGTCTTCAATTTTAACCTTAGCTTTGCTATTACTAATCTGTAAACATACACAAGAAGGTGTAAAAGGAAACAACAATATGGCTTCTTCGCTCATGAGAGGAAATACTTTTCTAATTCACATCAAAGAAGACAACTGAAATACTTCTCTAATCCACATCAAAGAAGATAAGTGAAATACTTCTATCTCTCTCTCTCTCTCTCTCTCTCTGAACCTTAAGTGCCCAGGGCACATGGGGCTTCCGCAAGGGTTTTCCACAAATGCCTGTCCTTCGCCTTTTTTTCTACTCTTGCCCAGGTGAGCCCTCTATTGCTCAACATCCTTTCTGTTGTTCTTCTCCATGTCTCTTTTGGTCTACCCTTACTTCTGCTCCCCTGCGGTGTCCATCTCAGTGCCATCTTTGGTAGTGAGTTGTCAGTCATTCGGAGCACATGTCCCAACCATTGCCAGCGTCTTTCCTCAATAATTGCTGTCAGTGGTTTCATCTGCATCTCCGCCAATTAGATGTCATTTCTTATAGTGTTTGGCCAAAATATTTTTCTAATTCTTCATAAACATTCAGTCTGGAAAGAATTCAACTTGTTTTCTATGGTTTTGGTGATTTTCCAGCATTCGCTTCCATAGAGTAGCACACTCAGAACATTACTCTTAAATATCCTGATTTTCATATTTATGCTTAGTTTTTTTGATTTCCATATATTCTGCAGCATTGCAAAAGCCTGGTTTGCTCTAGTAAGTCTGCTGTTGATGTCCTCTGTGCTGTCTCCATTTTCTACTACTCTGCTGCCAAGGTATACAAATTCGTTGACCTCCTCCACTAACTTGTTATCTACTCTGAGCACATTTCTGTTGTTCACATTTTGCCTCATTAACTTTGTCTTTCCTACGTTGATCTTTAGTCCTATGTTGTTTGCATTCCGAGTCAGCTTGTCTATTTTATCTTGCATATCTTTGTGACTGCTTGATAATAGACAAATGTCGTCCGCAAAGAAATACTTCTATAATCCACATTAAAGAAGATAAGTGAAATACTTCTCTAGTTCACATCAAAGAAGACAAGTGAAATGCTAATTCACATCAAAGAAAACGAGCGTTTCATCCCCAACTCCCATTCTATTCCCAGTATTCCTGTATCATTCTGGATTGTTACATGCACATAAGCCAAGTCTAACTCCGAAGATTTGTCCTGAAAATGAATCCTACACTATTTATATCTGCAATTTTTTTTTTCTTCTCTTTAATTTCATCCATCCACGTCACTTGGTCAGACTTGGCGATCATTATCCCATATGTTCTCTGCCATCTTAGAAGGCAGCAACAAATTCTCTGTGTTTCTTATGGTCAGCAGCCAGCTTTTGTACTTTGCTCCAGCTGTGTTTCATGCTGCTCATTTCTTTACCTTTGTTCCACCATATACATGATGCTCTTCTACAACACCTTTCTTGAAATCTGAAAACTAGACTTTCTATTAGATCTTCCTTGAAAAATGAAAAGTAGGCTCATTCTATAAGACCCCTCCCTCAAAATCTGTAAACTAGGCTCTTTGTACAAGATTTTTTGAAATCTGAAAATTAAGCTATTTCTACGAGACCTTTCTTGAAATATGAAAATGAGGCGCTTCCTATGAGACTTTTTCTTGAAACCTGAAAATGAGGCATTTTATATGAGACCTTTTCTGAAATCTGAAAACCAGACTCTATGAGACCTTTTCTTGAAATCTGAAAACTAGGTTCATTCTATGAGACCTTTTCTTGAAATCTGAAAACTAGGCTCATTCTACAAGACCTTTCTTGAAATTTGAAATACTGGAATGTTATTTCTTAAGATAATTTAACCAAAAGATTTCATGCAGCTCACCTGGGATTTCTGTTCTGATACACTGCACTCACATGATAATCATGATTTGGGCTATATGTGAGTTTTTGACTGCTGGAGCTGAAATGCCTAGAGTTCCTTGAGGACACAGTCCTTGTTAATGCAAAGGCAATGTCATTTCTTGTCCTGCTTTGCAACTTTGCAACGCAAGTGTTTGTTATACACTTGAATGATGCTAAATTTTAAAAAAAAAAAGATATAAGCTTTTACTGTAGAAATTGTGCCTGGTTGTCTAAGTGGTTAGGTGCTCACTCTAATAATCCAGAAGTACCAGGTTCAAGTCCCAGCAGTGAAGATTTTTTTCTGGTACCACTACACCAAAAAGCCCCCCCCCCCCCCCCCAAGAGTCCACCCAGCATCTAAAAGTGGGTACCAGAGAAATCTGGGAAGGTAAATCTAGCCAGGCATGATACTGAACACATCACACTTTCATATGCCAAAGGTCTTGGAAATATGGACATATCGCCGTTTCCCCAATATGCCTTAATGGCATGGAAATGGGGAATTTACATTTACTATAGAATTTATACTGCTGCCTACCCACAAATACATAAAGTCATATCAGTTGTCTATAAATAAAAGAAAAGGGTGACAGACTGACAAAAATTGGAGGGAATCCATCCCCAAAAAAAAAAAAATGCTGGAATACATCTCATGAAGTGCCTAAAACAGCTAAGATATACAGTGCAGCTTTAGGGAATGCAGAAAGAGAACCTCAAGTCTTCAGGCCCACACTGCAGGTGTCAAGGGGGGCAGACAGACTTCTTGGTGGGGCTCAGTGGTTTTCTTTATACGAGGAGAATACTCTTTTTCACAAAAACAATTGTCACTCACTGACTGCAGAACATCATCACGCACAAACTTATCTTGTCCTTGACAATAATGTGTGTGATGCCTCTGTAGACCTGGTTTTTGTCTTCTCCAAAACTTTTTAACTCTTGACATTCTTATCTGCAGAAACATTCTCCCTCTAGATTGATTTTTAGGCAACATTAGTGTATAAAACAATACTCTTGTATGCAAGATTATTATTCTTTGTAGTAAAATCTATTCATTTCAATTCATATTTTAAACTGATGTGTGGACAATTTCCTATCCTTTCTAGGCTCATCAATGGTCTAGGGTGGATTTATCTCTAGCACTCTTTATGCCAAAGTGGTTAGTTGCACTAATCTCTAACAGATGGTCAACAGTCTGAATTCAGCTGGGTGATCCCAGTCAAACTATATGTAACAAAATATGTACTTGGCTCCTCTCAAAGCCAGGAGATTAAAGGCTGCTCAGTATGATAATGACCACACCAGTTGCTGACAGGTCAAGGAAATATAAGAACTACACACATCATACAAGGGAACATGTCAAGGGAAATATAAGAACTACACACATCATACCAGGGAACATGTCAAGGAAAATATGAATGCAAACAGCTCTATATGCACCATGGCAGGGAAAATATGTACACTAGCACCTTCGTATCCATAATCGCAGGGAACACGTCAATGAAAATATTAATTCAAACAGCCTTATATGCATCGTGGCAAGGAATATGTCAAGGAAAATATGTACACTGTCACCTCTATATGCATCATGGCTGGGAATAGATTTCATGAAAATATGTGCACTTGGCAAACTACCATGCGAGCCCTATGTGACGTTAAACCGTACAGGAAGGATATAAGATGTAAGTGCATAAACTAACAGGCTCACAACATGGTCATTGTGCTGCTTGTCTGCCAAATATGCCTATGCAGAAACGAGATTTGGCAAGTTTCCTGTAAACGACCGTGCTCTGAAGGCAACGTTCAACAATTACAACTTTAAATTCGACCCACAAAAATGGCTATCCATAAATAACACCGAAATATTTCTATTTCACCGTTTCTCATCATACAGCATACTCACCTAAATAATTAATACAACGACAAGACATTTCGATTACCAAAGTCATTCACAAGACATACAACCGGAAACCTCGCCGTAATCTACTTCACTAAAATTTCCTTTCAAACTTTTGCATTGCGCTACTTTTTTAACTGCTGTGGCACGAAACAAACCAACTTAAAGAAAGCTTTACATTTCCCTCCCATGCCGTTAACGTCTCATAGGGCTCGCATAGTAGTTCACCAAGTTTTCCTGTTTCGGCGAGCTTTTCACCCTCATCAAGATATTTTATACATACTAAATTGGACTCTCTTAACAATGTCCTCTTTAGAGTTTCGATCTCTTTTTCTTCGGCCTGTTGTGTTCCACTTGATAGCTTGTTTTGGGATTCTCTGTTTCTTCTCATCATGTGAGCGACATATGTCCATCTCCTTTTCCTGATCACCTATGAAGCAGGTTGTGTGTGTGTGTGTGTATATATATATGGTGCAAATTAATTCATGAGTTAATGAGTAGTTTGAAATATGACCTACATTTCCCATCTGGCCTTGGCCTTCTACTACCTTTGCACAAGCCTGCATACGCCTATAGGAATAATATTAGTCACTTTTCTCAAAAACTAAATCAAAGTTTAATGAGCTTTTTACTACATGGAGACAGGCGAAAACAACAAACACACACACATGGAGAACATAATCAACAGTTCAGACACACAGAGCAACTACGAAGGGTAAATGTTGGATGAACATCGAAAGCACCTCTTTTAACGCGGACGAGATTATAATGAGCGAAGCAGTATGTGGCAAGACTAGTTTAGTTGAAAGGGAGGCATTTTTTAACATAAACTTCTATTTGTTGATGGCAGAGTAAATGCACTCATTTGTTCTTATTTTGCGTAAACTCCGTCGTAGTTATAAGAATTTATATTTACCTTTTGTTTAACCACTTTTTAAAAACTGTTTGTTGTGTAAATCTTTTAATCTGGCCAGGATCAGGAATCTCTCTGTGTCTCTCTGTCTCCCTCTGTCTCTCTCTCTCTCTCTCTGTGTCTCTCTCTCTCTGGTTCATGCCAGTCGGGCGTTGGTCGTCACTGATTTCCACTGCCATCTATCTCTGTTTCTATAACATGTATGTTGGACTGTGCTCCATGCCACTCTTGTAGTCCGTCAAATATCTTATTTCTCTGTCTTCCTCTCTCCCTTTGTCCCTCCATTTTTTTCGCACTGTCACTAGATGTTCCAGTTTACCTCTTCTCATGTCTTACAAATCTGGATTGTCGTGGTCTGAATTTTGTATTAATTTATCTTGCCCAGCCTCACTTAGAATCATTTGTTTTCTTGGCTGTCCATGGTATTCTCATCTTTCTTCTTATGAACCACATCTCTGCTGCTTCCAGTAGATTTTGAGTGCTCTTGGTTACTGTTTATACTTCGAATCCCTGTAACAATGTGGGTTCGGTGTAGCACTCAGTCTCTTTTTGGCATTCCTCGACAATAAATATACCCATTCATTTGCATGTCCCTTGCGGAACTTTGCCTTCCAAACAACACTCCTGTAGGCCTCTCGGTTGTGAGCAAGATGGCCTGCTGCTGATGCATCCATTTGCAGATCATCAACGATGTCTTGCAGCCATCTTCGCCTTGGTCTTCCTCTCTTTCTTTTTCCCATTATGTACCCTTCCAAGACGGTCTTCTCTAGCTTATCATGACGTTTAATGTGTCCAAAATATTTAAGTTTTCTCTGTTTAATCCTCTTTACTAGCCAGCCTTCTTCAATATTAAGTTCTTGTAGTATATATATTTTGTTCTTTTTTTTTGTGTCCATGATATTTGAAGAACTCTTCTGTAGCATTTACATTCAAAGGTATTTATGCATTTCTCAGCTGTTTTGCTAAGTGTCCAGGTCTCACAGGTATATACCCATACTGCAGTAAATATATCCATACTGCAAGAACTTAATATTGAAGATGCCTGGCTAGTAAAGAGGATTAAAGAGAGAAAACTTAAATATTTAAACACATTAAACGCCATGATAATCTAGAGAAGATCGCCTTTGAAAGGTACATAATGGGGAAAAGAAAGAGAGGAAGACCAAGGCGAAGATGGTTGCATGACATCGTTGATAATCTGCAAATGGATGCATCATCAGCAGGGCATCTTGCTTACACCTGAGAGGAGAGGCCTACAGGAAGGCTGTTAGAGAGGCAAATTTCAGCAAGGGACATAAAAATAAATGAAATGAACTGAACGACAGTACCAGAAAACCAGCTTTCCAACATTAGCGTGATTCTTGTCGTGATTTAAGAACTCTCTCCAGACGGAAATACGTTTTGTCTGACCTCGTTATCGTTTAGTTTATACGGAGGCAAGGCAACCAAGAGACACGGCGTCTTCATAAACTGTGGGAGGAAATGAGCGGGGATTCGTTGGATGTACACCCTGATTACCACGATACGAGGCTTAGATCTGAAAGTCACGGGGATGTTGCTAGTGAGATCAGCACCTACAGTCGTCGAAGCAGCCTGTTTAGCCATCTCAGTAGAAATAGACCTGGCCCGTATTTGGAAGGCAATCTGAGACTCTACGACATCATGTAAGAAAATCCGTTTTAATGCAAACCTGTCGTGACTAGAGTATATTAAGCTGGATCGGGTTTTTTTCATGCAAAATTAAAATGAACATGGTTGATGAATCTTAGTGGAAATGCAGGTTTTAACTTCTTCTTTGTCTGGTTATGCCTTAAAACAGTGTTGCAAGGAGTTTCAGACATCAGTCCAAAGCAATGTGACAGGCCCGTTTAGCTGTCATGTCATATTTCCTCGGTGTCTTTAACCCAGTCTGTCCACTTTTACATGGTCGTCCTCGCTTCCTATATCCAGATGTTTTCAAGCTGTATGCACGCGCAGCTGGCTGTTCTGATTCATGGATATCAAATCGAACCAGACAACTCTCTGGTTTTTTAAGTAGTCCTTGACAAGTGTTGTTCTCACCATTTACTGGATTATTTCATTTCCTACTTGATCCCTTCTTGTCTTGTTTACCATTTTTTCTAAACATTTCATATCGCATGTTGTTATCTTTCTATCATGGTATTTGGTGAGTGTCCATAGCACAGAATCGGGGGGGGGGGGGGGGGGTGGGTGGATATTGTTTGAAGAGTTTTTTTTTTATCTCCATCGAGATATTTCAATGTTTTAAGATTGGTGCAAGTTAATAGGTAACATTGTTTATTTTAGGAATCCTACATTCAGTTTCTCTGTCTGTTTTTCCATCCTGTGTAAATTTGCTTCCTAGATATCTGAATTCAGTAACCTGTTTGAGTTTTGTGTTATTTATACTAAATGTTACATTCTCTTGGGGTACTTCTTATCATCATTAGGATGTTTTAATCATGCATAGTAACTATCTCAGCAAGATTCTTTGCACAAAACAAAGCAGCCCCAGAAAAAATAGTAGACAAAGTACTTTAGACATGAGAAAAAGAACTATAGAGAATGACTGTGACTCCAACCCGTGAGTTTTATAGGATGAGCACCCAGCTAGCTAGGAGACGGCAACACACTATCAGTAGCGATTGCTCATCATAATGGAGTTAAGGGCTGGAAATCACTGTTAATCTCATACTGTTTTTCTTAGTCGCATATGTGAAGTTATGATATACTATTTTTCGAGACTAATCACATATACTTTGCTCTACACTTTACAGTATAATTAGTGTCCATCATGCTGAATCTGTACATAAAATATTGAGAAGCCAGCATAAGTTTGTAGATGCAGATGACAGACACATGATTACTGAAGGCTCTTAACAGTAGCAAAATCGTAATGTTTCTTATAAATAATACTATATAAGTCCTGTTAAATATTTACTGTTATAAATATTTATACCAATTTTCAGTGATTGCAAATCAAAGGACAGGTAATCTTTTGTTTTTTAACCTGCCTTTTATCTGTATTGATTGTATGCATCTGTAATATTATTTTCCATTGCATTAAATTCAAAAGTGCATTAGATAGTTTTATTTCAGACCGCTGCCAGATTATTTTGTACTCTAGGCATCTGAATAACCCCCCCCCCCCCAAAAAAAAAAACAAACAAACAAAACAAAACAAATCTGTATAAAAACTTCACCCAGAAAGGTCAGTACTGTGTCATTCTGGGTCCTGAAAGGTCAGTACTGTGTCCTTCTGAGCCCTGAAAGGTCAGTACTGTGTCCTTCTGGGCTCTGAGAGATCAATACTGTGTCCTTCTTGGCCCTGAGTGGCTGTCTAGATGGCATAATTGTAACACTGAGTTTTTTTTTTTTCCCATATGCTCATTTGTAAATAGACCAAGCTTTACCAGACCAGCAGACTAAAACTGACAGAGATGCTTTCTTATCTCCCTAATATTATTACTCATACTTTTCATCTACAAAGATGGTTTTGAAGCAAGCAGCCATCAACTGTTGGGGGTTCTTGTCAAGCATGATCTCTCTGAACAGCTACTGTCATGGCTGACTTTACCATTGTTGGATTTACATAATCCATTTGTTCTTAACTTGAGGTCCGTAGACCCCCCCCCCCCACTCCACCAGGGGTCCATAGGTGTATTTTTGGGGGTCCACAGATCAGCAAATGGATTGGTTTGATTGAAAAAAAAACCTTAGCATCATCTGGATTCTGTTTAATGTTTTATTTTTAATGAGGGGTCCACAGCTGTTCTCAGGCAGAGAGGAGGTCCACAGCTGTTCTCAGGCAGAGAGGAGGTCCACAGCTGTTCACTTGACACAAAGGAGGTACACAGCTGTTCTCAGAAGAAAAGTAAGCTCACAGCTGTTCTCATGGCAGAAAGGAAGCTCACAGCTCTTCTCATTGCAGAAAGGAAGCTCACAGTTGTTCTCATGGCAGAAAGGGAGCTCACAGCAGTTCTCATGGCAGAAAGGGAGCTCACAGCTGTTTTCAGGGCAGAAAGGGAGTTCACAGCTGTTCTCAGGGCAGAAAAGGAGTTCACAGCCAGAAAAAAAAAACTCATTAAGAATCACTGGCGTAATCTACCACATAAAAAGCAGCCAATGTTTGTGTTGCAAAGGTTAGTTTCCTTGTGCTAGCTTCCTTCAATTTCAAGTTTGGTCCTCCTATCCTCCTCAGATGAAGCTGTGCCCTTACTCTCTGCATGACTCTTTCACAAATTCTTCAAAGCTTGTGTGGTTAATGGAAAAACCTCCCAAAGTGCACCATGTAATGGGCTGTTAGCGTTAGATTAGCCTACCTGTTAGCATTAGATCAACATAACTGTCAGCATTACATCAACCTAACTGTCAGCATTACATCAGCCTAACCGTAAGCATTACATTAGCTTAACCACAGGGCAAAGGTTGATTTTTGTTCCCATATTGGAATAATCCTCCAAGACATCTTCTTCCTGGGTGTGCTCTGGTAAAATGAAAAAAGCCACTATAACCCACTTCCTATCCACCACATTGAGCAGGTTCAGTATCATCACTGTTGTATAAGCTTTAAATAGCTTAAATTTTCAGTAACAGATAAATATAACAATAAATCAATTATGGCATTAGGTATTTATAAAATACAGTGTTCAAGTTTGCATTTTTTTTCATTACTGTTCAGCTACTTCAGTTTGTTGTGTTATTCTTGTTTAGCTTCAGTTTCATCCCATTGTTGTATATGTGTTCTGACTATTGATTTCCATCTTTCAACATTAATCATTTGTTTAAAATAAACATTGCCTGTAAATTAGGTAAGGTAACCCTGTCATGCCTTAGGGATACGATGCTAGTGCCCATATTTTCTTTGACCTGTTGGCACACTAGAGGGTAATGTGGTCAGTATCACACCTGGCCACCTTTCCTTTCCCAGCTCTAGAAGAAGTCAGATACCCATTTCTACAGCTGGGTGACTGGGACACCTCCGGCCATATTCAAACCCTTGACCTTCACCATGAGAGACCAGTGCACTAACCACTTCGCCACTTGGATGCTGCCTGTAAATTAACATGTACTAAATTTTATGCAAGGAAACATTGATTTCTAAGCACTTTCTGTAGAAATTCTTCCCAGCGAATTTTCATTATTCTTCAGGCATTCAGATTTCATATTTATCTGAACCAATGAGATAGGCTTGTGTCATTAATTAAAGCATGTGATTACTGGGCCAAGTGTATGATTTTTAAGGAATTTAGTTATATTAAAACCCATCTGTTTACATATGCCTTTGTTGTTTAACCTTCTTAGCATTATGTTTCCAGTGAAAAAAAAATGCCAACAACACTACTTAAATGCAATGAAATTGAGGATTTCACATAATTATTTTTAGAAGCCTGACCTCATTTCATTCACTGCATGGTAGCATAGTACTACCCCAAACTTTATTAGAGCTTAACAGGATGTGTGGTGTCAAAACCAGGCTAGCCCATATAAAATACAGGGCTGAGAATTTTAGCATGACAAGCCTGCCCCATATAATGTACAAGGTTAATAACAAAGAGGCTAAAGCATTTTTATTTAGCCAAATTCTAATTAAGCAGACTTGATTGAGTCTTACACTACTTCACAGTGCAATCTGGAGTATTGTTTCTCGTTTTATATGGTACTAGTTGTCACAATAGTGAGAGGGCTCACCTGGGCAAGAGCAGAAAAAAAGGCGAAGGACAGGCATTTGTGGAAAACCCTTGCGGAAGCCCCATGTGCCCTGGGTACTTAAGGTTCAGAGAGAGAGAGAGAGTTGTCACATTCTGTTAACTCCAGCATGCCAATAACATACTGTATACTGTATGAGCAGTCATCTCAGAGTAAATAGCTTTTTTTTGTGGCCTGGTAGTGGTTAGGTGCTTGGTCTACTAATCAGGCAGTATTGGGTTCAAGTCCCAGCAGTAGGGATTTTTTTCTTGTACCACCATACCAAGAAAAGCCCCAGGGTCCACCCAACCTCCAAAAATGGGTACTGGAGAATTCTGAAAAGCTAAATGTATCTAGGCATGATACTGTTCACATCAAACTTTCTTGTGCCGAAGGTCTTGGAAATATGGGCCTAACACCACATCCTCAGTGTGCCTTGATGGCATGGAAATGGAGATTTTACCTTTACCTGATATTTTTTAAAGTCAATTCTGATATTGCCTTTTGATTATGTCACAGTTTTTAACCACACTTCATGATTTATGGACTCTTTATGTTGTGGTAGTGTTTTTTTTTAGTATACTTCATTTATCTGTTTTTTAAGTCACTTAAAAACAGTTAAAATCATCACAGAAAAAAATCAGAAATTCTGATTCAGTTAAGCCATAGAGACACCACCAGATATTTCTGGTTTGACTCAAGATTCCAAACACAAAGAGATTCCCGTATACAGAATCAATACATATATATATATATATATATAGATGTATCAATGAGGGAAATTAAAAGGAGGACATCTATCGCTCTTCAGAAAGTAAAACAAATAAAGAATCTGTGCAGAGGAGCAGACAGAACCACAAAAATAAGATTTTTAAGGGCATGCATCTTTCCCATCGCAACATATGCCTGTGAGACCTGGACACTTAACAAAACAGCTGAGAAACACATAAATGCCTTTGAATGTAAATGCTACAGAAGAGTTCTTCAAATACCATGGACACAAAAAAGAACAAATATATTCATACTACAAGAGCTTAATATTGAAGAAGGCTGGCTAGTAAAGAGGATTAAAGAGAGAAAACTTAAATATTTTGGACACATTAAACGTTATGAAATATATATATATATATATCTTATATCCTTCCCGTGCCGTTAAACGTTACATAGGGCTCGCAAAGTAGTTCGCAAATTTTTCCTGTCTTCGGCGAGTCTTTCAACCTCATCAAAGCATTTTATGCCTGTTCATTTGGCCTCTCTTAACAATGTCCTCTTCAGAGTTTCACGAGGTCTGCCTCTTTTTCTTTGGCCTGTTGTGTTCCACTTGATAGCTTGTTTTTGGGATTCTCTGATCATTTCTTCTCATCAAGTGACCAACATATGTCCATCTCCTTTTCCTGATCACCCATGAGACTGGTTGTTGTTCAGTCATCTGTCTTATCTCTGCATTGTTCTTGAATTCGTTCCACTTGATGCTGAGTATTTTCCTTATGCATTTGTTTTCAAAAGAGTCTAATTTCTTTTCTGTTTCTTTAGTTGTTTTCCAGCTTTCGCATGCATAAATGAAGGTGGATATTACATTTGAATTGAATAGTCTTAACTTGGTTTTTGTGCTTATAACTTTTGAATTCCTTATGTTCTCAAGATTCTTGAAGATTGATGCTGCCTTTGCAATTCTGATCCTAACTTCCTTTCTAGTGTCACCATCCTGGTCTATGTAGCTGCCAAGGTATGCAAATTGATTGATTTCTTCAATATCTGTCCCTTCTATGTGTATTTTTTCATTTTGATTAATAGGAATTTTCATTATTTTTGTTTTGTCCTTGTTAATTTCAAGTCCTATTTTCTAGCCATTGAAGACAGGCTATCTGTTTTTTCTTGCATGGAATTCACATTATTACTGATAAGAGTTATGTCATCAGCAAAATCAATATCTTCTAGTTGGGTCCCATGTAGCCAGTCAATACCTGTGTTACCTGTGCAGCATTTTTTCCTTATGAAGTCTATTGTAATCCCAAAAAGTAAAGGAGACAGTATACATCCTTTTTTCACACCTGTTTCAATCTGGAACCATTCACTCATCCCTTCTTCTGTCTTGACTGCACAAACATATCCATTGTATAAGTCCTTAATGATGTTGACAATTTTAGATGGTATTCCATATAGACTTAAAATTCTCCATAATGAATCTCTGTGTATGCTATCAAATGCCTTTTTAAAATCTATGAAGTTCAGTATTAATGGTTTTTGCTTTTCAATATATTCTTCAAGTATTATTCTGAGAGTAAAGATCTGGTCGAGACAGCTTCTCCCTTTTCGAAATCCTGCTTGTTCTTCTCTCATTGCAGTATCCACTATATCTTTAAGTCTGTTCAAAATGACCTTGCAAAATACTTTTGACACAACTGATATTAAGATTACTCCTCTCCAGTTGTTACAGTCACTAAGGTTGCCTTTTTTTTAGTATTTTAACAATGATTCCTTTTTTCCAATTAAAAGGGACCTTCTCTTCCTTCCAAATCTTGTTAAATATTCTCTGTAGTTGTCTCATGTTGTCACTATTGATAGCTTTTAACATTTCGGCTGTTATTTCATCTTCACCTGCAGCTTTGTTGTTAGCCATTAAATTCACTGCTGTTTCAATTTCATGCAATTTAATTTCATCTAGGCTGACATTTAGTTGTGGGGCTGGTAAGTCAGTTTCAAGGTTTAACAATTGTTTTGGGTGTGGTCTATTAAGTATTTCTTGGAAGTGTTCAGCCCATCTTTGCTTTTGGTCTTTATTTGATGTTAATAGGGTTCCAGTTTTGCTAAGGATTTGTCTTTCTTTAGATGTAATAGTACCTGTTAGCCTCTTTTGTATGTTATATAAAGTTTTGCTGTCTCCTGTTTTTGCTGCTTTTTCTGCCTCTTTCGGCATATTGTCTATGTATTCTCTTTTATCCCTTCTAGCTGAACTTTTTACTTTCTTGTCTATTTCTTTGTATGTTGCTTTCACCAAATCTTTTCCAAGATCTGTTTTTGCATTCAACATGTCTAATTTGATTGCTCGTCTTTCATGTATATACTTCCATGTTTTATCTGATATCCATGCTTTTCTATTTGTTTTTTTCAGTCCAGCACTTGCTTTTGCTGCAGTGATTATGGCTGTGCTGTAAGAATTCTATAATTCATCTATACCTATCTCCTCTACATATATATATATATATATATATATATTCATTCATTCATTCATTTGCATGTTCCTTGTGAAACTTTGCCTCCCTAACAGCACTCCTGTAGGCCTCTCAGTTGTGAGCAAGATGGCCTGCTGCTGATGCATCCATATGCAGATCATCAACGATGTCCTGCAGCCATCTTCGCCTTGGTCTTCCTCTCTTTCTTTTTCCCATTATGTACCCTTCCAAGACAGTTTTCTCTAGATTATCATGACGTTTAATGTGTCCAAAATATTTAAGTTTTCTCTGTTTAATCCTCTTTACTAGCCAGCCTTCTTCAATATTAAGTTCTTGTAGTATGGATATATTTGTTCTTTTTTGTGTCCATGGTATTTGAAGAACTCTTCTGTAGCATTTACATTCAAAGGCATTTATGTGTTTCTCAACTGTTTTGTTAAGTGTCCAGGTCTCACAGGCATATGTTGTGATGGGAAAGATGCATGTCCTTAAAAATCTTATTTTTGTGATTCTGTCTGTTCCTCTGCACAGATTCTTTAGTTGTTTTACTTTCTGAAGAGCGATAGATGTCCTCCTTTTAATTTCCCTCATTGTATATCCATTATTAGTTAGTAGTGATCCAAGATATTCAAAACTCTCCAGTTCTTCCAGTTTTTCCTCATTGATACGTATATCAGCTGCATTGTATGTTTTGTCAGTTATCATCAATTTAGTTTTCTTCGCATTAAGATAGAGGTTTTGCTCTTCGCTATTCTTACGGACTGACATAATTAGTTTTTTTCCATTCCTTTTTGTGTTGTGGACAGTAATACTGTGTCATCAGCATATCTAATCTCTTGTATTTCATAACCTCCAATTGTTATGGCACGTAATATTCTTTGTCTACATCTTTTCTAACATTCCTCATTATATTTTCAGTATACAAGTTAAATAAGTAAGGCGAAAGTATGCACCCCTGACAGACCCCTTGTTTTATGTCAAACTATATAAATAGCCTAGAAGTGTCCAGTATATTTATATCTACCCAGTCAGCTTGGTCAAACTGTCTAGATCCAAAGCTAGAGTTAAAACAGGGGTTCTCAACCAGTGAGGAATACCCCTACTTCTGAGGGGAATTTCAGGATGGGGTGGGGAGGAGGGAGAGAGAAATTGGAAACAGATGTACAGAGTCAGATTGTTGGAATAGTGATCTTTCTAAATCATAGATCAATATTCCAACAGTTTTAGTCTGTAAATCTGTGGTCTCATACTGAAAGAAAAGCTATGGGGCTCACTCTCAAGCCAAGAGAAGACTGTGAACTGTGTCAGGACAACAGTGATGCAGATTTAGCATGACCAACCTTTCTCAAACACTGAAGAAGAAGATGTGGTCTCATTCTCTTCCCCCCTCCCCCCCCCCACCCCACAAAAAATTCCTTTGAGGGTGTGGGGAATTCTCTCTAGTTGAGAACTCTTGACCTAAAAAAATCAGAGAAAGATTGCTGCCAACTCCTGGTTCTACAGATGTTCAGCAGGTGTATGCTGAAGAAAAATAGGGGCAAGAAATACCATATGGAGGTTCACCAAAAGTCCATAAATAAATCCTGTAACGTCAAGCTGCATTTAATTGCATATAGGTTAATACTTCAGAAAAGACGTGTTGTGGGCAGAGTTCCCTCTAAGCTGCATGGCAGAGTAGCCCCATGCACAAAAAATCATGCCATTTATGAAATGTTGTATGCTGCACACACACAAAAAATAAACTGCCATTTTTATATGTAAATTTCCTGATGTTGCAAAATGTTATAGTAGTGTTGAAGAAAAATATGTTAGCGTTACTTGAGTTTGTCTTCCTGATTTCTTTAAATTTTAGCATAACTAAAATTACTTTAAATTATACTCTGTAATTTGACATTACGATACACTTTTGCACATAATTTGTTTTTTTTTTTTTTTGAGAATATATTTGCGTATGGGTTCAAAATTTTGTGCATAAACCACAAAAACCTTAGATGGCACGTTGGATGTGGGAGCAGCCACAGTGTTGTAGCTGTTTTTCAGAGAATGAATCTTTCAGGAATTTGAAGTCATATGCATCAATAAGATTATAAATCAATAAGATTATACGTCATTAAGATTGACAGTGTGGCGAAAGTAAAATTAATATGAAAGCTCTGAAATAATGAAGAATTTTATAAGATGTTTTGATTTCTCAACAGAGAACTTTCTTCTGATGTTATGTGTTGTCGCTTTAACAGTGATGGGACACAACTTGCAGTTGGATTGTGTGATGGCACAGTTAAGGTACATATGTTACAGATTTAGTTGCATAGTTTCTAAGAGTTGACTGTATGTTGTTAAATCTTAGCCTACAGTGGCCTGTTGAAATCTCTCTCTCTCTCTCTCTCTGAACCTTAAGTGCCCAGGGCACATGGGGCTTCCGCAAGGGTTTTCCACAAATGCCTGTCTTTCGCCTTTTTTTCTGCTCTTGCCCAGGTGAGCCCTCTATTGCTCAACATCCTTTCTGTTGTTCTTCTCCATGTCTCTTTTGGTCTACCCTTACTTCTGCTCCCCTGTGGTGTCCATCTTAGTGCTATTTTTGGTAGTGAGTTGTCAGTCATTCGGAGCACATGTCCCAACCATCGCCAGCGTCTTTCCTCAATAATTGTTGTCAGTGGTTTCATCTGCATTTCTGCCAATAAGATGTTATTTCTTATGGTGTTTGGCCAAAATATTTTTTTAATTCTACGTAAACATTTAGTCTGGAAAGAATTCAACTTGTTTTCTATGGTTTTGGTGATTTTCCAGCATTCACTTCCATAGAGTAGTACACTTAGAACATTACTCTTAAATATCCTGATTTTCATATTTATGCTTAGTTTATTTGATTTCCATATATTCTGTAGCATTGCAAAAGCCTGGTTTGCTCTAGTAAGTCTGCTGTTGATGTCCTCTGTGCTGTCTCCATTTTCTACTACTCTGCTGCCAAGGTATACAAATTCGTTGACTTCCTCCACTAACTTGTTATCTACTCTGAGTACATTTCTGTTGTTCACATTTTGCTTCATTAACTTTGTCTTTCCTACGATGATCTTTAGTCCTATGTTGTTTGCATTCTGGGTTAACTTGTTTATTTTATCTTGCATATCTTTGTGACTGCTTGATAATAGACAAATGTCGTCCGCAAAGTCAAGGTCCTCCAGCACTGTGTTAAGGGTCCATTGTAATCCTCTGCGTTTGTCTGATGTTGCCTCCTTCATTAACCAGTCTACTGCCAAGATAAATAATGTTGGTGATAGTACACATCCCTGTTTCACTCCTGTTTGTACCCTAAAGCTGCTGGAGGTATGTTCTCCACAGATAACTTTGCACTGAAAACCCTCGTATAGGGCTTTGATTACATTAACTATTTTATGGGGGAGGCCATGCCATCTTAGGATTTTCCACAGTGCATCTCTGTTGACACTGTCAAAGGCTTTCTCAAAATCTATGAATAATGCATATGTTGTGCTATGCCACTCATTTGCCTGTTCTAATATTTGTCTAAGTACAAATATGTGGTCTATGCATGATCTTCCTTTCCTAAATCCTGTCTGCTCTTTCCGAAGTTTTTCCTCAAGTGTTGGTACAATTCTGTTGATGATTATTCTGCAAAATACTTTACTAGTGAGTGGCAGTAGGGTAATGCCTCTCCAGTTCCCGCAATCTCTGAGGTCACCCTTCTTTGGTAGTTTTACTATAAGACCAGTTTTCCACTCCTCTGAGGCTTTTTCTAGATCCCAAATTTGTTGTAATATCCGGCAAAGTTGTTTTGGTGTTTCTGTTTCTTCTGCTTTCAACATCTCAGCAGTCACTTCATCTTCACCTGGTGCCCTGTCTGATTTTAGCATCTTTATCGCCTCTTTTACTTCATTTATTGTTATTGGTCCTGTATTGATGTTTAGTTCCGCTTTTGCTTCAGGTATATCTATTGCTTGTGCTGCTTGTGTTCTGTTTAGTAGGGTGTTAAAGTGTTCCCTCCATCTTTCAATTTTTTCTCTTTCTCCACTGACCAGTTGTCCATTTTGTGTTCTTACTGCACTTTCACATCTTGTATTGAAGTTACCTGTCATCTGCTTTGTGATTTTATATATGGTTTTCATGTCATTTGTATATGCTGCTTTCTCTGCTGTCTCTGCTAAGTTGTCATAATACTGACGTTTATCTTGACGGCATGATTCCTTCACTTCTTTGTCTTTTTGTGCATAATTACTTAAAACTCGTTCTTTAAGCCGTTGTGATTTGGTGTTCAGTAATTTTTTCTTGATTTCTTTTCTTTGCTCTATCTTTTCCCATGTGGTCTCACTTATCCATTCCTCTTTTCTCCTTTTCCGATATCCCAGCACCTCTTTTGCTGTTTCCTGTAGTTTTATTGAACTCTAATATGGACATTTCTGCTTCGTCTTGTAGGACACTGAAACGGTTCTTAAGTATTATTGAGAATTCATTTCTTGTTTGCTGGTCTATCAGTTTTCTTGTATCAAAATGTATCTTCTGTGTTCTCCGATTCTGGCTTTCCTTAATTTTAGTTTTATTTTTGCTACCAGAAGGTTGTGATCACTTCCTATATCTGCTCCTTTCCTTGCTCGCACATCTTGTAGTGACCGTTTCCACTTGTTGTTTATTAGTATGTGATCGATTTGGTTTTCTGTGGTTTTATCTGGTGACCTCCAAGTCACCTTATGGATGTTTTTGTGTTGGAAAATTGTCCCTCCGATGGTCATCATGTTTTCTTCACAGAAACTGCACAGTCTTTCTCCATTTTCATTTATTTCTCCGATTCCTTCTTCCCATGATTCTTCTTCTATCTTCATTTCCTTCACCTACTTTTGCATTGAAGTCGCCCAAGATGAGTAGCATATCATGCTTGGGTATTGTTTCTACTGTGGCTTGGAGGCTGTTGTAAAAATCTTCTTTTAATTCCTCTTCAGCTGCTTCTGTTGGTGCATAACAAACTATAATAGACAGCTTCGTGAATCTTGAGTTGAAGCGTGCATATAATAATCTCTCATTTATTGGGGTCCATTTCAGCAATGCTCTTGATGCTTCTTTTGTTATAATCAATGCTACTCCTCCTTCATGAAGATCTTCTTTACCTGACCATATTATTGTATCTTCTGTGTGCTGTGTTGTTAATTTCCTTCTGCCTTGTCTTGTCCATCTTGCTTCTTGTATTCCTAGTATGTCTAGTTTGTATCTGTGCATTTCCTTGATGGTTTGTGCTAGTTTTCCAGTCTGGTTTAGTGTTCTTACATTCCAGCTGCCTATTTGCATCTTTTGTTTAGGTTGGCCTGTTGAAATGCCATTTTAAAAAATGTTTTAAAAAAAAAAAATGGCTGCATTCATATGATTTTTGTTTGCTCCATAGTAAGTAGTTTGTATTTTTAAACTACCTTCAGTGCTTTCAACACAAAAAAAAACTCACATTGTGGTTGAGAGATATTATTACAAAAAATGTTTATAAGTTACGAACGTTGTTTGCTAGGTTAAAATTTACTTTGTTCCTGTTTGGGATTTGCAAATTGAAATTTTATGCTATGAGTTGTTGCAGGATCTCTTAGCATTTGTTCTTGGCAGCTGATGGATTGGTGAAAAATGTAATACAAAATGATTTTTGATGGGAAGTGGAATCTAGTGCTTTTCTTTTCTTCCTGGAATAGAAGGAAGGCTTTTCATCAGGCTCCACCACCTGTGAAGGATACTGACTGACAGAGCAGTAGCAATTGAGTACGTATTGTGGCATCTTTAAGGGCCGCAAGAAATTTTCACCATTTCTTGGCCTGCAGTCAGGCTGTTTATATAGTGCCCCATACTGTCACTCTCAGCTTCACCAAAAAACACAGTGTGAGAAGAATAGGCCCCTCCAGCTTTGGTTTACTGGTTGTGGTAAAAACATTGTCTGTGCTCTCATGTTAGTGGTTAACTTCATACAATCTTTGTTACACTTCTGTTGATATTATCTAATCATGCCTTTAAATGCCATTTCTTTAAATGTCATTTCTTTAAATGCCCTTTCTTTAAATGCCCTTTCTTTAAATGCCCTTTCTTTAAATGCCCTTTCTTTAAATGCCCTTTCTTTAAATGCCATTCCTTGCAGATGATAACCATTGATTTTCTTCCTGTTGGTTTCCTAGTGACCATTCCATCCTAGCTTCCACCGTGTTTAGAGTGTTCATCAGGAAGAACTTTTTTTTCATGAAGATTTTATAAATGCCTCATTTTTTTTTCACACTCACTTTGATTAGATTTACAGCCCATATAATGGCCAGCCGCTATACACATTGCATGATGAGGACACAGACAAGAGTCGACTTCCTGTTACACAGATACTGTACCGCCCCTACACAGCAGGAGAAAAGCCAGAGTATTCCCATATCATCATTGCATCCTGTAATTACTTCATAATTAATTTGTTTCATTTTCTTGTTTCTTTCTCGTGGGTTGTTACCTTGCTGTGATGAGAGAGCTTGTGTGTGTCCCATGACCCAAAGAGCTATGCTGGAGAGAGCAGCAGCTCCTGGCAGGGTCACCTACCCAAGGCCAGACAGGTCTGAGGGCAGAGTCACCCACCTGAGAGCAGGGACCAGACAAAACACATCTCAAATTCTACTGCCTTGCAGGATGCCTGGGGACAGCTAAAGGCTACAGAAGCAAACCCAAAAGAAATGCATACTGAAGATAGATGTGTTGGGCCCAGGGCACAAAGGGACGCAGATATGTGAAGAACTGCAGTGCAACACAACTCTCACTCATATGACATTTTCTTAATATATGCAGATGTTCATCTTAATACGCTTAAGAAGCCTCTGCAGTTCTTTGCAGGAACTGCAAAAGGAACAGTTAAATTTATCAAGAGATGGACCTGCATATGAAGAAGAAGCAGGTCCTAAGATAAGTAAATCAGTAATAATGGGTCATTCAGCCTGACCCTGCAGACTCAACATTTATCTCCACAAGATAAAGGCTGTGCCAACAGTCCAGTGCATGTGCCAAAGCACCCCCCCTTCCCCCTCCCCACCCACAGAGGCCTCAGAGCCCAGGTATGGCCCCAGAAGAGAAGCATGGAGGATGGAGTTCCTATGATGACCTCCTGCTGACAGCAGGATTCATGGAGGCAGCCCAACTCTTTGTTTAGAAAGTTGACCATATGAAACTGAACACAGAAGAACATAATAATAATGAGCCATTCAGCTGGCAAAAATACACATTAAATATACTCTGTACATATCCAACATGATGAATTACATAATTTAAACAAACAAGACCAAAAACCATCCAATCATAAACACCTTATCCCTGGGAACAGCTGTGCTAAGAACCCACTTATCTTAACATAGTCTTTGTTAGACAGGGAACATAGATCTGTTTGCTTAAAGACTCCGACCTACCTCTGTAGTTCAGAAACCTATAACAATCAACACTAATTGTAATTGTTATTTTTTGTAAAATGTAATGTGAGGTTGGTGGACAGATGGGGACATGGAGATCGCCGGCAGGGATGATAGAAAATCTGGTGTGAAACCAATGAATCCAAGATGTGACAAGCCTATGGGTCTTTACAACAGTGGCTATCAGAATGATGTAAGCAAAACACAGCCGGCGGTGGCAGGAAATGGATATCGTTGAGGCTGTCATCAGATTCCTCATCCCAAAGTCAGAGTGTCTCTGTGGAACTGTCTCAAAGCCATCTGGCCAGCCAGCATTGCATGCTGGATCTGACATGGAGAAAGGGTTTAAGTACAGCCACCAGAGGCTGGAAAACAAAGTTTTGGCCACGCCAGCCCACACCACCGTCTTCATGGCAGTCCAAGCAAGACCACAGTCTACCCTAGCAAGGAAAGGTGCTGAAGTTGGAGGTATCTAGAAAAAAAGGCGCATCACAAAAATCAAGGTACCATGCATCATCACCAGTGTGTGTACAGAGAAGAAGATAAACAACTAGATTCAACAAGTGTAAGGCAATTTGCAGGCACTGAGACAATGAAAGGGAATGAACTAACATATCTTATTAACATTCCTACAAATAAACTACAGAAAAACTGCTTTCAGACTACCTCACAGTTCAGAACAACTTACAGTACAAAAATGAACAAATATGAGAAATAGTTCTTCTTCTCATTGCCACAGTCTGCCAAGAACTTTTGCCTCACAGATATAAGAAGGCCTAGCACCATCAGAAGTAAAGATAAATGATTTCCAAATGTGATACATTTGAAATGGGAATTTTCACCCACTGAAAAAAGAAGACAACATGACAATCAATTATAAATTTTATGTTGTTAAAAACAATGAAAAATTCTTGATTTTACAGGAGCAGAGTATGCAGTCTGTGATTAACTACAGTAACACACATGTTAAAAAAATAAACAACAGTTAAGATGCTAAGCTGAAAAGATATTCTGCAGTAATACATAAGTACTTACTGTAAGTATTACATAAGTAATAGATAAGTACTGGCTAATGTACTTCTCTTTCATTACTGCTCCGTTTATTGGAATGGAGTAACTTACCCCATCTTATGTGTTTTCATTATCAGTGGCATCTTATTTTAGTCTTCACCTGGGTTGACCGAGCAGAGTACATTAAGACCTGGAAATTAACCCAAAGCTTATTCTGTGAGATGTCAATTTTTTAACTATTGTGCTGTACCTGCATTCTTTTATACACAAAAAGAAAGTGGCTGTCTAAATTAACAACGTTCAACCTATCATCCCATTTCCATGCCATTAAGGCAAATT
Organism: Achatina immaculata; assembly: GCA_009760885.1. Classification (NCBI taxonomy): domain Eukaryota; kingdom Metazoa; phylum Mollusca; class Gastropoda; order Stylommatophora; family Achatinidae; genus Lissachatina; species Lissachatina immaculata. Next base: position 19,897,852 of record CM019693.1, on the reverse strand, counting down.
AGGATACAGTGTTAATCCCATGTTTCTAATTCCGTCGGCACATGAAAGTGTGATGTGGCCAGTATCATGCTTGGGACTCGGCCTATATCAGATGTTAATGTTATATTTTCAGGTGAGTTCTGTGACTGGCAAAAAAGAAAGCTGGAAGTTGTATAGGACTAAATAGACATGAGCTAATCAGTTTCCCCTTCTCTCTGAGTGTGTTTGGTTGGAAAACGCTTCTTCATAGGTTTCAAATGAAATATATTCTGTATAGTGATTCAGCACCATATCTTCTTTCACATGTGGAGATATAAAAAAATTAGAGAATTAATTTCAGCCTCTTATAAGAAGGAAGTAGACTATAAATGAACAGATGGCATGCTCCAGTCAGCACAACTAGAAATAGGTACCTGACTTTTGTATTAGGGAACGAAGGCAGTGAGACTGACAGCAGACACCTCATCTCTGTCAGCAAAGCCTATGAAGGCTAAGGGTCATTATGCCACTCTACCCTGTGATACTAAATGTCCTATAGGACAAATTGATCAGAAAACTACCTCCCGAGTGGATAATCTTTTTGTTCTGTTTTTTTTTTCTCAGATGCATCTGGCCATGTTAAGTTTTGGCATTACACTTCAGGCAAATGCTTGCAAACCATTGTAGAAGATCGACAGGCCTTGACTTTTACCATCAATCCTGAAGGCACTCATATTCTCACTGCTGGATCTGAGCCACAGATCCATATGTACAATATTGAAACAAAACAGCGAACTAATACATTAGAACCAAGGTTTGTTGGAAGAACTGAAGTCATTTATTTTCAAAATGTATTCTTACGGCTGTTGCAGAAGACTGCCTGAAGTGACTGATATAGCATCTACTGAGTAATCTAGTTAAAAATATATATGAGTATCATTGATAGGAATAATATCTACTTGCAATAAAAGTTGTATTAGCTGTATCATCCGTACAGAAATGGAGAGGACCTCATGGTATATAAATTGAAGACTGCCCATAGTCTGTCCTTCATTTGCTATATGCACATCAGTTTCTGGATTATCAGACAAATTTAAACAGCAGATGAATAAGAATTCAGTTCTATCTGAGAACAGTAAGAGAGCACTGAAGCATTTTATCAGTATGGCTAAACAATGGAAGCCATATGGATCAATTCATGCAAAAATATAGAAATAGCTTAGCTGAATAAACCAAACATGTCATAAATATTTCTTTCCAAAAAAGAAGAAATGTCATTTTTGCAAATAGTTTCATTTTTCCTAGTATTCTTAACCCTTTTTTAAAAAAATTTCACATTACATGTGCAGCATCGATGAAATTTTAAACTTTGACTCAGTACTATTTCAAATGTCACAGATATTTGTCACAGATAATGTATAATATTATTTCGTCAAAAACCCTTGGTTATAGATATTTGTCATACATATTTTTTTCAAAAGCCCTTGTCATAACTGGCAACTTGGTTGGCTGACTGGTTAGGCACTCAGTCTACTAATCTTCTAGTCCCAGCAGCGGGGATTTCTTTTTTGGTGCTATCACACCAAAAAAGGCTCCATGGTTCCAACCAGCCTCTAAAAATAGGTACCAGAGAAACCTAGGAAGGTAAATGCAGCCAGGCATGATACTGACCACATCACATTTTCATTTGCCGAAAGTCTTGGAAATAGGGGATTCACACAGTATCGCCAACATGACTTAATGTCATGGAAATGGGGATATTACCTTTTACCTTTACCTTGCTATATGTTGCTATAGACAATGAACAACATTACTCATTTTTCAAAAGCCCTTGTTATAGATTTTTGCTATTGACACAGCATTGTTTCTTTGAAAACCTTGAGAAAACACAGGTTTTGAGAAATCTATATAAATGACTTGATCATTTATTTTTAGTGATGGACATGATGTTATGGATGGTCACAGATTCCGAGTGTTTGCTTTACAGTACAATCCAAATCATCCACATATATTCATTTCAGGAGGGTGGGATGACACAGTCCAGGTAACCTGTTATTTTCACGGCATATAATTTTTGGAGAAACTTTATAGTCACTGGTGTAAATCCTTAAAAAAAAAACAAAAAAACTGAAGAGTTCCTACAATGTTAAAGTTGTAATTCACAATAATGAAATTAATGAATGAATGCCAAAAGTTCCTTATATTGATGTTTGGTTACAGTTTTTGGGCTGTCACTCAGCTAAATATAGTAACTGCTGCAAACTGGTAAAATCGTTTGTAATGAAGTGTAGTAGCTGTGAAATGGTCAGGGTAGTCTAAGACAGATGTGACAAGCTGCGGTGGCTGTGGACTGGTAACATTCTGTGATGATGTTGAATAGTCAAGTCAGTTGTGACACAGCTGTGCAGAATGTATAGATAAACAACTCATGATGTCTGTAGATTGGTTTCTTCTTCCAATTACAAAAAGTCAAGTTTTAGTTCCTAAATCTAGAAGATATGTCATAATGGAAAAGTCTGTAGTTTTTATTTCACGACTTTTTTGCAGCAGCCCCATAGCTTTTGCCTAATGGCAAATCCTGAAACAGGACAAAGCAGACATTATAACAACCACTCTATCAAAATTACAGAGAGAGAAGAACAAAAAAAACTTTGAAGAATGCTGTACTTGTCACCAAAGACTAAGCAAAAGGGAAATGACGACGGGCAGCGACAGACATTCAGAAATCCGTGGAAATGATCAAGCAGTATTCAAGTCAATGTGCCATTGGCACTATCAGCCAACACACGCTACGAACAACACTGAGGTTAAAGGTTGGGCACATATGGAAGTGTCCTGAGTGCAAGGAGACCAGTCTCTACGCCAGCAGCAGAGTATGGGTGTTTACCAAGTTCCAAGTTACTTAAACAGGGCAGGTTGATCTGCTAATGGATTTCATCATTTTCTCTATCTCTCTCTCTCTCTCTCTGCCCAGGGCACATGGGGCTTCCGCAAGGGTTTTCCACTAATGCCTGTCCTTTGCCTTTTTTTCTGCTCTTGCCCAGGTGAGCCCTCTTGCTCAACATCCTTCCTGTTGTTCTTCTCCATGTCTCTTTTGGTCTACCCTTACTTCTGTTTCCCTGTGGTGTCCATCTTAGTGCTATTTTTTCTCTATGCCCATCTTCCTATTCCATTATATTGTGTGCTGATTTCTAACCAAAGGAGCCCCAATCATCAAGTGGTAGAAGTGAGTACCTGTCTCCATCTGGGACTTGGGAATGAAGTGGTCCAGGTGTGATGCTGACCCTCTGTTGACAGGTCAAGAAAAATATGGGCACGAACACAATATCTCCCAGGTGCTTTATGGCTCGATATTGCTCCAGTCACTTCACTGTTAATTTGCTGTATTTTTCTGAAGACTGGGTTAATGGCCCTGTGAGCAACAACTGTAATTCTAGAGTGGTTAAGAGTTCTAAGAATGACTGTCATTGTATGGCTGGTGCCCAAATGAAATGTTCTAGTGTGACATTCAAATGTTACTTCTGTTATGATCCACAGTACTGGGATGACAGGAAAGTTCACTCTATCAAGTAAGTGAAGTGAGTTGAGGTCCCATGCAGACTTAGTGAGTAAGCTCAGTAGCTTGTCTTGTTACTCCAAGTCAGTCCCTGGAAAGCATACAGCAGACCACTTTCATTTATGATATCCCAGCATTAATAGATTCTCCCTGTGAATCATCATGTTTGGTATTATAGAATGCACTTAACCTGCCCAGACTGACATTAACAAAATTTAAAATATTTTTTTAAAAAATCCACATGAATCCTTTTGTTCATATAAAATACACTATAATCCCATGATGGTAGAAACGGCAGCATTGGTTCCTTCCTTTGATAAAACCAAGTGGGATCAGTAACTATTTTGCACATGGCACAATCACTAACATGCACTGCGGGTCAATTTAAGGCAAAATGCAGTAACAGATCTTTGATTTCTGGAAAAATAATGTTGCCACGTGGCAAGTCCTTTCATATGTTCCAAACATTCCAATGTTGCTGTTATATTTCATTTATGTCATAATATTCATTGTTAGTAACTATTTAGATAATGTGAAAGTAACAGTCTTTGCGGATAATGTCACAGGAGTTGAATTATTACAGATTTCCCTACACAAAGGTCAGCTTTCCTCAGACCAGTCATTTTTCTCACGGAATCTTTTTTTATTTTATTATTATTTTTTTTTTGTGGGGGGGGGGGGATCTTTCCAAAGACCAGTGTCTGGTCTCAAGTTTTTCACCTGAACTCATCAAACTCATCACCAGCTTATCATGAGCACTGATGTCCTTTTTTGGGAAGGCAACACCCTAGACACTGCACTACTTTTGTGCTTCAGTGTGAAAGTAGAAAAAGATTAAAGGAATATAAATTTGATGTTTTTTAATGCATAGTTTAATCATTTAAAAATAGAACGGGCTTATCTTTTAAAAACACTTGACATTCTGCTCCTTCTCCAGAAAGTTCACAGGGCCCCATCTTTGTGGTGATGCTCTTGATATTGATCCAGTACACAATCACATTCTTACTGGATCTTGGCGGAAAACCCATGCATTACAGGTTTGATTTTTATTGTTTTTCTTTTCCTGTGCACCCACTTTGAAGTCTCTTATGTGTGAGTCCCACACATATGGGACTTCCATGCCAGTAAGCCATATTGGGGAATGCTGTGTTAGGGCTGTATTTTCCATGACCTTCGGCACATGAAAGTGTGATGTGATCAGTATCACGCCTGGCTGCGTTACCTTCCCAGATTTCTCTGGTACCCATTTTTTAGAGGCTGGGTGAACCCCGGGACCTTTTTGGTGTGTACCAGAAAAAATCCCACTGCTGGGACTGAACCCCGTACCATCTGATTAGTAAACCGAGCGCCTAACCCCTCAGCTAACCAGGCCACCCTTATATACATGTGTATGTATAGATGTGTGTGTCTGCTGTTTCATTCGTATTTCATCCACTGAAAAGTAAGTGCACATGCAGTAAAATCCAGAGATCTTCACCATGTAGGCAGATATTCTCTGTCAACACATCATGTCCAATCTGTTTATACAGCTGGGCCAAATGGACTGGAGTCAGTTCTACACCTTCAATCCTAGACTAACCAAGAGATTATGACACTGTAAATTTGGCCATTCCTACCCTAAACATGAATCACCATCTTGCTCACAACCGAGAGGCCTACAGAAAAGCTGTTAGAGAGGCAAAGTTCCGCAAGGGACATGCATATGACTGACTGGCTGACCCTAAACATTACCAGTGAGTGTAATGATGTGTTTATTTGTTATTATTTTCATCATCCTCGATGAAAGCATATTGCCAAAATATAGGTTCACTACTGCATATTTCTACATACTAATCTCATTGCCTCTTTTGCCATTCCTTCTCAGCTTTACTTCTTTTTGTCTTGTAAAACTGCACCATACACCTTCCGACTACTTCTTCTGCTATAACCAGTTTTATTGCAGTCCTCAGCTCACAAATTAATGTAACAAACACATGCAAGCCAGTAATTTATATAACTTTTTCGCTGCTGTATTCACCTCATGTGCTATGACCCACTGTGCTACATTCTTCTGCCTGCATGCTCCCCCCCCCCCCCCCCCAGTGCTGAATACTTTTTTTTTATATCATCTGAAAATCTAAAACTTGTCACAACACTTTGTGATTTTTTGTTTCCCATTCATGTCACATATTACTGTTTATCTTCTTCATGACTAAAACTTCTGATACAGGATTGTATGTTGTCTTTGCACCAGTCTTCTGAATATGGAGTTGTTCTGAATTAGTCACACACCGTATTCAGACTCACATTCACTCCCAGATACTTTCCAACCTTCGTGTTGGCACAAACAGATACAGAATACCAAGCCAGTCCAGCATGACATGTTGACACTGCCATTTATTAGACGGACTTGGTGATAATGAAGATGGTGTTGAAATGTTGACTGCCAGCAGGTTGCCCTGCCACATATGGCAAGTCCATTCATATGTTCTGAACATTCCAGTAACTAAAACAAGACATCACGTTTTTTTCAACAGGAACACAAATCCATCTACATAGCTTCACATCCAGACATAGACTCACTCAACTCACATGGTCTTCCCCACAATTCAAGCTGTCAAGGGATTCTTTCCTCACGTGACCATCTTCTCGAAAATCTCTATCCCATGAGTCCAAAAGAGAAAATCACAAGGGTGACAATTACCTCCCTTATTAAGTTATACTTCTTCAGCAAACGATTTTTACATGAAATGAAGAAAACGGGAAATAAAAAAACACCTGTTTTTAACTTTTTTTTTTTTTGCGTGAAATGTTTCAGAACATGGCACAATACACAGTGTGACATCACAATCTTTGGACATGTATCTTATATCCTTTCATCTTTTATTTTTTGCACACGCAGCACTCTTTCTCAGCGAGCTCTTTTCCTTCAGTTTTAACAATTCTATGGATGGGAAATATCCCAGCAAAGTCGATCACTACAGGCATCAGTGCCATTGTCTGAGAAATGCAACATTCTCAAAAGCATTTAAAAAAAACTGTCATGGGACACAGTTCCTCTAAATACATTCATTCATTCATTTGCTTGTCTCTTGTGGAACTTTGCCTCCCTAACAGCACTCCCGTAGGCCTCTTGGTTTGTGAGCAAGATGGCCTGCTGCTGATGCATCAATTTGCAGATCATCAACGATGTCTTGCAGTCATCTTCGCCAAGACGGTCTTCTCTAGATTATCATGACGTTTAATGTGTCCAAAATATTTAAGTTTTCTGTTTTATTCTCTTTACTAGCCAGCCTTCTTCAGTATTAGGTTCTTGTAGTATGGATATATTTGTTCTTTTTTGTGTCCATAATATTAGAAGAACTCTTCTGTAGCATTTACATTCAAAGGCATTTATGTGTTTCTCAGCTGTTTTTTTTATGTGTCCAGGTCTCACAGGCATATGTTGTGGTGGTAAAGATGCATGCCCTTAAAAATCTTATTTTTGTAGTTCTGTCTGTTTCTCTCCACAGATTATTTAGTTGCTTTACTTTCTAAAGAGCGATAGATGTCCTCCTTTTACTTTCCCTCATTGTATCTCCATTATTAGTTAGTAGTGATCCAAGATATTCAAAACTCTCCACTTCATATTTCACTGCTTTGTTTGTTTTGTCAGCTGTCATCAATTTAGTTTTCTTCACATTAAGATAGAGGTTTTGCTCTTCACTGTTCTTACGGACTGATGTAAATATGATGTATTCATTTATTTTCAACTTTTTAATTCTTGCTGGTCATCCAGTTGATGGTCATGGCTGGGCATGAGCACTCTGGTTATCTTGTTCACTGTCAGAGACACATATTTCAGTTTCGTCTTCACCGTCGCCCATTGTAAGAAATTCTAAGAGTTTCCATACAAATTCATTTTCAAGCCATGGTATAAGAAATATATTTTAATATACTAGATGCAACGCAACTACAAAATACCCATGTAGTGGAAAATCAAAGATGGAACCCATAAACGCAATGAACATATAAACAGCACTGATAACCCCTCATGTCTCATGAGGCAAAAATAACACTGATAATTGACTTGTTGAGAAGCCCTGCTTGGTTAAACTAGACCCACATATAACTAGCAATAGCCACTGTGATTTCCCAATTGTTAAATGATTATAGTAGCTTACACCAGCAACTAGTAAAATGCAGAATGAGTTAACAAGTTGTTAGCATCAGAGGAGCAGAAAGCTTGGGATGGATTAAGACATCCTTAGCAGTGTTACAAGAGAATGTCTAAATGTGTCTATAACAGTGAAAGAGTTAAAGTACCATCCATGTTCAATGATGTAATGTTTTGCTCTACAGATCTGGGATTTTGCCATGGCTGTCAAGATCAAAGATGTTCCTCAAGACACACTAAACCACAGCCAGGTTAGTCAGTGCCTGTATATTTCACTTGTTGAGATCAATCTTATGAATAAATGGAAAGATGAAAGGAAAGGCAATTAAATAAGGGAAACCAGCTCTTTAGGAGATAGGCAGTTCTTAACCAGAGGTAGAAGAAGTGTTAATTTGTATGGTTACCAGTATAATCAGCAATTAGCATTTGAATTGTTTAAAGTTTCAAAATACTTGCCATGATCTCAGCTGAAAATCTCAGAAATTTGCATTACGGATCGCCAGCCAACACATAAATTTCACATAAATTTTAAACACGTTGCTCTTCTAACAGCTCTACTGTGCCCAGTGGCTTGGAAGAGACAGCATCATCTGTGGTGGTACAAATCAGAATATGGCTAGGACAGTTGACAGAGGAACACTCAATGTGAGTACAGTGGTATGTCATTGATATATTTTTTTTTTGGGTTGTGTGAAAGTAACAGAAGGGAAGGAAGAAATCCCAAATGGGGAAAACAAATAAAACGGAAGGGAAGGAAAAGATCTGAAATGTGAAAAATAAACAGAACCGGAGGGAGGGAAGGAGAAAGGAAATCCTATGTGGGGGAAAACAAACATAAGAGGAAGGAAGGAGGAAATCCAAAATGGGAAATCAAATAAAACTGGAAGGAAGAGGGGGAAATCTAAAGAGAAAAACAAAAAAACCCGAAAGTTAAAAGAATTCAGACAAGATGGACACAGATCTGGAAAAATGTCCCATGTAAATGTATTTGGAGAATATACATAAAACTGATGCTTTATGCATATGTTTTATTTTATAGCTAAGATCTTTTTGACAGCTTGTCTTAGTGGTACTAGTACAACATAATCTCAGTATAGAACTACTTCTATTATGTGACTGTTCATTAATTCTGTATAATTTTTTTTCGGTCATGCAAGACCACGGGACAGCTGGTAGATCTGCCTCAAGGTGTTTACTGTATCGACAATGATAGGCAGGACAACTACCCTAGAGTGGCAGTTGGCTCATACAGGTACATCTACCTCCTGCGAACAGAGAAGAGGTCATGAGATTTCATTTTGGCTTATTTCTCTTAAAACAGGAGCAAATTTACATGACTTTTAAAAAATTGTAATTTATAATTTACAGGTTCCAATATAAAGTACATGTGTTTATATTCACTCATTTTTACTTTTCTGTTTTTGAACTACATTTGGCTTCTCTTTAGAGTATTTATTAATCCTCTTCCAATTGTTGAAAGTCTACATATATATATATATTTGTTTTTTTGACTACTTTATTTTTTTTGTGGTACCAATATTGCATCACAGTTTTTAGAACTCAAGAGTTGGTCCAACAAAGGTTTTATTTGCATTAGGGAGTCACGATAAGACTCCAAAAAGTTTTGTTTTAGTGACTCAAAAAAAAAAAAAAGGTCTTTGAGAATAAAAGATTACAAACAGCTTTATAACCAATCATAAATTTTATACACATGTAGCCATGGAGTCAAATGTACCTTACAAATAGAAAAATTACTCCTTTCTATCCAGTAGAGTAGAAACCATCTATTATTAAAGGAATGTACATAGTAATTAGACAGTTCATACAGTTATAGCTGGATGGTTAAAATGATTATATTATTTATAACTGCAAATTTGTAAACATAAACCTCCTGTTATGTCAAAGAATGTTTTAACACTTCAAAACTTATGCAAGTTAGTTAACTCTTTGATGTTTTTTTTTTCTTTTACATAAACCTTGCAAGTACAAGAAAATACATCATGAATATTATTTCTGAGTCATTTTTTTTGGTTCTTTTCCTGGTAAACTTTGAGAGCATTCTCATGAGCATAAGAGAGCAATGGCTTGATTCTGTTTTTTTTTTTTTTATTATATTGCCTTATACTTTTTTCCCTCATGAATACCAGCCTTATTGCTTTCCAAACCAGTTTTATACTTGTTTTATACTTAAAATTCAATGAATCTTGCTGGATTCTAGTGTCCATACAAAACAAATACACAATATTGTAAGAGCTTACAGTAATTTGCAGCAAAAAAGCAACATTTATTTCAAGTTGGGAAAAAAAAAATTCAACTTAAATAACTATTACAATTCTCATATCATGACACTGACATGATGTATGTAATGTTTCTACAATCAATACTTCTCACTTCACTGAATCTCATTTTTGATGAACAGTCTAAAATACTTAAATGGATCATGCCTTGAGAAGCTGTACATGGCAGTTGCAAATGAGCGTTTATTATGATGCCTTGAGAAGCTGTAAGTGGTAGTTGCAAATGAGCATATATTATGATGTCTTGAGAAGCTGTAAGTGGTAGTTGCGAATGAGCGTATATTATGATGTCTTGAGAAGCTGTAAGTGCCAGTTGTGAATGAGCGTATATTATGATGTCTTGAGAAGCTGTAAGTGGCAGTTGTGAATGAGCATATATTATGATGTCTTGAGAAGCTATAAGTGGTAGTTGTGAATGAGCATATGTTATGATGTCTTGAAAAGCTGTAAGTGGTAGTTGCGAATGAGCGTATATTATGATGTCTTGAGAAGCTGTAAGTGCCAGTTGTGAATGAGCGTATATTATGATGTCTTGAGAAGCTGTAAGTGACAGTTGCGAATGAGTGTACATTATGATGCCTTGAGAAGCTGTAAGTGGCAGTTGCAAATAACCGTATATTATGATGTCTTGAGAAGCTGTAAGTGACAGTTGCGAATGAGTGTACATTATGATGCCTTGAGAAGCTGTAAGTGGCAGTTGCAAATAACCGTATATTATGATGCCTTGAGAACCTGTGAATGAGCATATATTATGAATCCTTGAGAAGCTGTAAGTGGCAGTTGTGAATGAGCGTATATTATGCCTTGCAGCTTAATGAGAATTTCCAGTGCCAAAATTATTTTGTAATACCTTCTGTAACAGTCCTACCCCACCTTACAAACAGCCAATCAGCAGAGCACAATAGTATTAGATTCTTTGCATTTACAATCTGTTGAATGAAAATCATGTTGCCAAGGTTTTGGTTTGAAATTCTATTGCTCACTTAGAGCAAATGCCATGAGGTTGATTTTGAAGTTAATTGAGTTTGATTCCTTTTTCTTCTTCAGCTTTCTGAGCCATTAAGGCTCATTACTACAGATAAAGTTCACCTCCATTCCTCTCTATTCCTAATCTTCTCTCTCCAGTTGTTGACACCAATTTCTTTTATATCCTCTTCTGTGTTATCTTTCCATCTTTGTCTTGTTCTACCCCTTGGTCTTGTTTCCCTCATCTCCTGTGCATACATCATTTTCAATGATAGATTAACCAGAAGTTTTAATTTTGAAGTTCATAGATCAACCTGAAATATATTTTGGAAGTTGATAAATGACATTGAGGCTGATTCTGGAAGTTGATGAATTAACCTGAGGCTAGCTTTAAAAAGAAGTAAGGATATTTAGAGGGATAGTTTTTTCCTCTAATGATGTAAAGACCTGTGAATAACTGGACTTTCATAATGTAATGTTTATAGCATTAGATTATATAATTAGATTATATAATATTTTATGCCTGAGTAACAAAGTGGCAAAACACTCACCTCTCATGCAGAAGGTCAGTGGTTTGAATCTGGTTGGGGTATCCCAGTTACCCAGCTGCAGAAATGTGTACCTGGCTCCTGGAGGATAGGGAAGGAAGAGCAGCCAGGAATGATGTTAATTACATCTCTTGCTAGCCCGCCAACAGGTCAAAGACAATATGACCATTCACACCATATTTTTAGATGGCTCAGAGTCAAGATATGGAAGCTTTATCCATATAATGTTTTATTTAATACTAAACATAATTTTTTAAAAATTAAAACATTAAATTAAACTGCTTTTAATATTGAAGCTTTTTTGTGTAATTGCCTTTACAATGGCTAATTGTTATATAAAAGATTTTTAAAATATTGGATCTATATCACCTTTATACTCTGCTTATTATAAATTAGTTACAGATCAAATATTTTATTAAATTTGATGACCCATAAATGACATCATCTATGGCAGATAAATATATATTCACAGAGTTTCCTGAAATTAGGAGTGGGTGCTAGTTTATTGTGAATGGCACTTCTGCAATGTGTGCTCAAGTATGAGCGGTTCATTTCATTATTTTTGCCATTAACACGTGAACACCTGTTATTATATTCTATTATATAAATTAGCACTTGTTATTTACTTTGCCTGTGTCACATTAATATTTGTTACTGCTTCATCTTGAGCATTTGTTTACTGCTTTACCGCGATCGCTTATGCAATTCTGTTCACCTGCTACTTCCACCAAAAGAGGGCATAAAAACAAAAAGAAATAATTTTTAAAAGTTTTGTTGTTGCAGTGTTGTCCTTGGTTAAGATTTTTAACTAAGTTTTGAGAGCTTTCAATATTATCTTATTGTTTTATTATTTACTGTTCCAAAACAACTGCAGTTTTTTTTCTCGTTATAATAAACTCAGAAGCTGGTGTGTTTCATTTTGTACATTACAGCTTCTTGTTTTAGTTTTTAATTTAGTTTTTTTTTTTTTTAACACCATTTCTCATATGTGTTCTGTGGTTTGTTATGAAATGCAAAGACCCCATTTAAAGTATTTAATTTTGTTGTCTTGACAATGTTTTTTTGTTTTGTTAGTCTCAGTTTAGACATGATACCAGATCTAAAGTCAGACTGATTGTGACCATTTTCACCTTATGCATTTTTGCAGATTTGAATTGAATTTTTTTTTTTTTCAGCATCTGCCTGTTGTATGTTATAATTTGCTTTCCTTATTATTAGCATGTAATTTTTCTTTTGCAATAATAGATGGTGGTTGAGTCTGCTAAAGAAGTATCGTGCACCACCTGCTTTTATACTCCACTCTGAGACTTAAAAAAACTGCTATAACCCACTCCCAATCTGGGACGATTTTGTGCTTCATTGCCTTCACCACATCAGCTGAAAAATAATAAAGTAATGTTCACCATTCCAGGGAGAAAAAGAAGAAGATTTAATATTTTTCAGGTCTTTTCATTTGTTTTTAAAAAATTTTCAAACAGCCGTTATTTAAAAAAAAAATCTTTTAGTTATTTCCCTTTTTTTAAGGATATAATCTGTTTATCTTTCCTCCCACATATTTCTGGTTTATTCTTTCCTGGGAGGATCAGCTGAATCTTTGCCTCTTGTATTTGGTGTTCTCTTCTTCTGTCATTTTTCTCCTTTTATGTTCTGTCATTATCTTCAAAGACTGACCACTTTTTTTTTATTTCTGACCATAATTCTACAATAATTCTTATGATCAGTCAGTCAGTCAGTCAGTCATCTGCGTGTCCCTTGCAGAACTTTGTCTCCCTAACAGCTCTCCTGTAGGCCTCTCTGTTGTAAACAAGATGCCCTGCTGCTGATGCATCCATTCTCAGATCATCAACGATGTCTTGCAGCCATCTGTGCCTTGGTCTGCCTCTCTTTTTTTTCCATTATGTACCCTTCCAAGACTTCCAATTCTTGCAGTATATTTATAAATACCCCAGTTTAAGTAAACTTTCAGTAAAATTTTCACCTAAGACAAAAATATCTCAGCAGACTGACCAAGTAGCATGGAAGAAGAAAAGGATTTGAATTGACCAGAACACCAAAGATCACACAGGATGGAGAAGCGTGATCACTAAACCTGCCATTTAATGCTAATGTAACATTTTGTTCCAAAAGTCTCTCCATTTTTGGTGTGAGAATAAATAATCTGTGTTACATTAACAATTTGTGGCCTGGTTGGTAAGTGATTATGTGCGCAGTCTACCAAGCTGGTGGTACTAGGTTGAAGTCCTAGCAGTGGGGAATTTTTCTGGTACCATTCATTCATTCATTTGCATGTCCCTTGCGGAACTTTGTCTCCCAAACAGCACTCCTGTAGGCCTCTCGGTTGTGAGCAAGACGGCCTGCTGCTGATGCATACATTTGCAGATCCTCAACGATGTCTTGCAGCCATCTTCGCCTTGGTCTTCCTCTCTTTCTTTTTCCCATTATGTACCTTTCCAAGACGGTCATCTCTAGATTATCATGACATTTAATGTGTCCAAAATATTTAAGTTTTCTCTCTTTCTGGTACCATCTTATCAAAAAAGGTCCCCACATCCACCCAGCCTCTTAAAAATGGGTACCAGAGAAATCTGGGAAGGTAAATGTAGCCAGGTGTGATACTGACCACATCATGCTTTCATGTGCTGAAGTCTTGGAAACATGGGCCTATCACTATGTCCTCAATATGCCTTATATGGCATGGAAGTGAGAGATTTAACCTTTACCTTTATCTTTTTTTTTTTTAACGTTAACATTTATTTCTAAAAGCATTTAACAAGCTCCTTTTCCCCTTTTTTTTACGCTAATCTGATAACATGGTACACATCAGGGATCATCAATGGATGACTTATGATATAATCAACGTACAAAATCAATGAATTAAATAAATGTGATGTCACTTTGTCAGTAGTGACTGAAGTGTTGCTTACAGTATATATACAGTATTCATATGTATAAGCTGGCTCTTATACAGTCTTATGTTGCTGGGCTGTCACAGCCAATAACGATCAAAGTCTCATTATGATTTTTTTGGTTTTTGTAAACAAGGATTTGTGTTGAAGGATGTCTAATGAGTTAAATTTAAAATGCTGAAGCTAGATGTTCTCATAGGAAGCATTTTTTATTTTCAGTATTTCATCATAATCAGAATATGTTTTTTTTTCCTTTTTTTTTTTTAGTAGACACTACAGAAAGCACCTGTTCTATTTTTTTTTTATTCAACCATAATCTTTTATTTGTTATTTGACTCACTAATGCTAGCTCATATTAACCTTTAGCTCAAGCCACTGTACGAGTATTATTTGACCCTGTGTCAGAAAGTCTGATGACTTGTTTATCCAACGCTTCCAACTTTTTAAAACAGCTCTCAAAATCAGTTTCCATGATGTTTGTTTATGATAAACTGAATGTAACAGAATTTTCTATTTTGATTGTGGAATTTTTAGGTCTTGTTTTTTTTTCCCTTGCTCACACATGACTGCTGTTTTTCTGAAGGCCAAAATTACCCAGCATTGTTTGTTATTGAAGACTGACAGCATTAAAACAATTTAGAAGCTTTGTATCTATGCAACAAACTGGATTTTTTTTTCAAAAGCACACAACATGTAAAAACACTATTCTGATTAATAACATTAGCAGCACACACAGATGTACTTCCATCCTAAGATTTGTAAGCATTATCATTGTTCTGTATTCGATGTTCATTTAACAACAGTGATATACTTCGCTTTAAAATATGTGCCTGTGTTGTTACATAGAATCAAAATAATCTTGCCAGTAAGTAGCTTTAATGTCACATACAGCATATGTCCTGAAGGTCACTTTTGCTCAACAAGTTTTTCATGAAATGTTCCTGATGCATCTAAAAAAAAAAAAAAACAGAGCATGATATTTGTTTGCAGCAGCCAACTAGGGCATATTTACCTGAACACAGTTTTTAAAGTTATTATCTCGTTGGTATTTTTTGGCCCAGTACACTAACAGCTCGGTGCACAGCATCTGTGGTGTGACACACTCTGCAGATAGACATCCTTTTGTCAGAGGCATTATCCAAACAGTGTCAAGTACAGATAGGTCAAGTAAAGATGACAGAACTAGCTCACAACCCAGTCTCTTTTCTTTACCTCTTTTTCCTTGTACCAGCCACAAAGATTACTTTATGAAGGAAAAAAAAAATTACAAATAAAATAAAAGTAACTCTTAAATTAGAAGAACACAAGAGTAAGAGAAGTGAAAAGGCTGCACAGCCTTGAACTTGAATTAAAATATGTAATTGTATACCATATTACCTTGAGAATGTTGCCAGTTTTTTTTACTCTATAAGGCATGCCAAAATGCCAGTGATTTTGGCAATTAAATTTCATCTTTTTTTTATTTTGTAAATATAGCGCAAGAAAGCTAATTACAATTTACAATATTAAATAAATATAAATATTCTAAATGTAAACAATACAGCATTTAAATGTTTGACATGGTTTGTGTCATTGCAACAAGCTGAGTATGTAATAGTTAGGTATCTATATGTTGTGAATATTTTCATTTGACAGTAAAATAAACTGTATTTGTTCACTATATCTATAATTATTTATACACTGTTTTGAACATTTTAAGATTCTGTTTATTATCTTCACTAAAGTACACACAACAAAACTTAATTCATTCATTTCAGGAATTTGTTCATAAAATATTGAATTTGAAATTTTAAAAAAAAGAAAGAAAACAGAAAATTTGTCAGTTTCAGAAGTGTGTTTTCTATGTGTAAAAAGTCATATTTGTGTACCTGTTATTTGTCTGTATGTTGACTTCTAAAAGAAAAACCTAATGTTTTGATTTTTTTTAAATCCAGAAAACTTATAAAACAACTAAACATTCAGTGAAGATAACAGAAGATTCACAAAATACTGGACTCTTTTATCAGTTTTTTTTTCACTTCAGAAAGTAAAACAACTAAAGGATCTGTGGAGAGGAGCAGACAGAACCACAAAAATAAGATTTTTAAGGGCATGCATCTTTTCCATCGCAACATATGCCTGTGAGACCTGGACACTTAACAAAACAGCTGAGAAACGCATAAATGCCTTTGAATGTAAATGCTACAGAAGAGTTCTTCAAATATCATGGACACAAAAAAAGAACAAATATATCCATACTACAAGAACTTAATACTGAAGAAGGTTGGCTAGTTAAGAGGATTAGGGAGAGAAAACTTAAATATTTTGGACACATTAAATGTCACGACAGTCTAGAGAAGACCATCTTGGAGGGGTACATAATGGGAAAAAGAAAGAGAGGAAGACCAAGGTGAAGATGGCTGTAAGACATCGTTGATAATCTACAAATGTATGCATCAGCAGCAGGGCATCTTGCTCACAACCGAGAGGCCTACAGGAGTGCTGTTAGGGAGGCAAAGTTCCGCAAGGGACATGCAAATGAATGAATGAATGAATGATTGTTTTATCTTGACTTGAAATACAGATAATTTTGCTGCTTGTTTTTATTGCATTTTATTTATTATTTTTTATTCTTTGTTACCTGATCCTTTCACATCTTCTGAATTTCACAGGACACCTTCATCCACCTTAGCTTTGAAATACCAGTTGTAATTCTCAACTCACAATGTCATACCTCTGAAAAGACACGCAGAACAAAATCATCATCATCATCATGTGCCTTCTCCAGAACAAAGGTTGGCAGTAATGAATCCCCAGTTTCCTCGTCCTCTTAACCTGATAGTGCACTCATCTAGAAAGTATCCTGTCCATTATAATATGTTATCATCCCATCTTCTCTTGTCTTTCTCCTGCTCTTAAAAATAAAATAATGCTGGGTTGATTGTAGAGTTCCAGCTGTGGATCCTAAGCCCAAAATCTTCCAATCAGTCCATTGTTGATAATCCTAATCCCCTCCTCAGTCACTACACTGATAGTATTTCAGTATTTGTAGTTGTGTTTGTATCCAGTGCCATATTTTCCATGTTGATGCACTGAATATGCCCTGAATCTGAAGCACTGTCATCATCATCATCCTTCCCATGCCGTTAAATGTCACATAAGGCTCGCATGGTACTTCGCCAAGTTTTTCTATTTTCAGCAAGCTTTTCCAACCTCTTTAAGGGATTTTATGCCTACTAATTTGGCCTCTCTTAACAATGTCCTCTTTAGAGTTCTTTGTTGTCGACTTCTTTTTCTTCGGCCTACTGTGTTCCACTTGATAGCTTGTTTTGAGATTCTCTGACTGATATATGTCCATCTCTTTTTTTCTAGCCACCTATGAGACAGGTCTTTGTTCACTAATCTACCTTATCTCTCCATTGATATTGAATTCATTCCACTTTATACCGAGTATTTTCTTTAGGCATTTGTTTTCATAAGAGTCTAATTTGTTGTCTATTTCTTTAGTTGTTTTCCAGCTTTCACATGCATAAATGAGGGCAGATATTACATTTGAATTGAATAATCTTACCTTGGTTTTTGTGCTTATAACTTTTGAGTGCCATCTGTTCTCAAGATTCTTGAAGGTCAGTGCTGCTTTTGCAACTCTAACTTCCTTTCTGAAGTACTGTAAATCAATCAAGTGCCGTGCCGTGTGGCGTAGGTGATCATTTCTCTCCACAATTCCCCGCCTTTAGACTTGATTATGAGATATGCCAGTGACTTTCTTTCTAGCCATACTGATAGCCCATTCAGTAACTTCTCTCTCTGTCTTCCACTGCCTCTTCTTCCCTCAATTTTTCCAGTTGCCACAGTGTGTTACAATTTTCCTCTTCTCAGAAAATGTCCTACAAATCTCACTTGTCTGCCTCTGATCTCTGCTATAATTTGCCTTTTAACTCCAGCCTCTCTTACGACTTCTTCGTTGGTTTTCTTAGCTGTCCATGGTACCTTCAACATCCTTCTTATGAACCACATTTCCATGCCCTCCATTTCTTGCTGTACTCTCTTATTCATGAACCATGCTTCACATCCATAAAACAGAATTGGCTGGATGTAACATTTAAGTACTCGGAATCTTGTTTCCATTGATATGGATCTGTTGCACAAGATGTTTTTCATTTTCTGGAATGCTGACTTGGCTTGAGCACGTCTGCTTTTTATTTTGTTGAAGTACTTTAGGTGAGGTGAAAAACACTTGTGTCTAGTTTATTTTTGTTTTTTTTTAAACAGCAGCTTCAATACCTCCAGGCCAAATGTTTATGTAAATATATGCTGGATACTCTTGGGTGTCCATTTCAAATTCTGTGCTCAACTTCTGCATGAGAAGATGTGTAAATATGCAGTGAACGAGCCATTTTTAAAAAAAAATAAACAGAACAGGATTCCCCACTCTTATGTCACAGCTGGTGAATTAGACAATCCAGGTTTACTTTGCCTCTAACCAAAATCTTCTGCCCAAGATTTATATGGCAACTCAAGATAAATAAGACACAAGCAATTTTGTGTATAAGTGTTCAAAGCTAAATAGATAAATGCATTTTAAAAAAAAACACTGAAAAAGTAAGCAATGATAACAAATAATTAGATATTTTTAAAATGCAGGATCAACTTTTATTCATTAATGAAGCAAAGAGTTTTGGCTTTCGTCTTATTCATATAAAAACATACAGGGCGGGGAAATGGGGAAAGAAAAAGGCTAAATTTCCATGCATGATATATAAAAAAAATATGAATGAAAGAAAAAAAAAGCTACTTATCTTGTGAGGATAAAGACACTGTCTGTTAATCTTACCCTAGGTAAGATTAACTTATCAGTATAAAGCTGCGCCCATCTAGGGCAAGAATCTGAGATAGTGCCAGTCCTTAATAATGCACACGGATAGTTTGGATAAAAATTTTTTTTTTAAATGATAAAGAAACCGGAAGCAATTGTGGTTTTGGAGAAAGTTGCAACAGATACCCCAGGTACCCTGGACAGCTAGAAAAACATGAATAGGTCAGCAGATAAATCTCAAAACAATTATACGCAAAAGACAGTCAAAATTTTTTTCACGATAAGGAATCCATGATGTGGGGGGTGGGGGGGGGGGGAGGGTTTGAAGGCAAAAAAAACCCCCACTACACTTGTGTGCGCGCGTGCGTACGTGTGTGTGTGTGCGTGCGTTTTTTTTTTTAATGATATATGTGATACATGATAAAAATGTGCCAGTTATGGATCTAGAAGATCGTGACAAAACTTATACTGACGTCCTAGATCAATAACAGGTATATCCATAAACAGTTATAACAATATAATAATTTCAATCACAAGTTCCCTTCTCGATTCGTGCATGTGTGTGCCAAGTCATGCCGAAATGAAATAAAAGAAGATGGGTACTTAAATAATTCTGTATGGCCAGTTAGAGTAGCGAAGGATCAAGATGTCGGAAAAACGTAAAGGCCAGCTAATAATTAGTGTATAAGTATATAACACTAAGTATATATATATACAAAGCAAAGACTAGCTAGGGCTGTGTTACTGTCCTTCCTCATTTGTATGATGGACCAGAGAGCACTTTCCCGAGTTCGATGGACCATCGAACCCCTTGATTTACAGTGATGGTTTAGCTCTACAGTATGGCAGTCTCCGTCAACTGAAATCTCAAATGTTCTGTTTTTATGATTCAGAGGTTCCGTTCAAAAGGAGATTAGTCGTTAATGCTCAGCACTGATATGTAACTTATATATTATCATTCTGGCCTGTTTTTTTAAAATCCAGCCACAGTCTTCATGCATTAAAAACGTTTATATGTATTGTCAGTACTGGATTTATTTGCCTTTATGATGTGACACATTATTGCCCCACGTATACGTAGTTAGAATGGACGAAAAACGACTCCCACACCAAGCATTTACAAGGTCACCATGGGGTAAAAGAAAGCGGGGTAGACCCAAAGACACAATAAGAAGAGTTATCACCAAGGAATGTTCAGCAAAGTCATCAGAAACACCGAAGATCTAAAGCAAGTAGCAAGGAATCGCCAGACAAGGAGAGCCTTGTCCTCCGCCCTATTCGCCGTCTTTGGCCCAAGAGGATCAACAAACTATACGTACAAAAGAGCTTGGGATGTCAGAATGATGTACTATCAATTGAGAACCTAGAACATACGGCCATAGCCACGCGACCAGCACCATCAAACCACAAAATAACTTCCTTTAAAAAAAAATCATACTAACATAACAGGTGTAGTGGGACTTTTTGCTTCGACTTTATATATATATCTTATATCCTTCCCGTGCCGTTAAACGTCACACAGGGCTCGCAAAGTAGTTCGCCAATTTTTCCTGTCTTCGGCGAGTCTTTCAACCTCATCAAAGGATTTTATGCCTGTTAATTTGGCCTCTCTTAATAATGTCCTCTTCAGAGTTTCACGCGGTCAGCCTCTTTTTCTTCGGCCTGTTGTGTTCCACATGATAGCTTGTTTTGGGATTCTCTAATCATTTCTTCTTCGAAAGGCAGAATGTAAGACGGGCCTGCATGCCCAATTCTTTACCCTTGAAAAATAAAGATTATTCATTCATTCACTCTCATCAAGTAACCAACATACGTCCATCTCCTTTTCCTGATCACCCATGAGACTGGTTGTTGTTCAGTCATCTCTGCATTGTTCTTGAATTCATTCCACTTGATGCCGAGTATTTTCCTTAGGCATTTGTTTTCAAAAGAGTCTAATTTCTTGTCTATTTCTTTAGTTGTTTTCCAGCTTTCGCATGCATAAATGAGGGTGGATATTACATTTGAATTGAATAGTCTTAACTTGGTTTTTGTGCTTATAACTTTTGAATTCCCAACATTTTAATCGGTAGGTTATGTCTATAACTTACAATTGTCCCAGTCACTACAAACTACTACTGCAGAATGTACATGACCCAGTCACTACAAACTACTACTGCAGAATGTACATGACATCACACAACAAAAAAATGAAGTGTTGGTAGAGTAGTCTGAATTGAGTTACAGAGCTCGTTAGCTCCGCCTTGCACATCGAACTTAGACTCGCCGGTCATGGTTCTTTTCAAGTCAGACAGGCGCCTTCGCATCAGCCTCCTGACGTCAGGTTGGGCCTCCCGTGCTAAGCGACGCCGTGTCCACTCCGAGAATTTCTAGTGAACCACTCCCGGAAGAGTTGCCGGGATCGCCTGCTTGGCGATGACATTTGACCTTTGACTCAGACCTTCCCAGGGGCGGACGGTGAGGTAACGGTGTACCTGTACGTTGCCCCTTAATGCAAGCATTACCACCACCTCGCTACCCAACCCCTGCCCAAAAGGCTATATGCTGGGATACAACAGGGAAAAACGAACACCTCAAATATAAAATTTGCATTCTCAAGAAAACCAGACAATAATTACCTTCTGCGAAAGTTGTCTCACTATATTTAACGAGTATTTACCTTATGCAAAAGCAACTGATAAACTTCACAAGTTGGCTCTATTGTCCTTTATGATTTTCACTACTAATAGCCATTTTAACGAAATAGAAATTCGTGAAAAATTATCTCCCTTGCACTACGTCATCAACATGGTTACCTACCTTGATAATTTTTTTTTGTGCTTTCTCTCTGTAAGACGTTTAGAACTGCCGTTTCCTGCATATAACATTGCCCAATATTATTGTTCCATATGTTCTGGGACATCAAGAAGCTATTATGATTTTTGCTACCATCATTTATTATGCATGCAGGAAACTCTACTGTAGAGAGCAGAACAACAACACAACTTCAGATTATCACAGAAAGTTTAATAGGGCCGAAACGCTTGTCTGGGGGGAGGGTGTGGGCCCCTCTGGGTCATGACTCCCAGAGGTCTTGTGAGTTGCTGCTTTTTTCGTCCCGGGATTGAGTTGGCACTGCACTTTGTTTACAGTAATTCAACGTGAAAATAACGACTGCCCTATTTGACTTCAACACAGCAAATCTGCAAAAACCATGGAAATGTCAGGCATCCTCGTCGCATCCGGAGTTCGTGTCTGTAGTGAATAAGTTTTTTTTACAACAGTAACAACAAAACTATGAAAATCACCACAACAACAAGAAAGAAAAAGAAAAAAAAACAACAAAAGAAAAACTATAGCAACAACAAACATGAAGATCCACAGACACAAGAACAACACAAAGAAAAATCACAGACAAAAAAACAACAAAAAAACCTGAAAGTCTCACATCAGTTACAGTTTCTAATTACAAGTGTAGAAAAATTCTCATACAGTAAACAACGTTGACAAAAAAAATTATTTTGTAAAAAAAAGGACTTTATATATACTCTCTCTCTCTCTCTCTCTCACACAAAATGTAAGAAAGAATACATGTACATAACCAGTTTTGCTCATAACAAGAATGCATTGCTCTTCAAGTGCTCTCAAACGTAACATAGTCCCAAATGACTATTTTCTCAAGCATCTCTCCCTTCGTCTCTTACAAATACAATTACACTCTCTCAACACTATAACTATACAATATTAAGTTTTATTATTAACTTTTATTATTAAATTTTGTCAATGAAAGTCAATGTCACTGTTTTCAAGCTTTTTTTTTTTTTAAAATACTAACAGTATATTTTATAAACTGGATCTGTTGTCATAAGCTGGATCTGTTGATTCATTAATTTCTTGTGCCCAGTTTGAAATGCCACTGACTCTTCTCCTGGAGACAGAATTTCGTTAAAAGTCTTCCCCCTATCCCTTTGAACTATTTCACCAACATGATTATCTACCTTAAAAAATGTCAATATTCCTTAAAAATATTCCACAAAAATATCTTACATACCTTCCTGCGCCATTAAATGTCACATAGGGCTTGCATAGTTGCTTGCCAAGTTTTCCTGTTTTCTGAGAGTTTTTTCAACTTCATCAAGGGATGTTGTGCCTACTAAACTGGCTTCTCTTAACTCTTCCCAAGCCGACGGCATTATAGTGCGGCCTTCCAACACTTTTGGACCAAAATCACTATATTAATGTTTGGTCCATTTCGATGAAAAACCACACTCAAATTTTGGTTTGGAAGTTATCTGCGCTTGCCAGAATTACCCGGAATCATTTTAACTTAGCATGGGCAGTGTGTAGCCATTTTTTCAGTCTCTGTTCGATTTGGTGTGAATATTTTTTCTAATTTCCAGCCAAATGTCTTATTTTCTCACCAGTTATTTTTTCCTAAGAAAATTGCATTTATGGAAATCTTCATTCATTTTTACTTCTTTTGGATGTGTAAAAAGTATACTTTTTCACATGGAAATAATTGCTACATTCACTTTTTCAACTATACCCCAAAAATATCACAACACCCATGCATTTTGCTTGGCACCAACGTGACATCCGTGTTTTTTTCCCGCTGGCAGGGGAAGAGTTAACAATGTCCTCTTTAGAGTTTCATGTAAGAAAAAAAAAAATTCACTTTGGAGCAACGTGAACTGGAAGTAATTTAAATAAACTAACACTAACAAGCACAATGCTTCTTTGTTAGTTGTCCTTTCACACCAGTTACTCATTTGTTCTAATGATGGTACTGGATATTCGATTCAAATTCTTATTCCGCTGAATAATGTCAAAACCATTATATTTGTTCTCAAAAAAAAAATTAGAATAACTTCTCATGGATTGTGAACAACACTGGCACTAAATTACTATTCTTTAGAAGAGTCTGCTAAAGCATATGCCTATATATAGGAAAAAGATCATTTTAAATTCTCTTCTTAATTTCTAACAATTAAAGTATGATTTTTATTTTCAAACAATTTGCAAGCACTCCTACCAAAACTAAAATTGTTTCCACTAAGCCACCTAGAAAATATCTATATATACTACTTGGCATTTGGTACATCTCTAACTGATTCATTTATGCTCTGTCAGTTTTTGAAGTGTGTTCTCTTCATTTCAGCAATGACACCTTCCCCCCATTTTCTCTTGGTTTCTTATTTATATGTCTGTCTCAAGATTATTCTTCATATAACTCAAGTGCCTTGTACAGAATCAAGCTGGTCCTTGTACTCTGTGTACAAACGCTGGAATCTGAGATCTGCACCAATCGAAGGTAAAGTGTTGCGCAGTATGGAGTGCTTGTCTACGCCCTGTAAAACATATCAAACAGCGGCATGAAGGGGCATCTTATGATAAACTAAAATTTAACACTCATTTTAACTAAAATGATTTGGAAATAGCATGAGATGACACAAGTAAAAGAACCTAATCCTGTTCTATCTCTCTGGAACTGAAAGCAGGGTGTTCTTTGCAGCTAATGCAGTAAAGTGTTGTGGTACAAGTATCAGCTCAGTTGGAAACTGAATTATTCATGTTGTGTGCATTCTATGTTATAACATGTTGGCACAACAACGGCATTCTGAAAAGTTGTTTTATGAGTTCTACCATATGTTCTTCCAAGACTTAAGATAAGTTCCAGTGTTCATTAATTTTTTTTTTCATTTTTTTACTATTTCTTTTACATAAATTTCATGTGAATCTATACTTTGTCTCCTCTGTCTGATTCTTTGTCCTATTTATGTTTGTATGAAGAAGGCTAGTGCTGAAATGTCACATCATTGTAAATGTTAAGTAATAAAGCTGTCCCTACTTTTTTCCTAGTTTATGCATTTTGGTATCACAGCTTTACTGCAGTGCCTCGTGTATAATTGTATACTTATACACTAATTATTGATGGATATTGTGTGTATGGTTGGTGGGGGGGGGGAAGGTCTGAGCACTAATGAACATATCCAGAGAGTAATGATGATGATCCACACCATAAACCATAAAGTACTGTGGTGAATGGGGAGTAGGTTACGGCTGTGATTCCTGCAGACCTGGAGTGACGCCAAAAAAAGCAGAAATAAGTGCAATGCCTCTTCTGCAGGCTTCAATGCCATAAGGACTTTAACACTCCCTATCCTGTTAGTGTAGCTGTCCTGTAAATGCCAGCATCAACAGAAAGGTGGGATAGGAATTTGGTCACCTATGATCCATCAAACCTGATGCCTGTAGGCAGCTATGGGCTTCTCAGCACTATTTAGTTATAGCTTGTTAATTAATAAAGCTGTTACTACTTTTGTTTTAAATAGTTTTAAAATTTTTTTATCACAGCTTCACTGCAGTGAGTTTATGTACATTTATAAATTTAGTTTTATATATATATATACTTACACCCAAATTATTTGTGTATTTCATGGTGCATCTTGAACCTAACAATCACTAAAAAATCATGGAGAAAAAAAAATAATGAGGGAGTCAAGAAAAAACAAAATATCTAAACAAGATAACCAAGTTTTGCCACCGGAAAAGAGTGGCATCAAAACTAACTGGACAAACCAAGGCCAAAGAAAACAGAAATGAGATCACCAATGCCTGCTGGCACAGCATGTAGTACATGAATGAATTACCATAACAAAGGCATTAACAGAGTTGTCACAAAAATACACACTATTATCAGTTGGACCTTATTTACCAGAGATCCACCCAGCCTCTAAAAATGGGTACCAGAGAAATCTGGGAAGGTAAATGTAGCCAGGGGTGATACTGACCACACCACACTTTCATGTGCTGAAGGTCTTGAAAATACAGACCTAACACTGTATCCCCAATATGCCATGGAAATGGAGAATTTTATCTTTACCCCTTTTTACACCTTATTTACCTGAATCAGGATGGGATTCCATTTTGAGGTACACAATATCCAATTAAGAATTCTTTCCAGCTTTTCATAAACAAGTATAGATGGCTTATTTAATGTGAATGTGTTCATAACTGGACAAGACAGACAGCTGTTGTCATATTATCATCAGTGTTGGCCAACCATAGCTGATCAAGATCCTGTTCCACTTTTTTCATTGGTACCCCCAGTAACAGGCCATGCCTTGGCTAACAGAGCAGGGATCACCATAGTCCCCAGGGTGGTGAAGTCTGCTAAAAAAAAAGTGTTGCACATCCCCTGCCTTTTAGCCCCACTCAAGGACTGAAAAAAATAGCCACCAGAACCTACTCCAAGCATCAACACCTTCACAGCATCAGCCGCAAAGAACACCAGCTTGCTGTTTCAAGGAGAGACAAGACAAGACAAAACCAGCAGCAAATCAAACAAAATGTAGAGTACTAAAAAACAAAATATCTTACACAATGTTTGAAACTGATCTCCATCTTTTCTAACAATCCTGGTAATGAATGCTATCTTCACCAATGCTAGTAAATAGCTAATGTGGAACAGTGTATTAAACCAGGACAGATTACAGTCCCTAACTGGAAAAGATCATTAAATAGGTAACAAATCAGTGGCCATATCTGGGACAGAGGTTTCAACTAGGTGACAGACTGGAGGCCCTATCTGGAATAATGGACTAAATCCGGTGATAGATTGGTGGATTTATCTGGAAGAGCAGATTAAACCAGGTGACATATTAGTGGCCTTATCTGGGATAATGGATTAGACCAGGTGACAAAATAGTTGCCCTATGATAAGACTCACCAGTATATGCTGAGACCAGGTCTTGTAACTGCGTGACTTATACAGAGGGCCCAGCAGCTCATCACAAACCTCCCGAAGCTTCTCCTCCATGCCTAGGAATCAAGCATCAAAAAACATAAAAAATGGCTTGCACATGCATGATCGTAAAAGATAAAAAATACCAGGAGCTACCTCCAGACAAGTCTAGGGCTAATATATTTCAATTTTCAGGTTTTGCTTAACAAAATAAAATCAGTATTTCTATAGGAATTTCATGTAACAAAATAGCAAGCACATCAAACTAGTTCTAGCCATCCAGGTAACAGTTAATTCTGAAACCATATCAATAACAATCAATGTAATAATGCTTAGGTAAAAGGCACAAATCCCGCTTCCATGCCAGTACGGGCATATTGAAAATATGGTGTCAGGCCCGTATCTCCATGACCTTCAGCACATGAAAGTGTGATGTGGTCAATATCACGATTGGCCGCATTTAGCTTCCAAGATTTCTCTGGTACCAATTTTTAGAGGCTGGTTGGACCCCGAGGCCTTTTTGGCTCTAAGTTCTCCCACTACACTGTAAAACTGTGCCATAATAAGTTCTTGATAGAAAAAGCTTTCTGCCCTGTTCTACTGCACCAACATTTAGCATGCTCTCAGCCAGTGGGAACAGCAAAACCAGATTTCACCTTCTCCAGGTGAAAATATTAGGCTCTATCTGCCTACTGTGATTCTAGACAATTCTGTTATGAAAATGAATACACAGACAACTGTGTTGGTGAGTTGTAATTGAAAATGGAGAATATCTATCGGCAAGATGAATGCCCTATCCATACAAATATAACTCTGTTAATAGCAACAGGCATCTGATGGTGAAGTGGTTAATGCACTAGTCTCTCATGGTAAAGGCTGGGGTTCAAATCCAGCCAGAGGTACCCCAGTCACCCAGCTGTAGAAATGGGTACCTGACTTCTTCAGGAGGTGGGGAAGAACAGACGGCCAGGCATGAAGCTGACCACATAACCCTTTGGTGTGCTGACAGGTCAAAGAAAATCTTGGCACTAACACCATAACCCCTATGTGCCTTTATCTTTACTGGAAAAATTGAAGGAAGAAGAGACAGAGGAAGACAGAGAGAGAAGTTACTGGATGGGCTGTCAGTGTTGCTAGGAAGAAAGTCACCGGCAGATCTCATAATCAAGTCTAAAGACAGGGAATTGTGGAGAGAAATGATCACCTTAACACTTGAATTGAATTGAATTTATCTTTACCTAATAGAAAAAAATGGGCACTCACTTGAAAAAACAAAGCCCTAAGTATATTAGACAATTCCTCAGATATTACAGGGAAAATCAAATTAAAAAAAAAATAATGAAAGAACACTTTAATCCATACAATAACAAAACTCAGTGCCAAATAAACAAAATAAAGATTACTTGTTACATTGCATCCTGAAATCACAAATGATGACTTCATAACAAAAAACAGGTACTTTACCTTCTTGAGCCAGGTATCTGATGTAAGTCTCCACCCAAAACTTGTACTCAGTGGCTGACTTAAGAGCTAAGCTAGAGGCTATCTGTGACTCTAGGAAACTCAGTGTCATGGACTGCTGGGCTCCTGGATTGGACTGGAAGGTTCTAGATGCTTGGTCACTGGATCTGTTACAGGAATAATTAAATGCCTGATCATACCCATATGCAAGCCAGATATAAAAGTAAAGATAGTCTCATAGCAAATGCCATAGGGGATGAAGCATTAGAGACCTCATTATGCTAGGCCATCAGCATATAAGGTAGGGTAGACAGTTCCTTACCTCACCGTCTTTATATAGCCAATGAAATTCAGCTAAATAATCTCACACAATCATTAAGGAAAGCAACATTCCTTATTCCGCACATAAGAATAAAATTGTTCTGTAACTTAATTAAAATGGTGCATATAAGCATTAATCTATTTTAAAGTCTGAATGGAATGCAGCCCAACTTTTGATTCCCCTGGATAAACCAATTTGTTTTCTCTGTAGCTGATGTCAAAGGGCTTTGAAACAAAGAAACAAAAACAGTGCAGATGATGTCCTGGAATGAGAGTGGTTCATGGTGAAGCCCTCAAGTAAATCTGAGGAGCTCAGTGCTTCACAGAATCCCTACCCAGGGGGGACAACAAAGAACCCTATCCTGTTAGTCAAAGTAAAACAGTGTGTAAGAAAACCCCCAAAGTTAGACAGGACCTTGGGGTCATCTCTGGTTCGCTCAGCCCCAGCAACTCTACAGTGCCTCTAGCAAGGTTGTCTCTGCTGCTAAATGGAATACTAAAATATGAATGGTCTTGGTATCTCAAATGTTATGGTCATTCATTCATTCCTTTGCATGTCCCTTGCGGAACTTCGCCTCCCAAACAGCACTCCTGTAGGCCTCTCGGTTGTGAGCAAGATGGCCTGCTGCTGCTGCATCCATTTCCAGATCATCAACGATGTCTTGCAGCCATCTTCGTTTCGGTCTTCCTCTTTTTCTTTTTCCCATTATGTATCCTTCCAATACGGTCTTCTCTAAATTATCATGACGTTTAATGTGGCCAAAATATTTAAGTTTTCTCTCTTTAATCCTCTTTACTAGCCAGCCTTCTTCAATATTAAGCTCTTGTAGTATAGATATATTTGTTCTTTTTTGTGTCCACGATATTTGGAGAACTCTTCTATAGCATTTACATTCAAAGGCATAAATGTTATGGTAATATTTAAAAAATTTTAACACTGTTACATGCCATATACAGTGGATGCTAGGCTTTTAACACTGTTGCATGTCATATACTGTGGATCTAGGCTTTTAACACTGTTACATGTCATATACTGTGGATCCTGTGCTTTTAACACTGTTGCATGTCATATACTGTGGATTCTAGGCTTTTAACACTGTTGCATGTCATATACTGTGGATCCTAGGCTTTTAACACTGTTGCATGTCATATACTGTAGATCCTAGGCTTTTAACACTTGCATGTCATATTTGTATACTGTGGATGTTAGAATTTTAACAGAAGTTTCAATATTACTAATACAAGTGAAGAGCTTGAAAACAATCACTCTACATTTCACTCATCTGATAACTGCATATGACAGAGAACTCACCGAGACTGCTTCTGTAAGGACGACAATGTCCCAAGAGGCCTAATTCTGGATGGGGTACACTGATGGTGGTTTGAGCATGCCTGCAGTCTGTCGTCCTCAGTGCTAGCTAGAATCCTTGTTGCAATATATATATATGATTTAAAGTCTAAGTACTGTCAGCATATGTAAAAGGAGATACAATATAGCACTGAAATCTGAAATGCTGTCATTTATTCTATATTAGATGCAACCCCTGTTAGAAATTGTAATCTTCTACTCTTTCCAAGCAAGGAGACTACCCTAATCACTGAATCAAACACTGGATCTTATTACACTGTTCTCTAGACTAGAGTCAAGACTGAACTAATACAGAAAGGCTAACTTCAGCGTTTTATTATGTTTATTCCACAACCAAAATAAAAGTCTCCTCCACTGTTCCCATTTGGTTTGTTTTTTTTTTATAATGATGTTGCTGTTTTTCTCACTTTTTTTTATGATGATGTTGCTGTTTTTCTCACTTTTTTTTATGATGATGTTGCTGTTTTTCTCACTTTTTTTATGATGATGATGGTGTTTTTTTTTCTCACTTTTTTATGATGATGTTGCTATGTTGCTGTTTTTCTCACTTTTTTATGATGATGTTTCTGTTTTTCTCACTTTTTTATGATGATGTTTCTGTTTTTCTCACCTTTTTGATGAGATGATTATGTTGCTCTTTTTCTCACTTTTTGATGATGATGTTGCTCTTTTTCTCACTCTCACAGCCTGGCAGTTAATTAAATCATGTTTTGATATCTATCAGTTCTCCTGGATGCAAAAACAATCTGCTTGGAAAGCCTTGAGGCTGTAGTAAAAAGGTAGGTAAAGGTAACCCTGTCATGCCTTGGAGGCACATAGAGATATGGTGTTAGTGCCTATACTTTCCTTGACCTGTCAGCACACTAGAGGGTGAAGTGGTCAGCATCAGGCCAGGCTGCCTTTCCTTCCCCACCTCCAGAAGAAGTCAGGTACCTATTTCTACCACTTTGGCAGTCAGATGACCAAAACTGTAAGAACTGTTATCTATCTGGAAAGAACTGATGACACTTTCTTCATACTCAAATCCCGCATGTGAATAACTTCATTCTTTCTTCTTCTGTTTCTGGAACACATGCACCATTTGATTATCATCATCATCATCACTCTTCATCATCTTGAGTCAGTACATTCTACCCAGTCATCCCTTTTTTTCTTCTTCTGAAAATAAAAGAATAAAAGGGTCACAGTTCTGTTCTGCATAAGTTCTAGTAACACCATGGGTTCCGGAAGTTGAAAATAAAATAAACAAATCTAAACTAAAGCTGTTGCGTAGTACACTCATGGCTGAGCACTTTGCTTTTCTAACCAGTGATGCTGATGAATAATGAAAGGCTGCCATAGCTTTCTTCATGTATGAGGCAGCATTTAAAAAAATGTGGGACGATGCCCTTCCATGTGACTGCCACGCCTGACTTCACAGTAAGCTCCACTATAACGGGAACTGCGTAAATCTGGGTTTCTCAACAACAGCTAAACCACATTTCTGGGAGATGTGACCAAAAGATGTAGATGACATTTTTTCTAAAGACAAGATTTTAATGCAAAAAAAAAAAAAAAAAAGAACAAGACCCTTGTCTTAATTAATGCCTGAGAGCTAGCAAAGTCTTGTCTTCTATCTTCCTGGAACTGCGAGCTGGTGTTCTTTGTAGCCAATGCTGTGGTGCTGAGGCACAACACAGTGTCAGCTTGGGAGCAGGCTATGGCAGCAATTTTTTTCAATTCCGGGGTGCAGCTAAAAAGTAGGGGGCATGCAATACTTCTTTAGCAGATTCCATCACCATGGGGACTATAGTGATCCCTGCCTCATTAGACAGGTCAGGCCTGTTATTGGGGGGTACCAATGGAGAGGTAGGACAGGATCTTGGTCAGCTTTGGTTCACCAACTTGACACAGGTATGTCAGTTATGGGTCACTGATTACCAAAATGGTCTGTGCCACATGCTAGCTAAATGCCAGACTCATCTTTGACATCCTCCCTAAAAAAGGGCATTGATTTCATCGTGTCACCATTATGTACCTTGTGGCCCAACACATCCGACTTTAGCTTACAACTTTTACTTCCCGATGTCATCATTATTCATTTGGCCAGACTGCTGCCTGTTTCTCAGGCCACCACTGGGAGGTATGAGAGGGCCTTATCTGGCCATGGTCGGCCAACTTTAATGCAAGCAGTCAGCTATGGGTCACTGACCACTATCACACTCAGTCTGAGGAGTACCTGCATCTCTGCCCTTTGAATCCCAGCAGTACCGTAGATTCTTGCTAATCAAAATGATGGTCAACCAGACAAACTGATTTCTACAAAACTACTCATTAACAGCTACTGAGCCATGCTAAGAAATTAGAATCAACTTCACTTACCAGCAGCCAATGTCCACAGAAAAACTGTAGGACATTTTATTTGCTAAAGTCACAATAGGCACACCCTCTGTTGTTAAAATTATTTGTTCAATCTTATCTTTATCTGCAGAGAGTAAAAAAAAAATAAAATAAACAATAACAATAAAGGTGACACATCCAGCTTCAAAATCTGAGTTGTTTACCCACAAGATGTGATGTGAATATCATGTGAATAGAATGTATATAGCACTGTTTATTTCATAATCTCAGTACAGTTTTTTATCTCATGCAAGAGGTGTCCCAAAAGTAAGTTTACAAGGCATGCAATATCCATAAAAGTGATGTCAAGACTAGTGGGCATGGCTGTGGAATTTTACATATTTGCCAACTGGCAACGCCATGCCAGAAGGCAACACTGTGTGCAGCATCACTTAGGAGGCACCCATCAGTTAATGATGGAGGGTAGATTAGATCTCTCTCTCTCTCTCTCTGAACCTTAAGTGCCCAGGGCACATGGGGCTTCCGCAAGGGTTTTCCACAAATGCCTGTCCTTCGCCTTTTTTTCTGCTCTTGCCCAGGTGAGCCCTCTATTGCTCAACATCCTTTCTGTTGTTCTTCTCCATGTCTCTTTTGGTCTACCCTTACTTCTGCTCCCCTGTGGTGTCCATCTTAGTGCTATTTTTGGTAGTGAGTTAGACTAGATCAGTGGTCCAAAAATAGAAGGTTTGTGCTGTGATACAAATTTCTGAACAGGAAGCAGGTGTCAACTGCTGAAATTCACTGCCAGGTGGTAGAAGTCTATGGAGACAGTGTTATGAGTTGACAGTTTGTGCAAAATGGCGTGCAGAATTTTGAATCAGGCAAATGACAATCAGTGATATGTGAAAGGCTGATATGTAAGGACTGTATATGTGAATGGCTGATCTGTAGGGGTTGTATATCTCTCTAAGGGCTATGGTTAATTAATTAAAATAGAATGATGAATACATTTGATGCATTATGCTAATCTCAAAAATATAATCGAATCAAAGAAGAAGGTAGACGAGATTCATATTTTTGTTTTATCAATCTTTCATACCTGACATAATAGTAGTAAGAGATTCCAACCGAATTTCTGCCTTCAGTGACTGGCAATTCCTAATACAGAGAAAAAGATCCTGTTATCAATAAGATCTTGCTTCCACAGAAAAAAAAAAAAAAAGTTAACAGCAGTGACAATCTCTAACTAAATATCTAGAAATTAAAAAAAAAAAAAAACAACTTTTTAAACTGTCATTATATTTCAAAGTTTATTTTATGCAAAGATACCCACAAATGGTGTGAAAAGATCAGGTGCTTTGCTCAAAAATAAAATTAAACTTCTCTTTTACAGCTTCATATGGCCCTGGTTACCTGAGTGGTTAGGCATTCAGTTTACTAATCCGGTAGTACTGCGTTCAAGTCCTACCAATCTGATTTTTTTCTGGTACACACCAAAAAGACCCTGGGGTCCACACAACCTCTAAAAATGAGTACCAGAGAAATCTGGAAAGGTAAATGTGGCCATGTGAGATACTGACCACGTCACACTTTCATGTGCCAAAGGTCATGGATACATAGGCCTAGCACCATGTTCCCAATATGATTTAATGGCATGGAAATGGGAATTTTACCTTTTCCTTTTTTTAAAAAAAAGTTTCTTCGTAAATGAAGTCTGGTAAAGACCATAGTTAATGTTCTTATTCATTTTCAATCATATACATGCTCACATAAACAACTTCTGAAACATACAGTTCAAAACAAGTGGCACACAGATTATTAACATAAAAAAAAAAGCCAGTTAAAAGAAGTTAACAAAGGCGTACATGAGGAGGGTTAATTAAGCACGATATTAACCTAACAGTTTTATTTTCCTCCTATGAACTCTCCACATCATATCTACTGAATCCTTTGTAATGCCACATTGTCTGAACAAGAAGACAGGGAGAGAATGAGGTTTTTTTTTTTTTTTGCCTCCTTGTGGTCACAATGAAAAAGGTTAACCAAAAGATGGATTGTTCCCACAGTACTGAAATATGATAAGAACTTCATACAGCTGAAGAGAATCAATCAAATCATGACAGACACCACAACAAGCTGAAAAACAGACAACATAAGTGCATCTGTGGCACTGGAAAGATGACAGCCCAGCATCTGCTGCATGAGTCCCCTGCAAAGGAGGATAAAAAAAAAAAATGGAATTCATGGCTATCACCAGTACCAATTCAGACAAAGCTGCATGATAATGTTGGCAACCCTGAGGTAAACTGCTGCACTGTCCAGGGACATCACAGTTGACATCTGCTAATGCCTGAAGATGAAGAAGAAGAACCAGGCTTAAAACCTGGATCAAGCTGAAGCTCACCATCTGAACTTGGCAGATTCTACAGCAGTAAAGTCATATGCCACATGACATCAACGCTCACAGTGCTACTACTGTTACCTATAATCACTACCTCATTGGCTGAGAGCCTAGGTCCTCCGTCTTATTAATCCGGTGATACAAGTTTCAAGTCCTCCCAGAAGTTGGGATTTTTTTCTGGCACCACAATGCCAAAAAGGCCCCAGGGTCAACCCAGCCTCTAAAAATTGGTACCAGAGAAAACTTGGAAGGTAAATGTGGCCAGGTGTGATACTGACCACATCACATATTCATGTGCCAGAGGTCTTGGGAACACGGGCCTAACACTGTATACCCAGTATGCCTGAATGGCATGGAAATGGGGCTTTTACTTTTCTACCTTATTTTTAATGCTTGACTGAAAAGCAAGAATACTCGGACCACGTGGCATTCAGAACAACACACGACAACAAATGAGTTGCTACAACATGCATATGACTACAAACTGTTGTTGCAACATACATCTAAAAAAAAAAAAGCTGCAACAACTACAAAAAAAACTACCATAACATACATACAACTACCAGAAGTTGTTACAACAATATACAACTACAAAAGTCTCTAAGTTAACTTACCACACAAACAACATTCCTTTTGAGCTAACAACCAACACATAATGTCCTTTACACTGAAAGAATGCTGGAGGTGACCCTGTCACTAAAGCTGGTAAGAGTCGTCTTCCACCAATGCTAAACACAGACACCGTCCCATCCAAGCATACAGCACATATGATATGGCTACAGAAAAAAATAATGTATACATTTACCATTTGTTATGACTAAATAAAGGATAAACTATATTTGTCATGTAATTTCTGGTAAAGAAAAAGTTTATACCTGTGATACAGTCTTGGCCAAAAAAAAAAAAAAGGACTAACTTATGCATGTGACATGCAAGATGTGGCAAGGAAAGAATAAATTTATATATGTGACATTCATGTGGGTGAGCGGTTAGGTGTCTGGTCTACTACTCTGGTGGTATTGGGTTCAAGTCCCAGCAGCAGGGATTTTTTTCTGGTACCACCACACCAAAAAGGCTCCAGTCCAAACAGTCTAAAAATGGGTACCAGAGAAATCTAGGAAGGTAAACACGGCCAGGCATTCTTTACTGACCACATCAGACTTTCATGTGCCGATGGTCTTAGAAATACGGGCCTAACATTGTATCTCCAATGTGCTTTAATGGCTTTGAAATGAGGATTTTACCATTATCTTTTATTGGTATGACTAAGGAAGGATAAATTTATATATGTAACAATATTGTGGTTAAGAGGATAAATAGTTTATAACAAACAAACAAAAAAAAGGCATGAATGTAACAAAGCTACAGTGAAATGACTTCTAAAGAGCATGGGTCCCTAAAGTGCTCCAGTTTAACAAGATATAGAAATTGTTACCTGACAAATTGTGATGAGGGAAATCAGAGAAATATGACAAAAATAGACATTTATGTAAAAAATCATATTACAACATTCAAGTTAAATTACATTTACATTGAACATTAAATATAATAAATTATAAAAAGAACAAATAATAACAAACCACTTTATACACTTAATAAAAGAAAAAAAAACCCTGCTTCCAATAACCAAGCTGGAAAACTGATGATAACATAACCACTACCATCCAATGACAGTTTACAAAAAAAAAAAAAAACCTTACTACAGTGCCGTGAATCAAATAGTGCAAATGAACAAAGGAAAATATTTCCAGTAATATTTTGTTCCTTCATAAATCCAATACATCATAATCAGTTCTTGCCACATAAAATAAGTACAAAATTCAGTGACAAGAGCAACTCTTCACATGACCTGATCTTGCACCTTCCTTTCTATTGTCCATCCTGAATTTCTTGCACTCTGCACCTTGCTTGAAAAGTCTGTCACAATATAACAGCGAGGCTTGCCTACGGAGTTCAGTCACCACCTGTTTTTTTTTTTCTCATGTGCAATACGTGCCCAACACTTCCTCGCCTTCTGTTTCAGTTCACGGTTTATGCCATATATTCCAGTACGTGCTTGTACTTCAACATTCTATACTCTTATTTTCTCTGGTTCCCCCCCCCCCCCACTATTTTTCTTCACTCTCAAAGTGTATGAACAAGCTTTCCATTTTACCATCACTTTTCTATGCTTCAGTTTCATACAGAGTCCTCAATCGATGTGGAGCCTGTTGAGAAGCCTGACATTTGCACCAAAGCTGGGTTAACATAGCCCCTAAAACCTCTACAAGACCTCATGGTTGCAACAACAACAAAAAAAAAAGCCTTGGAAAGAACTGCCACAGCTCTGCTTCGTGTTGACTCACTGGGCATCAGACGAAATAATCTTCAGACTAGAGATTCTGGTCGCTGAGGCTGGACAGTAAAGCTTATTGCTGGCATCCATGGCATCGAACCTCAACCTCAGCTGCAAATGGACTAACTTCTAAGGAACATGTTGTAAGGAGTTTGACTTTAGTTTTAAAGGAAACATTTTTTTTAAAACTTCCACATGTGAAGAAGTTTATTCCTTGATTGGTCAGCTTTATTCTACTTGCAGACTGTCATTTGCCACTACTGTGATGTGGACACTGATAACAACAGTTTGAATCTAACATGTTTAGTTCTTATTTTAAACTTATGACCTCAGTCATACAGCACATAATTTCTCTTTAAACAGGCAGTGTTAACCACTCATATCCATGGAAATGAATCAATAGGGCTATGGTATGCAATCTCTGAACAATTTTTTTTTAATTTAAAAAAAAATTGTGTTCTTTTATTTTAATACTTTTTCATCTGTTCTGTTTGTGGCTATTCATGTGTGAAGTAAAACTGAGCTACTGTCATCTTTTGAAGTCATACTGCTGCTGATGAGGACTTTGACAGTCTGGCAAAGGGGATATTAGAACATACTTGGCAAAACCAATTGGGCCTGTAATTGTTTAAAAAAAAAAAAAAAAAAGATTAAGAACTTCTGTCTTCAAGAATGCTTCAGTGGTAAATAAACACATGATAATCCAAGGCACAATATGAGGATATAAATCTTCTTGGCTTACTTTGATCCTGACACAGCACTAATCTTGGATGTCAGCATATGGTCCCACATGACCTTTGCCCCTCTCATGCATCGCAACCTATGAACTCTAGTTACACCTAGTTCAAGATTGTTTTCCACTTCTACTATCAGAGAATTTGCATCTCCCATCTGACCTTGGATCTTAAATAAACAAAAGAAAATCATTGAAACCTTTATGAATAAGAAGAGAACTGCAGAAGAAGTGAATAAGATTTCCATCTCGGAATGCATGTATCAAATTCACATATAATATATAAGCAATAGGTTCTTCCCTTTGAATTTTTTTTTTTTTTACCTTACATGTGATTAGAAGAAGTGGAAGTAAATCCCTGTTGTGCACTACAACACAAGCAGTTTATAATCAACACGGCAGCAACAACACTAAAGGACATCCTGATGTCATATGCAGAACACTTATAAGCATGCTCCACTGCCCCTGGGGACCAGCAGTAAAGCTTGGTCTTATCCAGTATCTCTCTCTTTTACTACTGCTCTCAAAAGATAACATTTCACCATATGTCAAAGTTACCATATATTCTCAGTTATAACAGAAATAAAAGGAGAAGACTAAAATAGCTGTGTATTACTCACATACTGTCAATGCCAGTTACAAATATGAATACAGCTGGGGTACAAGTGTATCTGTAAATCATCTACAACAGATTTTTCCATCAGTCATGACGATTGGTCAAAAAAAAAATGTTCAGTACTATTTGGTGAGGATGACAAAAGTAAAAATTTAAAAACAAAAAAGGCACAAAACTACAGAGGCTGAACCCTGTAGCATAAACACTGTTTGCTGTTACTGTGGTCAGTTATACAAATCCAATTTTGGTAGAATGACTCATGAGAGAAGTAATTTCTTAAAATGATGTCTTGCTAGTTCTACAACTGCTAATATATATATATACCAAATCATTTTTTCAGATCAGAAGTCCATCCAATTTTTTTTTTAAAAATAAAATAATTGCTCTTAAAAGTTACATCTTAGCTCTCCTACGTGGGCTTGAACTTGAAGAAACGGCCATGCTCTGCTGCCGGCCTAGAGATGGGCCTCCCTGCACTCAGGCGCTCCCATATGTGCTCGCCCTTTAACCCCAATGTTGTTCGCAGTGCTGTTCCTCACGTGGGAATTTGCATTATGCACCAAAGACAACAAAGAAAACCATCAACTGGCCATTTTGTGCTGCATAATCAAAATGTATGCTGATCTCAGAATCAGAGGTGCACAAGAAAAACTAATGCTCCTAGGTAAATACACAAAACAAATGACTTACCACCCTTGAGACAGATTTCTCAATTGTCATGACTGGTAACTGCAAATCTGGCACAGAAGAAACAATTCTAGTTTCCCGCTGCTGAGAGGGAAAAAAAAGACAAAATAAAAACTCCTTATCCTTATAGTTCCTTTTTTTTTTTTTTTCTTATGTAGAAGAGGCATGTGGAAAACTGATAATAAAGCAGAAAGTTTTGGTCACGAGTACTGAGGACAAAGTGCTGAGGAAAATAAGACAAGACAAAATTCTTTGCAATAACCTCTTTATAACAAAAGCCTTAACTCATTCCGTGTGTTTGGTAGATATAGTGACACTTCCGGTATCCCGAAGCTACCATATGGTCATTATAGTGACAATTGTTTGTTTCAATAAAAACAACCGGTGTAACATTTAGATTGTACATATTTCGTCCGCAATTCCGGTGACACTTTTCAAAATGGCGAAAGAGTGCCTAGTTACGAGCGATGCCGAGCAAGAAAAAGGAAAAGAAGCATGGAAATTTTTCAATTTTTGACGATGTAGATAGGGGTATGGACATAACCTATGGCCACCCCGCTGCTCTTGAATGTTTTCTAAGTAGATCTAGACATATTTAGACAACGGGAGAAGTAGTTAGGAGTAGTTAGGAGGTTAGTTCAGACATTCATTCAGCGAGAATGCAACACAGAATCACAATACAAGATCGACAAGTAGATCTACACATCTCAGATGATAAATAGTGCAGATCTA
This sequence comes from Achatina immaculata, assembly GCA_009760885.1. Classification (NCBI taxonomy): domain Eukaryota; kingdom Metazoa; phylum Mollusca; class Gastropoda; order Stylommatophora; family Achatinidae; genus Lissachatina; species Lissachatina immaculata. Next base: position 19,857,994 of record CM019693.1, on the reverse strand, counting down.
GACCTCGCCGATGGTGAGCTGGCCACAATCAGTGTCTAAAAACATCACATTACTTCTTTTTTCCTAAAAAACTCTGCATTTATGAAATTTTCATTCATTTAGCTATACTTTGAAACATATTAAGTATACGGAAGTACATGGAAATACTGTTTTCCATTCCATTTTACAACTAGACCCCCTTACAGACCAAGACCTGTGTTTTTACTCCTGCACTCCAGAACACATCCGGAAGTGTCACTATAATGATCAAATGCACGGAAAGAGTTAATTTACGATCATAATCAAAACGTGCTTCTTCGTGGGCCAAAAGGGGGGGGGTGTGCGTGAAGAATCTGTCAGATTTAACAGTCAGCGACCCACAGCTAGCACTCTAGCATCAGTGAACCTTGGTTAACCAGAAAACTGTCCTAAATATCCATTAGTGTCCCCAGTAACAGCCCTACTTAACGGGGCAGGGATCACAACAGTCCCCCATGGTGGTGGAGTCTGCTGAAGAACAACTGCAAACCCCCCCCCCCCATGCTTTTTAGCTCCACTCTCTGGGACTGAAAAATGTAGCTGCTGTAACACACTCTCAATCCAACACAATGCTGTGCCTCAACATCTTCACCACATCAGCTGCAAAGAACATCATGCTCACAGCTCCAGACAGAAGAAGAAAATGAAGCTATGGACAAAAGATCAATAACCATTTTTACATTTCTGAGAAACGAAGTTATGGATTACAGAAATATAAACAGTTAGGAGAAAGAAAAAATGTATAAACTTTTTATTCTTATTCTTTAACCTTTCTTTTACATCAATAATTAAGCATTAAAATAATTAACTCTTAAAATGTGATGGCAAGGGAAAAGATCTGTGCTACTGGCACCAGTAAATTATAAAGTAAATTATAAAGGTTTAGAACCTCTTTGTTAATGAAGTAAGGCTCAACTTACTCACTATGGTTACAGAGAAGTATGCTTCTCCACCCTATATAATGGTTGTCTTACAAGATCATTTTGTTAACCTATTACCCACCATAGAAAGACAAGCATGCTTCACTATCCTATACGATGCCAGTTTTACACGATCTTTATGTCACCTAATGCATGCTTTGGGCTCCAGGAAGATGCAAAAAGATCGAAATCTGATTTATCCTTGTTCTTCATAATTAATCTGCGTCTTCCACCCATGTCCTTGGTGAGTGATCAGCTAAGTAATCACTGCCTAGTACACCCTGGGGCATCTTGCAGGGCAGCAACAAATTCTCTCCACCTCTCACGGTCTGCAGTTAGTCTTTGTATTGTGCCCAGCTGTGCTGCATGCTACTCATTTCTGCTTCTACAGTTCTCCATCAAGTAGTTTCTGGTCAGCCTCTTTCTTTGTCCCTCAGGTGTCCATCACACGGCTGTGCTAGCGATGTTGCTGGGATGTCTTCGGAGCACATGACCAATCCATTTCCAGCCTTATTTTGCTATTATGATATGCAAATCTTCTAGTTCACACTGGGGAAGCAGGCCTCTGTTATTTATTTTTTTGTGCCAGTAAATAATCTGCATCTTAAATCATCTTTTTTTAATGTCTCTTAATTTTTTTTAAAAAAATCAACAAAAGACTGAATTTATGTTAAAAAAAACAAGATATTCTTTCTCCCATAATGTCTTAAGAGACATAGAGCTGAAGCATTTGCCAAGCCTTCACACAAGATTCTGGTTACATATGCTTATATGAAACACATATACAAGTACTCTGCACAATTCTAAATGTTGATAACACTTTTACCACAGCGGCTACTGTAGATCCTGGTGTTGACAGTGGTTGAGGCTGCATGTCTGGTCTTGAAATGCCACTTACTGCCTCCGCCGCTGCTGCTGCCATTGCTGCCTCCCTAGCTGCCTGATCTGTTTTACTCGGTCTACCTCGTTTTCCATACCTAGTGTCACAAAACAAATGGAAACAATCACATGTGCCAGGAATAAACTGTCAAAGAAGATGGCCAAAACATATCGCTGCTCGTCTTTGATATTTAACATCAAATAATTAACATCAGTTTCTGGGGTCAACAACCTGAACAAGTTTGAGAACCAGTGTCATATGAGAACTGCAGATAAAATAAGGTATGCGTAAAGAAATAAGAACAATCCACGAACATATACCTGTACCTCTTGTCATCAGCAAGCTTCCTCTTCAGACTCAAGCTCCCACTCGGCAGACGCGCCTTCAGCGCATCTTTAGCAAATGCCACATTCTTTCCCAACTCCCTGTCCTTCTCCTTGTCTCTATCTTTGTCTGGCGGCTTTTCTGCTATGGAAGGCTGCGGAGACTTGTCTTGTTTCTCTGACAGCAAAGGCTTGTCTTGCCTATAGAGAAATATAAACACATAAGACCACTGGAAATAATGGCAATCTGGTTATGGATTATTAAAAAAGACTCAGATACAGGATGATTGCCCAAGTCCATGCACAGGCCAAAAAAACTAAATATTCTCTAAAAGACTTCTTCCTTGTCATTCACTCAGACACTGATGCCAATCTCTCTCACAAAAGCAGCAGTTTGTCTCAAGTGAAGCATCACTGTAGAGCTTCTCTTTTTAAGGGCCTGGGGTCTGGCCAAGTCTTCTGCCTTAAATGTAACTGCTAACTCTGGAGGATATGATGTGGAGTCCATTGCTCTTTGTTGCAGGCACATAGGTCTGTTGAGTCAGTTTTCAGCTTCTGGTACAGATGGTGTCTCAGCCTGGCAATGTCCTGTTCACACTCAGAAGACTGTCACTTGGTCATTTCTTGAGAGTTTATAGTATTCGTCATCTGTTTCTGCTGTGGGGAGTTGTTTTGTCCATTTATCTCTGTATATGGCTTTCAGTCTGAGGTAGGGGGGGGGGGCCAAACAAAGCACAATTCAATCTCTGCTACCTTGCCAGATGGTTGGGGGACAGTGAAAGACTATGGAAGCAAAGCCTCAGAGAAACATGTGCTGAAGGTGGATGCACTGGGCCCAGGGCTCAAAGGGATACAGATATGCAAAGAACTACAGCACAGCTCAACTTGTTGCTCACACAAAAAAAAAAGTAACATCAGAAGTCACTGTAATCAGTGGAGATGCTGTAATCCTCACTGCTTGAATGAAATTATAGATTAACTTCTGGAACAAGAGTTTAAGTAATCTATGAACTATAATTTATAATAATTTCTTTTAGAAAATACTGGTCTTAAAAAAAAAATGTTTATACTTGCTTTAATTCCCTGATGAGAGGGAGTCTGCTTTCAGCTTTATTCACAACAGCAATCCAATAACTGGACTAGAACTCACTCCTCTCACTTGAGAACTCTGTTACCTAAACAATGAGCTACTCCTACACAAGATAATCTCTCTCTCACTCTCTGAACCTTTACACGGCCAAGGCATGTGGGGCTTCCACAAAGGATTTTCAAAAAATGCCTGTCCTTCACCTTTACTCCTGCTCTAACACAAGACAATTATTAACTCTTTAATGACTTACCATCAGCCATTTGCAAAGCTTCCAACAAATTTTAAAATAAAATCACCTACCATAAAAAATACAAACGGGCATCATTTCATTTTCCAGGATAACCAAAGTGGAAATGCTCATTCTAAAAACTTATTAGATGAGATAGTTTTTTTTGTTTTTTTTCAGGAGGTTCAGAGCTGAAATGTATTAAGAAGTAAAATTTCTTAATGTTAGAATTTATCTAACAATTTTCACAAGAGTCTATAATTACATGGTAGCTGCCTTTTCCGTCTGTGGTTTGTTCAACACCTTCTCTGGAGTGGTTTCATTGGCTGCTTTGAGAGCCTGTAAAACAAATATATTTCATTTTTGTGATTAAAAAAAAAATCACTCAAATGTCCGAGAGAACCAGAAACTTGTTTTAAAAAAACTGAGTCTGTCAAAATGGGGAGAAAAAAAAAAACAGGGAAAAAAAGTCTTTTGCTGATAAAGGATTGTATTCTGCAGTATCACCTTTTTTCACACAAATGGTTAAATAACAAGATTTTATGCAATTTTGCCTTGTCAATTAATGTGACAGTATATTTAATGTTCTTCTTTTTAAAGATGCATATCGGTGCTTATGTACATATGACACACCAGAACTCTTTGAATTTAATTTCCTTCAATGCAAAGATCTTCAGTGATAACGCATCCTCCTACATTCTTTTCCATTCCATTTTAGGTCTCAAGCACCATCAAATCTTACATCTGTATGACACTCAGACCAAACAACCACATCAGAGATGATGTGCATATAATAACAAAGAAAGAAATGAACAGTACTTCTAAACAAAGTGATAAGTGTTTCAACAAACAAACAAAAAAACAAAAAAATTAACAACTATATGAAAACATGCATGTGGCATTCCCTTGTTGACTGATCAAGACCCTATGTTTGTCTGGAAATTTTCACTCTGGTAATGCTTCCATTAGCATTTGAATGCCGTTAGTTCCTACAAATCTCATTTGTCCTTGAAAATAAATTTCTGAGACTACTCAATGCATGTAATATGGAAGGTTATTTCCTGCATTGCACTTCTTTACCACTCCAAAAAGAAAGTCTCTGATATGTATATTTCTTTTTTGTATATATAACACTGACTTTGTCTTTAATTTCTATCACATATTTTGTTTGAGCCCTCATATCATCCTCATCTGATGCTGCACTCTTATGTGTTGTTGCTTATTATATGGCTTAGTCTTTCGCCAGTTTTTCAGTCTTTGTAGCTGACAGAAACATGAGCAACTTACCCTTGAATTTCATGTTTTTTTTTTGTTTGGTTAACCATGTGGATTCCTTCCCTTCAGAGATTCACCATCTAGTATTTGCTTTGGAATACTATTAATATCCTTTTTTTTTTTGTATATGCCCTCATCATAAACTTCATTAACTGCGGCCATAAAAGAAACAAGAAAAGCTGCAAATAAAGCTTTCAAACTATATACAGCTTATCAATTCTATATACAACTTATCAATTCTTTATTATTATCAGGCATTGAAGTCCGAACCCACCTGGACATCTTTAGCTGATGATGCTGGGGCATCTCTGATAACTGGTGTGATGGGAGGTGCTGAAAGGGGCGGGGAGGGCATGGATTTGGACCCTGAAGATGGGGACATCATGCCAGGAGCAGTAACTCTGTCCTGCTTTTCCACAACGATCTTGCTCTTCTCAGACGAAGAATGGAATCCAATATTGGAACTAGTGGAGAACGGCATGGGAACTTCCCTGGAATGATGCAGAAATTATATGAATTTTCTTTAGTAAAATGGCCACCTTGCAACCCACCTGACCAGAAACACCATATGACATGCTGATACTCATAACTGCCAAAGCCTATCAAGCACAGAACACAGTCAAATGATCCACCTGATTCTTCTAACTAAACAAAGAAATCAGTTGCTACTGGAGAAACATCTGTGAACCACAGAGTCAAAATACAGGCCATACTATAGATCACTTAGGCACTGGAGAAACAAAGACTCAAGAACACCAACAAGCTTTCATGTGTGTACAGATAAGCTCTCCAAACCATCAAAGATAAAAGGAAGGATCGAATTATCTAGAAAGTGTCCAGCCAACTAAACCAACTGCTTCTCATCAGTGAAGTAACACTACAATGGACTCTTTGTTTATTGGAATGAAGAAGGAGTCAAACTTGGATGTTTTCCATTAGCTCAATTGATAATTTTCTATTTACCATGGAAATCAATTTTAAAATTAATTCATTTATTACATTTATTTTGTACTGACTCTCAATAAACTTCAGCACATTCCATTATATATGATTTTAATGTGAATATCTGGTGTTTTTCTCTTAATATACTGACAGCCATGGGTGCAGTGCATCGTGCAGACATCACTTATTTAAATTTTGAGGCATTTCCCTATCACAAATGAGTTAGGCACTTGTTTTCACAACTGTGATGATGGGACTCCACACCCTTGCACAAGCAATCAATTTACCATAACTCTGCATCTGTTCTGATCTCCGTTGTGCAATTCACAACAATGTCATAGTTCAGTAGTTCAGAGCCATTAAAAATTTTACACTGTGAATACTAAATATCAAACTGCTGCTAGACTTCCATCGCTGCCTGAAGGCATGACAAGTAAAAATCACTACCAATAAAACTGATGAAATAATTATCATTATTTTTTAAAAAAAAATCAATCTTGATATTAGTCCCATTACATAAACATTTTTAATGTAATACCAACCAGTGATGTTTTATAAGATTTTGATGTGCCACACAGAACAATATCAATTAACAATGCAGATGATAAACATGCATACCCAAATTCTGGCTGTGGTGCTAGAAATATTGGAGTAATTCTTCTTCGTCCATCTGCTGTTCTGGTTTCTATCTGTTTGTCTGTTGGCTGAAAAATCAAAATGGACATCTCTTCTACTGTTTAAACTTTACATTATTTTCACCACTGTGACACATTAATATCCTCAAAAGTAGAAGAATTTGAGATTCATAATTATGAATGGTAAAAGTATTGATCGTTATCATCAACTTTTACAAAATATCCACACAGAAGCCAATATGATGTGCGCAAAATGTCAACTCTGCTCTTAATAACACCTATGAGTATGTGATGTTTGATTACAAAAAAATTGTGTCATAGATGTTATTCAGTAGGCTAAAAGTATATTTGGTCCTGAGATCAAGTTCTATTTTTCACCCGGTGATGGATAACCTTATGATACCTGACTATCTTTTTTTACGCTTCTCGAGGTATAACAAGATGATGATACAATGTCCTCCAGGTGACATGCCACATCAGACTTTTTTTTTCATGAAGTTCCACCACAGACTTGATCAAAGATATCTACCTTATTTCACAGACTGTTCTGACAAAACACGTTACCAGGAAATATTGCTATGAAGAAAGACGGGATCCTGGCATCACAACACATGCATGCTTTTGCTCCTCTTAATTCACTGAAAATAACCACTTCTATTAAAGCTTTTCAGAAGCTAAGTAACTGAATCACTTCTTGTGGCAACTATCATATAAACCAAACACTAACCTACACTACAGCTCATTAGAACAATGTGCCTAGAGCAGGTGGGGATGGACTGATGTAAATACTGCACTAAATCTGTAGCTGAGAAAAGGATTTTTTTTGGGGGGGCAGCTGAGCGCCATGACAAAGAGGGAAAAAAAAATATCTCCATGCCCTATTCTGGAGCAGAGGAAACAATGGGAGTGATTAGATTCTGGGATATGAGAGGGAAGAAAGTCCAGAAGCTCTTCACTGGCATAGTAGTTTTCAGCAGGAGAGACAATCCTTGGATTTCACCATAATGCCTCAAGCACTATTTCATTATGCTGGCTCAAGCACTAGCTTTCAATTCCTCCACTTCAAGAATGATTCTAGCAGCCATAGGGTTAACACGTTCTTTACTTTTGTGTTTTACTCCTACAATCTTTCTAGTTTAAGGAGTTAACCTACTAATTGATTGAGAATCCATATTACAGATGAATCAGCTTCCAAACTCATTAAAAAAAAATTTGTTTTTTTTTAAACTGACTGTATTTGTAATATTAAAAATATTCTTAGAGGAACAGAGATGGCAACTCAGATTATGTTCAATTCTGAACTGATATGAGATTTGGCAATGTTTAATATAATAAACTATGCTTCAATCAATCAAGTGCCATGCCATGTGGCATAGGTGATCATTTCTCTCCACAATTCCCTGTCTTTAGACTTGATTATGAAATCTGCCAGTGACTTTCTTCCTACCCACACTGACAGCCCATCCAGTAACTTCTCTCTGTCTTCCTCTGTATCTTCTTCCCTCAATTTTTTCCAGTTGTCATAATGTGTTCCAATTTTCTTCTTCTCAGAAAATATCCTACAAATCTCACTTGTCTGCCTCTGATCTCTGCTGTAATTTGCCTTTTAACTCCAGCCTCTCTTAAGACTTTTTCATTGGTTTTCTCAGCTGTCCATGGTACCTTCAACATCCTTCTTATGAACCACATTTCCACAGCCTCCATTTCTCACTGTACTCTCTTATTCATGGATCATGTTTCACATTCATAAAATAAAATTGGCTGGATGTAACATTTAAGTACTCAGAATCTTGTTTCTGTTGATATGGATCTGTTGCACAAGATGTGTCTCATTTCCTATGCTTTGGATATAAAATAAGCTAGTGAAATCCTTATATTTCCTTGTTAATTAGTTTGAAGAAGGTGAAAGCAGGAAATACTCTACTGTATTACCTGCTTCTAACCATTTTAAACCATTAACTTTAAATAAAAAATTTTTTTTAATTGATACGCACCTTGAAAGGCACATTGTCTCCGCTGGCAGACATCTTTGTACACAAGTTACTGCTTCCTTTACCAGGGGTTGACAAACTAGAGTCATTAATTACTTTTGTCTTCTGCTGTTGCTGGAGATTCAACAGGGCTGCCGATTCGATGATCTGGCTGCCTTTAGAGGCAACCAAATGAAGCGATGCTCCCTTGCCATAAATGCTCTCTAATAAGCTCAACTGAAATTTCATCCATTTTTAAAACATTAAAAAATAACATCTACAAAAGTTTGCGGAAATTATATAGCTTTCTACTGTCACGATGCTAAAAATTAGAACCTAAACATTTTACTTCATTTTGCTATAGAAAAATTATATAGCTTTCTACTGTCACAATGCTAAAAGTTAGAACCTGAACATCTCAGATGATAAAAAAAATGTTTAAACAACATAATCTATTTGACTGATTTACTGGCTTTTTTTTTTTTTTTGTTCAGGCAGTTAAAGATCTGGAAATTCTGAAATAATTTAATGTTATTTTTCATAATACTCATGAAAGAAATACAACAGCAAAAAAAAAAATAAGATGTAATGACTGAGAATCAATTCAGATATTACTTAACCTGTCTCCACATTATATTCTCTCCCTACTGAGTTCTCATCTACTCTCTCCTAACCTGCAACTGACACTCTAGGAAGACCTTCACTACTATATATTACGTGTCCTCAAACCCAACCACATTCATCCGTTCCACTCACCCTTTTCCCAGCCTGACAACCATTGTATTCCTCTCTCTCTCTCTTTTCCCATTCCCCACTTCCTCTTTACCACCAGCCAGTCAGATTGGCATCACACCTCACGTCCCCATTTAAACATTCACAATACTCCACCACATGCACTCTCAGACATGGCTTCTTGCAAGTCACAGCTAAGTGCTCCCTTTTATTCTATTATTTCATCCATACTTATTTTTTAATATATTACTGATGTGAATTTATATTTTCTCTTCTTAATTTTTAATAAGAAATAAGTTTTTAATAACAAGATAAGAACCATCAACTGCATATAGTCTTGAACTGCGTAAAACAACAATAGAAACAGTTACGTGCTACCTTTTGAGCACACTCTTAGAACAAAACCATACCACATCCTCTTTTGATAAAGGGCTTCCAATTTCCTCAATTGAAAAATCCATGTAGGCCACAGTGCCATCAATTGAACAACTCATCAGCTCCATACCATTTGGGCTCCTGTGGATGTTACGCACAGAACAAGCTAAGACAAATCCTATGGACAATGTTACATACACAGCAAACTAAAACAAAACAAATCTTAGAGACAATGTTGCATACAGAACATGCTAATGCAAATCCCATGAACAACATTACAAACAGGCCAGGCTGAGACAAATCCTACTAAAGATGTCATATATGCAGCATCAATGCTTTTAGGCCCATATTTTTAAGACCTTCAGCAGTAAAAAGTGTGATATGATCAGTGTCACACTTGGCTGCATTTACCTTCCCAGATTTCTATGGTACCCACTTTTTTATACATTGTTTTTTATATACATGCATCAAAATGACAATTTTTATTCACAAAATACTCTGCAGAAAGTCTGCAATAGAAAAAAAATCACACAACAATACAATGCCTATTGATTCAGGAACAAGATGCCAGCTTACAAAAGAACACTATTTTCAAAATCATCACAGAAATTTTTTTTACTCTCTGAATCATACAATTTATCATTCAAATATAAATTTTATGATGCAGCTTTAACTCACCAGGTCAAATCCAAGATGGAATTTTCAAACAGATCATGCATCACAACCAGGGGGCGCTTTAGTGCTGTTAACTGGAAATAGTCAAGACAGAGATTTGCTGTGTACAATGAGTTAGAAATTTCTGTAAGGAAAGCATTTTTTTTTTTTTGGGGGGGGGGGGGGGTTGTTTTTTTGCACAACTGCACCAAAATTATGTGTAAATACAACTTTAAGGTAATACTTCACAAAAACTCTTCTCTGCAGCTGTTCTGCCCCTATTTCATTTTTGTTTTTTTCACTTTAACAAAATTCATTAACATTTCAGAATGTTTCATATCTGTTTCAGAATTCTGCAATGTTTCAGAATTCCATATTTATTCCTGTGAACTCTCTCTAGCTGAAGTAAAGTACATTCTATTATATATATATTTTTTAACAATGAAAAAAAAAAGAACTGCTCTGACTGATCACTGACCAGATAAATCAATCCACCCATGTCCATGAATCAAATGAGATATGAAAGTAAAGAGATACTCTGACTAACATACATGAACTAACACAGGTGCAGACTGAAAGATAACTTACCCATACTGACAAAGACCTGTCTTTACTGCCTATTGCACAACATGAATACTGCTGAACCTGAGAAGCAATTGAGTCACAATCACTAAAAGTAAACATGGCTACAAGGTTCGTTAACAGTAATTTTTTTTTTAAACCAATATTTTTTTTTTTTTAATATTAAAGAAAAGAGACCCCCAACAAGGAATCAGAATACACTTTCTTTTTTTTTTTTTTACATTAAGACCTTAGACGGACAAATTCAACACTGAAAAAAAAAAAAAAAATTCACCACTGGAAAAAACAAATTTAACACCGGAAAAAACAAACACTGATGACTATTTGATGCCAATTTTATTTATAACTTTAGTATATTTTCATTCTAGTTTTAATGGTTATTCACTTCCATCTTCTAGTTTTAATGGTTATTCAATTCCATCTTCTAGTTTTAATGGTTATTCACTTGACTCTTCCAGTTTAAATAGTTACTCACTATGAATCCATCTAGTTTTAATGGTTATTCACTTCCATCTTCTAGTTTTAATGGTTATTCAATTCCATCTTCTAGTTTTAATGGTTATTCACTCGACTCTTCCAGTTTAAATAGTTACTCACTATGAACCCGTCTAGTTTCAGTGGTTACTCGTTTGACTCTTCATCATGCCAAATTTGGGTGCAGGTTAGGGCAGCTACTTTTTTCAGACCAAGAGAGGAGCTTTTAAAAAAAAAAAAAAACAGGGGGTGTTCAATACTTCTTTAGCAGACTCCACCACCATGGGAAAACTATGGTGATCCCTGCCCCATTAGCCAGTCTAAGCCTGCTACTGGGAGGTGCCAACAGAGAGCTGGGATATAGTCTTGGCCAGCACTGGTTCACCAATCCAAAAAGCTAGCATATCAGCTAAGGGTTGCTGACTGTCAAACTGGACAGCTCTAGCAGGACCAGAAAAAAAATATAATATGAAAGAAAAAACCCATAAATTATTCATTCAAAGCAAAATATAAAACACTCAAAGGCCTTTCTTTATCTTTATGTGCTATTCACTTTGGCTCTGCTTACAAGTCAAAACAAACAACATAAATGACAACATTTACACATTTCAACACCTACCTTCTCACTTTTAAACTTCTTTTTGAAAATATTTGGATTAAATCTCTGAAAAAAATAAATAAATAAATAAAAAACTAGACATTGAAGATTCCGCCAAACAAAATATACGTAATGTCTTTCTCTTGCAACCTATATTTTCTACCTAATTTTCACATTCACTAAAATTTCCAGATAGTGAGGACCCTTTCTTCTAGTTTTGTTCTTCTAGAAAAAACTACGACCTACAGAAACATTAGTTAATATTTTGAAAGCATAAAGCAGAAAACAAAACTAAACCTAAAAGAACTGGGTTTCTCAGCGCATTTCTGCATAAGACCCATGCCTATTTTTTATATTTTTAGCATGGGGAAGCGGAATTAAAATTTTCTTTGTGGTCTCCCTTGCAGCAACTTTTCCCACAGAAAAAAATTTTTTTAACTTTTTAATCATGGCTCTCATAAAACCAGCGCTGTCAAATGATGGGGTCGTACAGCTCTTTTCGACAAACTCTGATCATAGAGCTGCTGAAATGGTTAATAGAAATTAAACTCTGCGTAGACGAGCACTGGTAAGAAAGAAGCTTATTATCACATTAATTTTAAATTTAAAAAAAAAATGCTACCCTGCCTGATGTTAGTCATAAACTGAAACATGTAAAAAGGTAAAAGTAAAATCCCTGTTTCCATGCCATTAAGGCGTATCTGGGATATAGTGTCAGGTCTGTATATCCATGACCATTCATTCATTCATTCCTTTGCATGTCCCTTGCAGAACTTTGCCTCCCAAACAGCACTCCTGTAGGCCTCTCGGTTGTGAGCAAGATGGCCTGCTGCTGCTGCATCCATTTCCAGATCGTCAACGATGTCTTGCAGCCATCTTCGTTTCGGTCTTCCTCTTTTTCTTTTTCCCATTATGTATCCTTCCAATACGGTCTTCTCTAAACTATCATGACGTTTAATGTGTCCAAAATATTTAAGTTTTCTCTCTTTAATCCTCTTTACTAGCCAGCCTTCATCAATATTAAGCTCTTGTAGTATAGATATATTTGTTCTTTTTTGTGTCCACGATATTTGGAGAACTCTTCTGTAGCATTTACATTCAAAGGCATTTATGTGTTTCTCAGCTGTTTTGTTAAGTGTCCAGGTCTCACAGGCATATGTTGCCATAAAAGTGTGATTTGGTCATTATCATGCCAAGTTACATTTACTTTCCAGATTTCTCTCGTATCCATTTTTAGAAGCTGGGTGGACCCCAGGGCTCTTTTTGGTGTTGGGGTCAGTCAGTCATTTGCATGTCCCATGTAAAACTTTGCCTCCCTAACAGCTCTCCTGTAGGCCTCTTGGATGTTAGCAAGATGGCCTGCTGTTGATGCATCCAATCGCAGATTGTCAACGATGTCTTGCCACCATCTTCACCTTGGTCTTCCTCTCTTTCTTTTTCCCGTTAAGTTTTCTGTTTAATACTCTTCACTAGCCAACCTTCTTGTGGTACTAGAAGAAAAATTCCCACTGCTGGGACTTGAACCTGGTACCACTGGATTAGTAGATAGAGCACCTAACCACTCAACCAACTAGGCTGCCATAAACTGAAATTTTTAAAAATACAGAAAAAAAAAACAGAAGTGCTGTGGTGAAATATTTCAAAATCTTTATATAATCAGATCTAACAAAACAGGTACCTAATTACATCAGAATTCAAATCCAAGAAGACAATCAAAGTGAAAAAAAACATGGACAACTAGAAGAAACAAAGCTGGTATGATTTACCCAAGAACAACAGCAAGCCTTCTATTAAAAACTGGCAGTTCTGGTGATCAAGAAGGATTTTTTTAAAATCTACTGTTATTTCCTTTATGTACAACAAATGAGGATACACAAAAACTGCTTTCAAACAAAAAGCCTTATATGCAATCCTTAACTAAATTTAGGCTTGCCTAAATGAAAATGAAAAGACAATGGGTTAACATGAGAATGCTTCGGTTAAGGACAGGGACCCCCCATAGCAAATTGGTTGAAAGTTATGCTTCAATGAAACTGGGGGAAAAAAACCCCACAAAGTTGGTGATGAAACATTGTGAAGAATATATGTGCAGACTTACTACAACAGTGACGGCTTTTCTGTGTCCTACAAAATCCAGACTAGCTTTGAAACCCTGCCGTTCAATGATCTGGGCAGTGGGTCCTTGGTTGTTCATGGCATGTGCTGAAACAATGTGATGACCATCAGGTGACCAGTTTAGCCTGAGACAATGGGTGGTGCCACTACACTGATGAAAGATGGGAAAATATATCAATCCTGCAAGCAAAGTATAGCAACAGCCTATTACAAAATGAAAAGACAGAATTATTAAAAACTCTGTCAATCACTGAAATCCTTGAAAAGAATTATAATTACAAAGACCATAATCAGGTGCTCTGCCAAGAGTTGCTGACAGCCATACTTCTCCGTCGATCTCAATCCTCTGTATTTTCCATCAGTTCAGCATATGACTTTTTTATCATACCATCACATCAGACTGTCTTTAATCTTCTCTCCTGATACTCTTTTCCATCTATTTCCATGGACTATATGCCTCCCTAAGAATAGTCTAAAGCAGTTTACGTATGGCTTGATTGTTGTAATTTTTTTTTACTACTATTTTTTATTTGTTAGTTCTGAATGAATGTAAGAATGTAAGTTTATTTTATGCTGTTGCATACATCAGAGTGCGGAGCATATGGGCAAGAGATAAGTTTATTATTTATTTATGTAATCATTTAATTGTCTTCATGATTATTATGCTCATTAACAAATGCTGAATGCCTGTGACAGAGTGAAAGCTGTATGACAAAGGGCAGAATGTTAGAAGGGCCTGCATGCCCAATTCTTAACCCTTTGAAAATAAGTATGTTCATTCAATCATTCCATTTACCTTTCCTGTTATTCTGATATTTTAAGTAAGACTGGTAACAAATCAAACACAAAAAATCTGATTAATTAATCTACTGAAGGTTTATATATGAAAAATAGGTACCAGGACATGCACAAAGGATAATTACCTTTGAAAATGTCCTGGACATAAAGTTTAAAAAAATAGGATAACTCTGAATGAATTTTTAAAAATGTTAACACTTCCCAGGCCAAAGACGGGGAAATCCGTTTTTCCGGTTTCCGTGCATTGTTGGCCAAAAGGCGGATTTGCCGTTTTTGATGGTCGTCTTATTTAAACTGTTTTTAGTGTGTTATTTAAACTGTTTCTAGTGTGTTATTTAAAGTAATTTTTGGTTGTCTGTATTTTTACTGCAAAGTTATTATAATAAAATATTGTTTTTAATCTTCGTAACTTTAAAAAAATAGAAATCTCGCGGCTTTAGCTGTCGGGAACATGTGTTTACGAGATCTCGCCAAGTCGACATTTTGTGCAAATGGCGAAGCACGTTTCGCTCGACGAAACTGCAATGTACAATGAATTATGCCCTGAATTGTTTGTCAGACTACCCTAGTGATGAATAAAAATCACTGTTTAATGATTCTAATAATGAAAGTGATGTGTTTCAAAGTGATTTCTGTGACGGCGCTTGGATTAAAAATACGATAACTAGGCACAGCATTGCTGTGTCAGAAGTGAAAATTCAAGTGACAGTGTGATTTATTCAGTGTCAGGATATGATGCTCAAACAGTAAGTATTTCATATTTTTTATGTGATATAGTTAGCAGTGATATAGGTGTGTGGAGTAACATTGATTCTACATCAGTTCTTGAAAAATTTATAGGAAATTCTGGTGTTTCAGTGAATGTAAACAAACAGGCAGCATGGAGGAAATTTTCAGTACAATGTTTGGCAATGATTTTTTTTAAACTGTTACCTCATCATGAAAATGTATACTGTGCACAGACACAACATATGAAAAATTACTGCCTTTTTGTCTGAAAATATAACACATTCAGACATTAACAAATTCTTTGGATTGATCATTTTGATGGGCCAGACTAGGAAGCCACATTGGAAAGATTACTGGACAACAGACCCTCTTCTGGAAACACCAATATTTTCAAAAACAATTAGCAGAGCTAAATTTGAGCATCTTCTGACACTTCTGCATTTCTCTGACAACTCTCAGACATTTCCAGAAACAAGTAGAATTAGCAAAATAAAACCTCTGCTGGATTATTTTTTGCCTAAATTTCAAGAGTTGTATAAACTGAAGCAGCAGCTTTCGACTGATGAAAGACTTGTTTGCATGATATCAACAATGCACAACAGTGATTGTCTGGAATAGTAAAGGATCATGTTCTGGTGAATCCTGAGGATGAAGGCACTAAAAAAGCATCATCTAGGAAGTGCAGTGTGCTTGGTCAATGAGAAAAAGAGTGAAACAAAATTTTTTTGTTAAAGTTGTCAAGTCCTATTGCATTCAGATAACTGTTTAACAAGATATCACACACTCAAGAAGTACTAGAGGGTCTTGGGAGTCTACCAACCTGGATCAATTTATCTCAATGGTGAGTAAAGATATGCATGTTTTTCTAAGTCCACTCAAAAAAGTTCATTTTTCAGAAAAATGGCTGGGAACTGGGGGTTTTTCAGGGTAAATAACTGTGGTCCACAAAGTGTTAAATCATCATTACCTTTCACTCCCTTGGGAGCATAGGCCATGAATAAAAGTGTATTTTCAAACAATAGAGGGTAATCGTCTTCTTCTGCATTGCATGGTTCTAGCCTCAGACTTCTATATTTATTGTCCAGATAAACTGAAAGCGCTAATCAATACTGCAATCGGGATAAACCCAAAGATGTTCTGATCTTCTCTGATGCAGAATGAACTTGGTTTTGTCTAGACACCCCAAAGCATCAGAAAAAAACTTAGTTTTGTCTAGACACCCCAAAGCATTAGAAAAAACTTAGTTTTGTCTAGACACCCCAAAGCATTAGAAAAAACTTAGTTTTGTCTAGACACCCCAAAGCATTAGAAGAAACTTAGTTTTGTCTAGACACCCCAAAGCATTAGAAGAAACTTAATTTTGTCTAGACACCCCAAAGCATTAGAAGAAATTTAGTTTTGTCTAGACACCCCAAAGCATTAGAAGAAACTTAGTTTTGTCTGGACACCCCAAAGCATTAGAAGAAACTTAGTTTTGTCTGGACACCCCAAAGCATTAGAAGAAACTTAGTTTTGTCTAGACACCCCAAAGCATTAGAAGAAACTTAGTTTTGTCTGGACACCCCAAAGCATTAGAAGAAACTTAGTTTTGTCTGGACACCCCAAAGCATTAGAAGAAACTTAGTTTTGTCTAGACACCCCAAAGCATTACAAGATAAAACACCATAAGAAATAACATCTTATTAGCAGAAATGCAGATGAAACCACTGACAACAATTATTGAGGAAAGACGCTGGCGATGGTTGGGACATGTGCTCCGAATGACTGACAACTCACTACCAAAAATAGCACTAAGATGGACACCACAGGGGAGCAGAAGTAAGGGTAGACCAAAAGAGACATGGAGAAGAACAACAGAAAGGATGTTGAGCAATAGAGGGCTCACCTGGGCAAGAGCAGAAAAAAAGGCGAAAGACAGGCATTTGTGGAAAACCCTTGCGGAAGCCCCATGTGCCCTGGGCACTTAAGGTTCAGAGAGAGAGAGACACCCCAAAGCATTAGAGAAACCCTGAGAAACAGAAGCTACAGCAAAACTGTGGCCTGCACCCATTTTCATCATCAGTTAATGCAGCCAAGCCAATATCCACTCTGCCATTAACATCCAATGCCACAAAAATCTTCCTTTACTTATCTTTCTGTTTAGTTTCACTCATAGAATTCATGAGAAAAACCAGACTATGAATAAGAAATGCAAAGCAGTCTCCTCAAACAAGAGAAAAGGTAAAAACCCCTCACTTCCATGCCTTTAAGGCATATTGAGGATATGGTGTTAGGCCCATATCTGCAAGACCTTCAGCACATGAAAGTGAGATGTTGTCAGTGTCATTCCTGGCTGTATTTAACCTTCCTAGATTTCTATGGAACCCATTTTTAGAGGCTGGGTGAACCCTGGGACCTTTCTGGTGTGATGGTACCAGAAAACATCCACACTGCTGGGACTTAACCTTGTACCACTGGATTAGTAGAGCGAGCGCTTAACCACGCCACCTTCCTCAAACAAGCCAGCAAATAACTATCTCTGCAGGTCCAACCCCCTTTTTTTTTATTGAAGAACACAAATTCTTATAGTTTTAATCTATTTAAATCACTCTTCATTTACAGTGAAGATAATTAACAGATAATACGGCATGGGTTCCTTAGTTTAATGCACAGCTTTAATGCAGTTACCTCCTTGAATGGTTCCAGGATGACAGCTTCTTGTTGCCAGTCCATTGTTCTCCATACTCTCAGGCTGTGATCATCAGACTACAACAGCAACAACAAAAAGTGAATGCTGCATTAACTTTTTATCTTATCAATGATAAGCTAAAAAAAATAAAATAAAACTAAAATAACTGTCGTTACATGGTTTGTTCCTCAGTTAAGAGTTCACAATTTTTAACTGGCACGGCAGCTTAAAAAAAAAAAAAATAGGCATCATTTTCTAATAAAACATTGCAATGGTTTCGCAACAAAATAAATGTCTTGATCTTTGGGTTTTGTGTGGTACAATTTTAGTTAAACTATTTTTTTGGAAAACATCCTAGAAAAAAATAAGTTTTCTTCGTTGGCATAATGAACAATGGTGCCATGGTAGCATAAATGCTGTGATCAGATCTCTGGTTTGATTTGGGACTTGGGTGGAAATTTTTTTTTTTCAATCGACCGACAACTAAGTCAATCCATTCCCCAAAAAATGGGTGCCTGGGGTTTCCCTAGGAAAACAAAGGCAGCCAGGACAGGTGCTGGCATCCCTACTTCAAATGCTGAAGTGGCCTAGAAATGCAAAGTCACTAACAGTTCACACCCATAGAGCATGCAAATGTTATGGGAAATAGAGATAATGAATAAATGCAACCACAAATACATGTGACATATAATGGCACACTTTTATAAAAGCTATGGCACAGAGACAATGACTGGAAAGATAAACCAATCCATTAATCATTCTCTAAAATTATGGTTTAAGAAAAAAAAATTTTTTTTTTAAACCATGGAAACTTTGGGCTAAAAATAAAACTCACCTGTGAAGCAACGTACTTCCCCACTGGGTCCCATGTTATACCTTTAACAAGTCCTGTGTGACCTTTCAATGTGGCAATTTGTTCTGGCAATACAAGATTTAAAAAAAATTTATTTCTCTTTCATAAGCTTCCTTTTTTGATATTCCTTCTCATTTTACAAATAAAATGTAAAAGACATATGGAACTCCACGTAACAATGATCATCATCAATATAATCATGTGGTGCTGTACTCTAAAATGTTCGCAATCAAACTATTTCACACACTTTAATCTTTGATACTTCCCATCAGTCCAGCTGGTGAATTCCTATGACTTCCTATGAATTCCTATCCCTATAATGCCAACATGCCCATAAACTTATCTCTTTACCTTCAGCTGCCTCACTTCCCGCTTATCTTTCCTGATGTTGTTACTATTTTCAAACCCTTATTACTACACATCCAGTTAAAGTAGTCTTCTTTCAGCAGCTCTAATCAAATAAATCTCCTTTATCATTTTATTCATTCACATCTCTGTTACCTCCAGTGACACAGATCAACACATTCAAAATACATACAGGTAAATATAATGAAAGGAAACAGGTTTCATTTAAAAAAAAAAAAAAAAGAAAGAAAATGCCAGTTCATTTATACCTGGAAATTTAAGGCCATTCCAAATGACAACAGTATTGTCCACACTACATGTGGCCAACCAAACATCTTGCGGTGACCATGCTAGATCAAGCACATCTGAAATTATACCATATGCATATTTATATAGTAAGATTTTGTGAAAGATCTATCTTTTTTTATATCTCTGCTGAGTATGAAGGTACAGGTAGCCCTGTTTCATGTAGCATATACAGGATGTAGAGTTAATGCTCTAATACCTATTGGAACACTGAAGAGTGATGCAGTCAGTATCATATATCTTTCCCTGATGCTATTATCTGGCCCATCTTCCTTCCCTAGCTGCAAGAGGAGCCTAATGGCCTTATTTTGAGATGGACTGACTGTTAGCACCACCATCTGAGAAGTAAATCACTCTTTTTTAACCACTGCCCATGAAAAAACAAGCACACTAAATCATTTACTCGGGCTTCCTTCACGAAACTGAGATTATCTAGATTTAGATAAATGTATATCAGGTCTATGATACTTCAATGAAACAAAATAAAATTGCACTACTGCTTGTCAAATTTTAACCTGACAAACAAAAGTCAAGTGATGAGAAGAAACAGTCAGAGAATCCCAAAACAAGCTATCAGGAGGAACACAACAGGCCGAAGAAAAAGAGGTAAACCACATGAAACTCTAAAGAGGACATTGTTAAGAGAGGCCAAATTAATAGGCATAATCCTTGATCTGTTGAAAAGCTCACCAAAAACAGGAAAACTTGGTGAATTACCTATGTGACATTTAATGGCATAGAAAGGATATAAGATGTAAGATACAACAAAAGTCTTCACAATCAGAAACTGACAGGTTAACAACAAGTGTCAGAACCTGGCTGTATGAAATATAAACTACCTGCTTTGAAAGTAGTTAACATAAGTGAACACACACAACTATAAGAGAATACATAGTCGTGAAACAGATAATACTTATATAAAGAACAAATGCAGAGTTGATTAGCAAGAAAATAATGCTCTGGACTTCAATGAAGTTAACTGTATAAATACATGGCTCAGAGATTTCTAGATCCTGCACTTTTTATGCTTTTACAACTTCCTTTCCCCCTCCCTCTGTTCACTTTCTTTTTGCTTCCATTATTTTTTTTCCCTTTCTCATTTTGTCATATCTCCTGCCTTGCCCTTATCATTTCTTCTGTTTTGTCTTTTTTCTCTAATATCTCGTTCTGTCTTTTCTTTCTTAATGTTTTTTTTCTTCAAAATCTTCCATTCTGCTCTTCTTTTACACAATAGCTCCTATTTTCTCAATATTCCCCATTTTGTCCTTTCTTTCTCAATACTCCCCATTTTGTCCTTACTTTCCTTTCTTTCTCAATACTCCCCATTTTGTCCTTTCTTTCTCAATACTCCCCATTTTGTCCTTACTTTCCTTTCTTTCTCAATACTCCCCATTTTGTCCTTTCTTTCTCAATACTCCCCATTCTATCCTTTCTTTCTCAATACCCTCCATTTTGTCTTTTCCTTTCTTTCTCAATACTCCCCATTTTGTCCTTTCTTTCTCAATACTCCCCATTTTGTTCTTTCTTCCCTTTCTTACTCAATACCCTCCATTTTGTCTTTTCCCTTCTTTCTCAGTACTCCCCATTTTGTCCTTTCTTTTCTTTCTTTCTCAATACTCCTCATTTTGTCCCTTCTTTTCTTTCTTTCTCAATACTCCCCATTTTGTCCTTTCTTTCTAAATACTCCCCATTTTGTCCTTTCTTTCTCAATACTCCCCATTTTTCCCTTTCTTTCTCAATATTCCCCATTTTGTCCCTTTTTCCCTATTACCTCCTGAATGTCCCCTCAGAGTAAAAACCGGCCTCCACTGCTCGTGGAGCACAACACTCCCAGTAGAACCAAATGCCTTGGAAGGACCAGCTCCTCTGCTGGTCTGCCAGATCATGACCAGCCTGTCATCACCGCCAGATGCCAAGAACTTGCCGCTGCGAGACCAGCGCACACAGTTCACACATGCTACAGAGGGGGTGAAGACAAGACAGCAGTCATTTCCAAACTAAAAGATATGTGAGTTATCAATTTAACAATACTTCTCTCCAAATTCCATCAAGAATGGTGGATGTACTGAAAAAAAACAACATTTTTTTAAACTGGATATAATCAAAATGACTACATTCCTGAGCATCCTGGACAACAATTTAATCAAATATATTTATGTAACAAAAAAAAAGCAATACTCCCACACCCACACTCACAAACAATGTAAGCAGCAGGGACATGCTGTAGAACAATGCAACTATGAGTATAAAAGGTAAAAAAGGTAAAGATAGTCCCATAGCAAATGCTGTAAGGGATGAAGCATTAGAGACCTCATTATGTTGGGCCATCAGCGTATGAGGTAGGGTGGCCAGTTCCTTTCCTCGCTGCCTTTCCTTCCCAGATTTTCTCTGGTACCCACTTTACGAGGCTGGGTCGACCTTGGTCCGAAAAAAACCCCAAAAATCTGCGCTCAGCTGGGGATTCGAACCCTCGACCATTCAGTTGCTAGACGAGTGCTCTAACCACTACGCTAGCCAGTTCCATACTATGAGTATGCTAAATAAAAACACCATAATAATTACTAATAATAGTAAATGGAATCTCTCAAACTTCTGCAGGCCACATTATGGACTCTTTACAGTGCACTGGTTGGAACTGACGATAAATTTATCCATACATACCATTATTTCCTACCACATATGTAAGACACACTGGCGTAAATTGACAAAGTAATATTCTGGAACAAAATGAAAACATTATCCATGTACTTCATGCCCCTCCCAACAATTCTGTTATGGTCCAAGACTGATTTCTTGGGTTGTACGAAGCAACTTCTTGCTAAACTTCTTAAGCAAGACATGCAACTAACCTTATAAATTCTGGTATATCCCCACTTCATTCATTCACAAACAGTTAAGATTTATCATAACTGTGACCCATTTATTAACAGTTTATGACTTAGATCATCATGGTAATTATTCACAAACAGTTTAAGACATCATAATGGTGATCCATTTACAAACAGTTCAATACTTACCATAACGGTGATTATTCACAAACAGTTCAAGACTTACCATAATGATGATCCATCTGGCACAAAATCTTTGGCACATTTTCATCAGATTCCAGCGAAGCCTCTCGCACAGGGGCCATGTTCCAGATAACAATCTTGCCGTAGTCATCACCTTCACAAGACAAAAGATTGTACAGAATTGAGACCGAGTTAATCACCTCTGTTTTAAAAGCACCAAAGCCTGGTACTCTTGATGTATGTACCTGTAACTCATTATCTATTACACTTTACTCCCTGGTTTTCAATTCTTCTTCTTTTTTCTTTTTGTCTGCTTTGTTTTCATATGCTCAGCCATCTAGAAATAGGTTGCCTCCACGAACCCCACTATTAGCAGGAATACTTCATGTGTACCCCAGCCCATGTTAGAAATCCTGGAAACTGGTTTGATCTTTGTCTCTGCAAAGAGGACAGGTTTCCAGGATGCTTGCTGGAGCCTGGAGACCATTTTGGAAAGTGCAGTGGGAAGTCTGATAATTATCAATTTAATTATTGCTTTATACGGCAGATTATCTCAAAAATTTTGTCTTGTTTGTTTTTATGAAAATGTAAGCTATTTCAAACTTGAATCAAATTATCCATGTATTTTGCATGACTGCTTTTTATATTCTACCAATGACATTATAAACTTTACAATAACTTTACCACAATCATGGTTTAAAAAAAAAAAAAAGGGTAAAATCCCCATTTCCATGTCAGTAAGGCATATAGAGGTTATGGCATAAGGCCTGTATTTCCAAGACCTTTGGCACATGAAAGTATGATGTGGTCGATATCATGCTTGACCACATTTACCTCCCCAGATTTCTCTAGTACCCATTTTTAGAGGCTGGATGGACCCTGGGGCCTTTTTTTTTTTTGGCGTGTGCCAGAAAAGAATCCACTGCTGGGACCTGAACCCGGCCACCAAAGGATTAGCAAAACTGTGCATCTAATCACTCAGCTAGCCACGTCGCCAACATAATCATGAATGTTCACAAATGGTTTAAAACTTACCATAATGGTGATGTTTGTTTTTTTTTTTTAAAGATTTTTTTAATAACTTTATAAACACTGTATATAATATCTAATGTAAGATGCTCCTGAACCTCTCACAAATCATGAAGGCATACCTTGTCCTCCTGTTGCACATCGAGATCCATCAGGATGAATATCAATTGAGAAGATGGGCTTCCCTGTAATATTAAAAACAGGACCTTTCCAATACACATATTAAATCAAAGTCACAGGGTTATGCAGGAAATGAGTTCTGACTTTCCCCAGACAATGAAATTACCAGGGTACCTGACCTCTGCATTAGGGAATATGGAAAAAAGGGAGATAAATTGAGAACAAGCACCATATTAATATTCTGCACAAAAAATTACAGGCCCAAGGACCTGGCTAGATCTCAGCCCTACACTGGAGAATCTTTCACAGTGTTGCTGGAAATCAGAGACTTCTTCTTCGTTCACTTCTACCACCAAGACCGCCCGGCGATCCTACTGAATTTACGCCTGTGGTCCACGTTAAGTCCTGTGGTTCCCCCCTGTGGTCCTTCAGTCTAAGGTTAAAATCTCACCCAAGTGATCGTGTTAACCGGCAACTACTGGTAAATTACCCATAAACTCTTTTCCTGCCATCCACGCTATAGCGAGGTCTTCCGGTTAGTCTAGTGACTGCCATCCTCATTATATGAGGTTTGTTTCATTGCAGCATAAAACCACTGTAACTTTTTATCGTATACAATTTATCTGCACATGTCTGGTGACCTTTCATAGTTAAATCCAAAGCGCACACTAACAACCGAGTGAAATTAATGTTTTTAACTGAGAAATTTCAATATTTATTGTGATTTCGGAGGCATAAGGACATGTCCTATGACCAGACCACTGTTCCTGAATGTACCCCAAGTAGATCTAGACCTATTAAATGGACTGGAGAAGTAGTTAAAAGGTTATTTCAGACATTATTTTAATGAGAATGCCACCACTCAACGAGATCAGACGAAAATTTAAGTAGATCTGGAAATCACCGATGGTAAACATTGTACATCTAGGCATTGCCGATGGTAAGCAGTACACAATTATCAGCTAAAATCATCACACTACTTTTTTTTCCTAAAAAAAACTCTTCATTTCTGAAATCTTCTTACATTTACAACTATTTTCATGCATAATATGCATACTTTTAAAGTGGAAATAACTTGTACATTCACTTTTACAACTATACCCCCTATACATATCAAGACCCGTGCTTTTTGTGTGGCACGGTGTTTTTTTTCTGCGGGAAGAGTTAAAAATGAGAAAAACTAAAACTTCTGGAGGTAGTCAGTTACCATAACCAGTTTTTATTATCAAAAACCTAGTAAAAAGCAACCAGCAAAATTCGGTTGAAGTTTAATCAGGCCTGTAGGCTGATGATGCCCAATCTGCATGGAGGAGAGTCAGACAATTTTGACTTTTGTTCAGTTTGTGAGCATTATGTAAAGATTAAATCTCCCAGTAAGTAAGGTAAGAAGAAAAATTCACACAAACTTTTACTTTCCACTGATGTTTGTAAGGGATGTTTACTTTTACAAAAAAAAAAAAAAAACAAAAACAAAAACAAAAAAAAAAAGTACAAAGTACTGAATGCTGTATGGAGAAAAACCGGTACTTCAGAAAGTACTACATGCAAGGTGACAGACAGGTATAACTGTACCAGTTTAGAAAAAATCCTAGCACAATCACTGACTTCACCTATATAATCACAATACATTTATGGCTATGCACTGTGTATTATAACTATGACGGTGCTCAGAGACAAGGGATACACATGGAAGGAAGCAGAGAACAATTCCAAGAACAGGGATGACTGGAGAGTCTTTATCTTTGGCATATGCTCTCATGGGAGTGAAAGATGATGATGATGACCGTGTATTACTGAACACTTCATGCTCTAAAAACTACAAGGTGTGGACTGATCACAACAGAATGACAAACTCAAGCAATCATAACACTCAGAAATGCATCTTGACTGCATATGAAACAACAAAACAGATCTGTTATGCTGCCATTGAATGGCTGATTGCAGACAGTGAAAGATGGAGAGAACATGTTTGTGTTCTGTAAGTTACTACAAAACTGAATGTTTTATCTGATATCAACCAAAGGCACGGATAACAATATTTTTTAAAATCACATTAAAAAGAAAAATAAAATGTGAAGGATGGGCTGCAATTATATATTTACATGTTAAAATACATAGAAAACATTTCTTACCATACTAACAACATGCACATATATACTTCAATTATTTCTGTGTTTTCAATATCTTGAGATGGAAGTAACATGGATCTAATGATGGACTGCTTAAGGGTTAACTTTCCAGACATCACTGTTAAAAATCATGATACTTTCTTTATTGTATTTTTTTTTAATAGACAGTCTTCTAAAATATGCATTATCCATACTTAAACAGTACTTGTTTCAGAAATTCAGTTTCTTATTGCCCCTTTCAGTTTAACTACACAATGTTTCCTTCAATATGGGGATGAACAACTACCTGAAAAGTTTGTTTTGTCCCCTCATTTGCTGCAGTGTATTATGAAAATATGGAATTTTTACGCTTGTGAAGAAACCTTTTCGGCATAATGAAGAGTTCTGCGTCTTCTTCTTATGTGAGGCACTAACCCCCCCCCCCCCAAAAAAAAAAACCTGCTCTTTTTTCCTTCATGATACCCTACACATTATACACAATACTGCATCTCTACAATTTGAGTATATAGGTAACCACATGTGAAGCTTTTAAATACCAACATTACCATCATGTGAAATCCACCCAGGCTTAACGACCCTCATTATCTTTCAAGATAACTCTTGGGCTACTCGCTCTTCAAAATGAATTAGCAGATCGGTTCAGTTGGTCCGATTTACTAACTTGCACAGAACCGCCATTGTCGTGAGGTCTGAACAGCGGAGCAAAAACTACGAGAGTTATTGGTCGTGATATCGCGGTTTAAAAACTTTGCTATGAAAATAGCGATTCAAATATCATTACTTTCGTTCCATCTGTACAGGGCAGATTGGATGAATGGATCTCCAAACTAATTTTGTCACTTAGTCCCATGGTGCATCAGGCCAAGCTGAATCATATCCATTTCATGATGCTGCCCACCACCTTTGCTGTTGTCATCCCTTAGCTCTTTTCCAATCTTTAAAATCAAATACGGTGTTTGATATACTATTATATATCTTGATATACCCAAATGTCTCAAAGTTCTGGTAACTCAGTTCAGAGGAATCATATTTCTTGACTGAATAATTTGCTCTCATATTTTGGACTTAACAAAGATGTTAAAATAATTAATGTTCTCCGCCCTAGCTTGATATTACAATTTGGGGTTTAAAAAAAGACGATAAATGTAGACTCTACAAGCAATTGTTATAAATCTTTGAACGTTGATCCGACTAGCTTCAAACCACTTAGCTTTTGCAAAGTCTTCCTATTTATATGCCTAATATTTGAGGACATGATTTTACATGACAGCTTCAACATGAAACTACTTCATGTTCTTGGGGTTCGAACATCCAGAGTAAGATGCAAATTTCAAACAAAAACGAGCATTTCTAATATATGTTGCGAGATTCTTTACTTAAGGAAAAAAAAACAATGTTTATGGTCTGGGTCATCACCATTGCACTCCGGACATATCCATAGGTGCTCAGATCCCACCCACCCCCAAACCACACCCCCTCCCTCAATATATCTATCAGTGTCTTGTGGGCGATAGTGCCTGTCCTGTGTTGGTTGACAAATACTCTCGCAAGTCCATTATGCCTCTCGTTCCTGGGCGTAATAATATATATTCCCAGCTCTTTCAGTCTAAGCAGCGGCGTGGATTCACTCCCCTCGAAGTCCTCCACTCTGCCTACCACTCTAAACGCACTGATAATATCAACTCTACCCAGTGGTTGTCCATCTGCGATGATAGCAGAGGCAACCAGCCTATCAGGTCTCTCATTTCCCTGGATGCCCACGTGCCCGGGGACATAGATGAAGGTGACTCTGCGAATCGTTGATTTCTGCAATGACTCAAGCCACCGCCTGCATACAGAACCTGCCTCGGCCTTCTGTATCATACTCATTGAATCACTTAGTATGCAGACACGGGGCGTAGTCTTGTGACTCCAGGCAGACGAATACTTTCGTTACCGCCATCACCTCCATCGTCGTGCTGCTTGTGGTCATAGCGAAGGCACCGCTGGCTTCCTGGATTGTTCTGCCATG
Source organism: Achatina immaculata (assembly GCA_009760885.1). Classification (NCBI taxonomy): domain Eukaryota; kingdom Metazoa; phylum Mollusca; class Gastropoda; order Stylommatophora; family Achatinidae; genus Lissachatina; species Lissachatina immaculata. Next base: position 19,830,186 of record CM019693.1, on the reverse strand, counting down.
CCGAAAGTCATGAAATGCCAATGCACTCCTTTGATGTCGTACAACGGAGCCATCTGCGTAAATCACGTCTGCCTCATTGGAGTTTTCACTGACGAGGACGTTGACCTCAGCATTGACAGCAAGTGGATCCTGCTCCCTGCTTCTCTTTTCAAGCGTGGCAGTGCAAGAGAAGGAGCCCCTGAATGTCGGAGGCACAGGCTGACATTATGATGCTCATATTTTTTTCAGTATTTATTTTTACAGCAAAACTTAATACACTACGTCAGCTTTAATCTCTATTCTCGGTCCATCACGTCAAAATGTTGTCATTACCAACAAATATAAGCAGAGCAGAAACCTTTTACGAAGCACACACACACAAAATTAAATGGTTCTTTTAATCAAAGACTAAAAACCTCTGGTTTCGGTACCTTATATAAAAAATGTGCCAAAAGTAACATTCTCTCTCTCTCTCTCTCTCACTCTCCCTCTCTCTCTCTCTCTGAACCTTAAGTGCCCATGGCACATGGGGCTTCGGCAAGGGTTTTCCACAAATGCCTGTCCTTTGCTTTTTTTTCTGCTCTTGCCCAGGTGAGCCCTCTATTGCTCAACATCCTTTCTGTTGTTCTTCTCCATGTCTCTTTTGGTCTACCCTTACTTCTGTTCCCCTGTGGTGTCCATCTTAGTGCTATTTTTGATAGTGAGTTGTCAGTCATTCGGAGCACATGTCCCAACCATCGCCAGCGTCTTTCCTCAATAATTGTTGTCAGTGGCTTCATCTGCATTTCTGCCAATAAGATGTTATTTCTTATGGTGTTTGGCCAAAATATTTTTCTAATTCTTCATAAACATTTAGTCTGGAAAGAATTCAACTTGTTTTCTATGGTTTTGGTGATTTTCCAGCATTCACTTCCATAGAGTAGTACACTTAGAACATTACTCTTAAATATCCTGATTTTCGTATTTATGCTTATTTTTTTTTTTTAGATTTCCATATAGTCTGCACATTGCAAAAGCCTGGTTTGCTCTAGTAAGTCTGCTGCTGATATCCTCTGTACTGTCTCCATTTTCTACTAAAAAGTAACAATGTGTCTACAGAATATTTATGAAAAGAAAATCAGCCATTTTAAATGCAGCTTCAATACTTTTATAATCCAGTGAATTTTAGCCGTCGCAGCACTTATATTAATGTCACTAGTATAATTCTTAAAATTTCATTTGTAGTGTCTAGTCTCTTCCAGAACGCCTTGTGGCGTCTTACAGGGCAGCAACAAATTCTCTCCACCAGGGAGCCAAAATTCCTAGGGCCGGCCCTGCTCTCTGATTTATAGGTATCTCATGATTTGCTATTTAAATTTCAAATACCTATTATATCTCCGTTTTATCATTCTTACATCTTATATCTTATATCCTTCCCGTGCCGTTAAACGTCATATAGGGCTCGCAAAGTAGTTCGGAAAATAGTAGCTGGAAAATTAGAAAATGTAAAGATGGAAATGGAAAGGATGAAGATCAACATATTAGGAATGAGTGAAGTTAGATGGACAGGTGCAGGGAAGATAAACTCAGATAAATATACAATAATATATTCAGGAAGTGAGAAACATGAACGAGGAGTAGGAATTATATTTGATGAACAAACGGCAAGGACAATTGTAGGATATTTGAACATCTCGGACAGAGTCCTGCTAGCCCAACTGAAAGGACAACCAATAAACATAAATATTATACAAGTGTACGCTCCAACATCTGAAAGCTCTGAAGAAGATTTACAGCTATTTTACAATGACATAGAGACAGCACTAAAACACACAAAGTCACATGAAGTTACCATAGTCATGGGAGATTTTAATGCCAAAGTTGGTAAGGGAAGAACTTCAGACATCGTTGGTGACTATGGACTGGGGGAGAGGAATGACAGAGGTTATAAATTAATTGAATGGGCAAGAATACACAGCATGGTTATAGGAAACACCTGGTTTAAACAAGATCCTCGAAGACTGGCAACGTGGTGCAGTCCAGACAAAAAGACTTTTAATCAGATAGACTACATATTAATCAACAAACGATCCCGCAATGCATTACTGACAACAAAAACCATGCCAGGAGCTGACTGCAATAGTGACCATGATCCACTCTGTGGAAAAGTTAGAATAAAACTAAAGAAAGCAGGCAGAAAAGTGAGAAACACCAAACTGAATACAGAACTTCTTAAAAATGACCAAGAACTGAGAGAACAATACAAAGTTATTATAACAAATAGATACAATGCAATAGCAAAGATAAATAGTATAGATGAACAATGGGAAATGTTAAGAGATTCTATCCACCAAACTGTTAAGGAGATAATACCACCAAAAAAAGAAGCCCCTAAAAATAAATGGATGACAGACGACATCTTAGGACTGATGGACAAGAGGAGGAGGAGTAAAAATAACGAGAAAAAATATAACAAGATAAATAAAGAAATAAGACGCAAATGCAGAGAAGCAAAAGAAGTGTGGTTAAATGAGCAGTGCAGACAGATAGAGGCCTCTCATAATAAAGACAGCAAAAACATGCACAAACGAATTAATGAACTCACAGGCAGGAAAACAAAATATACCACAGGATGCCTGAAATCGAAAGAAGGTAAAATGTTAATGGGAAAAGAAGACATTGTGGACAGGTGGACAGAGTATATCGGTGAGCTATATGGAGGAGAAAGACCAGAATTAACTCCAGATACTGAAAACTGTGAGGGACCACCAATACTTGAAGATGAAATCATAGATGTCATCAAACACATGAAGAAAGGAAAATCGACTGGGCCTGATAATATAACAATAGAAGAAATAGAGGCACTAGAGGAGACAGGAATAAAAATAATAACCAAGTTACTGAATGACATTTACAACAGTGGTTATATTCCCAGTGACCTGATTAAATCCACGTTTATAGCACTACCAAAGAAACCAGGTGCAAAGGAATGTGACGACCACCGGACTATCAGCCTCTCATGTCACATAACGAAGCTACTTCTGAGAATCATTATGAGAAGAACAAGGAAAAAGATAAAAATGGAAATAGCAGATGAACAGTTTGGATTTGTTGAAGGAAAGGGAACACACAATGCCATTTATGCTTTACGAACACTAACAGAAAGAGCTTTACAAGTACAGAAAGATCTCTACTTATGCTTCATTGATTACACCAAGGCATTTGACAAGGTGAAACATAATGAAATTATTAAAATGCTTGAAGACATCAATATAGACGGCAAAGACCTGAGGATTGTAAAACATCTATACTGGCAACAAGAAAGAGCAGTTCGAGTTGAAAATAGAATTGGAAAATATCAACCTATAAAACAAGGGGTGCGACAAGGATGTGTACTATCTCCAGACCTTTTTTCTCTGTATAGCGAGAATATTCTAAGAACAATCATCACAGAACCAGGCATAAAAATTGGAGGATACAATATTAACAACCTTCGGTATGCTGACGACACAGTACTGATAGCAGAGAACCAACAAGACCTGCAAAATCTCTTGGATAAAGTCGCGAAAGAAAGTGAACAGAAAGGCCTTACTTTGAACATCAAAAAGACAGAGACTATGGTTATATCTAAGAAACAGAATCCACCAGCATGCAGTATTAAATTAAACGGAACTGTTCTAAAGCAGGTGCAGAAATTCAAATACCTTGGAGCAGTAATAACTTCAGATGGGAAATGCAGAACAGAAATTAGGAACAGAATAGGCCAAGCAAAGATTGCATTTCAGAGAATGAGAAACATATTGACCAACACATCCTTATCAATGAATGTTAGAAAACGAGTACTAAAATGCTATAGTGAACCTATCTTGTTATATGGAAGTGAATCATGGACAATAGGCAAGTCTGCACAAAAATCATTGGAAGCAGCAGAAATGTGGTTTATTAGAAGAATGTTGCGAATACCCTGGACAGCAAAAATAACTAATGAAGAATGTAGGAGAAGAGCTGGAGAGACAAAAAACCTTGTCAAAAAGATAAGAGAGAGACAATGTACTTTCATAGGACATGCAATGAGAAGAGGGGGCATTGAAAATATTATAACAACAGGAAAAATAGAAGGAAGAAGATCAAGAGGAAGACCAAGAGAAATGATACTGGACGGTCTGACGGGATGGTGTGAGAGGAGATCACCAACTGAGCTGATGACATGCATGAAGGATCGCGTACTCTGGAGAAGCATAATAGCCAACGCCAGTCGGCACGGCACATGATGATGATGATGAAAGTAGTTCGCCAATTTTCCTGTCTTCAGCGAGTCTTTCAACTTCATCAAAGGATTTTATGCCTGTTTTTTACCTCTCTTAACAATGTCCTCTTCAGAGTTTCACGCGGTCTGCCTCTTTTTCTGTGGCCTGTTGTGTTCCACTTGATAGCTTGTTTTGGGATTCTCTGATCATTTCTTCTCATCAAGTGACCAACATATGTCCATCTTCTTTTCCTGATCACCCATGAGACTGGTTGTTGTTCAGTCATCTGTCTTATCTCTGCATTGTTCTTTAATTCGTTCCGAGTATTTTCCTTAGGCATTTGTTTTCAAAAGAATCTAATTTCTTTTCTATTACTTTAGTTGTTTTCTAGCTCTCTCATGCATAAATGAGGGTGGATATTACATTTGAATTGATTAGTCTTAACTTGGTTTTTGTGCTTATAACTTTTAAATTCCATATGTTCTCAAGATTCTTGAAGATTGATGCTGCTTTTGAAATTCTGATCCTAACTTCCTTTCTAGTGTCACCATCCTGGTCTATGTAGCTGCCAGGGTATGCAAATTGATTGACTTCTTCAATATCTGTCCCTTCTATGTGTATTTTTCCATTTTGATTAAAGGGAATTTTCATTATTTTTGTTTTGTCCTTGTTAATTTCAAGTCTTATTTTGCTAGCCAGTGAAGACAGGCTATTTGTTTTTTCTTGCATGAAATTCACATTATTACTGATAAGAGATATGTCATCAGCAAAATCAAGATCTTCTAATTGGGTCCCATGTACCCAGTCGATACCTGTGTTATCTGTGGAGCATTTTTTCATTATGAAGTCTATTGTAATCCCAAAAAGTAAAGGAAACAGTATACATCCTTGTTTCACACCTGTTTCAATCTGGAACCATTCACTCATCCCTTCTTCTGTCTTTACTGCACAAACATATCCATTGTATAAGTCCTTAATGATGTTGACAATTTTAGATGGTATTCCATATAGGCATAAAATTCTCCATAATGAATCTCTGTGTATGCTATCAAATGCCTTTTTAAAATCTATGAAGTTCAGTATTAATGGTTTCTGCTTTTCAATATGTTCTTCAAGTATTATTCTGAGAGTAAAGATCTGGTCGAGACAGCTTCTCCCTTTTCGAAATCCTGCTTGTTCTTCTCTCATTGCAGTACCCACTATATCTTTAAGTCTGTTAAAAATGACCTTGCAAAATACTTTTGACACAATTGATATTAAGGTTACTCCTCTCCAGTTGTTACAGTCACTAAGGTTACCTTTTTTTTTTTTGGTATTTTAACAATGATTCATTTTTTCCAATTAGAAGGGACCTTTTTCTTCTTTCCAAATCTTGTTAAACATTCTCTGTAGTTGTCTCATGTTGTCACTATTGATACCTTTTAGCATTTCGGCTGTTATCTCATCTTCACCTGCAGCTTTGTTGTTAGCCATTAAATTCACTGCTGTTTCAGTTTCATGCAATTTAATTTCATCTAGGTTGACATTTAGTTGTGGGGCTGGTAAGTCAGTTTCAAGGTTTAACAATTATTTTGGGTGTGGTCGATTAAGTTTTATCATTGATGATCTGCAAATGGATGCATCTGCAGCAGGGCATCTTGCTAACAACCGAGAGGCCTACAGGAGTGCTGTTCGGGAGGCAAAGTTCCGCAAGGGACAAGCAAATGACTGACTGACTGAGTGATCTTCATTTTGTTTCTTGTATGACCGTGGAGAGGACCGTGTAGCACAGTGGTTAGAGCACTCGTTTGTCAACCGAATGGTCGAGGGTTCGAACCCCCAACTGAGCGGGATTTTTTTTTCCGACCAATAAGGCCCCGAGGTCGACCCAGCCGAGGTCGCAAAATCTGGGAAGGAAAGGCAGCGAGGAAATGAACTGACCACACTACCTAATACGATGATGGCTCAGTACAATGAGGTCTCTAACGTTTCATCCCCAACGGCAGTTGCTTTGGGACTACCTCTTTTTTTTTCTTTTTTAACGACCCTGCCTAGCACATTCTTCTACATATACACACCTTCTTTGATGTTAAAAGCCTGTAGTTGCATGTCATATAGGAGCGTGGAGTGTGTGTATATCATTTAAGCTTAAATATTCAGGGTGTCGTAGCTAATCTTTACCGATATAGTTCTAGTTTTCAATGACCCCTCTTGTCTAATTCATATTTGCGTGCCTGAGGTGATGCTTCACACTCATGCTGGTTTCTAGTGTCAGCGTTTTTTTGTTTCGAGCTGCTTCTCCTTACCAGTAACAGTATCTCTATACAAACGTATAAAACTAAAATCCCCTCCCACAAAAGACACACACACACACAAACACATTTTAAGAACTCGAGAATAGAGTAAAACTACATAGATTACAGCACAAAAATAAGTATGAAGGTTGTTTAATGTGCTCCAAATCTAGTGGTTGTTAAATTTAAAAAAAATTTTTTTTGGCTGTGGATCCCCTTTCCGGCCTGAAAACAGCCTGGACCCCTTTTCCGGCCTGAAAACAGCTGTAGACCCCTCATTAATAACCCCGATAATATAAATAAATAAATAGAACCCCGATGATGCTAAGATTCTTTTTTTTTTAACTGAGCAAATCCATTGGTTGGTCCGTGAACCTCAAAAACCTTCCTTTGATTCCTTGTGATTTCATGGACCCCATGTTAAGAACCAGTGATCTAGACCGACTTATCGCTATGGACAATGAAAAAAAAAACTATAAAAGATTATTGCATTTATAACAGATTACGAAATAAGTATCCATTTTACTACACATTGGGTGTCTGAGTGGCGAAGTGGTTAGTGCACTGGTCTCTCATGGCGAAGGTCGGGGGTTCGAATCCGGCCGGAGGCACCCCAGTCACCCAGCTGTAGGAATGGGTACCCGACTTCTTCTGGAGTTGGGGAAGGAAAGGCGGCCAGGCGTGATACTGACCATATCACCCTCTAGTGTGCTGACAGGTCAAGGAAAATATGGGCACTAACACCATATCCCTATGTGCCTCTAAGGCATGACAGGATTACCTTTACCTTTTTACTACACATTATGCGCATCAGTGACTGCCTTAGGACTCTCAAGAAAAGGTGCTTTTATGCATTTTGAAAGTTATACATAGGGTAATGAAGCCTCACATTTACACCAGTGATTCCCACACTGGGCAGTGCTGACCTTGAAGACAATGGGAAGACCCAAGGGGGTACTGAGGGAAAAAGGAGTGGAAAGGGCCATTAAAATCAGCTGCCCCGGAAAAGCTAAGGGAAATGAGATGTAACAGGGGTTTGGGAAGCTTTGGGAAGCAAGGGACTTGTATATAAAAACTGCTTAGGAACCGCTGATCTAGAGGGTGGGTTATTTGCATAAAACGGCATACATGACTTATTGAGAAATGCAAGCAAAGCTCTCCTTTCAGTGATAACGTGAATTTTAGGAAAGAAACCTGGTTCGTCTCGACAATAAACGATCAAGTACTGCATCTATGGGTGCCGCCAACGTTTGGTATAGGAGAAAGTCGTGTCCGCTGACTTGAGGTGAATTCTAATACGTCCTTGAGGTTCTTGTCCCGCCTGTATGCCACCAATGGGTAGCGTTTATTAGGGTATGAAAAGTAGTGTAGGACAGTGGTTCCCAAACTCTTTCAGATTGGCACACTTGGTAACCCGAATTTCTGTGGGTTCTCTACATGGTGGGCGTTTAAGTAAAAATGGGCTGTAAGTTGGTCAGTATATATATATATATATATATATATATATATATATATATATACTTATATATATATATATATACTTATATATATAATACTTTCATAATTTTGCGGAACACCTCTAGCTCTCTCGCAGCGCACCGCTCTGCCGCGGTACACTGCTTGAAACCTATGGTGTAGCAGATACTAAATGGCTGATTTAATACATAGCATTAAATTGCATACTCGTTCCTAGCTTTCTTTTTTTCTTCACTAGTCTTCATACTTGTTGTTGCTAAAGCTTTGAGAAAAGACAGTTCACATACACAATAAGACCAAAGAGCATATGTGTGCAACTACACTTAAGTATCAATGTTCTACATATCCTTCTTGCCGTCTATGGTTCTGCGTGTTCAAGGTTCGCCAGTCACATATTCTTGTCAACCTGTTTAATGAAACAAAATATGCGTTATTACTTCTCACGGATTTAGCTTTGATAGTTTGCTTTCGCTTTGAGATAGCTATCTGACTTTTATCAACAGCAAGCCACTGTTCGCAAAGTTACACACTTCGCCTTGACACTGGCTACCACCAGCCAATTCAAACAGTAACAAGTCAAGAGTAACTTGACTTATTCTCACATTTCATCGACGGACGAGTGCCAGAATCCAGACTCGGCAAATCTTACGGTAACTAAATAAATAAGACGTTTCTCCTTACTTGTATTTTATTTATCTTGTGAAATTAAACAAGCAGTGTATATGTGATAGTTGTACGGTATTATGTATATTAAATTCTTCAAGACACGATGACAATGGATGAATTGATTTGATCATCTGATTATATGATGACATGCAGTCAAACAACAACAGCTTCTTCTTCTTGACTTGTATATGTAAAATTTTACTTGTAGTCGGCCGTCAACTGGATTTATTTCTCTTGAAATAACGTAAAACGATTCTGTTTGTAAGTTTTTAATGCTTAATATAACATTTGCTTATATCGCGGGTGTGTGATAGTTCTATTTATTTTTTTCAATTCATGTAAAATAAAAGGTAAAGGCAACCCTAGTATGCCAATGGAGGCGCTTTGCAGATGTGGCGATGGTGGCCATATTTTCATTGACTCCTTGGACACACTAGAGAGTGATATGATCAGTATCACGCATGTACCCACAGTTCGGGTGGGGGGGGGGGGGGGGGGGGGGAGAACAAAAAAAAACAGGTACCCATTTCTACAGCTGGGTAACTGGAGTGTCTCCGGCCGGATTCGAACCATCGACCTTCGCCTTCGAAGACTAGTGCACTATCACCATCATCAGGTGCCGTACCGACTGACGTTGGCTATTATGCTTCTCCAGAGTACACGATCCTTCATGCAGGCCATCAGGTCAGTTGGTGATCTCCTTTCACACTATCCCCTCAGACTGTCCAGTATCATTTCTCTTAGTGTCGTCCTCTGGATCTTCTTCCTTCTATTTTTCCTGTTATAATATTTTCCATGGCCCCTCTTCTCATTGCATGTCCTACGAAAGTACATTGTCTCTCTCTTATTATTATTATTTTTTTTTGACAAGATTTTTTTTTTTGGTTTCTCTAGCTCTTCTCATACATTCTTTATTAGTTATTTTTGCTGTCCAGGGAATTCGCAACATTCTTCTAATAAACCACATTTCTGCTGCTTCTAATGATTTTTGTGCAGACCTGCCTATTGTCATTGATTCACTTCCATATAACAAGATAGGTTCAATATAGCATTTTAGGACTAGTTTTCTAACATTCATTGATAAGGATGTGTTGGATAATATGTTTCTCAATCTCTGAAATGCAGTCTTTGCTTGCCCTATTCTGTTCCTAATTTCTGTTGTGCATTTCCCATCTGAAGTTATTACTGCTCCAAGGTATTTGAATTTCTGCACCCGCTTTAAAATAGCTCCGTTTAATTTTATACTGCACGCTGGTGGATTCTGTTTCTTAGATATAACCATAGTCTGTGTCTTTTTGATGTTCAAAGTAAGGCCTTTCTGTTCACTTTCTTTGGCGACTTTATCCAAGAGATTTCTCCTCCTAGTGCGCTGACGATTAAAAAAAAAATCATAGCGGTGTCACTGGCTTTAACTGAACAGTAAAGCTGTGATACCAAAATGTATAAAATAGGAAAAAAGTAGGTACAGCTTTATTATTTAACGAGTACACATTCGTTAAGTAATAAAGCTGTTACTACTTTTTTCATAGTTTAAACATTTTAGTTTTCAGAGAAGATATCTTCTTTCTTTCTTTTCTTTCTTTTTAGCGATTCCCTTCCCCTCCCTGTTTTTGCTTTTTATGAAGGAAAATTTCTGGTCCAATAAGTAGATGATCTCGCTGCAGTTTGTTCTTATCTTATCTTATATCCTTCCCGTGCCGTTAAAGGTCACATAGGGCTCGCAAAGTAGTTCGCCAATTTTTCCTGTCTTCAGCGAGTCTTTCAACCTCATCAAAGGATTCTGCTAATTTGGCCTATCTTAACAATGTCCTCTTCAGAGTTTCACGCGGTCTGCCTCTTTTTCTTTGGCCTGTTGTGTTCCACTTGATAGCTTGTTTTGGGATTCTCTGATCATTTCTTCTCATCAAGTGACCAACATATGTCCATCTCCTTTTCCTGATTACCCATGAGAGTGGTTGTTGTTCAGTCATCTGTCTTATCTCTGCATTGTTCTTGAATTTTGTTACATACTATTTATTTATTTATGTATTTTCATTTTGTATGTTTTGTTAACTGTAGAACGTACAGTAGCACTCACCACCCCCCCCCCCCCCGCAGGGATTTGCTTTTAAAAACGGATTGAATTGCTTCGTAGAATTTCATAACTTACAAATATATACACTTTATAAATACAAAAGTTCTGTATTAGTATAATTATTTATTTTGACCACATTATATTGTCATAGACACACAATAATTAGTGTATATAACTATACACGAAGCACTGCAGTAAAGCTGTGATACCAGAATGTATAAACTAGGAAAAAGTAAGAGCAGCTTTATTACTTAACGATTACAAAGTTGTGACGTTTCGGCGTGAGCCTTAATCATACAAAAACATACAGGGCGAAGAAACAGAGAGAGGAGATAAAGTATGGATTCACATGAATGCTATTAAAAAAATTTTTTTTTAATTAAAAAGAGTACTTAACTGTAAATTGTAAGGTGTGACTTGTCCGGCGGTGTGTGTCAGGAATGGATTTAGTAGAACGTGGAGACTGTTTAAATAGAGACCTGTGACATGTAGTCGATGGGTTGTAACTGGGGGTGGTAGATGGAGAACCGGGGAGGGGAGAGAGTGATACAATGTTGACTTAGACAGAAGAAGTTGAAATAGATGATTGTGGAAGAGCGGTTGCAAAGTGATACTGTGAGGAGGTTTGAAAATTAAGAAGGGGTGGAGCTTAGTGGAGAGGTGCTATAATGATTGAAGAGAATGTTAAGTGTAGCTAAACAGCGAGTTTAACCCATGTGGCTCCAGCGTCCCATAATTTTGAATACAGCTGTTCTCAAGCGCCAGGCGGCTTGTGTCATTTGCATGACATTGTTTGATAGCTGTTAGCAGAAAATCAGATTTGTCTCTGTGGTTGGAGCCATTGAAATGATTTGGGACTGGTTTCGAAGCATGCTGGGCGATGTCGTACAGATGTTTTTGCATGCGGTCCCCTAATCTGAGGCCAGTCTCACCAATATATGTTATCCTGCATCTTTTGCAAACGATAACATATATCACATTACGGGACTCGCATGTGAATCCCTCATGAAGAGTGAGGATAGTTTTGGGAAAGGTGATCGTTTTCGTTTCCCAGACTACAGGGCAGGTAACGCAGCGGGGGCGGTTACATTTCCTGGTGCCAACATATGTAAGGCTCTACTTCAAGTGGCTGTGGACGAGGATGTCCTTAAGGTTTGGCTAACGTTTGTATGCCAATAGAGGTGGATCAGAGAAAATGTCGCGAGTGTCGGAGTCGAGTTGGATTATCGGCAGATGACGATAAAGACTTTTCTTAACCATCTGACCATGTGGGTGGAAAGGCAGTACTAACTTAACGCTGTCAGATGGAGTAACAGGCTTTTTCCTGAATACTTCTTTGCGGCTCACTAGTTGGATACGGTTGAAGGCTTCACGAAGGACCTTTTCTGGGTAGTGGCGATGACGGAAAAATTCTAATAACTTGTTAGACTGATCTATAAAGTCCAAATTATCCTGACATATACGGCGAAGACGGAGGAGTTGGGAGTATGGGATGGAGTTCTTACAGGCTTCATGATGGGAGGAGGTGTAAAGCAAATAGGTGTGGCTGTCGGTGGGCTTGTAAAATACAGAGGTGACAAGCCCGTTTGTGCCAATAGAAATTTTAATGTCTAAAAAGTTAACAGACTTGTCAGAAATTTCATAAGTGAATTTTATGTTATTATTGAGTGAGTTGGCGAATTTAATACATTTTTTAGGTCTTCCTGTGGCATACTTATCATATAATTGTCATAGTTACTGTTAAAAGTTGAGTATTCTCAGAGTCGTTTACTCCATTCCGATTCTAATTTTGCATTCACCATTAGTAATAGAGACTACGGGGAACCTTGATTACGTACCGACTGGTTATGTATTATTCATGGTTGTATTATAGTTAGTATTATTGTTTGATCAGAACTGTGGGGGAGGGGGGTCATTTTCATAATCCTAAAGACAGAATGCATAGATTTGATTCATACGATCATTCATTCATGCTATATAAATTTCAGTTCCGAGTTCCGCAAGTTTACCATTGAGATCAACTGTTTATCGATTTCTGCAAACTATGGCGGCCCAGGATCAGGATGCCGTTATCAAAGAGGTAACGGAAAAATTTGCTGGAAAATGGAAGGAGATAAGCTCTGAAAATATTGAAGACTTTTTCAAGGAAATGGGTAAAATATTTTTTGTTTATTAAGACATATTTATTTAGGTGTTGTGTTTCTTGCTGTTCGTGCATTTTCAAACGGGTTACTTCTAGCAAACTTTACAGTATAACAGTTCCTCCATTTTCGGATTTCAGTGTCACACAACGTCATATTTTTTTCACTATTAATATATGCCATTCCGAGCAGGTTAGATGATCATACTTCTCTATCTTATGCAGTCATTGATGTTTGGGAATCAGTTTGAATGCTTTCTTTTTTTCCCATACCACTTCGTCAGTCCACTGAGATATTTTTCTCATGGCCTTCCTCATTTCCTTTTTCCCTTGAATTTTCCAATGATTACTAAGTTCTCCAAATTAGCAGCCATGTAGAAATCTCCAATTCTCCATACAAACCTCAAGCTCAGAATATATAAATCCAGTATATGCTCCATTCTTTTATATGCAGAATGTAAGATGGGCCTGTGTGCCCAATTCTTTACCCGTTAAAAATAAAGATTAAGATTATATGAATCAAAACACGGACAACAGTCAGAGAATTGAAAGCAGACTGAGAGGCTTTGAAGGAAGATGCGAGAAAATTTTAAGAATACATGGAAAGAGTGTTTGACAAACAAGGAAGTAACCAAATGAATGGGGATTGAGAACATTGCTAAAGACAAGAGATCAAAGATGTAAATGGCTGGACCACATAAATGGAAAAAAACAAGACCCTTATACTGCCTTAGTAACACATAATAATTAGTGTATAAGTATAAAACTATGGGTGTCTGAGTGGCAAAGTGGTTAGTGCACTGGTCTCTCATGGCGAAGGTCGGGGGTTCGAATCCGACCGGAGGCACCCCAGTCACCCAGCTGTAGAAATGAGTACCCAACTTCTTCTGGAGTTGGGGAAGGAAAGGCGGCCAGGCGTGATACTGACCATATCACCCTCTAGTGTGCTGACAGGTCAAGGAAAATATGAGCACTAACACGTGCCTCTACGGCATGACAGGATTACAGTTACCTTTTTTTTACCTATACAACTATACATGAAGCATACCTTATACTGCCTTAGTAACACATAATAATTAGTGTATAAGTATACAACTATACACGAAGCATACCTTGTACCGCCTTGACTTGGACACTTCAAGGGAAAGGAAAGAGGGGCAGGCCATTGGGGATGTGGAGACACACAATACAGGAAGAACTTAAGGAAGTGAGAAAGACGTGGTTTGAAGTATCCCAACTTGCTCAAGACAGAATTGGCTGGAGAGCCCCTTATTGATGCCTTTTGCTCCACAGGGAATGCAGAGGACTGACAATGATGACTAGGTTCTCCAACTTTTGTCTTATCATGACATATCCAAGAAATTTTGAGTGTCTTTTTTCTTATAATTTAAATTCTTTTTTTGTTTGTTTGTAAAACTTCTTTGAGGACCTATTCATTTGTATTTTTGTCTGTCCAGGGTGTTTGCTGCATCTTTCTCCAAAACTACACCCGTGTTGCTTCCAATTTCTTTGTCATCTTTTTTTTGTTAATTTTCCAAGTTTCACAACCATACAGTAGTATTGGTTCTATATAGCACTGTAATACTCATTTCCTCACTTTTAAGGAAACCTTATTTGTTAGTATCCATGTCATAATAGGCTGGTTTTGCCTTACATGTTCCTGATTTTATCACATTTATGCACTTACCATCAGGTATTATTGTTGTTAATTTCATGCTTGTTCATATAAAATTTTGGCACAATGTCTTATTTTGATTCAAGGTCTCAACTTCCTTCTGCGGAAGATAGCTATGCAGGCTCGTCCGGAAGTGGATATCACTGTGAATGGAGTTGACATTCAGATCAGCTTTAAGTACGTCAGCTTTTAACAGTGTAATATTATAATCATAAATTATAAAAAAAAAAATCTGTCTCATAGCATTTGCATGCCACAGGGCGTGAGGTGTTAGTGCCTTTATATTTCTAGGGCACAGCATTGTGAGATAAGAAGGTCAGTACCTATCCTCATTTCCTTTTCTTGTAGGGTGTGCACAGTTGCCCCTCATGCATATATGGCGTGATCTAATGGTGGAATAGTGTATGTGTGATGACTCATGTTGTGAGTAGTGACAGCTCAGCATACAACATCCAGATGAGCATTTCATGTTGACTTTGACCGTGACTCAGGAATCTTCTTCTTCTTCGTTCACTTCTATCACCAAGATCGGCCCATGATCCTGCTGAATTTACTCCTGTGGTCCTCGATGTTTCCCGTGGTCCCACTGTGGAACCCGAAAGGCCCACAAGAGATCCCCGAGAGGATCACAAGAGGTTCAGAGTATCGCGGGGCTTGGGCCTGAATTCTTGGTGGGTCACAGAAGCAGGATTGCATGACACCGGTGACTCAGGAATGACTTCTACATTGAAGAACAGGACCAAGCGTAAGTCCAGCTCAGCGATCTCACATATATGCCCCATGTTTAATCACTTTTTTTCAGCACTCGTGTAGAGAGATAAAGACCTCACATACTTCCATCCTCTTGCTTTCACACAGCTGTTGCCTCCAAAATTCCTGCCAGAAGCCCTTCTCATCACCAACAGCTCAGTCATACAAACAAGTAACTAACATTCACATTGCTGCTTGCTTAAACATATATTGTAGTAAGTCTGAACAGCCTCGACACACCTAGCAACCCATATACTGCTTTAAGAGCAGTACCTGAGACTAGGTCAGCTCTGGTGCTGCTCACTCTAAGAAGAAAAAAAATTCCACCCCATTGAGGAGCTGAAGCTGTGCACTAACAACTGTCCCAACCATGGCATATAAAATAAGGACATCATTAACTAAGCAGTACTTAGCAGGAGATTAGAGGAGGGGAGGAGAGGAAGCAGGAAAAAAATGTAAACACCGTATGAGTGAAATAATGGGGGGGGGGGAACAAAGATGCTGTCCGATTTAACAATCAGAAACCCGTAGCTGACATGCTAGCATCAGGGTTGGTGAACCATAGTGACCTAGATCACGTCCCATGTTTCTGCTGGAATCCCTTCAACAGGCCTAGACTGGCTGATGAGGCAGGAATCGCTGCAGCCCCTATGGCGATGGAGTCTGTTCAAGAAGCATTGCACGTCCCCCCGCTTTTTAAATCCATTACAAAAAAAAAAAAACAAAAAAAAACTGATGTAACAACATAATCAAACATAATGCTGTGTCTCAACATCTTCACCATATCTGCTGCAAAGAACCCCAGCTCATAGTTCTAGGAAGATAGAAGAAGAATAATGACGAGTGAAATAATAGGGCTTTTAGAAGAAGATCTTAGAATAAAATCCAACTTACTGCATTGTATAATATTTGAGGAGGAAAAGAGAGTCAAGTATGGAAAGGCAATGTAAGCTCAAAGAGACTGGACCTTGTAAAATAAACATTGCTTTTTGTTACTGTGACCAGAAGGTGGGTATATGTGAGCCACATAATGAGAAAAAGCAATCAGAAAGTCACAAAGCAAACTGTCATATGGGAAACATCTGGAAAAAAGAAAGAGGCTGATCTCAAGAGACCCTAAAGAGAAAACTGACAAGTGAGGCTAAGATGAATGGCGTCAAATCCCTTGATGAGATTGAAAAATCTGCCGAGAACTGAGTCTTATGTCAAGATATTCTGCGAGCCCTATGTGGTACATGGTAAAAAAAAAGGTAAAGGTAATCCTATCATGCCTTAGAGGCACATAGAGATATGGTGTTAGTGCCCATATTTTCCTTGACCTGTCAGCACACTAGAGGGTGATATGGTCAGTATCACGCCTGGCCGCCTTTCCTTCCCCAACTCCAGAAGAAGTCCATTTCTACAGCTGGGTGACTGGGGCGCCTCCAGCCGGATTTGAACCCCCGACCTTCGCCATGATAGACCAGTGACTAACCACTTCGCCACTCAGACGCCCATGTGGTACATGATAGCATGGAAATTATGCATGTGAGATCAGTTATACATTAGTAGGTGCTATTCAGCAAAATGATGCCTAGAAATTTCCACAAACAGCTAACATCTACGTGCTTGAAAATCATCTTCAGATACAAAAGTAGAGTCTTTATAACTTAATCCTTAATCTTACATAATCTTCCCACCCCCTAGTTACCAAATGTTATTTTTGTCATCCTCTAACTAAGCTCTTTGGAATCAGAGGAATTGAAATGTACCATTTATGAGGGGCAGGCCATTGGGGACATGGAGATGCACAATACAGGAAGAACTAAAGATGGCAAAGAAAGACATGGTTTGAGGTGTCCTGACTTGACAGGACTTGTTGGAGAACCTTTGTTGGTGCCATATGCTCCATTGGGATGATTTATAAAGGAAAGCGGTGCTGTGGCAGTTGGTTCTGAGGCTTTTTTTGAAGACTCATGGCCTGGTAGAGGCTAAAGAGCTTTGTCACAGGTGCTGGGCTTCTCTTCAGGCTCCACCTTGATTGGGATCTTTTCTTTAAACTAAACCTTTATATTCTTTATAGCATTTAAAAAAAAACTACTCTGTGCCATAATATTTGTACACGACACATAACCCTGCACCAACTAATTCACATAATCTCCTATAAAATAACTAAGCCATGTTGGTAAGCCATAATGTAGCATGCCATTATATCATTATGTACGATCCAAGAAAGTCACAGTGTGCTATGCCAGTAAATCATAATCTGCTAAGCTAGTAAGTCATAATATGCCATGTCAGTAAGTCATAATAGTACCATGCCATTATATCATATTGTAGCATGCCCTTATGTTATAATGCACAATCCAAGAAAGTAATAATGTGCTATGCCAGTAAGTCATAATGTACCATGCTAATAAGTCATAATGTACTATGCCAGTAAGTCACAGTGTACTGTGCTAGTAAGTCATAATGTACTATGCTAGTAAGCTTTGGCAATCAGGCTTCACTTTTCTAAGCAGTCCTTGGCATTCTCTATCATCTCTAATCAAATCCAGTTTTGCTGTACCAAGTTGGTTACCAAATTTTTCAACCTGGTATACTTTTCTTTAGAACACCATTCAGAGCAGAGTGCATGAAGTATAAGCTGAATCAGGAAGTGGAAGTTGAAAATCAGAAAGGAAAGTTTAATGTAAGTATTTTTGTCATGCTTAATTCCCTCTGCTGTCTCCTCCATGCAACTGAAATTGCCAGTATATGATGTTGTGGTAAGGCTGAGAAATAGATTAAATGTTAAATGTATTGATAGAGGCATAAGTTGATAGAGGATCTTGATTTTGCAGATGACATAACTCTTATCAGTGACAGTGTGAAATCAGTGCAGGGAAAAACAGATTCCCTGTCTTCCTTGGCTAGCAAAATAGGTCTTGAAATTAACAGACAAAACAAAAATTTTGAAATTTCTCATTAATCAAGAAGAAAAAAATATATGTAGAAGGAACAGCTGTTGATGAAGTAAACCAATTTGCATATCTTGATAGCTACATAGACCAGGATGGTGACGCCAGGAAGGAAGTTAGAATTAGAATTGCAAAAGCAGCATTGTCCTTCAGAAACCTTGAGAACATATAGAATTCAAAAGTTATAACCACAAAAACCAAGTTAAGATTATTCAGTTCAAATGTGATATCCACCCTCATTTATGCATGTGAAAGCTGGAAATCAACTAAAGAAATAGACAAGAAATTAGACTGTTTTGAAAACAAATGCCTCAGGAAAATACTTGGTATAAAGTGGAATGAATTTAAGAACAACACAGAGATAAGACAGATGAGCAAACAACAGCCTGTCTCATGGGTGATCAGAAAAAGAAGGTGGACATATATAGGCCATGTGATGAGAAAAAACAATCGGAGAATACCAAAACAAGCTATCAAAGTGGAGCACAACAGGCTGAAGAAAAAGAGGTCGACCACGTGAAACTCTAAAGAGGACATTGTTAAGAGAAGCCAGTTTAGTGGGCATAACAACCCTTGGTGAAATAGAAAAACTCGCTGAAAACAGGGAAACTTGGCAAACAACTATGTGAGCCCTATGTGACGTTTAACGGCACAGGAAGGATGTAAGATAAATTGACAACTAGATAGTAAACTGTCTTCTTACCCAAAATATCACAGGTTATTTCCTTCACCAAAAATGCTTCAAACTTTTGATGCCTCTGTTTTTATGCTGCCTGACTCTTGACTCCTTCAGATGCATTTTACTGACTTTGACATCAGCAGTCTAATGACAGCCACTCTAGAACAGAGAATTGGTACCATTTTAATAGATTCTGTATTTAAACATTGAGTGTACAGTTGATGTAATTTTCTCTTGTAGGCTACAACCACATATGAAAGTGGTAAGCTCACCTCAAAGCAGGTGCCTCTTCCAGAGACTGATGCCAAACCCATGGTAACTGAGAGGGAGATAAATGAGACAGGAGAGATGGTTTCGGTTAGTCAGTTTAGGCAGAAGAGGGAGAGAGAGAGAGTGAGAGAGAGGCGAACTGGTCAGGAATGAATGACGTTTCACATTTCCTTTCGTTTGTTCGTCATCATTCTGTGTCCTTCAGAGACTTGATTGACGGCAGTGGATCTCCAGCTTTCTGTGTTTTGCTTTCATGGTGCACCTGGTCATGCTGCCTGTCCCATCTCTTGATGTTATGCACTTACCTACACCATTGTCATTCGTTTATTCTTTTACCTTCAAGTTTTTTTCCGCCATTGTGATTTTTCAGTGGTGCATTATTATTAGATCTCTGCAGCTTACTTATCTTCTTCATTGATTCACATGTCAATATAATAAGATTGTTCTGAAGCTCACTGTCTGCTGTGTAGGTCAGATGAACTTCAGTTGACAGAGCATGGCCAGGCCCTTCGTCTAAAGTTCTGAAAGTCTTTACATCGGTGAAGTACTTGGAAAATAAGACTTCTTCATTATTGGCTGACTCCAGCCAAAGATAAAGACTCTTCAATTTTTGTTTGTTTGGTAGCATTTTTGTTGCTTGATTCTCTTATGTTATTTAATATGGCCAGAATCATTTAATTGTCTGAAATTACAAATTTTAAAATATGAGAGGTGTTCAGAAAGTAATGCACTACATCATTTTTTTCAGCTAATAATGAAGATAGAAGCATGAAATTTTGCACACTTTAAATATGACATGTGCTGATTGTGTGAACCAGATTGCACCGCAATCGGCCAAAGAATATAGCTGCCCTAACCGTTGAAATGGAGCATATTAGCAACTTGCGATATAAGCAGTGAATTGTGATAGAATTTCTCGTTGCAGAGAAGGAAACTGTTGTGAACACTCACAAGCATCTATGTAATGTGTATGGAAGTTTTTGCTGTCTACAGGAGTACAGTCATTTGCTGTGTTCAAAGAATCAATAAGTGGAGATAAGGAGTTACATGATCGGCCACGCTGTGGACGCCCTGCCGCAGCCACCAAAGCAGAAATGTTGAAATGTGCTGAGGGCATTATTCTTACTGATAGGCGTATCACTATTCAACATTTGGTCTTAAAGCTGTCGATCAGCAATGGTAGCAGATGCAGTTATAAAAGCACTTGGATTTTCTAAGGTTTGCGCAGGATGGGTTCCTCGAAGTCTCACAAATGACCATCGATTGCAAAGGAAACCAATTTCTTTTGAATTGTTGGAGCGTTTCAATGCTGAGGGAGATAATTTTTTGGTTAAGATCATAACAAGTGACGAAACCTGGGCACGTAATTTTGAACCTGAGACAAAAAAGATAGTCGGTGGAGTGGCATCATCCGCAATCACCATGAAGAAAGAAATTCAAGACTACTCCTTCAGCTGGAAAGGTCATGATCACTGTCTTTTGGGACATTGAAGGTGTGATTCTTGTGGATGTTATGTCAAGAGGAGAGACAATCAGTTCACAAGCTTACATTAAGACATTGAAAAAACTCAACGTTTTCTCAGAGTTAAACCGCACAAGAATCCAGCAGACCTGCTTCTCTTTCATGACAGTGCGTGCCCTCACACAAGTCTGGCAACACGGGACGAATCACCAAATTGGGTTGGACTGTACTACCCCATCCACCCTATAGTCCCGATTTTGCACCCTCTGATTTCCATCTGTTTGGTCCACTTAAAGATGCACTCCGAGGGGTAAGATTTGAAGATAATGAAGGAGTGATTCATGCATTGAAGAAATGGCTACATAATCAAGAGAAAATCTGGTTCGGGCTAGGAATACATGCACTTGTTTCACACTGGCGTAAAGCCGTACAAGTTGATAGGGATTATATTGAATAATACCAATGTTTACATGACACATCCATGTATATTGTGTATAAATTTCATGCTTTTTTAATAAATAGCTCCTGAGAAAAACGATGTGGTGCATTACTTTGTGAACACCCCTCGTATTTCAGCATTTCATGTTGTTTGATGTTTTCAAGTTTTGAGTGACATTGTTGCAGATGCATACTGAAGAATGTAGTCAGCTGGAGTGTACTAAAAGTAGGCATCAGTCTGTACTGGCAGAAATGCTTGATGGCATGGAGTTCAGTATGCTTCATCTTAATTCCCTTCCACATGCTTAAGTTAGTTGTCTTGTCCTGATTGTTCAGCATTGGATCTGTAGATAATTATAGTTTATCTCAAACCTGTTAAACAACACTCGTGGTACATTCATTCATTTGCATGTCCTATGTGGAACTTTGCCTCCCTAAGAGCACTCCCGTAGGCCTCTCGGTTGTGAGTAAGATGGCCTGCTGCTGATGCATCCATATGCAGATCATCAACGATGGTACAAGGAGATTTTTTTTTTCTTTTTAATCATGAAAATCATTGTAACCATGTATTACCAACAGGAAATGATGTGATGTCTTCCTTTAGCATTTGCAGTAATTTACAATTACAACTTCCCAGCTTTATGACTAGTTATTTTTTTCTTTTAAATTAATCTATCTCTCTCAGAACCTTAAGTGCCCAGGGCACATGGGGCTTCCGCAAGGGTTTTCCACAAATGCCTGTCCTTCGCCTTTTTTTCTGCTCTTGCCCAGGTGAGCCCTCTATTGCTCAACATCCTTTCTGTTGTTCTTCTCCATGTCTCTTTTGGTTTACCCTTACTTCTGTTCCCCTGTGGTGTCCATCTGTTTTTGGTAGTGAGTTGTCAGTCATTCGGAACACATGTCCCAACCATCGCCAGCGTATTTTCTCAATAATTGTTGTCAGTGGATTCATCTGCATTTCTGCCAACAAGATGTTATTTCTTATGGTGTTTGGCCAAAATATTTTTCTAATTCTTCGTAAACATTTAGTCTGGAAAGAATTCAGTTTTAAATTAATACACCCAGCAAATTGGCTTATGATGGGATAAAATCTGTATTATTATTTCCACTTGTTGCCTGCAATTCATATCTGTTCTCTTCTTGATCATTATATACAGCTTAATATTTCGTCTTTCTCTCTACCATCTTTAACAAATGTACATGCAAATATACCATAATGTTTACATGGTTTGTTTTTTGTTTCTCTTGCAGACAATCCATGTTGGGAGTGTGATATGCAAGCGAATTTTCACAAAGCTACCTTAGGCATCTGTGGTGTCCTTTTGTCCGAATGTTCATCTTACGGACAAATTGTAGTTGGCGTATAGTTGCCACCGCAGCACGAGCAAGTTAACGGAAAGGCTGTGCCAGAGCTGGTGTTAAAGACTTGACAGCTGCTGGAGCAGTTTGATTAAAATGATGTACAGTCATCTCCTTTACATGAAATTATATATATATATGGTTTTTTTTTTTTCATCATATTCATCAGCGGTGGTTAATATATTTTAAGAAAACCATAGGGTCGTGACTGACTGTGGCAACAGCATCAGCATAATGACTGCCTGGCTGCCATCATCATCTTCATTATCATTTGCCTTTCCTACTCAATTGGAACACTTATCTACAATTAAGTAATTCAGACTATTTTCAGTTGTGATGTATTTAACGTATTTATACACCATTTGTTTTCAGGCTCTTACTTTTATTTATTATAACCATCAGTGTCATTCAGCCAGTTTAACACCAGTCTCTACCTAAACTGGTTACATTTTTTTTTTAAAATGTTCTTTCTCTTTTAAATTCTAATAAAATATTTTGATTAACATGTACATATTTTAGAAAAAAAAAAAGTAACAGTATCAGCTGATAGCTATTTTGAATGACATAACTGTTACATGTCATTGGCATCTGTATCTCCATTTCACCATTGTAATCTTTGCTGTTCAAAGTGGATGTAAAATGCCAAATATCCAGTTAGTAAAATTGTTTCATTTATAAAGTGTTCAGATTTTTATTTATTTATTTAAAAAATTTTCTTCCATTCATTATAATCAGAAATCAACAGTTAATGTATTTTCTGCTATTATTGTTTCTCTGTAAGACCAACACAAGCCAAAGAATCAAATTCTATTATGTAATGAACAGAGGCCTAGTAAAGTGATGAAATTGATTCATGGAATAACAGAGAGAAAAAAAAGCGTTCATTCAAAGGAATAATGGAGAAAAAAAAAAAATTCATTCATGGAATAATATAGGAAAAAACATTCATTCATGCAATAATGGAGAAAAATGCTGATTTTAGAATTCATTCATTAGCATGTCCCTTATTGAACTTTGCCTTCTTAACAACTCTCTTGAAGGCCTTTTGGTTGTAAGCAAGATACCCTGGTGCTGATACATTCATTCACATATCATCAACAATGTCTTGTTGCTGTTTCACCTTGGTCTTCCTCTGTTTCATTTTCCCATTATGTACCCTGCCAGTACTGTCTTCTCCAAACTCTCATGAAATTTAATATGTCCAAAATACTGTTTTATCTGTTTAATCTTCTTTACTAGCCAGCCTTCTTCAATATTAAATTCTTGTAGTATGGATATATTTGTTCTTTTTTTAATATCCATAATATTTGAACGACTCTTCTATAGCGTTTACATTCAAAGGCACTTATGTGTTTCTCAGCAGTTGTGTTAAGTGTCCAGGTCTCACAGGCATATGTGCAATAGGAAAAATGCATGCCTTTAAAACCTAATTTTTGTAGTTCAGTCTGTCCTTGTCTACAGT
Source organism: Achatina immaculata (assembly GCA_009760885.1). NCBI lineage: Eukaryota > Metazoa > Mollusca > Gastropoda > Stylommatophora > Achatinidae > Lissachatina > Lissachatina immaculata. The sequence continues at coordinate 19,806,318 of CM019693.1, read as the reverse complement.
TTGTTTTAGCTTGTGAAGAGCAATAGATACCCTGCTTTTTATCTCCCTCAGAGTAGCTACATTGTTAGTAATGATCCGAAGACATTCAAAACTCTCCACTACTTCCAGTTTCTTCTTTTATTTTTCAGTTGCCATATTTGTTTTGTTAGATGTTATCAATTTAGTTTGATTTTAGACTTATTTCGTCAGTTTTTCTAATTGCAACTTCAATTTTTATTTATTTTATTTATATTGTATTTTTCAGTGGTCCAAAAGGCTATGTTTAAGAGATGCTGAATATCAGAGGTTAAATGTGTGAGCATGTTTCTGTTACTGGAGAGGGTTGAAGCTGTTTTTGGCAGAAAAGGACTTTGAGATTATTTTTATTCTCCTTTCAAATTTATCAGATATTAAATCGCAGTCATAAAACAGAAGCAGCATTTGTTTGTTTTTAAATCTGGTTTTTGTTTTTAGTTGTTTCGTAAGTGACAGTGACAGTCTTTATGTGGAGGCAACTCTGAGCACGTATGGATTGGTAGTATTTAAAATACTCAAGATTAGCTGTATATGCTCAGTTTATGATGGATTATGATTTGATGAACCCAGTGTAGCTGAAAGTATTGTTAGGTCATATTTGATATGATAAATGAATAAAGAAATGCTGTCACTGAATAAGTAAATAAACAAATAGTCTTCTTTGTTGTTTGCTCAGACATTGACACCAGTCTTTCTCTCAAATGCATCTCAGGTTTTCAAAATCACCATAGTACTTGTACGAATTCCCTGTAACTGCGAGCTGTTGTTCTTTGCAGCCGATGCTGTAGAGGTGTTGAGGCACAGCTTGGAAGCGGGTTATGGCAGCTATTTTTTCAGTCCCGGGGGGCAGCTAAAAACCAGGGGTGTGCAGTGCTTCTTTAGCAGACTCCACCACCATGGGGACTATGGTGATCCCTGCCCCATTAGCCAGGCTAGGCCTTTTACTGGGGGTACTACAGAGAGGTGTGACAGGGTCTTGGTCAGCTACAGTTTGCTAACCCTGATGCTAGCATATCAGTTATAGGTCGCTGATTGCTTCATTGGTATATGGCCTGGGGTCTGGCCAGGCCTGTTGAGTGAATTGTGCAGCTGGCAACTTTGGAGGGTGTGGTGTGGTGTCTGTTGTTCTTTGTTACAGGCACATAGGTCTGTTGTGCCAATTTTCAGCTTCTGGTATAGATGATGTCTCGGCTTGCAATGTCTTGTTCTCAGTTGTAAGATTTTCACTTGAAATAAACAAACAATTACTACAACTAGTTAAATAGCTAGTAAATAAACAAATGCAAGTTTATTCTATCAATAAATGTAGAGTACAAATCAAATTATGTGATTAGCTACACAGTGAAGACAGATTTAGTGGTTTCAAGTATTTATTTGTGACACTTTTGATGGATCTCATAGGCCAAGATATTAGGTAGAGTTTAATTAGTTTATGGTAAAATTTGTTCAAATTGCATCATCTAAACAGTTCTAACGACATTAATGGGGGTTCCAGTGGAACCACCTCGTCCGGTAGGGACCATCACATGTGACAGGTGATACCAAATTGTCATCCAACTACTGTATGCAAAGAAAACAAAAGCAACAGCACAGTAATTGCAACATGGAACATTAGAACATTAACAGAACTTGGAAGACATTGTGCATGAAATGAAAAGAATGGAAATTAACGTCCTTGATTTATGTGAAATGAGATGGACTGGAGCAGGAAGCAGAGATCATAAAGACACAAATCTCATCCAAGTATACGCACCAATTTCAGAAAGCTCTGATGATGAGATAAAAGAATTTTACAACAGTCTGGACATGGCAATGAAACTGCAAACCATGGGAAGTAGACTTTGTGCTGGGTGATTTAAACGCGAAAGTAGGGACTGAATAAAACAATGAAGCTACTGGCAAGTATGGACTAGGAATCAGAAACAAAAGAGGAGAGATGTTGATTGTGTAGGCAGAAAAGAATAAAATGATAATAGGAAATACTTGGTTTCAAAAACACCCCAGGCGACTATGGACATGGAAAAGCCCAAATAAGAACATAATCAGATAGATTACATTATGATCAACAGAAGATTCAGGAACTCACTAATATCCGTGGAAACAAGACCAAGCGCAGATTGCAACAGTGACCACATCCCAGTCATAGGAAAAGTGAGAATCAGGCTAAAGAAGTTAAAAGTAGCAGCCAAAACAAAGAACCAGATAGAGAAGATAGAGAGCTGTTATGGAAAGATAAAGCAATACAAGAACAATATAGGACCATAGTACATAATAGATATAATGCTATAGAGAAGATTGAAACGATTGATGAATAATGGAATATGCTCAAAGACTCTATTCAGCAAACATCTATTGAAATCCTACCTCCAAATAAAAGACACGCTAAACAGGAGTGGATGACAGAAGAAATTTTGCAACTAATGGATCGGAGAAGATGTCACAAGGAAGATAAAGATGAATATGACAAAATAAATAAAGAAATAAGACACAAATGCAATAAAGCTAAGGAGGAGTGGCTAAATAAGAATTACAGTGAAATAGAGACACACCATCATGGAAACTCTTGAGATATGTACAAACAAATAAAAGAGTTAACAAACAAAAGGACATACCACAAGACTGGTTGCCTGAAGTCAAAGGAGAAGCATACAATAACGGACAGAGATGAAATACTGGCACGATGGTGCGAATACACTATAGAACTCTATGAGGACAATAGAAGCGAAATAGATATACGAAATAATAATGAAGGGCTCCACATACCCACATATTAAAAGCAGAAGTGGAAGAAGCCATCAAACACATGAAAAACAACAAAGCACCAGAACCAGATAAAATCACCAAGGAAGAATTGGAAGCATTAGGAGAGCTTAGCATAGAAATAATTACCAGATTGTTGAATGACATCTATAACAGTAACTGTGTCCCATCAGATCTTTTGCAATCAATTTTCATTTCCCTACCAAAGAAACAAGGTGCAGTTGAATGTGAAGACCAATGAACCATTAGTCTTATGAGCCATGTTACCAAAATCCTGCTTTGTATTGTCATGAGAAGAGTCAGGAGCAAAATAAAACCAGAAATCGCTGAAGAACGGTGTACTTTCGTCGAAGGAAAAGGTACAAGTAACACCAGATATATATATATTAAGAACATTGATGGAGAGATCAATAGAAGTAAAATTATGTAAAATTACACAGACATACTTATGCTTCATAGACTACTGTAAAGCATTTGACGCACAGAAATTATAAGAATGTTGGAAGACCTCAACATAGATGGGAAAGATCTGAAACTTATCAAAAATATATATTGCAGCAATTAGCAGCAATGGGTTGAGAACCAAATACCACTGGGGGGTGAGACAAGGATGTGTTTTATCTCCTGACCTCTTCTCCTTGTACACCGAAAACATAATGAGAAATATAAAGAACATGCCAGGAATATCAGTTGGTGGGTACCACATTCACAACTTAAGATATGCAGACGACACAGTCCTGATTGCTAAATGTGAAGTTCTACAGGCTCTTTTGGACATCGTGGTTCGTGAAAGTAAAAATAAAGGTCTCAGCCTGAAATAAAAGAAGGCTGAAGTGAAGGTCATCTCAAAGAAAAGAATTTCACCAAAATATAGCATTACCATCGATGGCACAAATCTGAAACAAGGTGATAGATTCAAGTACTTAGGAACGATTATAAATACTGATGGGAAATGTAACAACGAAATAAAAAGCAGATGTGCTCAGGCCAAGTTAGTATTCCAGAAAATGAGAAACATCTTGTACAACAAATCCGTATCAATGGAAACAAGATTCCAAGTACTTAAATATTACATTGAGCCAATTTTTTTTATGGATGTGAAGCATGGTCTATGAATAAGAGAGTACAGCAAGAAATGGAGGCCATGGAGATGTGGTTTATAAGCAGGATGTTGAAGGTACCATGGACAGCCAAGAAAACCAATGAAGAAGTCTCAAGAGAGGCTGGAGTTAAAAAGCAAATTATAGCAAAGATCAGAGGCAGACAAACGAGATTTATAGGACATTTCCTGAGAAGAGGAAAATTGGAACACATTGTGGCAACTGGAAAAACTGAAGGAAGAAGAGACAGAGAGAAAAGTTACTGGATGGGTTGTCAGTGTGGCTAGAAAGAAAGTCACCGGCGGATCTCATAATCAAGTTTAAAGACATGGAATTGTGGAGAGAAATGATCGCCTACGCCACGCGCCACGGCACTTGAATTAAAATGCTACAAGCGAGATTTATAGGACATTTCATGAGAAGAGGAAAATTGGAATACACTGTGGCAACAGGAAAAATTGAAGAAGAGGCAGAAGAAGACAGAGAGAGAAAGAAAAACAGAGAGAGAGAAGTTACTGGATGGGCTGTTAGTTTGGCTAGGAAGAAAGTCACCGGCGGATCTCATAATCAAGTCTAGAGACAGGGAATTTTGGAGAGAAATGATCGCCTATGCCACATGGCACGGCACTTGAATTGAACTGGAATAGTTCCAGCAGGTGACATGTTTGAAAATACAGTATTTTTCTATCTTAGAAAAGAGATGAGAATTAAAAATTTGGTGGCTGCTGAATTTACATCACTGTCATATCATCACGAAGACAGAATATCATAAATCAAGTAAGAGAACACGGTTTTGTAGGATTAGACCTCAGAAAAAATTGTAGACAAAGCACTTTAGGGAGACGTGAGAGAAAGAAAAATCACAAGAGAATTACCTGAGATTCGAACACGGACTCCGGTAGAAAGAACAGCTGTTTAGCCACGAGAGAACAGCGTACTAAGGAACTAAGCCGATTAGCACCTCCAAAAAAAAAAAAGATGTTTGTGGGCCTAGTCATTAGTAACTGTTCAGTAGACACGAGGGTAATCCTACAAAACTGTGTTCTCCTACTTTACTGCTTGAAAGCCTCGTTGTTTCATATTTATAAAAAAAATTGTTCCAGAAACTAACTTCATGTAATAAGTACTCCTTCGTTTGTTATTGTTGTTCAAGTATGCAACAGACATGCCAGGAGTCCGTGTGTATGTTTGTTTAAAAGTTGATACCTGCTGGGGAGACTGAATCTAAGCTACGGAATTTCTGTGTCACGACCTCGTTTCTTTCCGAGTGTCACGATCCCTCGTGTCTACTGAACAGTTATTAATGACCACTAATGATGTTTATTGTGATAGTTTATTGGCTATCTCACGGACGTGGTTAGTAGTTTTGTTTGTTTTGTTTTTTTTCCAGCTGGGATGCTCTTGCCAACCGAGTTGTAAAAAGGCTGAAATGAGGCAAGAAAGATGGCTTGGCCTGAGACTAACCACATCACCTACAACTGTTCCAGCAGGTCAAGGAGAACGCTGACACTATGACCATATATCGCTCAATAAAATTTAGCAGTGCTCGGACACTTTCTCTCCCTGTTACCACCACATCCATACACACATAACAAAACACACACACACAAACACGGTTGATTTTATTTTATTCTTCTAGGGCTTAAAAAAAAAGACAAAACAGCAAAATTTCGCCTTCAAACTGTACAGAACAGGATGGTACTCTTATCACACAGGAAAGATCTTACCTCGGCTGTACATTCAAGATTAGTATGCTGGTTTCTCGTGGCTTTTAAGAAATAACACGGTTAACTCCCTCATCTGGGGAAAACCGCTTACACGATTTTAGTAGTAACAAAAGGAAAAGAAGCTTAATGAACATCGTATTGCTTTCTTTTTGTTTTCTATAATTATTAAAGAATATTATTTCTTTCTATAATTATTAAACAATACCATTTCTACACAATACAATACTAACGACCACGAACGGCAAGAGCTCTCTGTAGAAGTCATTCATGGAAAGTGAACGAAGAGAACAGACTGAACAAGAAGACAGAAACTAGTTATCTCCCCGAAAAAGACGTCCTTCTTCTTCTTCTTCGTTCGCTTCTACCACAAAGACAGCCCCGTGATCCTACTGAATTTACACTTGTGGTTCTCGATAGGTCCCGTGGTCCCCCGTGTGGTCCCCGAAAGGACCACATGAGATCCCCGAGAGGACCACAAGAGGTTCAGAGTATCGTAGGGCTTGAGTCTGTGTTCTTGGTGGGTCTCAGAAGCGGGATTGCGTGACACCGTGGTTTTCGTTGCACCGGTTTGATATAGAGTTTGGATTTTCTCACCGGAAAACCTCGACGTGTTTTGGATATCAGTATATCCCAGCTGGGTGAGAGGTGGTAGCCCATCCTTGCTAGAGTTGGACTTTCTCACCTGAAAACCTCGACATGTTTTGAGAAACCTGTGCATCACCGCCGAGTTAGAGGTGGTTGCCCTTCCATTCCGGCGTTGGACTTTCTCACCGGAAAATCTCAGCGTGATTAGGATACGCATACATCCCCGCCGGGTGAGAGGTGGTTGCCTATCTAGACTGCTCTGATCCAGTGTCTCCGACTTCAGCATTTTGTGGTCGTGGCCGCTACCCTTCCTAGTTGTGACCAGGATGGAGCTTTTGTCCAGGAGGACGAATCCTCGCCACTAGTGACTTCCACCCCTGGTTTGAGCCGGTTTGGGCATACTATCCCAGTGTGTGCGTGTTTAGGATATGATCGACCTCTAGAGCAGAGGTACCGCGACATGCGTAGCCATCAAGTTTCACCCCTGGTGTAAGCCGGTTTAAGCATATTTCACCAGTATGAGTGTATTTCGGACGTGGCCGACCTCTAGAGCAGAGGCGCCATGTTATGAGTAGCTCTCGCTGCGATAATACTGGACATACCAATTAGCTTCACTTTATCCTTTCCATCACCTTTTCACATCCGCGCCATACAGCAACTCTGATTGTTTTTCCGCATTTTATTCCTTGGCCTAGAGGAGCTTCACTCCACGCGCGGCATCCGAATAATCTCCCCAGCAGTATTTTAACCTCTGGGTTAAGACGATTCAGGCATTACGCCCGATATGAGTGCATTTAGGACGTGGCCGACCCCCAGACCAGAGATGCCGTGATTTGACTACTGTTTACTTCGCTTATTCCTTTCTTTCACCTTTTCCACAGTGGTGCCGAAAGGCAACCCCATTTGCACCATTCTTCACTGGCCGGGAGGAGCCCCACTCCACGCACGGCAGCTGAAGAATCGCCAGCAGCGGTAGATGAGCTACCAAACAAGACTCTCATCTACCCAAAGTGTCTGGTTTTCAGGCGCCAGATATTTGCCTTTGCCCTTCTCCTGTCAGTTTAAACAGTTCTGCCACGAGAATGCAAGGTGAGACGCACGCCACTGGAGTGGAGAGCGTATCCTCCACCCCACCCCGGCAATTACAGTCCTTAGAACCACGTCTTGTCCTGTCTTCCTTCCCCCTGGAACTGCCAGCTGGTGGCCTTTGCAGCCGATGGTGTGAAGGTGTTGAGGCAGAAGCATAGTGTCAGACTGGGAGCGAGTTATGGTAGCTAATTTTTCAGTCACTGAATGGAGTTAGAAACAGGGGGTGTGCAAGGCTCCACTACCGCGGGGGCAATGGCGATCCTTGTCCCATTTGCCAGGGTTTGACTGTTACGGGGGGGGGGGGGGGTACCAATGACTAATGAACGGGACCTTGGCCAGCTATGGTTCGCCAACCGTGACGCTAGCATGTCAGCTATAGTTCAACTGTAGGGAGGTTCTCAACAGAGCACACACATGTAGGGAGGTTCTCAACAGAGCACACACAAGTAGGGAGGTTCTCAACAGAGCACACACATGTAATTGTCACAGAAAATTAGATTCCACATATCAGTGTCAGATCAGTTTATTCTCTCACCAGTTACAGAACACACTGTCACTTGCTTACTTCAACTATCACTTTATTTAATGTATATGATGCAGGTCTAAGAGTTTTTTTTAGCCCAATACTCACAGTTGGCAACAGCCTGTGCAACTGACACACATTGCTAGTGGCCGGCATGCATCTCTCTCTCTCTCTCTCTCTCTCTCTCTCTTTCTCTGACGTTACACTTCCTGCCAGTCGCTCGCAGTCACTCGACACTTTCATTCGTTCCCATTGCACGCCAACCCTAACTCTAGCATGTCAGCTATGGTTCACTAACCTTAACCCTAGCATGTCAGATATGGTTCACCAACCCCAAGTCTAGTATGTCAGCTATGGTTCACCAACCCTAACTCTAGCATATCAGCTATGGTTCACCAACCATAACTCTAGCATGTCAGCTATGATTCACCAACCCTAACTTTAGCACGTCAGCTATGATTCACCAACCTTAACGCTAGTATGTCAGGTAATATTCATCAACCCTAACTCTAGTATGTCAGGTATGGTTCATCAACCCTAACTCTAGTATGTCAGGTATGATTCATCAACCCTAACTCTAGTATGTCAGGTATGATTCATCAATCCTAACTCTAGTATGTCAGGTATGGTTCATCAACCCTAACTCTAGTATGTCAGGTATGATTCATCAACCCTAACTCTAGTATGTCAGGTATGGTTCACCAACCCTAACTCTAGTATGTCAGGTATGGTTCATCAACCCTAACTCTAGTATGTCAGGTATGGTTCATCAATCCTAACTCTAGTATGTCAGGTATGGTTCATCAACCCTAACTCTAGTATGTCAGGTATGGTTCATCAACCCTAACTCTAGTATGTCAGGTATGGTTCATCAATCCTAACTCTAGTATGTCAGTATGGTTCATCAAACCTAACTCTGGTATGTCAGGTATGGTTCATTAACCCTAACTCTAGCACGTCAGCTATGATTCGCCAACCTTAACTCTAGCATGTCAGATATAGGTCGGTGTTTGCCAAATCGGACAGCATCTTCTCCCCTTGCTTTTTCTAGCACAGAAATCGGAAGATGTCAGAACAGCATAGTCGCTCAAAATGCAGGAGTACACTTAATTTTTGTGTCGTCCACCGTTAAGTTTAATACCTATGCCATTATCACCATAGTAAAGCTGTTCATGGTACCATCATGAGCCATGGTGGAGTCCTGAAGAAGTGAGTCATGCGCGCCCGTATTCACACTGACTGTGGCGAAACCATTGACACTTTTGTGTAGATAAGAGAAGCTCCGTTACTGAAATTTTCACATATCAGTGCCTGAAGTTCCGTGCAACGGAATTCTGTGATCCGCATGCCACGTGAAGTGCTGCGATACTTGTCTTGTCTTGTAACTGCGAGCTGGTGTTCTTTGCAGCCGATGCTGTGGAAGTGTCGAGGCACAGCATCGTGTCGGCGTGGGAGCGGGTTATGGCGGCTATTTTTTTTCAGTTCCGGAGTGCAGCTAAAAAGCAAGGAGGTGTGCAATGCTTTTTTAGCAGACTCCATCACCATGGGGACTATGGCGATCCCCGCCTCGTTAGCCTCGTTATCGAACACACTGTCACTTGCTTACTTCAACTGTCACTTTATTTAATGTATGTGATGCAGGGCCGGCTAGCGTAGTGGTTAGAGCACTCGTCTAGCAACCAAATGGTCGAGGGTTCGAATCCCCAGCTGAGCGGGATTTTTTTTTTCCGACCAATACGGCCCTGAGGTCGACCCAGCCTCGTAAAATGGGTACCAGAGAAAATCTGGGAAGTAAAGGCAGCGAGGAAAGGAACTGGTCACCCTACCTCACACGCTGATGACCCAGCATAATGAGGTCTCTAACGCTTCACCCCCTACGGCATTTGAAATGCTATGGGACTATCTTTACTTTTTTATGTGATGCAGGTCTAAGAGTTTTTTTTAGCCCAATACTCACAGTTAGCAACAGCTTGTGCAGCTGACACACATTGCTAGTGGCCGGCATGTATCATCTCTCTCTCTCTCTCTCTCTCTCTCTGACGTCACACTTCCTGCCAGTCGCTCGCAGTCACTCGACACTTTCATTCGTTCCCTTTACACGCCAACCTTAAATCTAGCATGCCAGGTATGATTCACCAACCCTAACTCTAGCATGTCAGATATGATTCACCAACCTTAACGCTAGCATGCCATGTATGATTCACCAACTACCAACGGAGAGGTGGGACAGAGTCGTGGTCAACTATGGTTTGCTAACCCTGACGCTAGCATATTATCTGTGGGTCGCTGATTGCCTCATCTGATAGCGTCTTCAGCCTCTGTTTTGAGAGTCACGAAGTAGCTAAGCTACGCCTTATCAGGTTCAATATCATCAGTAGAGAGCAAGAGGTGAACTATTATCTTTCAACGTGATATTTCCAATGCTTGTTGTGTTTTTGTTTATTAAGAGTAAGAAAAAAAATAAAAAGAAAGAAGCCAGAGAAAAGAAAATACGTACGAAATAAATCAGAAATAAAGAAATCGCAATGAAACATGTTTAGAAGAAAGAAAGAAAATGAATTAATGTCTCATAAAAATGCTTTTCAATTAGAAAACTTCCAATTTGTGAATTAGGACGAGTCTTCTCCTCAACGGTCCCATCCTGCGCCCCCCCCCCCCCCCACCAACCAGCTAGGGGGCGCTCAAGCCTATATTTTTAAAAATATGATAAATACAAAAAAATATGGGTGGGATCAAGGTATAAAAGAAACTATTAGAACAACTGAACACGTGACTGGGAAGTAAACAATAGGACCACTGTACCTTACCAAGCATGATCGTATAAGGCGACTAAGGAGGGTTCGGCATAGGGCGAGCAACCCTATCTGGTTTAAAAAAAAACTATCAGACGGCTACAGAAACAGAAACCAGGGAAAAAACAAATGTAGGTGGAAGGAGAAATGCTTATCAGGAACCTGAGCCCATGAAGGTTGTGGATGAAAGCCAGCCACTGGAAGTCCTCAGCCCTACTGCAGACTTCCTGGAACAACAAGAGGATGTTGAGCAATAGAGAGCTCACCTGGGCAAGAGTGGGGGGAAAAGGCAAAGGACAGGTATTTGTGGAAAACCCTTGCGGAAGTCCCATGTGCCTTAGGCACTTAAGGTTCAGAGAGAAAGAGAGAGAGAGAGAAAGAGAAAGAGAGAGAGAAAGAAAGAAAGAGAAAGAAAGAAAGAAAGAAAGAGAAAGAGAGAAAGAAAGAAAGAGAGAAAGAAAGAAAGGAAGAGAGAGAGAGAAAAAGAAAGAAAGAAAGAGAGAGAGAGAAAGAAAGAGAGAGAGAGAGAAAGAAAGAGAAAGAGAGAGAGAAAAAAGAAAGAGAGAAAGAAAGAGAGAGAGAGAGAGATTCCTTGTGTCATACGTATGTCATTATGAAGTACAGACATCGTGTTGGATGAGGAACTGGCTGCAGTGGCTTGTGTAAGGTCTTGAACTGGACCCAAGAAAGAAGCTTCTCGACACTGTAAAGGGAAGCAACAATCCGTTACTTGGAGTGTAAAGAATAAGTGGACAGTCTTGGTAACCTCTGGTTCTCTGCCCCTGGTAGATATGGTGAAAATCTAGCACGGTCATATTTCCCTCGTCTCTCTCTCTCTCTCTCTCTCTCTCTCTCTCTCTCTCACTCTCTCTCTCTCTGTCAGAATTTTATTTTGATTCTGCAATCCTTTAGATTACCTCAAAATTTTTGAGTGTGTGGGTAGAGGAAATAAGCACAAGTTTTGGTGTTATAAAACTATGTGTGACGTTTATTATGAAAGACATATACAAATCTACTTACCTGGCACGGAAGACTACCATGAAATAAATAAATAAAAAGGTGGTCTTTCTACCCAGGTTAAGTTTAATCAACAACCCCCACCACATACGTGGTAAAATTATCTAGCGAGCCCATGCAGGCACTAAAAAAAAATTTTTTTTTAAAAGACATATACAAATCTATCATGCTAAACATTATCCCTATAACTCAGCCGGACACACACACACACACCAAGCTACTGGGCCTGCTCGCAGAGTTCAGGTTCTTGGTGTGGACATGCAGAAACAGCTCGTTTCTAATTCTGCACCTTTAGTCGGGCCATTTTCTTAGGACTGTTTCAACATAGAGTAAGTAAAATCATGGACTGACAGAGAGAGAGAGAGAGAGAGAGAGAGAGAGAGAGAGAGAGAGAGAGAGAGAGAGAGAGAGAGAGATATTTTAAAGAAAATAACAAATTTTCAAGTACATCCACGGAGAGAAAGATAAGGCAAAGCCAAAACAATTTCATGTACATTTCCAGAGTGAGAGGAAGTATGGGAGAGGAAGAAAAAGAGAGCACCTGAGAGAGAGAGAGAGAGAGAGGAAGTGCTACAAGAAAGTATACTTTTTGAGATAGTAAGGGAAATAATACCAAATGTTCTTTTTTCATTTGGAAGGAAATATATAAATAAATAAAAACACGCACACGGAAAAAAACGCAAAAAAAAAAACTCCACATAAACACGTGTACATGACAGTAACAAACATCATTCTTATGAGTTTTCAACGTTGCACAGTGCAGGGTCCTGACAGACCACTCACTGAGTCTGAGACACACACACACACACAAAATGAATTGGCCATCTCACGGACGTGGGTGGTAGTTTTGTTTATTCCAGCAGGGATGCTCTTGCCAACCGAGTTGTAAAAGGTAGAGATGAGGCAAGAAAGATAGCCTGGCCTGATACTGACCACACCACCTACAACTATTCCCACAGGTCAAGAAGAACCTGTTTTGCCATTATTACCATAGTAAAGCTTTTCGTGATACCATCATGAGCCATTGTGGAGTCCTGAAGAAATGGGCCAAGGGCTCGCGTATTCACACTGATTGTGGCGAAATCACCGACCCTTTTGTGTAGATAAGAGAGGCTCCATCACTGGAATTTTCGGTGCTTGGAGTTCAGTGCAACGGAATTCTGTGATCCGTATGCCAAGTGAAGTGCTGTGGTACTTGTCCTGTGCTATCTACCTCAAGAGTACATAAATAGTTACTACTAAAGGAATTACTTTTTGCCAAGTGACAGGAACTACTAGCAAACATACTCTTGGATGGATGCTATGGCATGTGGCGTAACATATATGGGGTTGTCCCGAATGCAGTGAAGCCGGAGTCTGAACTTCGAACTTTGAACTTTAGCTTCTTGTAGCTTCTTTTCTTTAATAACACGGTATGACCGCTCATGTGTTGTATGCTCTGCCTCCGATTCTCCTTGACATGATCTGTGTGTGGTAGGGAATCGAATTTCGACTGCCACACAGTTCGGATTTCCTGCTTGGACAAATTAAAGGTGCTGGCAGAAAATCCGAACTGTGTGGCAGTCTGCCGTTTATGTGCGTGTGTGTGTGTGTTTTTTTTTTTTTTTTGGAAGTGAGAGAGATATAGTGACTATAAAGCTTACAAGACATAGCTCTGAGGATAAAGGACCCATCGTAACACCGTAATGCATATAAGCCAATGCTCCGATGATAGAGGAGTCATTCTAACACCATAATGCATATGAGAGACTGCTCTGGGGATAGCGGATCCATCGTAACGCCATAAAATACACAAAACACGGCTGTAAGGACAGACGATCCATTCTAACATCATAATGAGTTAAAGACATAGCTCTGAGGATAAAGGATCCCTCCTAACACCATAAAGCATATAAAACACAGTTTCTGAGGATAAATGATCGGTTCTAACACTATCATTCATTCAGTCATTTGCATGTCCCTTGAAGAATTTTGCCTCCCTAAAAGCTCTCCTATATGCCTCCCAGTTGTGAGCGAGATGGCCTGCTGCTGATGCATCCATCTGCAGATCATCAACGATGTCTTGCAGCCATCTTCGCCTTGATCTTCCTCTCTTTCTTTTTCCCATTATGTACACTTCCAAGACGGTCTTCTCTAGATTATCATGACGTTTAATATGTCCAAAATATTTAAGTTTTCTCTGTTTAATCCTCTTTACTAGCCATTCTTCTTCAATATTAAGTTCTTGTAATATAGATATAGCGTTGATATATCTGTTCTTGTGTGTGTGTGTGTGTGTCCGTGATATTTGAAGAACTCTTCTGTAGCATTTACATTCAAATGCATTTATATATTTCTCAGCTGTTTTGTTAAGTGTCCGGGTCTCACAGGCATATGTTGCGATGGGAAAGATACATGCCCTTAAAAATCTTATTTTTGTAATTCTCTCTGTTCCTCTCCACATATTCTTTAGTTGTTTTACTTTCTGAAGAGCGATAAATGTCCTCCTTTTAATTTCCCTCATTGTATCTCAATTATTAGTTAGTAGTGATCCAAGATATCCAAAACTCTCCACTTCTTTCAATTTTTTCTCATTGATACATATCTCAGTTGCCTTGTTTGTTTCGTCAATTGTCAAAATAAAGCATATATAAAACACAGTTTCTGAGGATAGAAGTTCCATCCTAACACCGTAAAGCATACAACAGATATTTTTTTTAATGAAATGAAACATTCAGGATATCGTTATGGCGATAAATGCCTTTATCTTATTCCAGTTATGACAAAACCCGAGGATGTCAATTTCTAAGAAACCAGAAGACAAGAGGGAGATAACTAAAACCGTTGAACAGTCTTAAAGGTTTCGTTCAACATGTTAGACACATCCGTGTGCGCTGCTCGTATGAGACTGACTTTCCCTGTGGCGTTGGTTTAAATTCCACAATCACAGTATATGAGGTGCTGGTCGTTTCTACACTTTTGTTATAACCTGGGATCCTATCAGGGTCGGTCACTCCTACTGCTCTTCTTATCAAATGACGGGCAGGCGAGTTTTAAACTGTTCAGTGCGGTGTTTGTGACTGTCGGAGGCAGATCTGTCCTTGACTGGATCGCTGTGGTCATTTATTTCATCTGTTTAGATCATTGTTTTTTTTTTAATCATCACCATCATCATTACCAACTCAACCAGTTTTGATAATGGCGGAGGAAAATCTTCATTACGGAGATTGGATTGTCATCGCCGTTTATTTCATCAGTGTTATCCTGGTTGGCATTTTAGTAAGTATTAGTATTATTATTAGTGCTGATAAGGTGGCAGTCACGTTTTGTATGTTTGTGAATGCGTAATTAATTGCTATTGTTACATCTTGCGTGTCGGAATATTCTTTCCACTCCTGTGTTTTCTTTTACAAATTACTTTAACTCTTTCAATTCTAACTTACTATTTATACTCTCACGGAATAAATTTTGATGAGAAATTTTGGATAGTGAAGATGTTAGAAGGACTGGGTTAGAAGGGTTCTACTTGTCATTTTATTTAGACTTCGCTTAAATATCACGCCGAGCATTGATTTGCATACTTGTGCCAGATTTACCAACACTGCCAATGTTCTTTTGAAGTGAGAGAGTTAAAGTGGCAGTTTTTTTTGTGGTTCCCCCCCCCCCCCCCCCCGCTTTGTCGTTTGTTTGTTCATTCACGCCTCCTTTTGTACTTTCTTTTATGAATTTATGTACAAATTAGATGTAACCAGTTAAAAAAATGAGGAGAAAAGAAGCGATACTATTATCTTAATGTTTTCTTCATTTATGCTTTAGTGTTCTCTGGTTGATAAGTTTTCTGTTTTTTAATGTTATTTTTAACATTGTTTCTATAAGTCATTGGAGTAATTTTTTTTATCTTGTTACAGTGTGGGTTTTGACGTGTGGGTTTATTTAAAAGATCCATGTCACGTATATTATTTATACGTACACTTCTGTGTTAAAGTGTCGGTGTGAGATTTTCCTTATACAATGTTTGCAAAGAAGATTAAAATATTTTTTAACAACTTCTGGTTCCCCCCCCCCCCGCCTTTTCCCCTTTTTTTCACTGCATATTTCTTGCCTTGGTTCAGTCGCTTCCCTCTTTTTTTTTCAATCATATTTATTTTGTTGGCAGTGCCCTTATTAGTTTGTTTCTATGTTTTCCCAAATTTTTAGTTTGATCATAATGTTTCCTGCATTTGAAGGGTTCGTTATTTTGCTGCATTAGTCGTAGCCGTTGCTTCGTAAACCATTAAATATTTTAAACAATTCCTTGATATAAATTATCAGACTTACTGAAGCTCATATTGGAATTACCTAACTGTAACTGTCATGATCAGAGAATCCCAAAACAAGCTATCAAGTGGAACACAACAGGGCAAAAAAAAAAAAAAGAGCCAGACCGCGTGAAACTCTGAAGAGGACATTGTTAAGAGAGGCCAAATTAACAGGCATAAAATTCTTTGATGAGGTTGAAAGACTCGCGGAAGACAGGAAAAATTGGCGAGCTACTTTGCGAGCCCTATGTGACGTTTAACGGCACGGGAAGGATATAAGATATAAGATAAGAACTGGCAATCAGCGATCTATAGTTGACATGTTAGTGTCAGGATTGGCGAATCATACGTCCACTAACAGGCGTAGCCTGCGTTAACGGGGCGGGGACTGCCACAGATCTCTAAGGTGGTGGAGTCTGCTACAGAAGTATTGCATATTCCCTGCTTTTTTTTTTAGATCCACTCAAGTCCTGAAAAAAAAATGGCTGTCGTGACCCAAGTCCCAAGCCTACACTAACGTTGTGCCTCGAAATCTTCACCACATCGGCTGCAAAAAAGACACCAGCTGGCAGTTCCAAGGAAGTAGAAGAAAAACAACATGAAGAAGAAGAAGAAGAATGTATATGTAGTGAGAATGCGAATTCTTCAGAAATTTGGCAACCTTCTTATAACCGTAAATCAGTTTTCTACACGGGATCCACAATCCTCCCCAGGAGGGCTAAAAAAAATCTCATAAGTTTTCTGATATCTAATATTCTTATATCTTGTGTTACAACATACATCGTAGCTTCTTTTACTACTACATGAGGAGAACTAAACGGTTACTTTGACGAGAAGTGGTTTAACTAGCCGCCCGATGCTGCCCCGCTCGCAAGAAAGCGCCCCGACGTTTATATATATATATATAAGATTTTTTTTTTGTGGAAGACTGTGGGTCTTCCGACACGGTAATATATACAGATGGCTCAGTGACTCGGAACAGCAGAAGTGGTTGGGGTTTTGCTGCCTACTGAAGTGGAAGAGTAGTGGCACAGGGTTCGGGAGTCCTTGAAATCAGCACTTCAAGCGTGCGAATGGAGACTGAGGCTGTGTTGGCGGCAATGGAATGGTTGGTTGCTCATGATGTGGTTAATGGTGTCACTGTGACGGATTCACAGAGTATGCTTCGTAAGACTGAGAAGAATTTGCTTCGAAAAGAATGGGTTTATCTGTTAAGCCAGCCAACTGTGACAAGCCTAACTGTGGATTTACTGTCCAGGGCATAGGGGAGTACATGACAACGACGCGGCAGGTATATTTGTTGAGCAGGCAAAAAATAAATGGCAAACAGACAATGGACAAGGGGGGACATTGCTAGGGCTGTATTGGACAGACTCCTGGAGAATGAAGAGCGGGAATGGAGCTGGAGATAAAGACAAATTAAAGGTGCTGGCCAGGAAATCCGAACTTGTGGCAGAAAACGCATCGTAAACAGCCAACATTTGACAGGAACTACTAGCAAACATACTCTTCAATGGATGCTGCGGCATGCGGCGGGGCATATATGGGGTTGTCGCGAATGCCGTGAAGCCGGAGTCTGAATTTTGAACTTTAGCTTCTTTTCTTTAATAACACGATATGACCGCTCATGCTTTGTCTCCGATTCTCCTTGACATGATCTGTGTGTGGTAGGGAATAGAATTTCGGAAAGCTATAATTAGTAAAGTAGCTAACCATCCCATATGCAGGACAGTCCCGTAATTTAAAAGGACTTGCCTTGGGGGATTGTATTACTTCTATGGGGATGCCTAGATGTTCCCTGTTTGAAAACATGCTTTCCATATTGTCCCGTATTCTCATCTTTGATAGCTGCAAGTTTGAAAATACTCGGATTAAAAAAAAATATCTTAGTGGGAGACTCACCAAGAAATACAGACTCAAGCCCTGCGATACTCTGAACCTCTTATGATCCTCTCGGGGATCTCGTGTGGTCCTTTCGGGGACCACAAGGGGACCACGGGACATATTGAGGACCGCGGGAGTAAATTCAGTAAGATCACGGAGCGGTCTTGGTGGTAGAAGCGAACGAAGAGGAAGAAGAAGAAGAAGAAGTTGCTATTTCTGTTCATTCATTCATTCACTCATTCATTCATTTGCATGTCCCCTGCGGAACTTTGCCTCACAAACATCACTCCTGTAGGCCTCTCGGTTGTGAGAAAGATGGCCTGCTGTTGATGCATCCCTATCTCTGTTAGAGAAGTAAAACAATTACGCTTGACTGACACATTTGTAAAAAGGTAGTCCCATAACAAATGCCATGGGGCATGAAGCGTTAGAGACCTCATGCCGGGCCATCAGCGTATGAGGTAAGGTGGCCAGTTCCTTTCCTTGCTGCCTTTCCTTCTCAGATTTTCTCTGGTACCCATTTTACGAGGCTATGTCGAACTCGGGGTATTATTGGTCGGGGAAAAAAAAAAATCCCGCTCAGCTGGGGATTCGAACCCTCAGTTGCTAGACGAGAGAGATAACCACTTCGCTAGCCGGTCCCCTTTGTAAGTAAAGTTATAAACCTGGCGTACTCGTTAAAATTGTGGATTAAAGTTTAACAAACACCAACATCCCCTCCCCCGAGGTTTCAGTGAGGGTCCCGTATATGAACTTTACAAAGATGATCAGGTTAAAATAAGGAAACGAACGAGGCTAGTTTTAACGGGGAGAAAAAGTAGGTAGACACCGGCTACTAACTTATCACGAGAGTTCATCCCCTTCGGTGAACAGCACGTGCGTCCTCCCAGCGGAGATAAACACGTGAATGCTAGGAACAGGGGAGATTAATACTTTTACTTTTATCGCCATGCATAGTCACCAATATCTCACTTGACCGGTACTTAGCCGAAAGCACTGGCATTTTAGTACAATATCCTCCGTATTACTGGACTGTGGGCTCTTATGATGTTATTAAAGTGAATTATAATTTATTGCTCTTATTTTATCCTACTGTTACTGTTCTCCTTATATTTCCTTTATATCAAGAGGCATAAATGATCAGAGAATCCCAAAACAAGCTATCAAGTGGAACACAACAAGCCAAAGAAAAAGAGGCAGACAGCGTGGAACTCTGAAGAGGACATTGTTAAGAGAGGCCATATTAACAGGCATAAAATCCTTTGATGAGGTTGAAAGACTCGCTGAAGACAGGAAAAATTGGCGAACTTCTTTGCGAGCCCTGTGTGACGTTTAACGGCACGGGAAGGATATAAGATATAAGATAAGATAATACAATAATGAAAACCAGGACTTCCGGTTCAGCAATGGTGATAGGTAGCATCTGACCGTTTTACGCTCTGACAAGCGACACGTCGACTGTTAATGAAGTTCGATGCGGAGCCGGATTTCTACGGTGCTGGTTGAGATTGTGTCCTGTGGTGGCTCTTCGAAGCTTGAGAGAGTGTGGTGCGAACGGGAACGCATGAACGTGTTAAATGAGCAAAAGTGTCGTCATTTGCTTTCAAGATGGAGGTTGGTTGTGCGTGCTTCGGCACAGAGATAGTGCTATGGTACCACTGCGAACTCTGAACTTTGCGCATACAGCATTCTTCGTCATATCTACTCGGGCAATGGGTGAACAATAATGGTCATTGTGTGTTCTGTCTTGGCTTGGCCGCCTTAGCTACGGAGTTCGTGGCGAGAGCGACGCTGACTAGTTTTGCATTTTGGACTTTTGCAGGTCCAAAAAATGGCGTCCTCACTGAGTGGCTTATCATCAAGCATTGATGCAAAGGACCGTCGATGAACATTTCTTTGCGATACTCACTGGCACAAGCGGTGTAGCGGTTATGAAAGTATCTCATTCGCGATTATACCGAGAACTTAATACTGAATACTGGATAATGAAAACCGCAATGGAGGGGGGAAATAGAAGAAAAAAAATAACAAAAGGACGACAAGGGTTTAAACTGGTGGACAACCATAAAAATGATAATGATTATATTTCTTATTTCATCATTGCAATAATTACACATCGGGTGTCTCTATACAATACTTTCAGTCACATTTCGTGAAAGCAAGAGCAGTTTTTAGGACCTTTATTGTACATCAAATTTATCTATCTGTCTGAAGGCGCCTAAAGATTCTATCACGTATGCTGTACATAGTAGCTGGATTCATATGCTTCTTTCGTATACTGATTTTGAATCAAAACAGCAATACACTGAACAATGCACATCTTCTCTAAGAAGATGGCCTGGAGAGAGAGTTTTTTTTGTTTTTTTGTTACTAACACTTATTCAGATTCTGACATTTACTTTACCGTGTTTTCTATTTATCGGCTCAGTTGCTAAACTTATCGGCTCAGTTGCTAACCTTATCGGCTCAGTTGCTAACCTTATCGGCTCAGTTGCTAACCGTTATCGGCTCAGTTGCTAACCTTATCGGCTCAGTTGCTAACCTTATCGGCTCAGTTGCTAACCTTATCGGCTCAGTTGCTAACCGTTAAGTTCTAGCTCCTCCGCTGACCCAGAGTTCTAATCGTAGCCAAGCGTTGATAATCAAAGTGACCGACTGACCAATAAGATGACTTCTTTAGATTCACACTGTTTGCTCTGTCTAACCCGATGTAATATTAAGTATTAATGTATGTAGATCTGAAGACTTAGGGTTGCTGGAGCTATAACAAATTAAAGGTGCTGGCAGGAAATCCAAACTGTGTGGCGTAAAAACGCAATGTAAACAACCAACATTTGACAGGAACTGTTAGCAAACATACTCTTGGATGGATGCTGCGGCTTGCGGTGGAGCAAATATGGGGTTGTCCTGAATACAGTGAACCCGGATTCTGAATGTTGAACCTTTGAATATTAAGTAGCTAGGTTTAGTCTGAGATCAAAAGATAGAAAATCTACGTTTTCAGGTACACCCGTAATTTTTGTTTTTTCAGAATCGTATTGTATATGTCGGATATGTCAATATTTCTGAAAAGTCTGCTATTTCTTAATTTTAATCCCCTGTATATATATATATATATATATATATATATATATATATATATATATATATATTATATATCCGTTAAACAGCCATCTTATTCGAGAAACTATTTTTGCTACAGTTTTTTTTTTAATTAAATGTTGTTATTAGAACAAATAAAAGTAACCATATAACTGGTTGCTGGTATCCATACCTTAAATACTGTAGTGGCCTAGAAATGTGAAAGCACTAACACTTCATACCCCTACAGCATGCAGATTCCACCCCGGGATATAACTATATAATTGGCTACAGGTTGATATTATCTGCATATACAAATAAAGGTTTCTGACAGATTTTTATAATATAAATAAATAAGCCATTCAAAATGTTCTTTCAACAAACTCAATACATGTAACTGACGAATTTCATTCATAGTTACAAGGTGGTTTAAAAGTCTCTACACACCATGGTTAATCTTTCGTCTCTCTGGCTTGTTAACATTATAGACCAGGGTTAACCTTTCTTCTCTCTGGCTCGTTAACATTATAGATTCCATTTGATATAATAAGAGCACAAGTCTGCAAAAGTAATGTAACAGGAAACAGTTCTCGTACATCTTCTGCCACATCTTTTCCTTATGCATGAAGAATTTACAGTTGTTCCGTATGCTACTGATGTATGTAATGCCAACTCCCCTATCATTATCTGTACATTATTCTAGAATATGATGTTGTTTTTCCATCTCCAGAATCTTCTAAACTCAGTAGCGGTCTTCATTTCTGTTTAGTTCTGAAAATTTCACCTATTCTCCCAGTACTGGATCTTAGCATGTATCACAAAGGTGAGAAGTGACCATCCTTCTGTCGCCTCTTATTTTATGGCAGAAGGAGGCAGTGTTCCTATTCCATTTTTCAGGTACAACTCGAGGAGTGATGGAAGCCCCGCTTAAGGGGATGAACATTTTAGTATAACTGAATTTTTTTTTAATGCAGAAAATTAATGCAAGTGTCTCCCAAGAAATAAAAGAGAAAATCGCTGGTTATGAAAGTTATATATTGAATCTATCTTGTTATATGGAAGTGAATTATGGACAATAGGCAAGTCTGCACAAAAATCATTGGAAGCAGCAGAAATGTGGTTTATTAGAAGAATGTTGCGAATCCCCTGGACAGCAAAAATAACTAATGAAGAATGTAGGAGAAGAGCTGGAGAGACAAAAAACCTTGTCAAAAAGATAAGAGAGAGACAATGTACTTTCATAGGACATGCAATGAGAAGAGGGGGCATTGAAAATATTATAACAACAGGAAAAATAGAAGGAAGAAGATCAAGAGGAAGACCAAGAGAAATGATACTGGACAGTCTGACGGGATGGTGTGAGAGGAGATCACCAACTGAGCTGATGGCCTGCATGAAGGATCGTGTACTCTGGAGAAGCATAATAGCCAACGCCAGTCGGCACGGCACATGATGATGATGATGATGATGAAAGTTACTTTACAAAATAGGGGGATTTTTGCTTGCCTGGACCATCTCTTTATCTCAGAGATGTAGCTTCAGCCATGTTGATTATTTGCTGTAACAAATGTTTAATGCGTAAAGGGCATCATACAGCCAGCCAGCAAAGCTCGACTAGTCTTGAGAGTGGTTGTGTATAGGAATCTCATTTGTTAGATCACATTTCTTGAGAAGCCATTATTTTGATTGTTCCGTCTATTGTTAATAACATATACATTTTCTTTTTTAGTACCAAACGTCACTCTAATGTTACATGAAGTTAAGTCTTTAGGAAAGACGTTTCTGTAACTGAGGTATGTACGTAGCTAGTTCTCGTGTGGGACATAAGTGGGTTACGGTGTTAGATTTCACGGAGGGGTATACCTGCTTGAGCATGCAATTATCAAACTTCCAGTTCTTTAGTTTGTGGTTAGGCGATACCTTGTATATTTTTAGTGTTACAGGTCTGAACTTATCGTTGTTCTTCTTTATATTTTTTTTCTTTTATTTCTTAAAACTTTTGGGGACTTGAGATAATAATGGCACGGGGACTGTGAACCAAAACTTTGTGGGAACTGAGGTGACCAGCGCTAGCAATGATTAAATTCGTTACATACATGTTTAGAATGAAATGAACACTCGCAAAACAATGTAAGTGCAAAATCAAATTTTCTGTCTCTTACATATGGCGTTAACCAGGACGGGGACTTTTAGCAATGTATTTTTTAAAAGGTCCTGTGGCATATGTAGAATTTGATATTTGTGGTATAATCATATTATAGAGTTGATATTTGGCATAATCATATTATGTTAAATCTGCAGGACAAATACAAAATTATTTCCTTTTGCTAGCAAAATCCTACACGTTTGCATGCCGTAGCGAGTGTGAAGTGTTAGTCCTTTTACATTTCTAGGCCACAGAATTGTGAGCTTGAAGAAAGTGTGGGGTGAGGGGGAGCACCTGTCCTTGTTGCCTTTTCCCCCGAGAAAGCCATAGTATCCACTTCCTGAGGCTGGATGAAGACTCCCCTGTCTGATCTGGCATTTGACAAGCTAGCGTCAGGACTGGCGAATCATAGCTGACTATGACCATGTTTCACCTCTTTGTCGGTGCCCGCCAGTAACAGGCATAGAGTGGCTAGCGGGGCAGTGATCGTCATAGTCCCCACCACAGCGGACAAGTATTGCGCACCTCTTGCATTTTAGCCCCACATAAAGACTGAAAAGGAAACAAAAAAAAAAAAACGTCATGACCCTCTCCCGAGACTACTAGATGCTGTGCCTCAACATCCTCGCTGCATTGGCTGCAAAGAACACCAGCTCGTAGTTTGAAGAAGAAGAAGAAGAAAGCCTCGGTCCACCCGAGTCTTGATCGATTCAAAAAAAAAAAAATCTCTCAAGAAGGGAATCGAGCATGGAACTCCCTGTAATATGTTTTAATAAAAGTCAGTTATTGATTCTTGTTCTTATTCGCTGCTATATGAAAAAAAATCCCTTTCTGTTAGTGTTTTCACTGAAGCAAGTCAAGGACCGCAGGGCAAGAAACAGGTAAGCGTTACAGTCGTCTCCTTTCTGCCCTACACTAACGATGGAATGGGCATGTTTAGAGTAGGCCCCTAATGGTGAATGGGCATATTTAAAGTAATAGAGAATGTCTTTTCAATCAGCCTCGCCTGTTGGTTACTTCTTCTTCTTCTTCTTCTTCAACTTCTTCTTCTTCTTAAACTTCTTCTTCTTAAACTTCTTCTTCTTCTTAAACTTCTTCTTCTTCTTAAACTTCTTCTTCTTTTTCTTCTTAAACTTCTTCTTCTTCTTCTTAAACTTCTTCTTCTTCTTCTTCTAAAACTTCTTCTTCTTCTTCTTAAACTTATTCTTCTTAATTAACTAATTAATTAATAACACCAGACACCAGGGCCATCCATTTGTGACCTGTGGGGATTTTTTTTTTAGCAATTCTAAATTTATGTACCTTTGTTCTGGCTGCGATGGTGTAGTAGTTAGCGCACTCGTCTGTGAACCAGAAGGTCCGTGGTACGATGTCGCATTGGGGCGGAATTATTTTGGCACCGAGGTCAAGCTAGACTCAAGAAATGGATCCTCGGGGCATCCCTGGGGAAACAAACAAAGGCAGCGAGGACAGGTACTGGCATTCCCTACCTTAATTAAATGCTGTTATGTCCTAGAAATGTGAAGTAGCTAGTATTTCACACCCCCTACGGCTTGTAGCTGCACAGGACATAATTAATCCTCGTCGTGCCAGTGCTCCTTTGTATAGGATGTTGGAGGTCACGTAAACATCAATCAGGTGTTTTTAAACAAACGTTTTTTTTTTGGGGGGGGGGGGTTAATTGATATTAATGTCCCTCTATAAAAGTTCACAAGTTTCTTTTTAGAAAGTCGGTCAGAGGAGGCCAACGTCGTGCCAGTCGACGCTGTAAGCGTAACGAGAAGAATGTAGATCTGCGGGTGATACGAAACGTGACGTGAATGAGGTATTTCGAATAACTGTAAACATGTGATTATGTTAATGTGATTACCGTTTACGGATATAGTGGCAGACTAAAAGTGAGAAAAGGTTATGATGGCACAGGTAGGAATGTAAGCACAGTAAACTACCAGAAAGCAAGAAAAAAAGCGGGGAGGAGAAGAAATAGGACGATTCTGTCATGAAGCAGGCCAAGAGAAGAACCCCAAACTGCAAGACATAAAAAAACAGCTGACACATTGTTAAAAAGCAATTAAATATGGTGTTAATTGTTTGCTTTGTTGTAGATGTTGCCCTTGTGATTCCTACTCCCTCCTTGTTCCTTCTTTCTTGCCCTCCCCTCCCCCTTTTTATTTAAAAAAATATACATTTCAGTATTTTTGCATATCTTCACTTCTATTCACGCATGATCTATTAATCCCGTGGTACCAGGTTCAAATCTCAACAGTAGGATTTCTTTTTTTTTTTTTCCTCGGTACCACCACACCAAAAAGGCCCCGAAGTCCACCCAGCCTCTAAAAGTGGGTACCAGAGAAATCTAGGAAGGTAAATGCTGATCACATCACACTTTCATGCGCCAATGGTCTTGGAAATACAGGCCTAAGGCTATATCGCCAATATATCTTAGTGATATGGAAACGGGAATTTTACCTACCTGCCTTTTATCTACTTCTGTTCAGCGATCTTCTTCGTTTTCAGGTATTATTGGATCATGCTGAATCAGAAATATACAGCTGGACAAGATGAACAGTTTCCTTTAGATTCTGAAAGCAGGCCTGTAGCGATAAAACCCGTTGACCAACAGTGTTGCTAACAATACTAAATAGGCCACGATGTCGAAAGGAGACATTTGCATGCAAAACTACATAGCGATGAGAAGGGACCTGAGATAGCAAATCCGGTATTCTTCATTTTACTGTGAATTCTTCAACTACTTTCTGGATGATGTGATCTTGCACGTTTTCTTCTGTTGGGCTTTCCTTTAGCACTTGTTAACCTTTTTTGTCAAAAGGAACAGTTTTTTAAATTTTTTTGTTTTCTTTCCTGATTTCGTGATGACAGTAGTCGTAAACATAACAAGAATACAGAAGAGACAAAAGGAAATAATGGTTTCATTTAGAATTTATAAACCTTTGATTGGGAATACGATTAAACATTTGCAAAAAATATTTTTTATTAGTTTCTCTTGCGCCATTATGTTGGCTCGGCTTGCGACCCATAAACTAGTTCACAGTTTTCTAAATCAGGGTTCCCGCTCCGAGCAGGGTTGCCAATACTGTCGGGAAATCTGTGAGAAGTGAGAGAATTGTTAATTAGTTTGAAGTATATTTCAAATTGCTTTTTTTCTTCCTTCCGATTTGCTTATGTCATGCGTGTAAACATGTCACAAGCTATTGAAACTAAGCAGTTTTTTTCCTGCTAGGAGAAATCTCTGTATTTTTTATTGCGGTGCATTGAGAAATAGAATGTACTGAGGTTCTTGAAAATGGATGTTTGTTGTGAATTGTTGCTGTTGCTGTTGCTCTATCTTCCTGGAACTGCAAGAATGATGTTCTTTGCGAGCAGTGAGGTAAAGGTGATGAGGTATAGATTCATGTCGAATTGGGAATTGCTTTAGGCAGTTTTTTTTTTTTTTTCAGTCCCTGAAAGAAGCTAAAAGAATTCAGGGCGTACAATGTATCTTTAACACTCTCCATCGCCACTGGTAAAAACTTATTGTGGAACTTGTTGACGACTTTGGTCTCTGCGACTGATCTAGCAGCCTCAGTTCTGTTACACTGGTATACTCTGTGTAACATTACATAACCCAGGAACAATTAAGGTAGATTTCATACACGACTGTGAATTGTATAGAAAAATCAACTGAACATGCCACCTCACAGTTGCGTTATAAATCAACAAAACTACCTAACTCAGGGCACTACAAGAGAATCACATTTATTAATGAAAGCACATTCGTTTGTGGATGTTGCCAGAATGGGAGTATGTGAAAAGACTGATGGAGTTTTACAGTTATATGAAATGGTGTCCCGGCGACTTGACGTCACCATGGGACAACCTCTCACACGGCGAGATGGTGAAGGACATTGCTTCTTACAGATATTTCTACACTCAAAACTAAAAATCCGAGGAACTGTCCTAAAAAGGACAATCTTAACAACCACTAGGCATTTCTACAAAGACAGACTACAAATCTACTTACTACTTACTCCCCGTAACTGCGAGCTGTTGTTCTTTGCAGCCGATGCTGTAGAGGTATTGAGGCACATCATCGTATCGGCGTGGGAGCGGGCTATGGCAGCTACTTTTACATTCCCGGAGTACAGCTAAAAAAGCGGGGAGGGGTGTGCATTGCTTCTTTAGCAGACTCCACCACCATGGGGACTATGGCGATCCCTGCCACGTTAGCCAGGCTAGGCCTGTTACTCGGGGTACCACGGAGAGGTGGGACAGGATCTTGGTCAGCTATGGTTCGCTAACCCTGACGCTGGCATATCAGCTATGGGTCGGTAATTGCCTGATCGGACAGGCGTCTTCGCCCCAGGTAGGCATTTTTTTTTTAAAGGATGGGTGAACTGCAGTTGGCGGATGGTCCGAAAAAGATTCCACCCGAGTGCGAAATCGACTTCCGATTGGCAGACGAGAGCACTAAAAACTACATCACCACGGCACATGCGTTTCTGGTTAGTTTATTTTATCTATACCGTTCTCTCATTCAGTAAAGTTAGCGTACAGTATAACCTTCATTTTGCCGACTCAAAGAACAGGCGTGAAGCGGGGAAAGCCATGATGCTTTACTCCTTCTCTCCGGACTTCAGCCCATGCCTGAAAGGTCAGCACCTGGGCTTTCTCATCATTTTCGCTTCCACCACCTTTCTTGTGTAGTAAATTGTACATCAGCAATCAACACACGCGTCACAGCCCTCATCATAAATCTATAACAATGCACGAACTATGACTTGAGTGCAACTTGATAGGTCCGTATCGGATTGATTGCCCTTTCACGCGTTTTGAAATATGAACTGATGTTAATGTTTGCTTCATTGCTCTTCCCAAGGTCCCCAGAGCCACGTAAGTTTGAATATGAATTGGCATTTTAATTGCTCTTCTTCTTCTTCTTCTTTTTCTTCTTCTACCAAAACCACATCTACAATAAAAACTAATGCTATTACTGCCGCTACTATATATAGCTGTGCTAATTCTAATTACTACTACTACTACTACTACTACTACTACTACTACTACTACTACTGCTACTGCTGCTGCTGCTGCTACTACTGCTGCTGTTGCTACTACTACTACTACTACTACTACTACTACTACTACTACTACTACTACTACTACTACTGCTGCTGCTGCTGCTACAACTACTATTACTACTATTCCCACCGCAAGTACTATCACCGCTGCCGCTGTTACTTTGTATGAGTAATATGCCACCATTTTCTTTTCTTTAAAATGACTGAACACAAACTCTTTGATCATGATCAAGTAATTATTCTGGATCCCCCCCACCCCCCACCCCCACCCCCAGGTCTCGTCTTGTACTGTCGTATTGTTAGATTATTAAAACACATGTTGCAATCAGTCATGAGTGTTCTGCGTGACAGCGTGACACTGGCAGGATCCTGGGATTCACCGTAAATTGCACATGACGTGCTATCCTCCTTGAGTATGGGGAAGACTGTCTGTGAAGTTTCAAGAACACAGACTGCAAAGTTATGGAAAGAAACATGTTCACACTGTGAATTACAGGTCTTGAAATTGCCAGGCGATGATGAAATGGAATATTATTTCACATCGTGAATTATGAGCCTCAAGATTATCAGACTGTGCAGTGAAACATCGTCATATCATGAATCACCTGCCTCAGCCTGACTTTTTTCTACCTTGTTTCTTGCACTGTGTCCAGAGTTGACTCCATTTTATTAGTTAAATTATGTGTCTGCCTTCTTGATGATGCCAGAATGTGAGCATGTCACTTCATCTGAGTTGTCGAATTCCTTACTCTTGTAAACTACAGATCTTTCCATATGGCTAATTCTAAATACTAATAGATCTTTATCAAGAGAAGACAACCATTTACAGTCTAGTTTATTACTTATATGTTCATATTTCCTTGCTCGCTGTAGTTTTCATCACAAATTCTGTTCGTGATGGAACCTTCAGGTTCACTATATAGTCTCCTCTGGCCTATGCTAACTCGTAGCTAGCCGCTTCTTTAACTTTCATCCACCCAAGCGCAGATTTTTTTTGTCTATCTTAAAAGTAGTCTTCTCTTCTACACTTGAAGTAGATTTTCTTCTTCGTGTTCAAAAGAATCTGTTATTTTCCTGCGTGTTCAAACAGACTGGTTTTTTTTTCTCCTCAGCGTTTGATGAACTCACCTCAAACTTTTCAGACGGTTACAGTACGAGAGCGATATCGATTATCCTTAGAAATTTGTATTTGTTTGTACAGTTGTCAGATACCAAATTCCACCTTTTCGTTATCAGCACTTCTGCCTTGTCTAATGGAAGAAAACTGTATCCTTGATAAGCTTCGCTATGACCTCTCTTTCTAGAAGTACTGAAACAACAGTGTTTCGTTGGACTGGTCTTAAAGTGGCCATGCTTTCTTTAATTTAAAAAAAAAAGAAAAACAAATAAAGAAATTAAAAAAAAACAACCTCCAGTCTCTTCCGCTCTGCAACATTTTGTGGAAAGTGTCTGCTGATTAGTGTTACCAGTAACGGTCCAGCCGTAGAGTTCTTTTTTTCTTACATTATTTTTTCAAGCCTATGAGCGTAGGGGGTCCCTAACCACTGGTCCAAAGCAGTGATACTTCACATGTTTACTAGTAACTTCGCATACTTACTAGTAACTTCACATACTAACTAGTAACTCCACATAATTACTAGTAACTTCACATGTTTACAGACTCCCATTGAATTGCCAAATATGTCTCAAAACGAAGTGTGCCTTCGTCGAAGGAAACGGCACAAGTAATGCCATATATATATATATATATATATATATTATATATATATATATATATATATATATATATTATATATATATATAATGAGAACATTGATAAGAACATTGATCAAAAGAAGTAAAGACGGGCCTGTCTATACTTTTCCTTCATAGACTACTGTCAAGCATTCGATAAAGTGAGACACACAGAAATTATAAGAATGCTGGAAGACATCAACATAGATGGGAAAGATCTGAAACTCATCAAAAACCTATACTGGTAACAATCAGCAGCAATGAAGGTTGAGAACCAAATAGGAGCATTCCAAGATATAAAACTGGGAGTGAGACAAGGATGCATTCTATCTCCTGACCTCTTCTCCTTGTACACCGAAAACATAATGAGAAATATAGAGAGCTTGCCAAGAATATCAATTGGCGGGTACAACCTTAACGACTTAAGATATGCAGACGACACAGTCCTGATTGCTAAAAGTGAAGGGGAGCTACAGGCTCTTCTGGACGTCGTGGTTCGTGAAAGTAAAAATAAAGGTCTCAGCCTGAACAAAAAGAAGACTAAAGTGATGGTCATCTCAAAGAAAAGAATACCACCAAAGTGTAGCATTACCATCGATGGTACAAATCTGAAACAAGTTGATAGATTCAAGTACTTAGGAACAATTATAACAGCTGATAGGAAATGTCACAACGAAATAAAAAGCAGACTTGCTCAGGCCAAGTCATAACTACAGAAAATGAGAAACATCTTGTGCAACAGATCCATATCAATGGAAACAAGATTCAGAGTACTTAATTAAATGTTACATCAAGCCAATTTTGTTTTATGGGTGTGAAGCATGGTCTATGAATAAGAGAGTACAGCGAGAAACGGAGGCCATGGAAATGTGATTCATAAGGAGGATGCTGAAGGTACCATGGACAGCTAAGAAAACCAACGAAGAAGTCTTACGAGAGGCTGGAGTTAAAAAGCAAATTACAGCAAAGATCAGAGGCAGACAAGCGAGTTTTTAGGACATTTTCTGAGAAGAAGAAAATTGGAACACATTGTGGCAACTGGAAAAATTGAGGGAAGAAGAGACAGAGGAAGAGAGAGAGAGAGAGAGAGAGAGAGAGAGAGAGAGAGAGAGAGAGAGAGAGAGAGAGAAGTTACTGGATGGGCTGTCAGTGTGGCTAGGAAGTAAGTCACCGGCTGATCTCATAATCAAGTCTAAAGACAGGGAATTGTGGAGAGAAATGATCGCCTACGCCACGCGGCACGGCACTTGATTGATTGATTGTCTCAAAACCCTCTTCTTCAAACTGTCGAAATCATCATCATCACCACCACCACCATTATCATCATCACTACCACCATCATCATCACCATCACAACCATCACCACCACCATCACCATCATCATCAGCACTACCACCATCATCATCACCATCACAACCATCACCATCACCATCATCATCAGCACTACCACCATCATCATCGTTATCATCATCATCATCATCGCCACCACCATCACCACCACCACCATCATCATCATCATCTCACTTGTTTTAATAGGTATCACTTCGACCTTAGATGATGTTAATGGGTTGATTTTACCTGACATGCAAGCTTAAGGACAACTAGGAACGAAAGAGCTGAAAGAAAAGTCTAATCTAATAAAAAATTAAAAGAGGAAAAAAAAACCCCACTTAGTTCCTATACCCCCATAATTTGGCTCCCATATCCCCAACGAGGTAAGGACACCCTCAAATAAGAACCCTTGTCTTGTTCTCGAATGCGATGTCTTTCAGTATCCGTCGGTTAATTCCCCCTTCCAGCTGTGACCGCCTGGTGATTTGTTGGAACTTCAAGCAATGTTAGGGAGGGCCAATATTCCCTTCATATCCGGTTAATCATGAACACATTCACATTGACTACAGGCGAATCTCCTTTAATTTTTTTTTCCTTTCTCATATTTAGCTTATTTAGCAGTTTATAAAATTTGAATCTCCAAAGGAAGAAAACAAAAACCAAATTTATCATTACATATTTTCTACAATACATTAAAATGGCTGACGGTGAGTGAAAGAATTTAACATGTCTGTAGTTATCCGTCTGTTTATCGACGAAGATGCAAACATTAAAGAATTCTGATAAAATAAATCGGTGGACCTCCCCCCAACCCCCTCCCCCCCCCCCCCCCCACACACACATACGCCCCATAGTTTAATGTTTGATAAAAATATGAACTAGGTTACGGAATTCAGGTCACGACCTCAAACACCCTTGATAGGTCAGAGCCACCACCGGGGGGGGGGGGGGGGGAATCTGATATTTTTTTGTTTCACGAGTTTGTCTCTTCTCTCTTCCCCCGGGGGTGGGGAACTTTTCTGTTTAATCTCAAATTTACATTTAATATGGTCGCTCGTCGATTAGGTTTCTTTATTCCAAGAAATGGCTGGTGTGTTTTGTTGTTGTTGTTGTTGTTGTTGTCTTTGTGCTTTTTAATAATTCTGTGTCTTTGTTGCCTGCCGGCGGTTCCAGCTGGTGTCTCCACGGGTCGCTTATCAATGTATACAGGGAACAGAGGTGTCCAAGACTGTGTCGTTCTGGACATGTTTAGTCTTAGCCCTCATCGTTATAATCTCGTGCCGTCTCCCAGCAGAATGTTGGCTGAAGTGAGTCTGCTCTGCTTCTTGCCTTTGTAGTGCGCTCAGCTAAGCTGGTTCCTGTCCATGTCTTGATATTGTCCACCCATCTGCAGTAATTTATCGTGAATTTTAATCTCCCCCCCCCCCAAAAAAAAAAGCAAAAACAAAAAACTTTACAAGTTTCTTCAAGTACAATTTAAAAAGTTTGTAGAAAATTTCCGTCTTGTAAAACTTTAGAGATGGAATCCCATACCCCCCCCCCCCCCAAAATCACTTGGTTCTCTTACTCCCATAATTTGGTTCCCATATCCCCAAGGGACACCAGGGGATACCCAACACCAGCATAGCAAGACAGGCACTGACATGGAATCCTCAAGGAAATAGAAAACGTGGAAGACCTAGACTTGCATGGAGAAGAGAAATTATGACAGTGCTCAGAGACAAGGGATGCACATGGAAGGAAGCAGAGAATAATTCTAAGAACAGGGATGACTGGAGAGCCTTTATCTGTGGCCTATGCTCTCAAGGGAGTGAAAGGCGATGATGATGATGATGATGATGATGACATCCCCAAGGGGATAAGGATACCCTCGATTCAGGATATCCCTTATTTGAAATAATTACTTAACTGACATGGCTTTTCTTCACTGATAATAAAACACGTTTTCACTTTCAAACTGAACATTTTATGAACACAAAATGATATCAACCTTTGGAAAACTTAACAAATACTTAAGGTTAAAGTTACATGTTTTCAGAATAAAGCAGTCCTGGTCATCGCTGCCCTCTGTACACACTGACTAGAGATAGGTGGGGGGGGGGCGCACAGTGAACTGTTTCTTTCTCCTGATGATACTGGGAAAAAAAAGAGAGAAGGAAATGAAAAAGGTCCGACTGTGATGCCCTGTGGTAGAGCATAATACAGATGCTCCGTAACAAACCATTCGAAACACCGTAGCAAACCACTGGAAACACCGTAGCAAACCACTGGAAACACCGTAGCAAACCACTGGAAACACCGTACCAAATAAAGGAAACACCGAAACAAACCATGGAAAACGCCGTAGCAAATCATGGGAAGCATAGCAAACCATTGGAAACACCGTAGCAAACCATTGGAAACACCGTAGCAAACTATTAGAAACATAACGCATAATATAAGTGGAATTGCTGTAACAAATGCAACACTTTCACTCTTTTTTTTTTTGTGACCAGGCTGGAGTGGAAAGCTTTATACGTCAGACCAGAACTGACAAACCACACCCGATCTAGTTTTGTTGTTGTTGTTGTTTCTTTCTTTCTTTCTCTCTTGGCATCCTCGTCTCGTATTAAGCTGTGTAACGGTAGCTTGGTTAAAAAAAAAAAAGGGAGGAGACGGGGTGATTTCCCACCTCCCACCCCTCCACACATAAGGTAAAACTTACAGATAAGCCCCAGTACTTTAGCTCACTAGGACATTGACCTGATGTTTTTAAAAACCTATATGTACATCCGGGAACTTTGGAATATCATTACTGCCAGTTTTAATCGTCGTAAGGCTGCAAAAATGACGGGGGAAAAATAAATATGAAGTGTGGGAAAAAAGAAAAAAAGCTTCTCGATTTCGTTAAATCAAAGCTTCATTTCGCAGGAGTGCTACCCCTCCTCTAGTTACTACAAAATACAGCATTTTCCTCTGTTGTAGTAAACAGTAGGTGAAATGTACGCTTGACAGGGAAGTAATCATGCAAAAAAATATACTGACATACGAACCATATGTCTAAATTCTTAGGACGTAATTGGTCGATCAGTTCGTATTGAATGCTATTGCGTACACAGCAACTACGAACAGATGCAGTGACTGATAGTTATTGTTTGACTGTACATGAATGTGAGAATACAACCAGTCCTTGAGTTACGAACATCCGACTTCCATATAACTCGTAGTTATGAACGAACCCACCCACCCCGTGTAAAGTCTGTTATATTAAGAATTCGAGTTATATGCGATGGACAAACTGCCACTACTTTACAACGTGTTTCAAAACATGGAGCGTCTACAGCGGTTTGTTGATTTATTTATCTCAGGAAAAGGCACAAGTAATGCCATTTATATATATAGAACATTGATGGAAAGATCAAGAGAAGTAAAGACAGACCTATGTTTATGCTTCATAGACTACTGTAAAGTATTCGATAAAGTGAGACACACAGAAATTATAAGAATGCTGGAAGACATCAACATAGATGGGAAAGATCTGAAACTCATCAAAAACCTATACTGGCAACAATCAGCAGCAATGAAGGCTGAGAACCAAATAGGAGCATTCCAAGACATAAAATTGGGAGTGAGACAAGGATGTGTTCTATCTCCTGACCTCTTCTCCTTGTACAGCGAAAACATGATGGAGGTCATGGAAATGTGATTCATAAGGAGGATGCTGAAGGTACCATGGACAGCTAAGAAAACCAAAGAAGAAGTCTTAAGAGAGGCTGGAGTTAAAAGGCAAATTACAGCAAAGATCAGAGGCAAACAAGCGAGATTTGTAGGACATTAACTGGAAAAACTGAGGAAAGAAGAGAGAGAGAGAGAGAGAGAGAGAGAGAGAGAGAGAGAGAGAGGGAGCTGGATGGGCTGTCAGTGTCAGACGAAAGTCACCGGTGGACCTCTTAATCAAGTCTAAAGACAGGGAATCGTGGAGAGAAATGATAGTCTACGGCATGCGGCACGGCACTTGATTGATTGGTCTATAGAAAGGTATAAGGTAAAGGTAATCCTATCATGCATTAGAGGCACATAGGTATATGGTGTTAGTGCCTATATTTTCCTTGACCTGTCAGTACACCAACTAAATACTTCATACCATATAACTGACGTTAGATACTAAAAGTACCTGACTCTCCTGACTTACCTAAAATTTCGACCTACAAATAGACTTAGAAATGGAACTCGTTCGTAACTCTGGGACTATTTGTATAAATGCGCCGTCTTTGTTCGAAATCCTTGATCTTATAATCAGCAAGCCTTTTTTTAACAATAATTCCAAAGCAAATGAGGTTATCAGCAACATCGATAACTATTTGCCAAGCTAATATATTACTTATATGCCCAATTTCCCTGCTAGCTGCAGTTTTTAATTACAAATTCTCTTTTGAAATGGCGGGTCGAAGTTCCTTCATGCTGTTTACATCAGGAAATCACGTTTAACACCAGTTTTGTGAATACAATTACTAGACCTGCATAAAACTCGTGCTTCTGATATCAATGTGTGAGTATGAGATTTCAGGGTCGTATGCAGTGACGAATTAAATCATCACCCAGAGACCAGTTCTATATGGGCCGCTTCCTATCTATAACATAAAAAAAGGTAAACATCTCCGTTTCCATGCCACTGGGGATACGGTGTTAGGCCCGTATTTCCACGACCTTGGGGGCAGATGCGCTTGTCCGATGAGGCAATCAGCGATCCGTAGCTGATATGCCATCGTCATGGTTAGTGAACCATAGCTGACCAAGACCCTGTCCAACCTCTCCGTGGTACCCCCCCCCCTCCAACAGGCCTAGCCTGGGTAACGGGGCAGGGATCGCCATAGTCCCCATGGTGGTGGAGTCTGCTAAAGAAGCATTGCACACCCCCTGCTTTTTAGCTGTACCCCGGGACTGAAAAAGTACCTGACATAACCCACTCCCACGCCGATACGATGCTGTGCTTCAACTCTTCTACAGCATTGGCTGCAAAGAACAACAGCTCGCAGTTACAAGGAGTTCGTACAAGTTCCACGACTTCGGCACATGAAAGTGTAGTGCGGTCAGAATCACGCCAGGCCATCTATACCACATACCTCTTAATATACGGTCTGATTCCCCTCTAGTCGTGATCTCTCATTTTACTATATGATTTTGTATTTACACCACATGGGGCAAACTTTGATCCTCGGGCCACCCACGGAAATGCGCGCGCGCGCGTGTGTGTGTGTGTGTGATATATCCACAGCCAATCTACAGAAGGTAGCTTCTTTTAAAACTTTATACTTCGCTGGAAACGTTAACAATATTGATTTTACGTTTTATAATGGCCTGGCTTCTGTTAATATAATAATATGATATAGCCCACTCTCTGTCTCTCTCTCTCCCTAACCCCCACCCTCTCTCTCTCCCTCTCCCTCCTCTCTCTCTCTCTCTCTCTCTCTCTCTCTCTCTCTCTCAGACATAATTCAATTGCATTAAATTTAATAACATGTGTTTTGTGTTTGTGACTGTGAGGTTCGTAAATCTGACACTTTTTAAAATGTGTGGCCCACGCGAAGATGAGAAATGTCTTTTTTTTTCGGGCCTCCATGTCTGTATTACACAGACCATACACGCCTCATATGCACTGCAATCCTCCAGCAGACACTGGACTGTTATGTTTCTACAGCCACAGCTTCACTCATCATTTGTGTCTACTTTCAGCTTATGATCAGGGGAATGCGCTGGGTGCGTTCTTAGCATCTTCTGTTAGACAAGGAGCATTTTATTTTTTTGGTTGCATCTCAGGACATGACCGAAAAAATTGACCATGGTCCTCAACCTTCTCTCTGGAAGGCGATCCAATGCCTGGGTGCTAATTTTATTTTCTTGTATGTGTGTAGGGGTCACAAGAAAGTACAAGAAGTTGTAGACTGTTTTTTTTTCCCTGTTGTTTAAATTATCATAGAAGTCGCCACTGGCGAGATTCTTCAGCTGCCGTGCGTGGAGTGGGGCTCCTCCCGGCCAATGAAGAAAGATGCAAATGGGGTTGCCGTGCGGCACCACTGTGGAAAAGGTGAAAGAAAGGAATAAGCGAAGTAAGCAGTAGTCAAATCACGGCACCTCTGGTCTGGTGGTCGGCCACGTCCTAAATGCACTCATATCGGGCGAAATGCCTGAACCGTCTTAACATCTGGCGCCGATGTGAAAAGGTGATGGAAATGATAAAGTGAAACTTAATCGGTATGTCCAGTATTATCGCGGCGAGAGCTACTCATACCACGGCTCCTCTTCTCTAGAGGTCGGTCACGTCTGATATACGCCCATACTGGTGAAATATGCCTAAACCGGCTTACATCAAGGATGAAACTTGATGGCTATGCATGTCACGGTACCTCTGCTCTAGAGGTCGGTCATGTCCTAAACACGCCCATCCTGAGATAATATGCCTAAACCGACTCAACCCAGGGGTGGAAGTCACTAGTGGCGAGGATTCATCCTCCTGGACAAAAGCTCCGTCCTGGTCACAACTAGGAAGGGTAGCGGCCACGACCACAAAATGCTGAAGTCGGTGATACTGGACCAGGGCAGTCTAGATAGGCAACTACCTCTCACCTGGCGGGGATGTATGCATATCCTAATCACACTGAGGTTTTCCGGTGAGAAGGTCCAACGCCGGAATGGAAGGGCAACCACCTCTCACCCGGCGGCGATACACGGGTAAGTCAAAACTCGCCGAGGTTTTCCGGTGAGAAAGTCCAACTCTAGCAAGGATGGGCTACTACCTCTCACCCAGCTGGAATATACTCATATCCAAAACACGCCGAGGTTTTCCGGTGAGAAAGTCCAACTTTAGATCAAACTGGTGCAACGAAAACCACGGTGTCACGCAATCCTGCTTCTGCGACCCACCAAGAATACAGGCTCAAGCCCTGCGATACTCTGAACCTCTTGTGGTTCTCTCTGGGATCTCGAGTGGTCCTTCTGGGGACGACACGGGGGACCACGGGACCTATAGAGGACCATAGGGGTAAATTCAGTAGGATCACAGGGCGGTCTTGGTGTGGTAGAAGCGAACGAAGAAGAAGAAGATCATAGAAGTAAAATTTGAATGGGAAAATTGTCATCTCTGATGTTCTTAAGAGTAGCTACTCCCCAGACAGGACATTCCCATATCTGTTTCGCTGCCAATTCCAGTGACCAGCGTGAGGTGTGAATATTGAATGTTTCCTGTCGCGAGCTAATTGTGGGTTCACCCCTTCAGTCCACAGCGAGAGTTCATTCTTGCCTCATCTTGATTCACCCTCAGTTCCTTCATCATGTGGATGTGGAACTTATTTCACCTCTCCATCCTCCTAAATTTCCAATGTTACCGTTTCCATAAGGACGCAATAATTCAAACACGTTAATCATATTTCCCAGACACACAAAATAATATACAAATATGAGTAAAGAGTGAGTGGGGAACTTGCAGTATCAATTATTTATGGGCGAAAGGAGGGATCTGCAATCTTCTGAGGAAGAGCCCCCCCCCCCCCAAAAAAAAAAGAAAAAAGAAAAAATCGAAATTTATAATGGCACATACAGATACAGTATGAAGATCCCTGATGCATTGAGAGAGGTTGTTTTTTTTGGAGGGGGGAGAGGAGTTAAAGAATAGCAAGACGAAACGTGCTGAAAAGTACACGTTGGAGGATTTGAATGTGCAACCTCACGACCCTACGTAAATTTAGAATATGTTTCAGTTACATCGCACAGCACAGCTCATTCTTCTCTATCCCTTCACTAAATCTGCTTAATTTATTATTATTATTATTATTATTATACCTATTTGCTTTGCTTGCCTTTTTACCTACTTTAAATTGTCCACTTACCTGGCTGTCCGCCTTCCTGCCTTGCCTGTCTACCCACTTTAAAATCCATCGATTCCCGTATCTGCCTACCTGCTACCCCATTTACCTACTTCGCTACCTACATCCCTCACTACTTGCCTGTCTATAAACTTGAAATTCTCACATACCCGTCCATCTACCTACCTACACACCTGCCTACCTACTTACCACATCCGATCGTTTTATTTGTAAGCAAGTGTTCTGACCTTGTTTTTTTTTCTAAATCAAGTTTTTTTTTTAATGAGCAATGCTTTCTTTCTATGGATATAAATAACAGTTTACCCTACTCTCCCCCTGTTCCTCATTCTCAGAAAATAAAACTTTTTAAAAATCTGAAAACGCACGTTTTTTTTTTTTTTTTTTGGCTATTCACATTTTATTCCACATACTTATTATTTCTACCTATTTATGATTTTAGTGCGCATTTCGCACGTCTCAAGGTAAAAGGTAAAGGTAAAATTCCCGTTTTCGTGCCATTAAGGTGTTAGGCCCATATTTTCCATGACCTTCGGCACATGAAAGTATGATGTGGTCAGTATCACGCCTGGCAGCTTTACCTTCCCAGATTTCCCTGGTACCCCATTTTTAGAGGCTGGGTGAATCCCGGGGCCTTTTTCGGCGTATAAAAAAAAAAAAAAACCAAAGAAACCCCACTGCTGGGAATGAACCCGGTACCACCTGATTGGTAAACCGAGCTTACAATGTCTCAAGAGCAACTGCAAATTATCCTACAAATACAAATCTTCAAATGAGGAACAACTAAGCTTTTCGTACAGTACAGTGTTGTATGGCAAGTGTTTGAAAACCAATAGAAAAGTACTGCAGACTTGAGAGAAAGAAAGGACATATGTAAAACGAGCAGCAGTCTAGTCACATTAAAGGACTAGGTTATCAAACATCTATTAGAAAATAGTTTGTTACAGATATCACTAACCTCCAAGTGATTGCTACAGATATCACTAACCTCCAAGTGATTGCTACAGATACCACCTACCTCCAAGTGATTGCTACTGATACTACTAACTTCCAAGTGATTGCTACTGATACTACTAACCTCCAAGTGATTGCTACTGATACTACTAACCTCCAAGTGATTGTTACAGATACTACTAACCTCCAAGTGATTGCTACAGATACTACTAACCTCCAAGTGATTGCTACAGATACTACTAACCTCCAAGTGATTGCTACTGATACTACTAACCTCCAAGTGATTGCTACTGATACTACTAACCTCCAAGTGATTGTTACAGATACTACTAACCTCCAAGTGATTGCTACAGATACTACTAACCTCCAAGTGATTGCTACAGATACTACTAACCTCCAAGTGATTGCTACTGATACTACTAACCTCCAAGTGATTGCTACTGATACTACTAACCTCCAAGTGATTGTTACAGATACTACTAACCTCCAAGTGATTGCTACAGATACTACTAACCTCCAAGTGATTGCTACTGATACTACTAACCTCCAAGTGATTGCTACAGATACTACTAACCTCCAAGTGATTGCTACAGATACTACTAACCTCCAAGTGATTGCTACAGATACTACTAACCTCCAAGTGATTGCTACAGATACTACTAACCTCCAAGTGATTGCTACAGATACTACTAACCTCCAAGTGATTGCTACAGATACTACTAACCTCCAAGTGATTGTTACAGATACTACTAACCGCCAAGTGATTGCAACTGATACTACTAATGCCCAAGACAAAGAACTTCCATAAAACGAGTGTGTGTATACGTGTATGTAGGTGCGCGCATGTGTGTAGTGTGTGTAGCAAAAGCTGTAATCAAACACAAATCATTTACATTACAGATTGGGGGAGGGGGTGGGAGGGAAGCACACTTGTTATCTCCCTTTTTCGCTGCATCATTTAGATACCATTTTAACCTGCTGAGCTAACCACGAGGGTTTTCTAAAAACTACTCACTATGTCCTTGTGGTATTTTATACTATAAACAAAGCAGTGCTCGCTGTAAAAAAAAAAAAAATAAAATCACCAAGGATTCTTAAAGTCTAAGTTGTCCCCTAGATTTCTTTCTTTTTCTTTCTTTCTGTCTAGTGTAATTATTCTTCTAGAGTTCTTTCCAATGCAGTAGATTTCAATACACAGAGGAGACTTGCTAAAGAGAAGATCCTGAGCATCAGCTCTTCTTCTTCAACTTCCCGGACACTGCAAGCTGGTGTTCTTAGCAGCCGATGCCGTGGAGATGTTGAGGCACAGCATCGTGTCTGCTTGGCAGCGGGTTAGAACGCCTAGTTTGTTTTTTTTTCAGTTCTTGAGTGCAGCTAAAAAAAAAAAAAAACAGGTGTGCAATGCTTCTTTAGCAGACTGCACCGCCATGAGATGCAGGTCGATCCCTGCCCCCCGTTAGTCAAGTTAAGCCCGCTACTGGGTGTACCTACGGAGAGATGGGGCGGTGTCTTGGTCAGCTATGGTTGGCCAACCCAGACGCTGGCATATCAGCTATGGGTAGCTGCTTGCCATATCGAACAGCGTCTTCACCCTTCAGAACATCGGTTAATGTGCGCTGAGTGTAAGAATGGTGATCATCACTAACAAACTATCCCTTTTTTTTTTTTTTTTGCCCGGCAGTCATCATGCAGAAACCGAGGTACTGTCGGCGGGTACTTCCTGGCCGGACGAAGCATGAACTGGATACCCGTAAGTCAGAGATATTTATTAATAGAATCTTTGCGTTCAGAATGACTTGTTAAAAAAATCAGAGCTTTGGTTATACTTGATTATAAAGTAATCTAGACTTTAATGATGCAAATGTGAAATCTTATTGACTTGTTGTCATATTTCGTTTGTTCTTTTTTTTTTTTTTACTCTCTGTCTCTTTTGTTAATGACAAAATTTTATCTGCTAAGTCATCATCATCATCATCATCATCATCACCAACAACAATAACAACAACAACAACAACAAAGAAAGCATTTGAGGCAAATGAAACGTGGTTCCTACGAAGAATATTAAGAATACCATGGACACCTAAAGTAGCAAATGAAAAAAACATAAGCAAAGCCAATGGGAAACGAACCCTAATGAACACACTAAGGGAGAAACAGTCTATGTTCATTGACCATATAATGAGAAGTGGAGGAATCGAAAATATCGTGACAACAGGGAAAACCGGAGGAGGAAACGAAGAGGTAGACCAAAAATATTACATGGCTTGACAAAATGGCGTGGGAGAAACACAGCAACAGAACTGATGGAAAACATAAAAGATCGGAAACTGTGGAGAGACATTGTTACTGACGCCTCGAGGCATGGCACATGATGGCAGCTCTTTCATACATAATATTCCTGATATTTCATGTAAGGACTGAGCAACAGATACAAAAAAAAATATGAACAACTAGCTGCTGGCAGAAACAAATGTTTGATGCCATTTTATGTAGTTTAGAGATGTGCTCTGGAAAACAACTAAAGAAATAGACAAGAAATTAGATTCTTTTGAAAACAAATGCCTAAGGAAAATATTCAGCATCAAGTGAAACGAATTCAAGAACAACGCAGAGATAAGGCAGGTGACTGAACAACAACCAGTCTCATGGGTGATCAGGAAAATAAGATGGATTTATGTCGCTCACGTGATGAGAAGAAACAATTAGAGAATCCCAAAGCAAGCTATCAAATGGAACACAACAGGCAGGAGAAAAAGAGGTCGACCACGTGAGACTCTAAAGATGACATTGTTAAGAGAGGCCAGTTTAGTAGGCATAAAATCCCTTGATGAGGCTGAAAAGCTCGCCGAAAACAAGAAAACTTGGCAAATTACTTTGCGAGCCATATGTGACGTTTAACGGCTCATAAAAAAATTTTAAGACACCGGACATGGACTCGACATCCAGGTCTGACCATGCCTGGCTGAAATATACCTTGAATCTTCAACTCCAGAGAGATGAAAAGAAACCCCTGCTTCAAACATAGAAAAGAAAGATGCAAAAGATGCGCCAGACCAAACATGCGTGAAAGAATGTTCTTGATTCAAGAGTGGGTCCATGACCCGATGATCAGAAATAATTGAAGGAAGTAGCTAATTACTAAATGACCGAAGGAAGTTTATAATTACAAACATCAGAGACTCACTTAAATATTATGTTTTCTTTCATAGTCTTTTAAATCATTTCTGTCATCATCATAAGCCAGTATTACATCTCTTAATAAAAAACAAAACAAAACAAAACTATGTATCTATCTGCAAAGGTTGGAGCATCCCTATTTGCCAGCAACATTGGCTCAGGTCACTTTGTAGGGCTGGCAGGTTCTGGGGCTTCCAGTGGAATTGGTATAGCTGCTTTTGAACTAAGTGTAAGTCCAAAATAGGAATTTGAGCTAAGTGTAAATGTTATATATGAGAATTTGAGCTAAGTGTAAATGTTATATATGAGAATTTGAGCTAAGTGTTAATGTTATATATGAGAATTTGAGCTAAGTGTAAATTTTATATATGAGAATTTGAGCTAAGTGTAAATGTTATATATGAGAATTTGAGCTAAGTGTAAATTTTATATATGAGAATTTGAGCTAAGTGTTAATGTTATATATGAGAATTTGAGCTAAGTGTAAATTTTATATATGAGAATTTGAGCTAAGTGTAAATGTTATATATGAGAATTTGAGCTAAGTGTAAATGTTATAAATGAAAATTTGAGCTAAGTGTAAACATTATGTCAGAATTTGAGTTAAATCTAAGTCCAGAATGGGAATTTGAACTAAATATATGTCTTTTTTTAATGACTGATTTTTTGGGGGGATTTTGTGTGTGTGTGTGTGTGGTTTTTTTTTCAGCTAACTGGCTTCTTCTTGTCTTCACCAGTATTAAAAAAAATAATATTACTTTTAATTTGCTCTCAACCAATGTGATGAACTTTTATCTTATTGCTATTTCAGTGTTGATATTTATGATGTTTTGTTTTGTTTTGTTTTTTTGTTTTTGTTTTTGATG
Organism: Achatina immaculata; assembly: GCA_009760885.1. Lineage (NCBI taxonomy): Eukaryota > Metazoa > Mollusca > Gastropoda > Stylommatophora > Achatinidae > Lissachatina > Lissachatina immaculata. Next base: position 19,762,325 of record CM019693.1, on the reverse strand, counting down.
GTTTGTTGCAAATTTGGAAAATAGATATTTTAAGCTTCTGGTATTGTCCAGATTTTTATTTTGACCGCATTACAAAACAGATCACTATTAACCATACCACTTTCACCTCTCAAAGAAAAAAAAAAATTAACTGTGGTAATTATTGTCTGGCAGGCTGGTTAGCTGAGTGGTTAGGCACTCAGTTTACTAATCCAGTGGTTCCAGGTTCAGTACCAGCAGTGGGATTTTTTTCTGGTACACAATGAAAAAGGCCCCAGAGCTCATTTAGCCTCTAAAAATTGGTACCAGAGAAATCTGGAAAGGTAAAGCAGCCAGGTGTGATGCAGACCACATCACACTTTCATGTGCCGAAGGTTATGGAAAATACAGGCCTAACACCGTGCTCCTTAATATGCCTAATGGCATAGAAGCAGGAATATAAGAAGATAATAAGTTATTATCTACTATAGCATTAAAAAAAAAGACTTGAAATGGGCAGTAAATTATAATACAGTCATGCACCAATTTACGACCATATTTGGGACTAGGGTATCCGCTGTAAGTTGATTTGGCCATAAGTTGGATGTTATAAGGGAAAGTCAGCCAAGTACTGCTCTTTCACGTTTGCCTCAAGTCTTGGCCAAACTCTTCCAAGGAGGTGGAATCTGCCAATAAGTTTTATTTGTTAGATAGGTGCACTGTAGGAATTTAGGTATGCCATTGTATAAATACACATAGAAGGGACAGATATTGAAGAAGTCAATCAATTTGCATACCTTGGCAGCTACATAGACCAGGATGGTGACACTAGAAAGGAAGTTAGGATCAGAATTGCAAAAGCAGCATCAATCTTCAAGAATCTTGAGAATATATGGAATTCAAAAGTTATAAGCACAACAACCAAGTTAAGACTATTCAATTCAAATGTAATATCCACCCTCATTTATGCATGCAAAAGCTGGAAAACAACTAAAGAAATAGACAAGAAATTAGACTCTTTTGAAAACAAATGCATAAGGAAAATACTCGGCATCAAGTGGAATGAATTCAAGAACAATGCAGAGATAAGACAGATGACTGAACAACAACCAGTCTCATGGGTTATCAGGAAAAGGAAATGGACATATGTTGGTCACTTGATGAGAAGAAATGATCAGAGAATCCCAAAACAAGCTATCAAGTGGAACACAACAGGCCGAAGAAAAAGAGGCAGACCGCATGAAACTCTGAAGAGGACATTATTAAGAGAGGCCAAATTAACAGGCATAAAATCCTTTGATGAGGTTGAAAGACTCGCCGAAGACAGGAAAAATTGGTGAACTACTTTGCGAGCCCTATGTGACGTTTAATGGCACGGGAAAGATATAAGATATAAGATTGTATCCCCCTATCCAATTTACTGTTTGTGTTTCAAGAGTTTTATGGTGCTATCCTCAAAGAGCATAAGCTCACAGAAACAAAGATATCCCACAGCTACATGGTACATCATCCATCTTTCAATAACCACCAAAAGAAGAAAATGGCTAGAGGAGACTTTAACATGCTCACATACTTCACAAATTTAGAATAACACTTGTATTTGCATAACCCAGAGACACCAGACTTTGAAAAAAAAACAAAAAAACATCAGTGTACTTCTGTTTTTGCAGGCAATGTTCATTTTGCTGATCTTGGGGTGGTTCTTCGTACCTGTCTACATTGCTGCAGGGGTAAGTCACAACAGCAGGGGGAGGATTCATTTAACTTTTTGGAAGCAGCTGTTGCTGTCACCATAAAAATTAATGCCACTCTTTTAGCTCCATTTTTATCCTGTTTTGATGTTGGTGGAAGAATATTAAATAAAATATTTTAAAACATGTAAAAAACATATGCAACTTATAGAATTTTTTGTTGCAGACATGAGTGAAATATAATGACGTTAAGTGTCAAAATTATATTTTTTGTGGTATATATATATATTTTTATGGCAATCGTAAGCTGTAATTTTGGTTTCAGTTAAACCCAAAATAATTCATGTTTTATTTTTAAACTGACTCATATTGTATGCCACAGTGGTGTAGTGCTTAGTGCACTATAAACAGTCATAAGATCCCTGGTTTGATTTCACATTTGAGTGTAATTTTTTTTGACCGATCAGCACTGGGGTTAACCGGCATTTTTAAAAAAAAATGGGTACCTGGGGTTTCCCTAAGAAAACAGGTGCTGGCATCCCCACCTCAAAACCTGTGGTGGCCTAGAAATGTGAAGACACTATCATTTCACACCCCTGCAGCATGCAAATACTGTAGGACATAGAATCAAAACAAATAATACAAAATAATTCTTCTGCATGTGTGAAATTCAAAATTTAGAAAATATTATGATGGTAGCATCCTGAGCATGTAAATTTATTCCGCAAGAATTGACCAAAGCAACTGGACCAAAGACAGCTTTTATGGCTACATGGGAAGTTGGGAAGAAAGTGTGAACTTTTGCTGCCTAAATTTAGAATGACCTAACATACTGGCAGAAAAGATGAAGAAGAAAGTACTTTAAATTAGCTGTTAAGTTCAGTGTTCTTTATAGTTCTCCATTACCCAATGTTGTTATCTTTTATGGGCCCAAAGATTATTCTTTTAGAGATCTTGCTCTCAAAGACCTGCAATTGTTGTTCATTTTTCTTTGTTTTACTCTATGTTTCTGATACATACATGGTGTCTGATTTTATTATAGTTGTGCAGATTGTTATCTTGGTGTTTTGGAACAGGATTTTTGATTTTAACATGTGTTTCAAGGCAAAGTATGTACAGGTGTAAGTAGCCTCTTAAATTTATTTATCTTATTAAATCTAACTACCAGTCAAGTTCTGTATTTCAGATTGCAGTGTTTCCCAAAATTAATGTAGTTTCATGCCACTTTTGGTGCATGATCTTAATGAAATACACTGATCAAGGAATTTGGTTAGATATGAAAAGAAAATGTGGATGATTAAGAGAGTTTTTTTTTTGAAAATGGAAACCAGTAAAAAGTTTAGTTTCTGTCAAAAATTAATTGTTTGATAGCAGCATACAGAGTGGAGGCAAGTACAACTGGGCAAAATATGCAGAAATGTTGAGCACTTTAAATTATTTTTTACATTTTAATCATTTTTTTCTTCGGGTGTTATATGAAAACTTTCAATGTACCACAGGTAGCACAAGTACGACAGTTGGAGAAACACTGCCTTAGGGCTATATGTATACTTTTTTCTTGTGTGCTTTTTTTTCTAAATCATAGTTTAAAATCATATTGATTTAATCATATGAAAGTATGTGTCCAGCATATGAGGTGGAGAGAAAACGCTTAGATCAGTTCAAGAAAAGCTTTATGGGAAGGATGTACACCAACTCCAGCTGACCACCAGTTACTTCAAAAGTATACTGGTCAACATCTGATAGAAGAGGAAGAATATGAAAATAATAATATTTTAAATCACAGCAGATTATAAACATCTTGAAACTGAACAGATTATGCTGGTTGGGTCATGTAGGAAGAGTGGGAAGAGAACAGACAAACAGAAATAATGCATGTACATGATGTGAAAGAAACAAGCCCAAGAGATAGACTAAGACAGAGATGGTCTTCTTTATCTCACAAGAGGAATACATATTGTCACCAACTGGAGAGAGAGGATTAGGAATAGAGAGGAATGGAGACAAACTTTATCTGCAGCAGTGAGCCCTAATGGCTTGGGAAAGCTGAGGAGGGAGAAGATGATTCATACCTGTAACCAAGAGCCTTTCAGGATGGTTTAAAAGAACCTTTTAACATTTACGTTACTTTTAGAACTGATGCCGCAGAAGATTAAAAAGTGTGTAATGAACTAACTGTTACAGCAACGGCACTCAGTTTGTTCCTCTATAAAAGGTTATGGTGAATTTTTTAACATTGACAAAAGCAAATGTTTAAATTCCCAGGTGTTCACCATGCCCGAGTATCTGAGAAAACGTTTTGGTGGACAAAGGATCAGAATTTACCTTTCAGTGCTTGCTCTCATTCTCTATGTCTTCACCAAGATTTCGGTATATCTATGTTTTGTTTTGTGTTCATGTTCTTTTATTTTCATTTCCCCATTATATTTCCATCTCCACTTTATTGTTCTGTTGTTTCCCTGATTAACTCTTTGGTCCTCATTTAGACTTCACTTCTGCTCCTTGCTTGCTGTCATTTTATTTTCTTTCTTCATTTTTCTCTTTTATTTTGTCTCCATGCATTGTCCTATTTTTTTTTCCACCTTACAGTCCTGTTTTCTTTAATGATTTCAATCCCTTTTCTTTTTAATCACATATGCTTTCCCACCTTAAGGTTGTTTTCTTTAAAGTATCTTTTGAAATTTCTCTCATTTTCAGCTTTTACTCTGTGTTTATGCTAATCTCTTACTCACTTGTTTCTTTCCTTTTGTTCTCATCCTTTTCTTATTATGTTTTCTTTCCTCTCGTTCTCATCCTATTCTTACTATGGTTTCTTTCCTCTCGTTCTCATCCTATTCTTATTATGGTTTCTTTCCTCTTGTTCTTATCCTTTTCTTATCATGGTTTCTTTCCTCTCATTCTTATCCTTTTCTTATCATGGTTTCTTTCCTCTCATTCTTATCCTTTTCTTATTATATTTTCTTTCCTCTCATTCTCATCCTTTTCTTATTATGGTTTCTTTCCTCTTGTTCTTATCCTTTCCTTATCATGGCATTGCTTCAATATGCTGTCATTGCAGGATCATTGTTTTTCTGCATTGTTTTATATTTACATTTGATTTCACATTCTGTCATGTGCAAATCCAGTTGAGTTTTCCCCTTTCAGTCAGCATTTGCAGCAGTTCCTAATTAAGTTTTGACAAATGGTAGTAATGATGTAATTAGGATTTCAGTTCTACCTTATGGTAGTAAAGAAAGCCACTTGTAACTGTATCATCCAGTGTTCCTTGTAAGGTGCATGGCAGCATGGCTGCACACACTAACGAAATCATGCCATGCATAAAAATTTACATGCCTCCACCAACCCCCCTCACACACACACAGGCACGCATGTATACACACAGACACACACACAAAAGCTAATTTTTTTTTCAATTTCCTAATATCACTCTGTGTTATAGTAGCACTAAAGAGAAATAGATCAGTGCTACATTTGTTTTTTTTTTCCTGATTTATTTAAATTTTTTGTGATTTTTTTCAATAGAATTTCAAATTGTACTCTGTAATATGACAGCATGACCACATTTGTACACAAAATGTTTTTTGAGAACATATCTGCACACAGATTCAAACTTTTGTGCACAAGTCATAAAACTCAGGCACATCGCCTCCTGGGGTGACATTTTATTTTTTAATCCTTCCCATGCCGCTAAACATCACATAGGGCCCAGTGGTAGTTCACCAAGATTTCCTGTCTTCGGTAAGTTTTTCAATCTCATCAAGGAATGTTATGCCCACTGAACCAGCCTCTCTTAACAATGTCCTCTTTAGAGTTTCACATGGTTGACCTTTTTTCTTCTGCCTGTTGTGTTCCACTTCATAGCTTGTTTGGGGATTCTCTGATTGTTTCCTCTCATCATACGACTGACATATGTCCATCTTTTTCTGATCACCCATAAGACAGGTTGTTGTTTGCTCATCTGTCTTATCTCTCCGTTGTTCTTGAGTTCATTCCACTTTATACCGAGTATTTTCCTTAGGCATTCTGGGGTGACTGGAGAAACCAAAAAAAAAAAATGTCACAGGATAAGAGTCTGACAGAAAGTTTAGAGCAAAGGACGATATGCAGGTCATTCTCTAGCAATGTTCTGCTATCTGTTTTCAGATATATGGACCTTGCCATTGTCCAATCAAGAGGAATTAGCTTATTCATTTTTATTTCAGGCTGATTTGTACTCTGGAGCCATCTTTCTTACTCAGGCAATGCCTGAACTGAACCTGTATGTTGCAATAATCATTTTGTTGGCTGTGGCTGCATTGTTCACAATAGGAGGTAAGGTTCTGATGAGATAAACTTAAAACAGTACACAGATGTGACCCTCAACTGTATGTTATTGTTTCCCTGATTAACTTTTTGGTCCTCATTCAAACCAAATAATTATGGGGACTAAAAAACCTTGGACATGGACACTTAACAAATCACTAGAAAAGAGAATAACAGCATTTGAAATGAAATGTTGCAGAAGGGCACTTAGAATATCATGGATAGAACAAAAATCAAATGAAGAGATATTGTTGGATTGTTGGAAATACTCATAGGAGTCACAGAAAACTGCCTCGTTAACACCATAAAAATTAGAAAGCTAAGATACTTCAGCCACATCAAGAGACACAACAGCTTGGAGAGGTTTGATAGTAGCAGGCATAGTGCCCGGCAAAAGAGAAAAGGGATGACCTTGCTACAGGTGAACTCACAACATCGCAGAAAGTCTGAGTGTGTCACTCCAAGAAACCAGTCAACTTGTGCAAGACCATATTGCATTCAGGAAGGCCATAAGAGGGACAGTGTTCTGGAAAAGACATGTTACATGAATGAATGAATAATCTTAACCTGTCTATGTGTTAAATAATCCATGAAAAAGCAAAATGTTTTCATTCTTTATTTTTAATTGCAACATGTGATTAGATCCATTTAGAACTTAAATGTTTTCATTCCTATAATCCATTAGTTAATATTTGTCCATTTCACAGGGATTGAAATGAGTAAGTCTTTATAAATTGTTCTGCTGTTCTGTATCTCTATGCAGTATTTTAGTAATGGATGAATTTGTAGTAAATATTTACTGAGAACTTCCAAAGTAATGAGGTCTAGTAGGTGGTGCTGGATAATTTTCTGTTTTTGTCTGTAACAGTGTTTGTTGAATGATGTGATATCTCTCTGTGTCTGCTGAAGCTGGTTGTCTCATTACTCAGTTAAACTGATTCGTTAAAAAAAAATAAAAAAATTGCTCTGTCTCTTCTTCTTTCTTCTTCTTCGTTCGCTTCTACCACCAAAACCGCACTGTGATCCTACTGAATTTACACCTGTGGTCCTCGTTAAGTTCGGTGGTCTCCTGTGTGGCCCCGAAAGAGAGATCCACGAGAGGACCACAAGGGGTTCAGAGTATCGCAGGGCTTTAGCCTGTATTCTTGGTGGGTATCTGAAGCGGATTGCGTGACACCGTGGTTTTCGTTGCACCAGTTTAGTCTAGAGTTGGACTTTCTCACCGGAAGACCTCGACGTGTTTAGGATATCAGTGCATCCCCGCTGGGTGAGAAGTGGTAGCCCACCCAGGCCAGAGTTGGACCTTCTCACCGGAAAACCTCTACGTGTTTTGAGATACCCGTGTATCACCGCCGGGTGAGAGGTGGTTGCCCATCCAGTCCAGAGTTGGACTTTCTCACCAGAAAACCTCAGCGTGATTAGGATACGCAAACATCCCCGCCGGGTGAGAGGTGGTTGCCTATCTAGACTGCCCTGGTCCAGTGTCTCCGACTTCAGCATTTTGCGGTCGTGGCCGCTACCCTTCCTAGTTGTGATCAGGATGGAGCTTTTGTCCAGGAGGACGAATCCTCACCACTAGTGACTTCCACCCCTGGTTGAGCCGGTTTAGGCATATTATCCAAGTATGGGCGTGTTTGGGACGTGACCGACCTCTAGAGCAGAGGTACTGTGACATGCGTAGCCTTCAAGATTCACCCCTGGTGTGAGCCGGTTTAGGCAAAATTCACCAGCATGAGTGTATATCAGGCGTGACCGACCTCTAGAGCGGAGGTGGCATGACATGTCTAGCCATCAAGTTCCACCCCTGGTGTGTGCCAGTTTAGGCATATTTCACCAGTGTAGGTGTATTTCGGACATGGCCGGCCTCTAGAGCAGAGGTGCCGTGGTATGTATAGCTCTCGCAGCGATACTACTGGACATACCAATTAAACTTCACTTTATCCTTTCCACCACCTTTTCACATCGGCACGGCACAGCAACCTTTATTTCTTTTCCGCATTTTCTTCCTTGACCTGGAGGAGCTTCACTCCACCTGCGGCATTCGAAGAGTCTTGCCAGCAGTGTCTTAACCTCTGGGACAAGCCGGTTCATGCATTTCACCCGATAGGACTGCACTCAGGACGTGGCCGACCTCCAGACCAGAGGTGCAGTGATTTGACTGTTTGCTTCGCTTTATCCCTTCTACCACCTTTTCTGCAGTGATGCTGTGCGGCAACCCCATTTGCACCTTTCTTCGTTGGCCGGGAGGAGCACTGCTCCACGCACGGCAGCCGAAGAATATCGCCAACAGCAGTAGATGAGCTACCAAATGTGCCACTCATCTACCCTAAGTATCTGGTTTTCAGGCACCAGATATTCGCCCTCGCCCCTTCTCCTGTCAGTTTAAACAGTTCTGCCACGGGAAGGCCAGGAGCTGGACTTGACTGCTAGAGGCTGTGTGAGACGCGCGCTGTTGGAGTGGAAATCGAATACTCCACCCCACCTCCGACAATAGCAGTCCTTAGAACCTGCTCTGTCTGTTTGGTGTTTCTGTTGGTTTGTGCAGTCAAATTTTGAACTAACATATAAGCTAACTATAAGCTTATGGTCATTTGTTTTAAATTTTTGCTCTGTAGCAGAAGAGTTAAGGAACACTTAAAGAACTTGTACACTTATGTACACACAAATTCTTTCCTATTGGTCACATTACGTTGTATCATTTCCAACAGGTGGGTTGACTGCTGTAATTTGGACAGACTTCATCCAGACAATCATCATGGTAGCTGGTGCTTTTGTACTTATGATCATGGGTAACTTTTTTGACCAGTTGTATCCTTCACCATCATCATTTTAGTTAACCTGATGCATTTGAAAACAAATGTCTAAGATATATACTCCGAATAAATACTTTGCATACAATAAATATATTATCATCATCATATTAGTTAACCTGATGCATTCGAAAACAAATATCTAAGATAAATGCTCTGTATAAATGTGTTTTGGCTGTTCATGACCTGCTTGAATGCATTAAAAACAACAAAAACTTTTTAAAAACAATCATAAATGATGATGAATGAATTTATGGATATGATCCAAAAACAAAGCCCCAGACTTCACAATGGAAGACCCTGATGTAAAGTACCACTTGAAAGGAAAAAGATTTCAGGATGTTAAGGAGGTACAACAGAATGTGATGCGGCAGCTGTTCTCTATGTCAGAAGATGACTTCAAAAGATGCTACAAGCAGTGGAAACAGTGCTGGGCTAAGCATGTTACTTCGGAATGAGACTATTTCAAAGGCAGTTACATGTAAATTACAGATCGGCAACTCTTGTAGTTTTTTTTTATAAATCCAGTCTGGATAATTTTTTTTATCACGCCTTGCACATATTTTTAAAAATCAAGTGAAGAATAGTGCAAAGTAATTTTAATCATAAATTAACTGATTCATTGTACAGGTTTCATTGAAGTAGGAGGATATGAAGAGCTGAGATACAGGTATTTCTCTTCTTATCCAAATACAACACTACAAAATCTTGAGAATGAATCCTACCCCTACGCTCACTGTGGTATTCCTCCAGCTCATGCCTATAATCTTGTGAGGCCAGCAGATGATAGTGATCTCCCCTGGCCTGGGGTTTTCTTCGGCTTGCTAGTTTCATCAATATGGTATTGGTGTTCAGATCAGGTGACTGGAATCCAAGATCTTTTGATCATATTGTTAGTGACTTGTGTCTTTAAAACAAACAGTTTAATTGCTAATGACTCTTTTTTTTTATCTTAGAAGACAGTTGAAGGGTTAGATGTTTGCACTTTGTGGTTGTATCAAGGATTTGTTTTGCATGACTTGACTACAGGTAGTTTGACTGGCATAAGTAGCCATGTTGTTTCTTGTTTCACCTAAGCACCTTCCTCAAGTTGCAGAAACTTTCAATGAACTCTGCTGATAAGCTCCAAAAGACAAAAACTGGTCCATGAATCTGGAAATCCAGCAGAGTTTGCAGGAGATGCAGAAGATTGGTAGGGAAGTACCACATCATCAACTGCTTTAGGGATTATCTCCCCAGTTTCTTTTCATGTCTGGGTTTATTCTTCAGCCTTTGGCTTCTCTGGATCAGCCACAAGGCTGTGGGTTTTAATGCCTATTTTATTGCTACTGAGTACTGGGAAATGTACATGGTAGAACAGACCAACACCCAACAAATCAAGGGAGAGAATGATTCTGTGGAGCGTTATAGATAGCATAAAAGAATCCCAACCATCTTGTGGGAGGCAAACCTGAGACCATTTGTTAAGTAAATAAAGGTTCAAAGATTCAAAATCAGATTCTGGCGTAATTGCACTCAGGACAGCCCCATATATGCTCCCTTGCATGCCACAGCATCCATTAAAGAGCATGTTTGCTAATAGTTCCCATCAAGTGTTGGTTCTTTACGATGCATTTTCTGCCATGCAGAAGTAAATAAATACCATACCATTTATCAGTCTCCAAAATGCTAGGCAGTAATTTTGAGCTTTGGAATCTCAATAACTCTTTCAGAAATGATTATTTTATCAGATCTAATAACTAAAACTAGTGAATGTCTTGAATGTCTTTAATGACTGTTTTAACGAATTTCAACACTGATGTGTTCTCTATAGTGGTGAAATCTCTTCTCAAGGAAATAAGGAAAGCTAGCACAGCATGTCCCCAGCAGGCTTAATGCACATTTTTGAAGATCTTTACCACATTACCATCTACCAACAACCTCTAGTTTCCACTGCTAGGAGATCACTCTTCTATATTTCAAAACTTCTCTGGCAGCAATATAGTTCTAAGTGAACAGAACTGCAAGATGTTCTTCATTTGCTCAGGGATATAGAAGTTCTTCAGAGATCTTTACATTGTTTAATTTTAAAATGGCTCATAAAACCATTAAAATAGTGAGATATTTGTTAAAAAAAGAGGATTAGTTTTGAAGGATCAGGCAGATATGATAGGTAAGTTGTTATATGATGGTAATACCTTCGTTCAAGTTTCATATACATACAGTCTCAAAGCAGAAAATATGTTAATCTTTCAGAAATGAATTTTCTTTGTCAGACAAAGCTTCAGAATTTTAGAAGAAAACACAAAAGGATCAATATTTATCATCCAGAGACCCACCATATGTAGATTTTAAATATATTTTGTTTTAATTGTTTTAAATTTATTTTCTTATGTTGTACCAACAGGTGATTGTACAAAGAGCCTTGGCAGCCAAAAATCTTGCTCATGCAAAAGCGGGTTGTCTCTTGGCTGCATATCTTAAATTTTTGCCACTGTGGCTCATTGTCTTCCCTGGTATGATTGCCAGGGTTTTGTATACTGGTAAGACGTATAAACAAAGGCAAAATTATTAAATATTTTATTCCTTCATTCATTAGATGCCATGACAATGATGCTTCTTGATATTGTTAGAGTCTTGATATTTCTAATAAGATCAGTTGTCATCCTTTTTCTATGCCACTTGGCCAGGCATTTTTCTTTCTCTCCCCCTCTCTCTCTCTCTCTCGCTTTCCTTTGACTTTTTAATTGATTGTTGGATTCTCTAACCTCTGTCTTCTCATGACATGCCCAAAGATTTATCACTGTCTTTTCTTCTTATTATCTGTCTGCTTATGCCATCAGCTTTGCAGGGCAGGGAGTTTCAGACACCAGCCCAGAGCAAGGTGCTGCCATTTCTTTATGATTTTAATTGGTTTTTTATGTTTTGCAGATTATATGAGAACCTGTTAATCTGGCCATTCATAGTTATTACTTCATTTTTGTTTGTTTGTTTTTTTTTTCTTTTAGTGCCTTTCTTTTCTCCAAGTCTCTTTGCATAGAGTGTTATTGGCTGTACATAGTACTGTAATACCTTTTTATAAACTGTGAAAGACTTTATTGTATTTATTAGTATCTTCTTTGTGTTAAACAAAAAAAAAAGTTTCTGTTGTCAGTTTTATTGAGCATTTCATTTCATCTGCATGTATGCCATTAGTTGTCATTGTTGTTATGAAGAAACTGAATTTGAACATCCATGTCAGCATTTTTCCATTTGTGTGTGTACTACATTTTAATGTTTTTACCTCATTTTAGATAATTCCATCATTATTGCCCAGTTGTTATTTAGCCCTAGTTCTCTTTCATTATGCATAAACAAGATTTAATTTTCTTTTGACAATTAACACTCTGGATAAACCTGGCCACTTCATGTGCATCATTCACCTACTTTTATCATCATAAATATCAGAAACAGATAAATTAAAAGTGTATTATTTTTTAAAAAATAAATCTTTCAGACAAAGTAGCTTGTGCTGATCCTGCTGTGTGCCAGCAGGTTTGCAAGCAGGACAGCTGCTCCAATATTGCCTTCCCTACTCTAGTCCTGGAGCTGATGCCTGTGGGGTTGCGTGGTCTCATGCTGTCTGTGATGATGTCTGCCCTGATATCTTCCCTGACATCCATCTTCAATAGCAGCAGCACAATCTTTACAATGGACATTTGGAGGAGGATCAGGAAAAATGCCACTGAGGTGGAGCTAATGATAGTCGGGAGGTAAAATATGTGAACAAGTTTAAGATAAAAACTTATTTGATATGAAATGTTACATTTGCAAATGAAAGAAAAGCATATAGAACATTTTTATCTGTCTTCTAAGGTCTGCCAAGCCAGGGCTAATGAAGATCCAGCTTTACTTCTCTCTTAGCATTGCTGTTGTCTAGATAGTGGGGCGAGGATTCTTCTTCTTCTTCCTCGTTTGCTCAGACGTAGGCACCAGTCTCAACACAAATGTGACAATTCATCTCTCGTTTTCAGCATTGTCATAGAGCTTCTCATATGGGTTGAGGGGGGGAGGAGGGAGGGCTGGGGTCTGGCCAGGTCCTTTGCCTGAAAGGTGGCAACTCTGGAGGACATAATGTGGTGTCTGATGCTCTCTGCTGCAGGCAAATACAGTAGGTCTATTGGGCCAGTTAATAGCTTCTGCAGTGTCTAGCCTGCAAAATCCTGTTTTCTGTCAGAAGATTATAACTTTGGGAGCAGGGACCGATGTGCTATTATTAGTTTATAAGTATTATTTCTTCAATGCCTTTTCTTGTAACTGAATACCACAGCAATAATTTCTTGATCATTTTATTATCTTACTACTAGACTAATGGAGCAGCTTTACACGGTAATAAAGCAAAGTCATAAGGCAGCATCTTTGCTAAAAAAATATAACCTCCTCCTACATTTTATAAGATAAGAATTTAGCATTTGCAATTGCATTTCTCTAACTACTTCAGATGCAACTGTCTGCTACAGGTATTAGCTACATGAAGTAAAATCAGGGTTTTTTTTTTGCCTGATATGATTAGGACACTTCAGAGAAATGCATCACCATATACCATTGATTCATTTGCATTATCTGTTGAGGAACTTTGCCTCCCTAACAGCACTCCTGTAGGCCTCTCGGTTGTGAGCAAGATGGCCTGCTGCTGATGCATCCATTTGCAGATCATCAACAATGTCTTGCAGCCATCTTTGCCTTGGTCTTCCTCTCTTTCTTTCTCCCATTATGTACCCTTCCAAGATGGTCTTCTCTAGATTATCATGACGTTTAATGTGTCTAAAATATTCAAGTTTTCTTGTTTAATCCTCTTTACTAGCCAGCCTTCTTCAATATTAAGTTTTTGTAATATCTTGTAATATGGATATATTTGTTCTTTGTTGTGTCCATGATGTTTGAAGAACTCTTCTGTAGCATTTACATTCAAAGGCATTTATGTGTTTCTCAGCTGTTTTGTTAAGTGTCCAGAGTTGCGATGGGAACGATGCATGCCCTTAAAAATCTTATTTTTATAGTTCTGTCCGTTCCTCTCCACAGCTTCTTTAGTTGTTTTACTTTCTGAAGAGCGATAGATGTCCTCCTTTTAATTTCCCTCATTGCATGTACATTATTAGTTAGTAATGATCCAAGATATTCAAAACTCTCCACCTCTTCCAATTTTTCTTCATTGGTAAATATTTCAGCTGCCTTGTTTGTTTTGTCAGATGTCATCAATTTAGTTTTCTTTGCATTAAAATAGAGGTTTTGGTCTACGCTATTCGTATGGACTGATATAATTAGTTTTTCCATAGTTTATACACATTACTTTATAGAAAAAGCAAAAGGATAGATGGATGTGGAAATCAGCGATACCAGTGCCTGAATGGCATGGACCAGAAAGAAAGAGAGAGGGTTTAAGCTCCTACTGGATTAGGATTTTTTTTTCACAAGCCTGTGGTTCACTTATTAATTCCATACCCATCTTGGATCTACTGATTTGCTGGTAGTGAGATTGGGTATTATCAACATTTGTGAAAACCACCAGAAATGAACACAGAGCTGTCAATTAAATGAAGAAAAGAAACTTTGTTGATGTAAAATTAACCTTAGTTTCATATAAATCAAAGAAAAAAAAGGAAAGAAATGGAAAGGGGCAGCTATACTGAGTTCATGTTGTGAGTATTTGGATGCTTCAGAAATGATCAGATCTATTTCAAGACAGAAAATGGTGGGCTAATAGAATGGTTGTGTCTGGCATTTTTCAGACTGTGTGTCATCATCCTGGTTGGGGTTGGAATTGTATGGATCCCAGTTGTGCAGAGTGTAACTGAGCTCTTCCACTACATTCAAGCCATAACCAGTTTCCTGTCGCCACCGATTTGTGCAGTTTATGTGCTGGCGATATTCTGGAAGAGAACCAATGAAACAGTATGTGAAAAAAACTACTTCATGGTTGGGAAAACAAAGAGCCATTAATCTTCAGCCAAATAATGTTAAATCATTTAGGTTTCTATGTCAGGCATATTTATATCTTGTCTTATTTGCATATTATTTTCGTAGGGTTTTTTTAAATAGATTTCTCAAGGTGAAAATGAAATTATAATACTTTATTGTGTTTGGCAGTTTGTTTATAGCTTTTCTTAACAACTTTATGTTCCACATTTTTATCTGTACAACGAATAAACTGCTAAAGAAACCTACCAAGTTGTAAACTGATACCCAAACTGAGTTTATTTATGGGCCTAGTTGTTTATGACCTTGAAAATTGCCAGTTGCTTTCTTTGAACCTGGCTAACAAGGTATATTCTGACATGTTTCTCATTCCCATATAGTGGGGTCTGCATGAAACTGCCATCTTTGGTCCCCTCTGGGTCCATATTGTAACTTGTTCTCCATCCGACTTGATAAGTAAAGGTAAAATCCCCCTTTCCATGCCACTAAGGCACACTAGGGATACAGTATTAGGCCCGTATTTCCAAGACCATTGGCACATGAAATAATAATTATATCTGGTTAGTTATGATTTGAATTCAAGAACAACACAGAGACAGGGCAGATGAACAAATTGCAACATGCCTTATGGGTGATCAGAAAAGGAGATGGACATATGTTGGTCATGTGATGAGATGAAACAGTCATAGAATCCCAAAATAAGCTATCAAATGGAACACAACAGGCTGAAGAAAAAGAGGCTGACCACATGAAACTCTAAAGAGGACATTATTAAGAGAGGCCAGTTTGGTGGTCATAACATCACCTGATGAGATTGAAAAGTTTGCCAAAAACAGGAATACTTAGCAAACTACCATGTGAGTCTTCCTGTTTAATGGCACTTGAAGGATTAAGTTGATGTAAGTTATGGTTCACCAACCTTGACACTGGCATTTCATCTATGAGTAACTGACTGCCAAATCTGGCAGCATCTTTGTTCCCTGTACTTGTACTTGTACGAACTCCCTGTAACTATGAGCTGTTGCTCTTTGCAGCCGATGCTGTAGAAATGTTGAGGCACAGCATCGTATCAGCGTGGGACCGGGTTATGGTGGCTACTTTTTCAGTCCCAGAGTATAGTTAAAAAGCAGGGGGTGTGCAATGCTTCTTTAGCAGACTCCACCACCATGGGGACTATGGCGACCCCTGCCCCATTGGCCAGGCTAGACCTGTTACTGGGGATACCACAGAGAGGTGGGACAGGGTCTTGGTCAGCTATGGGTCACTAACCCTGACACTGGCATATCAGCTATGGGTCACTGATTGGTTTATTGGCGTCTTCACCCCCCTGTTCCCTGTAATCACTAAAAAAGTGGATTGTTTTAAAAAAAAAGTATATGAATTATAGAAACAGTTTTACCTGCCGGTATTATGCATCAGTTGTTTCATAAATGATGCCAAAGTTTCAAGTGTGCAATATTTGCTTGTAGAGTTTTATTGCCCATGCAGAAATGTTCGATTCTACTTTTTTATTTTGGAATCTGTTTCTTTTTTCAGGGTGCTTTCTGGGGTCTCATGCTTGGCTTGGTCATTGGTCTAATTCGGTTTGCCTGGGAATACTCCTACAAGAACTTCCCTTGTGGAGAGCAAAATAAATCTGATAAGCCAGACATCATTAGCAAAGTCCATTACCTACATTTTGGCATAATTCTGTTTGTGATTGTTTTTGTTGTGGTGATAGTCATCAGTTTGCTGACTGCTCCAATTGATGATGTCCATGTGAGTCAAGATTCTTTTTTTTAATATATTTTATTCCTCAATTTTTTTCTGTGTCTCTTTCTCTCCTTTTTTTTCCCACTTAGAACTGCAAAACTGGACTACTGCTATTTTTACTACTACTACTTCTTCTATCTCCCTGAAACTGTGAACTTAATGTTCTTTGCAGCTGAAGCTGTGAAGATGTTGAGGCACGGCAATATGTCATATTAGGAGTGGATTATTGCAGCTGTTGTTTTTTATTCAGTCCTTGAGTGGAGCTAAAAAACAGGGGATGTGCAATACTTCTTTAGCAGACTCCACTGCCATGGGAACTGTGGTGATCCTAGCCTTGTTAGCCAGGCTAGTCCTACTGGGATGGTAACAGGGTCTAGATCTGGGACAGGGTCTTGGTCAGCTATGGGTCACTGACTGCTAAATTTGACAGCATTTTCACCCACAGAGTTGGATGTAGTCCCATATTCATGCTACTGATGTAAGCTTTTTGGCAGACTCCATCACAATGAGGACCATGGCAAAGCCTTAACCTGACATCTGGCCTGAACAAGCACATCATCCTATTACTAAGATGACCTCGAAGAGATGGTATAAGGTGCTTGGCAAGATCTGACTGACTCGGAGGGATCTGCACTAGTGTAGACACTCATTTGCTGACCAGGTGACCCAGTTTTGATTTCCACTCATGGTGACAATCAGACTGTGGCTCATAAAAAAACTCTCAGAGTTCACTCAGGCTCAAGAAAAAATGGGTACCAGGGTAACACTGTGGGAAGGAAAGGAATATTGCCCTTAGTGACAGACTTCATGCTGATGGCGATACTAGTTGGCAGTTTCTGGTAAAATGCTGACAAGGCAGCAGAGCACTTATGGTTTGACTGCATGCAATGTTGATTCACAGCAGCTACCAACTGGCTCAGATAATTGTTCAATATTTCTGATCCTGAAAGTAAGAGAGTGTTGCCATGCCATCTATTATTTCTTTTCTTTCCTGGCCATTTATTTCACCTTATGGTATTTAAGTCCATATAAAAAAGACTGTCTTCTTTAACTTTTCATTTTTCATTAAGACTAGTAATGATAATGATTTCAATAGTCTAGCAAAAGGGGAATGGGGCCACATTAGGCAGTCCTCAGGGGGAACTGTAATAATAATTGTAAATAGATTAGGAATTATGGTGTGTACCATTATCCATCACACTCTTATGTTAATCCTTTCTGTATTGCAGCTGGAACGTCTTACATACTGGAACCGTTATAGCACCAGAAAAAGAACTGACATCTCAGAAGCGGAGGAGCAGGACACTCTTCAGCCAGAGCCCATGGAAGCACCAAAGCCATATCAGGATGGTAAGAGATTGTGCACGGTTACAGATGTGACATTTGTATTTAAACTATAATGGAGTACCATCATGCCACAGAGGTATTTAGAGGATATAATTTTAGTGTCTATATTTTCTTGAGTTGTTGTCCATATTAGAGGGTGATGTGGTCAGTATCACATCTGGTAGCCATTTCTACAGCTGGGTGACTGGGGCACCTCCGGCTGAACTATCAACCTTCACATTAGGGATGAGTGTATATTATAACAATTGGACTTATTTAAACTGAAAACAAGTTTATTCTGCTCCCTAAAACTTCAGACATTCATTTTCAGAAAGTATAAATTCTCAAAAGATATGTCTTATGTTTGCAATTTGTTTTTGGTATATTTAAGACTTACTGCAAATGTAACAAATCTGTTATAGCAGCTATTTTCAACCATTGTTTTCTGTAACAGTTTGAAACTTGAACTAGACATAAACAGTATACAGAGAGAGTCCCAAAAAAAAACATGACCATTTTAAACTTTTACCTCAGTTGTAATTTAATGTTTCATTCTATCATTTCATCTGAAGTGAACAAGACTCAAACACATCCTCTAACAACAGTTTTCTAAAATGGATCTGCATTAATCTTCCACCACTGTCAATATTTAAGCAGCAGACATTCATAATTTCCTGAAACACATTTTGCAACATTATTATTATTATTATTTCAACTAAAATCAGCTGCCTGATTCTCACTGAGCATAAAGAAATAAGTTACAGGGTTTTCCACAAAAAATGTAAAGCTCATTTAGGTCTTGTTTAATTAACAGTACAGTTTCTTATAATTTGCACTTGAGATTATTGTTGATTAATGGCAGTATTTTGAAAATTTTGAAAAATATCCCCGTATATCGTGAAATGCATCTAAGGATTAAATGTTTTTTTTTTATTTTGATGATTTCCTTTAACACATCCATCAATTTAGATGGGCAGTGAGCCTAAGTAACTTTCCTTACCTCCTTGGGCAGATTTAATAATCAGCTCTCTCATTGTACCACCTGAGGAAGATATCAGTCCCTACTCCATTGATCAGGTTGATGTTATATAATACAGTAGACTGTTTTCAAGACAGCATGTGGAAGGAGAATATGGTTTCACCCAGTTCATGGTTCAGTTGTCCTGATAATGGTGCCATCTTTCTGGCAAAACCAGCACAGTCATCTGATACCTTTAGGTAGGGTAAGATTACATCAGCACTCTTTCAGCCATTACTTAATCTTTACTCTGGGGGTTTCACCCAGCTTCAAGAAAAAAAAATGGGTACCAGGGTTAACGTTCTGGAAAGGATTAGGAATGACATCGCTAGCTGCCGAGTTCATGCAGATGGCGACACTAGTCCGCAGTTTCTGGTCAACCTCTGACTTGGCAGCAGATCACTTTGACCGTATGCAATGACTTCTGGTTCACAACTCTACCTTTACTTAATCTTTAAGAGTATGATATTTTCCTATGTTAAATGAAAGAATAATTCACAAGTTTTTTTTTCATTTCAATTTATGTTTTCAAGATTATGATTCGCTCCCTTGGTACAAGAAGGCCTGCCAGTGGATCTGTGGAATCGAGAAAATGTCTCAAGAACCTCAAATGACAGCAGAGGAGATGCAAGCTCTTGAGGAGAAGCAAACCTCAATTCATGAAAGCAAACGTAGCAGATGGGTTCTGAATGTCAACGCTGTCTTCTTGATGACACTCGCAGCATTCGTATGGGGATTCTATTCATAAATTTATACAATGGTAATTTTTTTATTCGTAGTTTCACTAACATAATGTTGAAGCATGCCATTCTTAAAGATAGAAATGGATACTGCAGTGAACAGAATAATATAAAAAAAAACTTAGCATTTACAGTTCATTCATTCATTCATTTGCATGTCCCTTGTGGAACTTTGCCTCCCTAACAGCACTCCTGTAGGCCTCTCGGTTGTGAGCAAGATGGCCTGCTGCTGATGCATCCATTTGCAGATCATCAACGATGTCTTGCAGCCATCTTCGCCTTGGTCTTCCTCTCTTTCTTTTTCCCATTATGTACCCTTATAAGATGGTTTTCTCTAGATTATCATGATGTTTACAGTACAGTGATTACAGAGTTTACAGTACAGAGATTAAATAACGTCACATTGATTTTTATGTGCTTATACAGATCTCATTTGTTCTTTAAGAAAAAAATGAAATTGTACTAACTAATTTACATATATTTTTCTCCTTATATCTTCTATGAAATTATGACCCTTGAGAAATGTCTTTATGTTGAGAGCAACGTAGAAAATAAATTACCTGGCAGTTGATTTCATCTTTATTTTTAGATTACTCTTCCCTCTTTTTTAAAATTTTGGCAATGAAAGGGTAATGCAACTGCTTTCGTAACTCTTTCTATGAAATCTGAATGCAGTTTATGTAAGTGAATTAGCACGCTTTGTGCTAGATGCACTGAAATACATTATGTCATAATATTTAGACCAAAACCCTTACGCAAACCTGTTTTAATATATTTTTGGCTTTGAAATGTGTTTTATCTAAATGTATGCCAGCATTCCTGAGCAGTTTCCAATTAAATGTACAGTTCCAAACAAGAGTCATTTGTGAAAAAATATCTTTTATTGGTTTCTCAGGCAACACGCAACAGTTTCTAATGCAGTCCTGCAGAACTGAACATAAGAGAGCTTGTATATGTATCGTGATCATCATCATTACCATCATCATCAGGTGCCAAGCCAGCAGGCACTGGTACTCATGCTTGTCCACAGACGTCAGTCTTTGATATTTTCTGTCAGCTGAGTTGGTGACTTTTTATTGTGCCATCATGTCAGACTATGGTTTCTTTTTTTTTTTCTCTTGGTCTTCCCTAAATTCTCTTTCCATTTATTTTTCCTGTTGTTATGATGTTTTCAAGTCAAGTCTCCCCCCCCCCTTTTCATTATATGCCCAATGAATGTTGACTGTCATTTTTCTTATGGATTTAATTAAGTTTCTCTCTACATTTGCTTTTGCTAGACATTCCCTTTTTGTCATCTTAGTTGTCCATGGTACTCTTAACAATCTTCTAAGAAACCACATATCTGTTGCCTCTAGTGATCTTTGTATTCATCTTTTCATTTCATTGAGTAGGATAGGCTCAGTGTAGCATTTTAGAACTGGATTACAGCTGATCCTGAAAATCCCTCAGATTTTCTAAATTCTTCATTGTTTATAAAATAATAATGTTTGTAAAATTCACATTATGCTTTTTTTGATATACAGAAAGTCCATGAATAGAATCTATATCAGATGAAAAGTATATTAATACACTGATTAAACTAGAATATCGGAGATACAGAGAAGATATTGAAATAAACAGCACCAGCTATATACATCTTACATCCTTCCTGTGCCATCACATAGGGCTCGCATGGTAGTTCACCAAGTTTTCCTGTTTTCAGTGAGCTTTTCAACCTCTGCAAGGGATTTTATGCCTACTAATTTGACCTCTCTTAACAGTGTTCTCTTTTTCTGCTGCTTGTTACCAGCTATATAGTCAGTCAGTCATTTGCATGTCCCCTGTGGAACTTTGCCTCCCTAACAGCTCTCCTGTAGGCCTCTTTGTTATAAGCAAAATGGCCTGCTGCTGATGTGTCCATTCACAAATCATCACTGATGTCTTGCAGCCATCTTTGCCTTGGTCTTCCTCTCTCATTTTTTTCCATTAACCAACTATATAACAGAAACTATATTCCATTTTTTTATTTTAAAAAAAAAAAGAAAGAAAGTAGAAAGGGAAAAGGAAAATGAAATACTCATAGAGGAATTACAAGCAGAAGATGTATGTTTTTTTTACAATATAACAATGATTCCAGCTTTTAGTAATGAAGGATTGCTACAGCAACATGTTTATAATAAAATATAGAAGAGAATTTAATTTTTACATCATGTTGATGTTGATGTAGATTATGCATGTGAATGCTGGAAAACAATAAAGAAATAGACTCTTTCGAAAACAAATGCCTAAGGAAAATACTCAGCATAAAGTGGAGCGAATTCAGGAACAATGCAGAGATAAGACAGATGAGCAAACAGCACCCTGTTTCATGGGTGATCAGAAAAAGAAGATGGACATATGTCGGTCACGTGATAAGAGGAAACAGGCAGAGAATCCCAAAACAAGCTATCAAGTAGAACACAACAGGCCAAAGAAAAAGAAGTCAGCCACATGAAGCTCTAAAGAGGACATTATTAAGAGAGACTAGTTTAGTGGACATAACATCCCTTGATGAGATTGAAAAGCTTGCTGAAGACAGGAAGGCATGGCAAACTACCATGTGATGTTTAATGGCATGGGAAGGATGTAAGATGTAAGACCCATATGCTAGAATCAGGGCTGGCAAACCATAGATGACCAAGACCTTGTCCCACCTTTCAGTTGGTACTCCAGTACCAGTCATAGCCTGGCAAATGGGGCAGGGATCACCATATTCTCCATGGTGGTGGAGTCTGCTAAAGAAGTACTGAACACTCCTCACTTTTTAGTTCCACTCTGGGACTGAAGAAATAGCTGTCCTAACCCACTCCCAGGCCAACACGATGCTGTGCCTAAACACTCTCACAGCATCGGCTGCAAAGAGCACCAGCTCACAGTTCCAGGGAGACTGAAGAAGAAGAAGAAGAAGACGAAAAAAGAGGACTGAGCCAAAAGTCCTTACATCCATTTCCCCAGACACTGATCAACAAAGTAGTTTTTGAAAGTAATCATCTCTCAGTACACTCATTTTACAGAGCTCATACAAATTCTATCCACTTCTCACAGTCTCCAGCCTGTTTATGTATAAGTACCACAGCTGCGCAGTGTGATGCCTTTTTCTTGAATAATTTGGACATAAATATGATATATAAGACTAAAAATATAAATATACACAAAGCAACTGCAATAAAGTCATGATAACAAAATGTTAAAACTATTTAAAATACAAGAAGAAACAGCTTTATTGTGTAATGAGCACACAGCAGTAACGTTTCAGTTTATACCTTAATCAAACAAAAATGTACAGGACATTTCTTTGGCCTCTGTGTTTTTTTTATGTAACCTGATGCCTGTCTCAGCTTTAAAGGTGCCTGGGAGATTTGTTTATCTCAAACCTGCTGTTCTCTTGGTGGTGTAATACTGATCCTTTGGTTTGTGAGGCCAGATATCAGCCTCTGAAATCAGAGGCACACCTCAATAAAATGTACACTGTACTTGTCTGTGTATTACATGGAAAAAAAAAGTTCATGTAAAACTGGTCCATTTATACATGAGGAATATGTTCAAAATGATGGCAGTGAAAACAAAAGAGCCCTGGAGACACACACACATGCACACACTTCTGGGTATCATGGTTAACTAATCTGAAATTAGAAATAACAGAAGAAGAGTTAATTAATCTGAAATTAGAAATAACAGATGATAACAGGGTCTGTGAATATTTTCTAAAGCTGAAGGAGACCAAGAACATTTGTTTTGTTCAGATGTCTTGAACAGTGTTTCTCAACTGAGACCCATGGGGACCATAGGATAACTGAAAGGGCCACAGGTGAAAAAAAAGGTTGAGAAACAGTGGACTAGAACAGTGCACATAACGAGAAATGGAAAGGTCCTACACAGTTATGTAAGTAAAGATACCTGTAGGCAGACCCAGTGAGATGGGGGTTCAGCCGTTGTGTCGCTCCAGGGCCTGGAGGATTTTAAGAGTGGGTTCAGGGGGCTTCTTTAGGGAACCTATAGTGGATGAAAACAGATAAGGAGGGGGGGGGTTTGCACTGCAGGTATTTCTTGCTCAAAAATGTTAACTATTGACAGAATGGGCCAGGAATGAATGTAACGTGAGTTAAAGAAGAGGGATGGTTGCATCACCGAGATACTGATTTTATTTTTCAATTATAATTAAATTTCAATTCATCCATATTCAGCCAGAATTGTTTTGTTTTTATCCTTAATTTGTTTCTAGCTTTGCTCAGTAAAGCTAAAACTTTGATGTTCTGGATGTGGTTACTGTTTGTCTATACTTTCCACCTTTTGTTTTGAACTTTTCTTAAATTGATTTTCAGTCCATTACACGTATTTTACTGAATGGCAGAACGCTAAAGCACATATCAGCTGAATAATGTTTGATAGTGATCATAAAGTTTTATAAGAAATTCAATATGCAGGCAATATAACATCATATCTTCTTCTGATCTTCCTCAAACTGACAACTGTTGCTCTTTGCTGCTGATGCAGTGATGTTTTGTTTTTTTTTAATTAAAAAAAATTAATAAATCTTTATTTCCAACAAAATTTTAACAAATTTTTTGGCTGCTTACAACCAACGGATACTAAAATTACTAAAATCAATTTTCACCAGTCACAGATTGCATGAATGAAGACTTGCAGGAGAACTCATAAAATTTAATTGATGTGGTTATCTCCCCTGTCTTTAACGCTGCTGGGATAAAACATTCCGCCCCAGTCACCCAGCTGTAGAAATGGGTACCCGACTTCTTCTGGAGTTGGGGAAGGAAAGGCGGCCAGGCTTGATACTGACCATATCACCCTCTAGTGTGCTGACAGGTCAAGGAAAATATGGGCACTAACACCATATCCCTATGTGCCTCTAAGGCATGAGAGGATTACCTTTACCTTTTTTTTTTTTTACCTTTCAAAAAAAAACAAAAAACTACGCGTACGTTCCAACTCCGCAGACTACTTTCTCTTCTTATCTTATATCTTTTATCCTTCCCGTGCCGTTAAACGTCAGATAGGGCTCGCAAAGAAGTTCGCCAATTTTTCCTGTCTTCGGCGAGTCTTTCAACCTCATCAAAGGATTTTATGCCTGTTAATTTGGCCTCTCTTAACAATGACCTCTTCAGAGTTTCACGCGGTCTGCCTCTTTTAGACTACTCTTTAAACAACTGTAAATAACTATATATATATATATATATATATATTATATATATATATATATATATATATATATATATTTATATATATCATGGGTGATCAGAAAAAAGATCAGATGGACATATGTCGGCCATGTGATGAGAAGAAACAGTCAGAGAATCCCAAAACAAACTATCAAGTGGAATAAATACAGGCCCAAGAAAAAGAGGTCGACCGCGTGAAACTCTAAAGAGGGCATTGTTTAAAGAGAGGCCAAATTAGCAGGCATAAAATCCCTTGATGAGGTTGAAAAGCTCGCCGAAAACTGGATAACTTGGCGAACTACCATGCGAGCCTTATGTAACGTTTAACTGCACGGGAAGGATGTAAGATGTATGTAAGATATATATATATATAAGGTCCACGTGTATAGCACGGGAGATGGGAGGAGCATTGATAAGGTCCACGTGTATAGCACAGGAGATGGGAGGCGCATTGATAAGGTCCACGTGGGTAGCACGGGAGATGGGAGGCGCATTGATAAGGTACACGTGGACGGTGAGGGGTAAAGGGGCGGCAGGTGACATCAAAACCAGTAGAGGAAAAAAATGTTAAGGGGGCGGCAGGTGACATCAAAATCAGTCGAGGAAAAAAAATGTTAAGGGGGCGGCAGGTGACATCAAACTCAGTCGAGGAAAAAAATGTTAAGGGGGCGGCAGGTGGCATCAAAACCAGTCGAGGAAAAAAAATGTTAAGGGGGCGGCAGGTGGCATCAAAACCAGTCGAGGAAAAAAAATGTTAAGGGGGCGGCAGGTTGCATCACAATCAGTCGAGGAAAAAAAATGTTAAAGGAGGGGGGAGGCAGGTGGCATCAAAACCAGTCGAGGAAAAAAATGTTAAGGGGGCGTTAGTGACGTCAACTGCCAAGTAAGAGGGAAGCAGGCTGTAAAAAAAAAATGGGGAATAACTGAACTAGACCATACACGGGCTCTACTGAAGGTGATAAAAACTTTTTTCTAAGGAAAGGAAATGAAGGAGAGAAAACGACTACCATCATGAATCCTCAGATCAGAACTAACCCCAAGTCCTGTGGTATCTGTAAAATAGTACGTACCGACTGTGCCTGCTTCTACTCTCTCTCTCTCTCTCTCTCTCTCTCTCTCTCTCTCTCTATCTATCTCTCTCTCTCTCTCTCTCTCTAATTTCTCTGAGTGTTGTACTTCCTTTGTATTATATCTCCTTAGTACTATCTGGTGTACCTACGACATACAGTCTAGGTTTCACTCTTTCAAAACAGTTTGAGCTCCATCTCTTTCGTCGTCTGTCTTCTTTGTCTGTTTATTACACACTCACAGACTAGCTTCCCAGGAAGAGACAATCTCTCTGTGACAAACAGCACAGTAGCAGCAAGGTTAGTTATAATGGCTTTATTTGTGCATAGGGTGACAATGGCGATGACGATGAGTGGAAAATACAGTGTCAGTAATATTCCAAGAAACGTGACATGACGATAACTCCAATTCAAGACAACATTTAATATTTGTATTATATATCTATATTATATATCTATTAGGTTATATATAATATTATATATTTATATATAATAACTTGTTCTGATATTATATATCTATATATTATATATTATAATACTTGTATTCCAGGCATCTACAGATGTCGAAGGACTTCAACGCCAATAGAATTCTACAACATACTAAGTTTCCCTATTCTACATTACACACACACACACACACACACTCACACACACAAAACTACATCCTACCCTGACGAAACTAAGACACAGACTGACTACCAAATGTCTAACTTTAGTTTGGTTGATCATCTGATCACTCTTTCATTCTCCGAGCTCTGTGTCCAGTCCCTGATATACAAGCAACTGAGTTAAGGAATAATGAAACGTAAACATTTAGTTACCAAATCTGTGGGACATAACCTTGTTTTTCTCAGTTTTTTTCAATTCCAAGATGACTTTAACTCTCTATCTTCCAATAAATAAATAAAAATAAAATCCCTTTACTATTATATCTGTGGGCTGCTACACCTTGTCCCGCTGCGGTTCTCGACTGAGTTCCCTAAGAGTCTGCTTCTTTGATTCCGCTAGGAAGTATGAAACATCACAGTATGTCTTACGTTCATATTGTCTGCCAAGAGTTTTAATAGCAATTAAAAGGAAATGATAAATAGCAACATTAGCAATGGCATATGTGATGATGTGCGGCCTCTTATTATTGTCCGAAATAATTTCGATCCCTTATCTGAACTGTTCTGACTTTTTTATGTCCGTCTTTCCTTACGAGTAAGACACAACACAAAGAGCTAAGCGTTCAACTTTTCATTTATTTTTCGTATTTTTAATTTGCTGTATTGTTTTTGTATGCAGTGTTTGATAAAGGCATTTGCCGAAATATAGGATTGTTCTTCATTTATGCTTGCTCATATATTTTTGGCCACTCGTTTCTGTCCACTTGATTCACGATTTCTATTATTTGTAAAACTGAACCATACACTGCTACCTTTATGCAACCTGAATATTTCAACCCACAATCTCTGCTGACGGCGTGACAAATGAGTTTATACAGAATGCGTTTACATCCTCATTACAGTGGAACAAATGTATGCTCTGTACAATTTCCCGTCGCTGTATATATATATATATCTCACATCTTCTAGTTTCAAGCCACATCTTTCAGCAGACGTATTAACTGCCGGGTCCAGCAATGGCAGAAGAATATCTTCATTATGGCGACTGGATTATTATTGCTGGTTATTTTGTGGCTGTCACACTAGTTGGCGTTTTGGTGAGATAAACTTTTTTGTTGTTGTTTTGCTTTGTTATTTTTTTTTTCTTTCATGTTGCTTATTTATTTGAGAGCATTCATGAAAAAAAAAATTACAGAGAATGAAGGCCTACTTGGAATATAATACACGTATAATATAATTTACGACAGCATCTGGTAAATATTTTCTGTGGCGCCTGAGTGCATATATTTTCATGAAGCAGAAAGTAGCAGATGCAGGATTTACTGTATTTGGTGACAGTTTGTAGAAGTTATTTACTTGCTTCACAGCTGCCTCGTAAGAATTCACAGACTATTACAGTGTATTTCATCTCTCTGTTGCATCAACTGCAATTATTTTTCACTAAATCTTTCTGCTTTATTTCAAACCTCATGAGTTCTAAAACAAGAATACGGTATTATGCAGGATCAAGTAGTCTCTAAATACGGTGAGTTCTGCGTGAACAGGTGAATAACAGAAGAAGACGGAGAAATACAGCAGACTCAGTTAACCTATCTAGCGACAAGAAGGAAAACTTTTCTGTAGCGATAGAGGTTCTACTCGTAGTCGGCAAAGCAGAGATTCGGTGACACGCTATGTCAGTGCTTTGCTTCTGCAGAACACCGCTGTTCAGAGTGAAACTGCAGTTTAGAATTTCAGTTCTTATAGAGATGAGTTTCCTACGCCACAACAACAACAGGGTATGACTTTTCTCTAAGAGCTAAGATCCACTAAAACTTTTTTTTGGGACAAAATAAAGTCACAAATACGGTCTATGTCCCCCCCCCCCCTCCCCCAAATGCTTAATATGTACTGCGCCTCTGACGGTCTATGCTCGCTGGGAAGACCTTCATTATTGGTGTACTGAGACTGGACAAGATAAATATGTTACTGCAGAATGAAGGAACTTTAGGTAAAATAAGTGAAGAAAGGATAAACTCCCTCTGCGAACGAAAGCGACGAAGAATCGACCACCCCCCCCCCCCCCAACCGACTGGGGTAAACAGTACACATACTTTTCGTTGATCAAACGGGCATCTAAGCAGTATTGGTAAACAGGATCACATCTACCGATAGTCGAACACGAGCATTTGTGGCAACAACAACAACAACAACAACAACAACAACAACAACAACAACAACAAAATGGGAAACGTGGGATGTCCTGAAAACAAAAATTCTAAAATTAAAATAATTTGTTAAACAGTTTCATTTATTGCATATCTCATTTACTGGGAAAAGGATTCAAACTGAATTGATTTCTCTCTTTTCTGTGGCCATTTAAAAAATAGTTAATGTGACACAGAATGCTAAATTAATATGTATATAATTACTCCAGATGCAAGTTGTATTGAACAACTGGTACTATTTTCAACATTTGCTAATACACATCGAAGTGATCAAAACGCCATCTCCTCCTGTTATAATAAATTCAGCTGTTATCTCATCACATCCTGGTGATTTACCATTTTTCAGATCCTTTATTGCCCATAAAACTTCTTCAAATATCGGTTCGGGTTCTTTCTCCTCCAATAATAATTCACACTGTTGATTTCTGCTTTCACAGTCGATTGTTTCATACATTCCTCTGCAATATTCCGTCCATCTTTCTAGAATTTCCTCTGTCTCTGTCAAGGTATTCCCCATCTCGTCACAAATTACATTTAGCTTAGGTGTGACATTTCTCGTCAATGTTTTCGTTTCTTTGAACATTTCACTATCTCTTCCACACTTTTGATGTCCTTCTATTCTTTCACAACAATCTTGTATGTATTTTTTTTTTTGGGCCTTTCTTACGTTTCTTCTTACTTCTTTTATTAAAGATTTATATTCTTCTTTGTTCCGATTTCATGGGAAATGAACAAGAACAGGGATAAGAAGCAAACTGTAGTCGGACCAGGAAAAAGTTAGCACGCACGCGCGGGCGCGCGCACTCACACACACATACACACAAAATGAACACAGCACGCAAATCTGGTCCCATTTTTTAAAAAATGTGTTTTCATTACACACACACCCACAAATTTACATATGTCTGCTACTAAGTCAACACAATAGAAATGAAATCAACGCGATGTACAGATTCGCAAACAAATTTTTACTCTTTCGAAGCTCTTCTTCTAAACGTCCACCAGTCTAACCTCATTAATATCATTTATTTATTATTTTGTTTGTATGCAACGACTCTATCTCCATTTTAAAAAAAAAGAACAGTGTTACTGAACAGATAGAGAAGCATCGAAATTGGACGGATAAAAATGGATTACGATCCTGGAACGTCAAAAATATTATGGAAAGACAATATAGAAGAGGATATAAAAGAAACTGGTGCTGAAAGATTAGGAATAGAGAGAAATGGAGGTGAACTTTATCCGCAGTAATGAGCCTTAATTGGTCGGAATGCTGATGAGAAGAAGCCGGGCTTGATCTGAATGCGACCGGTTTTGAAGGTCAAGTACTCGATCCTTCGCAGCTTTTCCTTTTTTTCTAAAGGCAGCAATTTAGCCGAGCTCCCGATATTAAAGAATGTGAAGCGGGTTGTAAGAGGGCTGACATTTGCAAGAAACAGTGATTTCCTTAACAACGAGACATTATCAGTAAAACCTCAGTCATGCACAACCATGAACATTTATTAAGCAAGATCAAAAACATGCTTTTTTTTAAACATTGAAGAAGAAGAAGACGATTATTTTTTCAAAGGCCGTTTTTTTCCCCTTTAAATTACTGTTACAAGTGGATTGGTACGTGACGTGAATACAATGTTACACATTGTTACAGACACGCTGTTAGTGTGATTAGTTTTGTAGTGGAACAAAGACAATCAAAGAGAAGTATGAAATCTGAGGAGGGAAAAAAGAGGGGAGGGGGGAGGCTGCGCAAGTAATCTTTCCGTCTGTAACAACTATAGTCTGCCTAGTTTTCTTAGAAGAGCGGATTGCAAATAAGTTTCTTTGGATGTTTCTATCTGCTTGTTTTGTCTTCTCGTTGTCCTCAACAAAGGCAATTTTGTCGAAATATTGGGCTGTTGTTGTTGCATTTCATAACCATTTCATTGCTTATACTTCTTATTACTAATTTTCCTTCCTTTCTGTCCCTGTCTGTTTCCGTAATAATGTACTATACATTTCCGTCTAATTTGTTCGAGCAAGGATAGATCACAAGGTCTGTACGCGAGCAAGGATAGGGCACGAGGTCTGTACGCGAGCAAGGATAGGTCACAAGGTCTGTACGAGAGAATCCTAGTTAGTCTGATGTAGGTCTGGATAATCATGCGATACTTGTAAACATTTTTTTCTGCTTCCGGGTACTAGATTGACTGATTGACCGACTGATCTATTGATTGATTGATCTATCTCAGGAGGTAGCGTCATTGCAGTCAGGACACTCGCATCAAGGCCGACCCTAGGAATTTTGCCTTTCCGTGCAACGTCATAATTGGCGGCCACGCCCAGTTCTCAAATTAACACTTAATTATTTTAAAACTGATTATGTTATGTAAGCTTCAAAATGTTCGACCGCCAATTTTATATAGTAATAAAAATTAATGGCTCGTATGGTCGTTTGTCAAGATTTTCTGTTTTCAGTGAGCTTTTCAACCTCATCAGGTGATGTTATTCCCACTAAAATGGTCTCTCTTAACAGTGTCCTCTTTAGAGTTTCACGTGGTCAACCTCTTTTTCTTCGGCTTTTTTGTGTTCCACTTGATAGCTTGTTTTGGATTCTCTGGTTGTTTCTTCTCAGCACATGACCGACTTGTGTCCATCTTCTTTTTCTAATCACCCATGAGACAGGTTGTTGTTTGCTCATCTGTACTATCTCTGCGTTGTTCTTGAATTCGTTCCACATAATACCGAGTATTTTTCTGAGGCATTTGTTTTCAAAAGGAGTCTAATTTCTTTAGTTGTTTTTCAGCTTTCACATAATTAGCGACATAATTAATGATGCTATATTCATGTCCATGGCATGTTACAATTTATTGCACATGAACAAAAAGGCACCGCACAGGCGATTTTGTCATTTTTAAAATAAGAATCCAAGATGCAGCAGTTCTCTGTTGAGTTAGTATTTTTAAAAAAATATTTGAAAAATAACATTGAAAATTCAGTGATGGTCTGAATTTTGTCAAACTATACATTTATTGCAAAATGAGAAACAATTAAAAGAAATTAATGTAGACCTAATACATCATCAAAATGCTCATCAAGTGTAGAAGGAAGATATTTTAAACCACAAACAATGACTCGTGCATGATTCAGTTTTTAGCATACATGACTCCATGTTGTTCGCACCTCATTTGTTTGAAGTAAATACTTGTATGCATCGTTTAGAAAGAAACTTCTCTTGCTTTCATATTCACAAAATCAGAAAGTGGTCAATATGGTCTAAGTTTTGATAGCATTTCATGGCAATTGAAAGTATAGCAAATCCTTCCATTTGAATTTTGGCCAGTGTTGAGCGTAAATAATTTTATAAGCATAGTGCCATATAACAAGACAATACAACAATTTAAAATCTCTGACTTTAAGGGGAATTCTTGTCATTTTTATCATTTCGCATTAATTTTTTAACCTGTTGGCTCTGCTCTCTTACGTATCTGTTGGGCCCGATAAACATCTGATGTGTTGGACTTTTCTTCTTTAGTTGTCCTTAGCAATTTTACCACAAGGCCAACGTAAGATAAGCACGTATAAATGAATGTACATACAACAGTATAATGCTTCGGCTTTTGTTTGTGCATGTGGCCCTTGACAAAGATATTTGCGTTTGACTTTCTTTTTTTTCCATACAATTTCTTTTCATGCCAGAATTTTCATTCTGAAAATTAAGTCTACTGCGGTAAGCGCTCTGCCTAATATCCTGCAACGGTAAAGATAGTCCCATAGAAAATGCCGTAGGGGATGAAGCGTTAGATACCTCATTATGCTGGGCGTATGAGGTAGGGTGTACAGTTCCTTTCCTCCCTGCCTTTCCTTCCCAGATTTTCTCTGGTACCCATTTTACGAAGCTGGGTCGACCTCAGGACCTTATTGCTCGGAAAAAAAAATCCCCGCTCAGCTGGGGATTCGAATCCTCGACCATTCGGTTGCTAGACGAGTGCTCTAACCACTAAGCTAGCACTTAAAGAAGGGGGGGGGGGAAATCGATACCTCACAAAAGATCAAACGAGCATCTTTCGATCCGATCCCCAGTGGTCATTTTCCAGCGCACATTCATAAATTTGTCCACCTCTGCATCAACTCTGAAGATCTTCGTATTTGCAGCCACAGAAAGATAAGCAAACACAACAACTTCGACTTTCGTCCTGACTAATTTTATGAATAATTTACTCTCTCCAGTCTTCATGCAGAAACCGAGGCAGTGTTGGCGGCTACTTCTTGGCGGGGCGAAGCATGAATTGGATTCCTGTAAGCAATATTCTTTGTCCCGTTTTATTGTTACGGCAAAATTTGATTGTTATCTTTATATGTGATTAATATTGTGGGCCGGCCGTCTTAACAGGGTTGTAAGCCCTGGGAAAAGCAATGCACTGGCGCCACTATCCATCTATTCACAGAAATGAAAATATTATACTAACAATATTTGAAATCATAGGGCCCCTGGGCAACTTCCCAGGGTAACCATGCACCAAGACGGTACTGAGTGGACCCCTAGCAACATCCCTACAACAACCATGCCGTAGACACTGGGGGCACCCGTGAAGAATTTTGTAAGGTGATGCAAAAACTGTTCCGCCCCCCCCCCCCCCAAAAAAAAAAATTCCAACTTACCCTGTTGATCAGTCATTCTGTTTTCATCCACCACGCCTCCATTCCCCTTTGTAATAAGGGTACCCTTCCGGCACCGTCCCACGCACATCTTAAGGAAAGAGCAAAGGATAGATAATTATGACTAACGTCTGATTGGCATGGACGGGGGGGGGGGGGGGGGGGGGGGGGGAGAGAGAGAGAGAGAGAGAGAGCCTTTCAAACTTTTCTTTAAATCAAGGACCTCAGAACACTGTACTGGCTGAACATCCCCGCCCTCTTGGACGTGATGGACACATGAGGGAAAGAGAGGGACCAACCAAAGACAACCTGGCAAAAACAGAGGTGAACATAATATTACACAATTGGGGCACCATACAAAGACTTCCCAAACCGTCAGAAGTGCTGCTCTACGAGACACTTCACTGTAAAGAATTCGCTAGCTAATTAACTTCATACCAACCGATAAAAATAAACCTGTCGACTTCGGACTGTAAAGAATCTAGCATTTCTGAAACTTGCATCTGTCTTCAGTCTGCAATTAATATGCTAATGAGACTTTGACAATAAACAGACGTACGGCAGCAGTTGTTTATGTTGGTGAAGGATGCACAATATACACGGAAAAAAAAAAGTGAATAGATGTTCTCAGGCCGCTGCAGAACAAGAAGAAGTAGTTAAAATCTTCAGGAAAAGACAATTAAAACTATTTGGATATATCATGAGAGAACTAGTGGTATTAAGGAACCTGATAACTATTATTTTGGACACATTAAACGTCGTGATAATTTAGAGAAGACCGTCTTGGAAGGGTACTTAATGGGGAAAAGAAAGGGGAAGCCCAAGGCGAAGATAGCTACAAGACATCGTTGATAATCTGCAAATGGATGCATCAGCAGCAGGGCATCTTGCGTACAACCGAGAGACCTACAGGAGTGCTGTTAGGAAGGTAAAGTTCCGCAAAGGAGATGCAAATGACTGACTGTCTTACTGATAACTGTTTATAAAATTCCAAGAAAAAGAAAAAAAAAGCTAACCGGACTGACCATATGGGATGAGGAAAGAAATCCAATATAACTGGCAGGGAAAAAAAACAGACATCATATAGAATGAAAGTCGTGATCGCTAGTGTTTATGTTACGGTACATAATGAATGGATGAACTTCAACACCGTCATCAAACATCAGCTCATTGTAACTACCAGTTTGCATTACATTGTTTATCGCCTTCACAGAGTCTGCATTACCACCATTTTTAGACTATTATCACGTGAGTATGTATTACATCAATTTTAAAGATCATTCATTGCTGAGTATGCATTATATTGATCTAAAACACAGTTACATGAGTATTTACAACATTGATTTAAAACATCATTGCATTATATCAGTGTAATTAACACACATGTAATTGTGTTTTAAATCGACGTAATACACACACACGTTAAGGGCCGGTCATTAATTTCAAGCATATGTTTATTTTGATTGCCGTACTAAAACTGTAAATAAATGTAATGTAGAATCTTGATTAAATTGCCTTCTCAGGCAGTCCTCTATGCAGCCGGGGCATAAACAACACCAACTGTTCATCACAATAAGTGTAAAAATCACGTGCTGTAGCATCGTCCTAGACAAAATGTTAGAGCATTTTTAAAAGTATCAGCGTGACCCAGCGGGTAATTAAATCATGCTGATTTGTGCTGCACGTGCAAGAGGCATCCTTAGTGAACATTTCTCACCTTCCAATCATTTTTTATTAACGTGGTTTAGAGGTATTTTTGTCATTTGCCACAGCGAAGGCGTTTGAACACCTTTGAGCATCATCGGGTCATAGCCTTGGTTGAAACCGGTTTATCTGACCGTGAAGTTGCACAGCTTTCAAGGATGTCCCATTCTACCATCCAAAGGCATTTGGAGCGATTTCGCGCAACCGGAGGAGTGGAAGACAGGCATCGTTCAGGCCGACCTCGTTGCACGAGTAGACAAGACGACAGATACCTGCCTCTGTCAACACTTCACAACCGGACAGTAACGTCTTCCACTCTCAGAAATCAGCTAATGAATACGACAAACGTCAATGTTAGCGGCAGAACAATTCGCAGGCGTTTAAGAGAATCGGGGCTGGCTTCACGACCAGCAATAAGAATATCTCTTACTCCAGCTCACCGCAGAGCTAGAGTTGCCTGGTGCCGGCAGCACATCCGTTGGACTAGGTGCCAGTGGGGTGAAATTCCAGCTTCAGTATGTCCTTCAATGATGGCAGAATCCGTGTTTGAAGAAGGCCAGGGGAACGGTTCCATGACGACACTATCCAAGAGGTGGATCGTTACGGAGGGAGATCAATCATGGTCTGGAGTGGCATCAGCAGGCACGGCAGGACTCCCCTCCATGTCATTCATGGCACCCTAATCGCCAAGCGATACCTGAATGAAATTCTGCAACCCATTGTCCAGTCTACCTTGCAAGCCATGGGTGCAGGGGCAATCCTACAAGGCGATAACGAGAGACCACATCGAGGTCGTGTCGTAGGAGATTTTCTTCAACAGTAAAGGATCATCAGAATCGATTAGCCAGCTCGGTCGCCCATTGAGTACATTTGAGATGTCATAGGTAGACCGGATTCGACAAATCATCTCCATATGTTGATGTCACCCAGCTGACTCTTTTCCTTCAACAAGAGTGGCAGGCCATTCCACAGAATGTCCTAACAACCCTGGTTAACTCGATGAGGCTACGGTGCCTCGAATATCTGGCAGCGAACGGTGGCCACATGCGATACTGACATGTTTGTTGTTTGAATACCACTCTTGTGAATTTTTGGTCGAGGGGTGAGTGATTTTGCCAGCTTGCTGTATGTGTATTCCTATTCCGATTTGCAAATGAAGTGATTGAATTTGTTCAGTTTTAAATGCTGTTTTCTGTGGTATTGATGGCTTATTTGGTTGATTCATTTTTTGTAAGAATTGAAAAACCGGCCCTTAACTTATGTTCAGTAGTATATTACAAATCATTTAGACATCATTACATGAAACATGGATTTCATACACTATTACATGAGTATGTACACTGTATTACATCAATGTAAAACATCACATCCCTTTTCCCACAGGTCGGTGCATCTTTATTTGCCAGCAACATTGGCTCAATTCACTTCATAGCACTAGCAGGCGCAGCAGCTTCAAGTGGGATAGGCATTATTGTGTTTGAGCTGAGTGTACGTGTTATTTGTGTGTAAACGTGTCATGTTCAATGCCCTGTTTGTGTGTAAATGTTGCATGCTCAGTGATTTGTTTGCATGTAAATGTTATGTTAAATTCAAGAACAACGTAGAGATAAGGCAGATGAATGA
This sequence comes from Achatina immaculata, assembly GCA_009760885.1. Classification (NCBI taxonomy): domain Eukaryota; kingdom Metazoa; phylum Mollusca; class Gastropoda; order Stylommatophora; family Achatinidae; genus Lissachatina; species Lissachatina immaculata. Next base: position 19,725,755 of record CM019693.1, on the reverse strand, counting down.
ACAACAATCTATCTCATGGGTGATCAGAAAAAGGAAATGGATATATTTCAGTCACGTGATGTGAAGTAACAATCAGAGAATCCCAAAACAAACTATCAGGTGGAGCACAACAGGCCGAAGAAAAAGACGTCGACCACGTGAAACTTTAGAGGGGACATTGTTAAGAGAGGCCAAAGTAGCAGGCATACAATCCCTTGATGAGGTCGAAAAGCTCGCATAAAACAGGAAAACTTGGCTAACTACCATGAGAGCCCTATTTAACGGCACGGGAAGGATTTAAGATATAAGAAATGTTATGTTCAGTGCCTTATTTATGTGTAAAACATGTTAGGTTCAGTAGTTTGTTTGTGTGTACTTGTGCTATGTTCACAGCCTTGTTTATGTGTAAACATCATTTTTCAGTAGCTTGGAACTTACTTTATTAATTTTTTAAAAATATTTTTATTTCACTTTCTTTGCATACTGATATTTATTGACAGCATCTGTTCAGTGCTGTTTTTGTTTTTGTAGAAATATTGTTCATACTGTCAGATTTAAATGTTTCTATTTCCTGAATATCAGCTAAATGAAAAAAAAGTATCAAGAAATTAATTGTTTACCCTCCTCCCTATTTTATTGACTGTTGATGTGGAAGATTCAGCGATATTTTTTAAATTTGGTCACCCATCTTTAAGGTTTTTCTCTGTATGTTTCAAGATAATAAGGTGCCAGTCTCAGTGTGTTTACTGGTGTATCGTTTTGTGCAGATGTCTCACAACCATGTTGATCATGCTGTATTATTAAATCATCATCATCATCATCGCCATCATCATCGCCTTTCAATCCCTTGAGAGCATATGCCACGGATAAAGGCTCTCCAGTCATCCATGTTCTTTTAATTATTCTCTGCTTCCTTCCATGTGTATCCCTTGTCTCTGAGCACTGCCATAATTTCTCTTTTCCAAGTAAGTCTAGGTCTTCCTTGTTTTCTGTTTCCTCGAGGATTCCATTGTCAGTGCCTTGTATTATTACCTAATGGTCAGGCAATTCTTTCCACAGCTTATGTGTTCTATCCATGAGCCTGTTTTCCTAGCATTAATCCATGAGTGCCTGTATATGTGGCAGGTGCAGCAGTGCCAGAGTGAAGTAAATATAACTGGCAGAATGATGTAAATATAACTGTAGTATAATGATGAAAATATGACTATGATATAATGATGGAAATATGACTATGGTATAATGATGAAAATATGACTATGATGTAATGATGAAAATATGACTATGATATAATGATGAAAATATGACTATGATATAATGATGGAAATATGACTATGGTATAATGATGAAAAAATGACTATGGTATAATGATGGAAATATGACTATGGTATAATGATGGAAATATGACTGTGTTAGGGTAATAGAAATACGACTGTGGTTTAGTGATGGCATAGTTATTATTGAGAGGAGATCACCAACTGAGCTGATGGCCTGCATGAAGGATCGGGTACTCTGGGGGAGCATAATAAAAGTGCCAGCCGGCACGGTACCTGATGATGATGATGATCAAAGCTAATGAACCAGGATTGGCCAAGACCCTCTCCGACCTCTGTGTGACCTTCCTAAAAAACAGACTCACTGCAAAAGGAGTGGTTCATCTGCTGATGGTGTTTGCTGAAGAGCGCACTGTGCCCCAACATCCTCACTGCATCAGCTGCAAGGAACACCAGTCTGCAGCTCCAGGGAGATTGAAGAAGAAGAAGAAGAAGCAGAGAAGAAGAAGAAGAAGAGTTCACTTTCTAGGTCCAGTCTTGGTCTTTCAAGCTAGTAACCACAGGCCAAGCACTGATCAAGATGATGCTGGTGTTCAGAACCTTCACAGTGTCAGCTGCTAAGAACATCCTGCGTGCAGTTCTAGAGAAATTAGACAGCAGGAACAGTTAGTTTACATTTGCAGCAAGTTCTATAGGACATTTAATGCTAGCCTATTTTTTTTCAAGGAGATGAGGTACCTACTCTTACCTTTACTGTCTTTACTGATCAAAAACAAGTGTCAGTTTCAGCTATTTGGTTATATATGTCACATTTATCAAGCCACAAAGCCATTTGTTCACCAATATATTACAGGCCATCTTCATTATGGTGCTGTTAGGGTGGTGCTTTGTACCTGTTTACATTGCAGCTGGGGTAAGTCAGAAGAGATATGGCCCACTGTTCACTTGTGACAAATATACTGCATGCTATTACTTAATGGTATTATGGAATCCTCCATAAAATCAAGTTATTTAATAATGTTATTTCTGTGTAATGAGTTTTTCTAACGTACATTTTTCATATTTAAAATTCATATATATTTTTTTTCAAACTATCACAAAAGCAGAAAAATCTAGGTGATCTGAGATAGTAACAGACTAATCATAGTGTCCACATCAGCCATCTATGACAGAAAAAAACATACAGTGATCTTCATCAGTCCTCTGTTTTTCCAGTGGAGCACAAGGCATCAACAAAAGTTCTCCATCCAATCCTGTCTTGAGCAAGTTGGGATATCTTAAAACGTGTCTTTCTCGCTTCTTTTAGTTCTCCCTGTATTGTGCGCCTCCATGTCCTTAATGGCCTGCCCTTCTTTCTTTTTCTTTGAGATGCTTATGTCAAGGCAAAATAATATAGTGATAAGTAATTTTTTAAAATAGTGACTATTTCAATGAAATTTAAAAAAAAATCATGAGTGTAATCGCAAGATAAGCATATAAGGGAGAAACTGGCTTTAAAAAGATAATGAAGTTAACTCTTGGCTTACCATGAGTAGTTTAAATGTTTTTTTTAAATTTTTTTTTTTGTTGCAAAATTAAAAATAAACCACAGTCATTTTGTTTTGTTCCATTATCAAAAGTTTATAATTTTAAACTGCTTTAAATGAAAAAATATAATCATTTTTATCACATTTTGTGATAAAAAAAAAGAATTGAGGCCACGATGATTGATAACACAGAATGTTCATGTGTTAATGATATTGTTTAGTAAGCTAATATTGTTTAATAAGCTAAATGTTAAGAAAGTAATTACACTGATAATCTATGTCTGTAAGGCTTAAATAAGGCAGACTTAAGTTGTAAAGCAGAAGAATAAGAAAAAAAAGGTAATAATGGTAGGACTTAACATATGTATACATATATGAATACACAATGTATACAGCAGACTTTATTTTCTTAGGAAAATATGACCAAAAAAATGTTGAATTTGATAATGACAACTATTTTTGTTTGTGATTACAATTCCAGGTATTTACCATGCCTGAGTACCTGAGAAAACGTTTTGGAGGGCAAAGGATCCGAATTTATATGTCTACGCTTGCTCTCTTTCTTTATGCCTTCACCAAGATTTCGGTACGTATTAGCTTCTCAGACAAGATTTATCTATCCTGTCAAAGTAAGCACGTTAATTGAAATAGTGAGAAAATAAACACTCCTTCCAAAAATCTGCCAAAAATAAATGAAATCTAATACTTTCAACACAAAGAAAAACATTAATTCTTTTCAGGCAGACTTGTTTGCTGGCTCCATATTTCTCACTCAGGCCATTCCTGGAATGAACTTGTATGTTGCTGTTGTAATCTTGCTGGCCATATCTGCCATATTCACTATTGGAGGTATGAATGCTGTAAAATATTATCCATTTTATTGTGGCATGATAAGAATCCATTTATTATCCATTTTATCATGACATGATAAGAATCTGTTTACTGGAGGCTGTCAGTGAGAATTAATTGAAAATGAATATATTAACTCAAGGACTAAACAAGTAGGAAAAACCATTTGAGTTTTTGGTTCAATATTTTGGAGTATTTGAAACAGATTTAAAAAAAAAAAAAGGACATTACAGATCACATTAACGATTGTATTATGTCAAATATTGTCAGTCTGGCATTTGGAAATAAATATTTTAGTTTAAAGAGATTGATTTTATATTTATCATATAAATTCTTTTGATATCTTCAAGGAATGTCTTGTCTTGTCTTCTATCTCCTTGTAACTGCGAGCTGGTGTTCTTTGCAGCCGATGCTGTGAATACGTTGAGGCACACCATTGTATCAGGATGGCAGTGGGTAATGGCAGCGGGTAATGGCAGCGGATAATGGCAGGGGGTAATGGCAGCGGGTAATGGCAGCTATTTTTTTTTTTCAGTCCTGGAGAGTGGAGGTAAAAAGTAGAGGGTATGCAATAATTCTTCAGCAGACTCCACTGCCATGGGGACTAGGGTGATCCCTGCCCTGTTAGCCAGGCTAGGCCTGTTACTGGGAGTATCAACAGAGAGGTGGGACAGGGGTTTTACTCAGATATGGCTTGATAACCCTGATGCTAGCATGTCAGCTATGGTTTACTAATCCTGAACCTTTTTTTTTTTTTTTGAGGGAAATCACAATCTTCAAAGAATACAAACATTAACACTCCAAGGAATGTCAACATTAGCACTCCAAGTAATACCAACATTAGCACTCCAAGGAATACTAACATTAGCACTCCAAGGAATACCAACATTAGCACTCCAAGGAATACTAACATTAGCACTCCAAGTAATACCAACATTAGCATTCCAAGGAATACTAACATTAGCACTCCAAGTAATACCAACATTAGCATTCCAAGGAATACTAACATTAGCACTCCAAGGAATACCAACATTAGCTTCCAGTGTCCAGCTGATTTTGCTTACATTTTTACTTTCATCTTTTTTTTTCCATGGTGCTGTTTCAGCAGCTGGCAGCTCAAATGTAATTCTGAGGATCTGTGTTCATCTTACCCCTATTATGTCTTACCCCTCTTATGTCTTACCCCTCTTATGTCTTGCCCCTCTTATGTTTTATCCTTCTTATGTCTTGCCCTTCTTATGTCTTGCCCCTCTTATGTCTTACCCCCTTACGTCTTGTCCCTCTTATTTCTTGCCCCTCTTATGTCTTACCCCTCTTGTGTCTTGCCCCTCTTATGTCTTGCCCCTCTTATGTCTTGTCCCCTTACATCTTGCCCCTCTTATGTCTTGCCCCTCTCATGTCTTGCCCCTCTTATGCCTTGCCCCTCTTATGTCTTACCCCTCTTATGTCTTGCCCCTCTTATGTCTTGCCCCTCTTATGTCTTGCCCCTCTTATGTCTTGCCCCTCTTATGTCTTACCCCTCTTATGTCTTGCCCCTCTTATGTCTTGCCCCTCTTATGTCTTACCCCTCTTATGCCTTACCCCTCTTATGTCTTGCCCCTCTTATGTCTTGCCCCTCTTATGCCTTGCCCCTCTTATGTCTTGCCCCTCTTATGTCTTGCCCCTCTCATGTCTTGCCCCTCTTATGTCTTGCCCCTCTTATGTCTTGCCCCTCTTATGTCTTGCCCCTCTTATGCCTTGCCCTTCTTATGCCTTGCCCCTCTTATGTCTTGCCCCTCTTATGCCTTGCCCCTCTTATGCCTTGCTCCTCTTATGTCTTGTTCCTCTTATGCCTTGCCCCTCTTATGCCTTGCCCCTCTTATGTCTCACTTGTTCACCTTCTTTTGAGTTAAATTTGCTACATGATTTGTTTGTAAGAAATGATTTGTCCTATTCTGTGTTGATTTCCATGCTAGGAAAAAAAAAAGCAAGACACTGTCTGATTAGGCAGTCAGTGACCTATAGCTGAGATCATAATGTCAGGACTGACAAACCATAGCTGACCAAGGCCTTGTCTCACCTCTCTATTGATACCACCTGTAACAGATCTAGCTTATATAATGAGGCAGGGAGGATCATCATAGTTTCCATGGTGGTGGAGCATGCTAAGAAAGTGTTGCACACCTCTAGCTTTTTAGCTGCACTCATGGGCTGAAAAATTAGCCACCATAATCCAACTCAGTGTTGTGCCTCAACACTTTTACCACATCACTGCAAAAGAGCACCAACTTGCAGTTCCATTGAGGCAGAAGAAGTCCCATTTTGTTAACAGTTCATAGTCAGTCATTTCAATGTCCCTTGTCGAACTTTGCCTCCCTAACAGCTCTCCTGTAGGCCTCTTGGTTGTAAGCAAGATGCCCTGCTGCTGTTGCGTTCGTTCACAGATCATCAACGATGTCATGCAGCCATCTTAGCCTTAGTCTTCCTCTCTTCTTTTTTTCCTTTATGTATATTTCCAAGATTGTCTACTCTAAATTATCGTGATATTTAATATGTCCAAAATATTGAAGTTTTCTCTGTTTAATCTTCCTTACTAGTCAACCTTCTTCAATATTAAGTTCTTGTAGTATGGATATATTTGTTCTTTTTTGTGTCCATGATATTTGAATGAGTCTTCTGTAGCATTTACATTCAAAGACATTTATGTGTTTCTTAGCTGTTTTGTTAAGTGTCCAGGTCTCACAGGCATATGTTGTGTTGCGATGGGAAAGATTAAAAATTTTATTTTTGCAGTTCCGTTGTTCCTCTCCACAGCTTCTTTAGTTGTTTTTCTTTTTGAAAAGCGATAGATGTCCCCCTCTTTATTTCCCCTCATTGTATCTCCATTATTAGTTAGTAATGATCCAAGATATTCAAAACTCTCCACCTCTTCTAATTTTTCCTCATTGATACATATTTCAGCTGCCTTGTTTGTTTTGTCAGTTGTCATCAATTTAGTTTTCTTTGCATTAAAATAAAGATTTTGCTCTCCGCTGTTCTTAATTAGTTTTTCCCATTCCTTTTTGTGTTGCAGTTCTTAGACCCATCAATATTCTTTGATTAATTTCCATTTCATATTTTGCAGCACTTGTATCCAAAAGAAAGTATTTCATATCTGAACAGGTGGCCTGACTGCTGTAATATGGACAGACTTCATTCAGACAATCATCATGTTGGGTGGTGCCTTAGTACTTATGATAATAGGTAAGGTTATTGGATACTTTCTTCGTCTGTATTCTCTTGCTTTTAAAGCCCCATTGTGAGAAAGCCCATGTGGATTATTGGACTTTTGATAGAACTAATGATAATGGATCTTTCAACATAGAAGATAGTGCTGCAGCAGTTGGAAATCAGTCGTTCATGGAATTTGATACTTGACATAATTTTGATGAGCAGCTTCTATTATGATTGATTCTGTCGATGACTGATTAATACACAAAACTAGCCACAGAAAGAGGCAATGTTTGTGTTGCAAGGACCATTATCTTTGTGATTATATTAGTAATATTCCAGTTAGGCCTCATTTATTTCTCATGCAGTGCTACTGCTCATATTTCCATGTCATATTCTTTTGTCAGTTCTTTAGTTTCCTTGTTGATACATACATTTCTTATCTCTCAGATGAGAGAACTCCATTAAGAAAACTAAGCAGTTCTGTAAGGTTAAAGAACAAAAGAAGTTCAGGAATTCATTGCAAAGGACATTTAATTTTAACCATTTATTTTCATGAATCCACATGATTGGCGACTTACTGAAACAAACTTTATTCACAATTTCAGTTTTGGGAGAACATGTGTAGACTGCAATAATGGATTCAGTGTGAAAGTAGCTACAGTGATGTATTTTACTGAAAGCCCAATATCTAAACACTGAATGATAAGCAGAATATATGTGTATAAAATATTTTATGGGAAATCAATTTCAAAATCATTTTCAGCTTTTATAGATTCACAGCTGCATATATACTTACACAATACACTTGGATTTTTGAAAAATGTTAACCTCTAGAAGTTTGTTTTTTTTTTAATATCTTTCTCAACATTCTTCTAAAAGTATGTTTTTATTTTTCTTAACATTCTATATTTATCTGTGATATAATTATATGAAGTGTACCACAGCAACATTAAAAATGAACCATTCAAATGACTGATGACTATGAGCAAAATAAATAATGTATTCATATCAAATAACATTCACACATTTGACATAGTCATAAATAACTCAGTGTTTTATGCAACCTTCTTCAGCTGTAAAGTGCAAGAAGATGAAAAGAAAACTAAAAATATGACAGCCACATACTGTTCTGCATTAACAACTTCTTTTTGTTATAATTTGTGCATTATACTATTCTGTGTTAACTGCATTTTAATGGTATAATTTGTGCATTATACTATTATTCGTTAACAATTGCTTTTTGTTATATAATCTGTGCACTATGCATTATATTCTACAAAGAGACAAGAATAGCACACTGCTTCTCATTATGAATACTTTTCAAATCCACTTGTAGTAGATTACACCAACTTTTTTTTTTTTTTTAAACAGGATTCATTGAAGTTGGAGGATATGATGAACTGCGACGAAGATATTTTTCATCTTATCCTAACACTACTCTGCAGAATCTCGGGAATGAGTCCTACCCCTACACTCACTGTGGCGTCCCGACTTCTTATGCATACAACATTCTGAGGCCAGCAAATGATGCTTCTCTTCCCTGGCCTGGGGCTGTCTTTGGTGTTCTGATTTCTGGAGTATGGTATTGGTGCTCTGATCAGGTGACTGCCACATACATCGTAATATTGATGCTGTTAAACCTGTCGTAATCTTTATCACATATTCTGATCATGCAGAAGTACTGTCACTTGATTATAGTACCAACAGTGTTTCCACTCACTTGTGCAAAATCTAATTAAACATAAACAAGAAGTTAATGTTCAGAGTGAGTGTTTCAGTAGTTTTTCATATGCCAAAGGTCCTCAAGGAATCCCCAAACCAATGCAGAGGTGAAACGTGAGACATGGCCTGAGGGCATGAGCATGGAGCAGTAGCTTTGGGGCTTATATCAGGACCTGGATGAGACTGTGGGCCTTGCCTTTTCAACAGGGGTAAGGAGCTGATGTGACCAACAAACTCGAATGCAGAAGAGGAAGAAGATGAATATATGCCAAAGGTTTATTTTGCAAAGGTTAAACACCCGTTCTCAGAATCATAACCTGTTTTTTTTTCTAACACAAATATCAGGTTTAGCAGGCATTGACACTAAATGAACAGAAACAGCACATTCATTCATTTACAGTCTTAACATTCTTTGAACATTCTTATGTGTCGTCTTGGATACCCATGATGAGTGCAACAGTTTGTCTTTGGGTTGTTGAACACCACCTTACAACTTTGTCTAAACTAATAATGTTGAGGGTCATGTATACCTTCATCACTCTTCATAAGAATGGCAGTCCAGTAGCACAATAATTAGTGTATAAGTATATAACTATACACAAAGCACTGCAGTAAAGCTGTGATACTAGAATGTATAAAACAGGAAAAAGTAGGAGCAGCTTTATTACTTAACGATTACAAAGTTGTGACGTTTTGGCGTGAGCCTTAATCATACAAAAACATACAGGACGAAGAAGTAGAGAGAGGAGATAAAGTATGGATTCACATGAATACTATTAGAAGAAAAAAAATTTTTTTTTCTAAAGAGTACTTAGCCATAAATTGTAAGGTGTGGCTTGTCCGGCGGTGTGTGTCAGGAATGGATTTAGTAGAACGTGGAGACTGTTTAAATAGAGACCTGTGATATGTGGTCAGCGGGTTGTAACTGGGGGTGGTGGATGGGGAAACCGGGGAAGGGAGAGAGAGTGTGTGATGCAATATTGACCTAGTTAGGAGAAGTTGAAACAGATGATTGGGGAAGAGGGGTTGCAGAGTGATGCTGTGAGGAAGTTTGAAAAGTAAGAAGGGGTGGACTTTGTGGAGAGGTACTGTAATGATTGAAGAGAATGTTATGTGTAACTAAACAGTGAGTTTAACCCATGTGGTTACAGCATCCCATAATTTTGAATGCAGCGGTTCTCAAGTGCCAGGCGGCTTGTTTCATTTGCGTGACATTGTTTGATGGCTGTTACCAGAAAGTCAGATTTGCCTCTGTGGTTGGGGCCATTGAAATGATTTGGGACTGGTTTTGAAGCATGCTGGGTGATGTCGTACAGATGTTTTTGCATGCGGTCCCCCAGTCTGAGGCCAGTCTCGCCAATATATGTTATCCTACATCTTTTGCAAATGATAACATATATCACATTACGGGACTCGCATGTGAATCCCTCATGAAGGGCGAGGATAGTTTTGGGAAAGGTGATTGTTTTCGTTTCCCAGACTACCGGGCAGGTAACGCAGCGGGGGCGGTTACATTTTCTGGTGCCAACATATGTAAGGCTCTGCTTCAGGTGGCTGTGGACGAGGATGTCCTTAAGGTTTGGCTCACGTTTGTATGCCAATAGGGGTGGATCAGAGAAAATGTCGCGAGTGTCGGAGTCGAGTTGGATTATCGGCAGATGATGATAAAGAATTTTCTTAACCATCTGACCGTGCGGGTGGAAAGGCAGTACTAACTTAAGCCTTCAACTGTATCCAACTAGTGAGCCGCAAAGAAGTATTCAGGAAAAAGCCTGTTACTCCATCTGACAGAGTTAACACAGGATAACACAGGCTAAACCACTTCATTTGGAAAAATGTCCTCCTCTCCCCTGACTTGATCATCTATTCTTAATTGGCCTACATATTTTTATCATTCTATTTCTATCCTTCATTTGTTTTTATTTTTAACTTATCACTGATTTTTGCTTTTCAGTACTAGTTTTTCATTATTCATCTAGTATTATTCAAATTTAGATCATCACTGAATTTTCAATGTTATTTTTCAAATTATTTCTTTTTAAATACTAACTCAACAGAGAACTGGTGCATCATGGAATCTCATTTTAAAAGTACAAAATCGCTTGTGTGGTGGCCTTTTGTTCATGTGTAATAAATTGTAACATGCCATGGCCATGAATATAGCATCACTAATTATGTCACAAATTCTGGTTTTCTGTTTTTTTTTTTTTTCTCTGACACATCTCCTTTAGCTGTATGCAGGAGTACCAGGTGTATTATAGTATACACTATCATGCCAAAGGCAACTCCTACTGGACTGCCTTAATCATACAAAAACATACAGGACGAAGAAGTAGAGAAGTAGAGTACACACACTTCAGTGAGTGTTGGAACAGAAGGCAGAGCACATATGGGGATGCTTGGAATGCAGGGATGCCAGTCTCTGGCTACAGATACAGGGAATAGAAACAGATCACTCAAAATATTTTCACAGGAGCAGGAAATTAATGTCAGCAGACATATTTGGAAATAGGAAGCTGAGAGTGTATAAGCCAACCAGTTATGTTAATACCCTCAAATCAGGAAGAGAAATATAATTATGCACATATACAGACTCACGAAAGTTGAAACCGATAATATTAGAAAACACTATTCTCTGATGAAGCTTCAGTTTAAAAAAAAATTATTTGTATTAATCTACTAAGAGGTGTTGTGGCAGTGCAGTTGAAATCATTTTCTTCTTTGAGATACACAAATTCAACTAATGATATGGTTTCGGTTTTCTCTACTGGGACATAATTTTAAAAAAATAATCAGTCAACACATTCTGTGTGATGACTTACATCTTACATCCTTCCTGTGCCACTAAACGTCACAAAGGATCCACATGGTAGTTCGCCAAGATATCCTGTTTTCGGTGAGCTTTTCAATCTCATCAAGGGATGTTATGCCCATTGAACCGGCCTTTCTTTAGAGTTTCACGTGGTTGACCTCTTTTTCTTTGACCTTTTGTATTCCACTTTATAGCTAGTTTTGGGATCCTCTGGTTGTTTCTTCTCAGCATGTGACTGACATATGCCCACCTTTTTTTTTCTGATCACCCATGAGACAGGTTGTTGTTTGCTCATCTGTCTTATCTCTGCATTGTTCTTGAATATTTTCCTTAAGCATTTGTTTTCAAAAGTCTAATTTCTTGTCTATTTCTTTAGTTGTTTCCAGCTTTCACATGCATAAATGAAGGTGGATATTACATTTGAATTGAATAATCTTAACTTGTTTTTTGTGCTTATAACTACTGAATGCCATATATTCTCAAGATTCTTGAATGTGAATGCTGCTTTTGCAATATGAATTCTAACTTCCTTTTTGGTGTCACCGTCCTGGTCTATGTAGCTGTCGAGATTTCTTGCAGATTGGTTTACTTCTTCAACAGCTGTTCATTCAACATATATTTTTCCTTCTTGATTAATGAGAAGTTTCATTATTTTGTTTTTTTCCTCGTTAATTTCAAGTCCTATTTTACTAGCCAGTGAAGACAGGGTATCTGTTTTTTCTTGCAATGATTTCACATTGACATTGATAAGAGTTATGTCATCTGCAAAATCAAGATCTTCCAGTTGGGTCTCATGTACCCAATCAACACCCATGATATATTAAATAGACAATAAGGTAGACCAAAAGAGACATGGAGAAGAACAACAGAAAAAATGTTGAGCAATAGAGGGCTCACCTGGGCAAGAGCAGAAAAAAAGGCGAAGGACAGGCATTTGTGGAAAACTTTGCGGAAGCCCCATGTGCCCTGGGCACTTAAGGTTCAGAGAGAGAGAGAGAGTAAAAATACTTTTTTTTTAAAAACTGAGTCTTATGCAAAATTAAGAGAGGGTGTTGACCAACTTTTTGCCCAGCTGACACTGTTGGCAAACCCAGTTCCTGACATAGTCATATGAACTCTTATCTAAAATGTGTAGACCTGAATATTCAGTGATCAACAATTTATCATGTTTAAAGAGCTTAAGTACATTTTCTCAAATTTACAAACACTTAACATCTGACTCACAGGTTATTGTACAAAGAGCCCTGGCTGCCAAGAATCTCACTCATGCAAAAGCTGGTTGTCTCTTGGCTGCATATCTTAAATTTTTGCCTCTGTGGTTAATGCACTTTCCTGGCATGATTGCCAGGATTTTGTATACTGGTAAGAAATCAAATTTGAAAAAATATAAACTATTATTTTTATTCACCTGCTGTGACTTGATTGCAGTTTCATATTTTTATGGTACTGAGTTGTATGTGAAACCCTATTTGTTCCTTCATCAACTGACAGGTCATCTGTGTGGTATAATCCAGAGTTCTCTCCCACCATGTAAGCATATTTTCTTAACCTTCAGATCCAGTTTATCGCAGCAAAATGTGCAGAATTGTACAGATGGGCTAACTGAAGGATACAGGTGAACTGAAGGATACAGCAATGAGATTTAGCTTTGAGTCTGGGACTGGCCTATCAGTTCAGCAGTTTCACCCTGATATAATCTATTAATTGATGGCCTGGTCAGATTGTTTTACTAATCCAGTGGTACCAGGTTCAATTTCCAGCAGTGGGATTTTTTTCCCTGCTACACATAAAAAGGCCTTGGGATACCCCAGCCTCTAAAAATGGATCCCAGAGAAATCTGGAAAGGTAAATGCAGCCAGGTTCTTACTGACCGCACCACAGTTTTGGTGTGCCGAAGGTTGTGGAAATGTGGGCCTAACACTTTATCCTCAATATGCCTTAATGGCATGGAAACGGGTATTTTGTCTTTACATTATAATCTGTTAATTGTGATCTTTTCCACAAAACAAATGTGTGTAAATGGGAAATATATATTTAACTGTGCTAAGTACAGCAAAAACTGTATTTACTGTATTCTCTTCTATTTGGAATTTGAATTGGAAATGATTGCTTCATGATAAATTAATTAGTATGGAACCTTGCTTTATTCTCATATTTTTTTATGCACAAGGCTTGCTGTTTTAAACTGTTGATTGCAGTGATTGATCTATAATGGGAAATCTGTTGTTTATTTCTGCTCCTGCTGGTCAGGAAGACAACTTTGAATTATCTTCTGATCTGAACTTTTATGGGTTCAAGACCTGGTACAGGTGCTTTTCAGTTGACTTCTCTGTAAAACACTGTACCTGGCATGAACAGTGCTGAGAAAGACTGCTTATAAAAGTATAGAGTAGCTGCCTGCAAAGTGAGATAAAATGGAGCGCACATTGTATGCATGACTGTCAGCACAAGAAGCTAAATTATCAAATCACATGAAAATCCATCTCATGGTTATAGGAATTTGTATAGAACCTTTGATAAAAAAAGATTTCATAATTACAGGACATTGTATAGAACTTTGTATAGAAGATCTTAGTTTTGCAGATGACGTAACTCTTATCAATGACAATGTGAATTTGATGCAAGAAAAAACAGATACCCTGTCTTCACTGGCTAGTAAAATAGGACTTGAAATTAACAAGGACAAAACAAAAATAATGAAACTTCTCATTAATCAAGAAGGAAAAATATATGCTGAAGGAACAGCTGTTGAAGAAGTACACCAGTTTACGTACCTCAGCAGCTACATAGACCAGGATGGTGATACCAGAAAGGAAGTTAGAATTGCAAAAGTAGCATTGACCTTCAAGAATCTTCAGAACATATGGCATTCAAAAGTTATAAGCACAAAAAAGCCAAGTTAAGATTATTAAATTCAAATGTAATATCCACCCTCATTTATGCATGCGAAAGCTGGAAAACAACTAAAGAAATAAACAACAAATTACACTCTTTTGAAAACAAATGCCTAAGGAAAATACTCAGTATAAAGTGGAATGAATCCAAGAACAATGCAGACAAAAGGCAGGTGAGCAAACAACAACCTGTCTCATGGGGTGATCAGAAAAACGGAGGGACATATGTTGGTCATATGATGAGAAGAAACAAACAGAGAATCCCTAAACAAGCTATCAAAGGAACACAACAGGCTGAAGAAAAAGAGGTTGACTACACAAAACTCTCATTGTTAAGAGAGACCAGTTTAATGGGCATAACACCAGTTGATGAGGTTGAAAATCTTGTTGAAAACAGGAAAACTTTGAAAACTATTTATCTTATATCTTTCCCATGCCGTTAAACATCACATAGGGCTCGCAAGGTAGTTCACCAATTTTTCCTGTTTTCAGCGAGCTTTTCAACCTCATCAAGTGATTTTATGCCTGTTAATTTCCCTAGCTGCAGAAGAATCTATTTCTACAGCTGAGTGACTGGGGGGGGGGCCCTCTGGCCAGATTCAAACCACTAAACTTTGCCATATGAACCTAGTGCACTAATAATTGGTCGCCCTACTATTCTGGAACTACCAGCAGTATATGCAGAAGAAATATTTTTAAAAAGAGGCGTGCATTTTATTTAGTGCCTGAACACAGAGGGCTACACAGTGTTAGCAAACATGTGATAATTTCATTGGATTATACCAGGTACCGAATCATCAGATAAACCTATATCACATTATCGACAAACTAAATGGCCTTTCCTGGAAAACCAACCATAAACTCTTATCTTATATCTTATGTCCTTCCTGTGCCATTAAACGTCACATAGGGCTCGCAAGTTAGTTCGCCAGTTTTTCCTGTTTTCGATGAGCTTTTCAACCTCAACAAGGGATTTTATGCCTATTAATTTGGGCTCTCTTAACAACATCCTCTTTAGAGTTTCACATGGGCGGCCTCTTTTTCTTCGGCCTATTATGTTCCACTTGATAGCTTGTTTTGGGATTCTCTGATCATTTCTTCTCATCATGTGACCAACATATGTCCATCTCCTTTTCCTGATCACCCATGAGACTGCTTGTTGTTTGCTCATCTGTTTTATCTCTGCACTGTTTTTGACCAACTACTATGCAAAGTCTGTGTGATGTTTAACAGCACGGGAATGATATCCATAGAACTTTGGATGAAGTTGAAAGTGAGATGAACAGAAAAGGACAAAGACAATATATGTTGCTGCAGCTTGCCATATTTCACATGAAAATGGGCTATAGCCCAAAACTGGTTTTGATTTTGTCAGTGCTTGAAACACTGTATATAGCAGAAAACCTGGGATTTAACAGATTTATTAAGAGGCCTGATAAGATAAGTTATTGAAAAAGGATTTCTGCTACAAAATAACATCAGATAATAGTTATATTGAACTAATAATTAGTATCACTTTCAGTGGAAAAAAAAACAACTGAAATTCTTTATTGACATTATGATTCAGCTGCTGCCATTATCACTACCAGCTCCAAAATTAGCCTGTTACATCTTTCAGATAGAGTAGCTTGTGCTGATCCTGCTGTGTGCCAGCAGGTTTGCAAGCAGGACAGCTGCTCCAATATTGCCTTCCCTACTCTAGTCCTGGAGCTGATGCCTGTGGGGTTGCGTGGTCTCATGCTGTCTGTGATGCTGTCTGCCTTGGTATCTTCCCTGACATCTGTCTTCAATAGCAGTAGCACAATCTTTACAATTGATATATGGAGGAGGATTAGGAAGAATGCTACTGAGATTGAGCTAATGATTGTTGGGAGGTAAACATGTTTGTACAGTAATATAGCTAAATTCTTAACAGTTTGGAGATGTTGCCCTGAGCAAGTAAAAGAAAAGAATAAAAAACATTTTAAACAATCTCCAGTCAGATATCAAAGCAGAAAAGGCTGTTGTTTAAAATGCTTTTGGACTCGGCCATTAAGTTCCTTTTGTCAGAGATGATGATGATGACACTGACAGCTAGCAAACTGTCACAGTAAGCAAGCTAAAATCTAGGACAAGTTTATCCACCAGGATAGAGACCATATAGAACCCTACTTCGTTCTCAGCCACCCAAGCTGACCACTGCTTTCTTGAAACATCTTTAATCTAAATGCAAGGAAATAGTAATTTCAGAATAAGAATATATTCATCTATATTTTTTTTTTTTTATATATAGAAAGTGGATCTTGCAAAAACTGTTTTTCTTTCTTTCAACCCACACAGAATGTGTGTAATCATCCAGGTCATTATAGGAATTTTGTGGATTCCAGTTGTGCAGGGCGTGTCTGATCTTCTCCATTATGGTCAAGCCATAACAAGTTTCTTGGCCCCTCCCATCTGTGCTGTCTATGTGTTGGCAATCTTCTGGAAGAGAACAAATGAAGCGGTGGGTTGAAAGACCTGTGTAGAGCATTATTATGTTGTATTTGGTAAACAATAATCAGTTCCAGCATACATCTAGAAGTTGTATTTTTGTAATAAAGCAAACTTAGATAAATATTCACATGTCTAGACATTTTGAATTACTTCTGTTAACTGAAAATGATGTTCTTATTAAGTAGCAATATATAGGACTCTATGGCAGAAAAAAAAACAACAATGAAAATACAACAAAACTCCTTCCAGATTTAATCCTTCCCATGCCGTTAAACATCACACAGGGCCTGCATGGTAGTTCGGCAAGATGTCCTGTCTTAGGGTGATTTTTTCAGTCTCATCAAGGGATGTTATGGCCACTGAATTGGCTTCTCTTAACAGTATCCTCTTTAAAGTTTCATGTGGTCGACCTCTTTTTCTTCGGCCTGTTGTGTTCCACTTGATAGCTTGTTTGGGGATTCTCTGATTGTTTCTTCTCATCACATGACTGACATATGTCCATCTTCTTTTTCTGATCAACCATGAGACAGGTTGTTGTTTGCTCATCTGTCTGATCTCTGCGTTGTTCTTGAATTCACTCCACTTTATACTGAGTATTTTCCTTAGGCATTTGTTTTCAAAAGAGTCTAATTTCTTGTCTGTTTCTTTAGTTGTTTTCCAGCTTTCACGTGCATAAATGAGGGTGGATATTACATTTGAAATGAATAATCTTAACTTGTTTCTTGTGCTTATAACTTTTGAATGCCATATGTTCTCAAGATTCTTGAAGGTCAGTGCTGCTTTGGCAATTCAAATTCTAACTTCTTTTCTGGTGACACCATTGTGTGGTCTATATAGCTGCTGAGATATGCAAAATGCTTTACTTCTTCAACAACTGTTCCTTCTATGTATATTTGTCCTTTGTTGTTAATGAGAACCCTCATTATTTTTGTTTTATCCTTGTTAATTTTAAGTCCTATTTTACTAGCCATATCTGTTTTTACACTGATTTCATATTGTTGCTGATAAGAGTTATGTCATCTGCAAAATCAAGATCTTCCAGTTGGGCCTCATGTACCCAATCAATGCCCATTTTACCTTTGCAACATTTTTTCATTATGAAGTCTATGGCAATTCCAAAAAGCAAGGGAGATAATATATATCCTTGTTTCATGCCTGTTTCACTCTGGAACCATTCACTCATTCCTTTGTCTGTATTGACGGCAGAAACATATCCATTGTAGAGGTCACTAATGATGTTGACAGTCTTAGATGGTATTCCGTATATTCTTAAAATCATCCACAATGATTCTCTGTGTATGCTATCAAATGCCTTTTCAAAGTCTATGAAGTTCAGGATTAACGGTCTTTGCTTTTCAATATGTTCTTCAAGTATTAGAGTAAAATCTGGTCGAGACAGCTTCTTCCTTTTCAAAATCCTGCCTGTTCTTCTCTTCATCCACTATATCTTGAATTTTCCAGATCAAATGCCTCATAAGAAGTACATAAGCAGCTGTATATGAAAAAGGCAGGCAATATCAAGAGCACTGAAAAGTCTTCTAGCAGAAAAGACTTGTAGCTGTTTGTGAAGGAAGCATAACTGGTCATCTTATGTTATCTTGAAGATCTTCATAAAATATATGGAACAGGGAACCTTAAATAATGATAGTGAAATGCCAGCTTTTTTTTTGGGTCACCATCAGAATCAGTCAGACCTGTGTTGTCAGACCCCCATCCACAGAAGAAAAATAAAAACAAAACAAGCTTTTTTTTAAAGTTAGATTCATGTTTCTGAGAGAGGGTGAAGGTTGAAGTCAACTAGTGTCAGTAAAAAAAAAAGTAAAGATAGTCCCATAGCATTTCAAAATGCCGTAGGGGGTGAAGTGTTAGAGACCTCATTATGCTGGGTCATCAGCGTATGAGGTAGGGTGACCAGTTCCTTTCCTCGCTGCCTTTACTTCCCAGATTTTCTCTGGTACCCATTTTACGAGGCTGGGTCGAGTGTCAGTACTAGGTTTAAAAAATAAATAAAGGTTTAAAAACTGAGATGCTGTTCAGAACCACTCATATTGTAACAAGATGAGAAGCTGTCTAAAAGAATGGAAAATATAATCCTTAAATATAAACCATGATGATTGAGAGTATTACTTTTGTTGATATTCCAATATTAGTGAATTTTGGACCCAAAAACGCAGAAATTTTATGTAGACTTATTGCACAAAATGACTTATAAAGTAATCACAAAGGGCAAGACTGTCATGATTATCACATGTCAAAATGAACATACTGACACCACTTTGAAATGAGAGAGTACAACATTTATAGTTAGCCTAGAAAAATAGTAGGTGGCACTTTAGTTATGAGAGAGAGAAGAATAGTAAGATGCACACTGTAATTTTGAACCATGGACTCATGTTGGACAAACAACTGCTTTAGCCTCAAGAGGACAAAATTATTTTAAAGTCTTTCACAAGAGTGAAAAGGTTGAGAAGGATTGAACCATATTCTTGTACTGTACTTTTCTTCCTCAATATTTTGGATTATTTTTTTCCTTTAGGGTGCCTTCTGGGGCCTGGTGATTGGTTTATTCATTGGCCTAACACGGTTCGCCTGGCAGAGCTTGTACAAGAACTATCCCTGCGGAGAGGCACACAAGTCAGAGTTACCTGACATCATCAGCAAGGTTCACTATCTACACTTTGGCATGATCCTCTTTGCAATATCGATCGTTGTGACAGTGGTTATTAGTCTGTTTACAGCTCCTATTGATGATGTGCATGTAAGTCAGTTTCTTTGATCAATTTTATAAACAATGTAAGTGCTGTTAGCAATGCAAGTGCAATAAGTGAATAAATGTAGTCCTATCATGCCGTAGAAGCATGTAGGCATATGGTGTTGGTCTCGGTCATGCTAAATAAGAAGCCTGATTACTAGGATGAAGTTCACAATCTTCTCCAGGTCCTCCCGACGTCCCCACAGCTTCCGCCTTAGGCCCAAGCCATGTCTGGTTGTGTTGGGCACTTTTGGAGCACATGTTCTGGAGTCTGTACTCCACTCCTACATGGGCTTTCATCTGTAAGTGAGATCCTGAGTCGGCGGAGATGGCTCAGCAGCCTGAAGTGGCAGGCTCTTAATCAGAACAGGACCGTTTTAGTGGTTATATTTGTCCCCAGCATGTTGACATGCTACAGTGTAATGTTGTCAGCAGCATGTCTGTCTGACTATGCTAGCCTAGTTCTGTGTACCTATTTCTACAGGTGAGTGACTGGGGGGGGGTCCTTCAGCTGGATCCGAACCACCAGTCATGCTGTGAGAGACAGGTGCACTAACTGCTACACCACTCAGGCACTCAATAAGCAAATAAACCATCAGTATTTCTACCCGTCTTTAAAGATCTAAATTTTTGATGAACATAAAATACTTCACCACCAAGGGTATTAATGGGCGGCCTGGTTGGCAGAGTGGTTAGACACTCAGTCTACTAATTCAGTGGTACCAGGTTCAGGTCCCAGCAGCGAGGATTTTTTTCTGGTACCACTGCACCAAAAAAGGCCCCAGGGTCCATCCAGCCTCTAAAAATGGGTACCAGAGAAGTCTGGGAAGGTAATGTGGCCAGGCGTGATACTGACCACATCACATTTTCATCTGCTGAAGGTCTTGGAAATACAGACCTAACACCATATCCCCAGTATGCCTTACAAGCATGGAAACAGGGATTTTACCTTTACTTGTATTAAACTGAATATTGTGGTAAGAATGAAAGATGAGTGAAGAAGTGCAGAGTGTAAGATAAGCCTGCATGCCAAGTTCTTCACCCTGTGAAAATAAAGATCATTCATTCATTCGCCAGTTCCAAGAGCAGCTGTGTACCCATTTCTATGGCTGGGTGACTGGATTCTTCATCTGGACCTAAACCACCAGCCATGTGGTGAGAGACAAGTGGACTAACCACTACACCATCAGGCACCCAATAAACCATCAGATTTCTAACCTAAGTTTTCTTCTTCTTCTTCATTTAGTTTCATATGCTCAGTTTTCTAAACAAAATGTAGAAACTAGGAAGAAAGTAGAAACAGCTTTATTATTTAATGATAACAAACTTGTAACGTTTTGGCGTGAGACTTTATCAAACAAAAACAAACAGGACAAAGAATTAGAGAGAAGAGACAAAGTATGGATTACAGCAAACTCTCTCTCTCTCTCTGAACCTTAAGTGCCCAGGGTACATGGGGCTTCCGCAAGGGTTTTCCACAAATGCCTGTCCTTCGCCTTTTTTTCTGCTCTTGCCCAGGTGAGCCCTCTATTGCTCAACATCCTTTCTGTTGTTCTTCTCCATGTCTCTTTTGGTCTACCCTTACTTCTGCTCCCCTGTGGTGTCCATCTTAGTGCTATTTTTGGTAGTGAGTTGTCAGTCATTCGGAGCACATGTCCCAACCATCGCCAGCGTCTTTCCTCAATAATTGTTGTCAGTGGTTTCATCTGCATTTCTGCTAATAAGATGTTATTTCTTATAGTGTTTGGCCAAAATATTTTTCTAATTCTTCGTAAACATTTAGTCTGGAAAGAATTCAACTTGTTTTCTATGGTTTTGGTGATTTTCCAGCATTCGCTTCCATAGAGTAGTACACTTAGACAGCGAACTAATGTAAGCAAAATAGCAAAAAAATGAAAAAATCAATGAAAAAATAAATGAAAAAATAAATGAAAAATAGTAATGGAATGAAAGCTTATCTCAGTTCTTGTAAAGACACAAAAAAGGCTTGTGTGTATCCAGGAACATAAGCGATATGTGTCCATTACCAGGGTTATAATGCGTTCATGCTGAAAGGTGCAAAATAGTGCAAGGTTGAGTGTAGAAAATGTTGCACAGAAAAGGAGCAGAGATTTATACAAAGAACAGGGATGACCGGAGAGTCAATATGTGTGGAGGATGCTCTTAAGGGAGGAGAAAGTGATGCTTCATAGTAAATGATGACAGGGACTTGTGATGTTTGATAGTAAAAGATGGTAGGGAAGGCATGGTAGTATATTTATGAGAAGATAAAATGAATGATTATGGTTGTAGTAGAGGAGTAGCAATGTGATGATGATGTGTGAGGGTACTAAACTATGTGCAACAAGTGAGTATGGGTATGACTGTGGAAGATTATGTGTAGCTAAATAACGAGTTCAGTAACGGTTTCAGTGTCCCATAGTCTTGAATATAGCGGTTCTCAAGTGCTAAGTGGCTTGCGTCATCCGTGTGATATTGTTTGATGGTGGCTACCAGAAAATCAGATTTGCCTCTAGGGTTGGGGTCATTGAAATGATTAGGGATGGGTTTCGAAGTATGCTGGCTGATATCGTACAGATGTTTCTGTATGTAGTCCCCTAGTGAAACTAGGGCCTCAGACTATTTTGCACCTTTCAGCACAAGTGCATTATAACCCTGGTAATGGACACATATCACTTATGTTCCTGGATACACACAAGCCTTTTTTCTGAAGACAAATTGCTTATGTTCCTGGATACACACAAGCCTTTTTGTGCCTTTACAAGAATTGAGATAAGTTTTCATTCCGTTACTATTTTACGTTCATTGTTTCATTGATTTTTTCATTTTGTTTACATTAGTTTGATGTAATAATCCATACTTTGTCTCTTCTCTTATTCTTCGTCCTGTTTGTTTTTGTTTGATAAAGGCTCATGCCGAAACATTACAAGTTTGTTATCGTTAAATAATAAACCTGTTCCTACTTTCTTCCTAGTTCATACATTCTGGTATCACAGCTTTACTGCAGTGGCTTTGTGTATAGTTGTAAGACTTATACACTAATTATTTGTGTGTTACTGAGTTTTCTAAGCAAGGAGTTGTGGTGCCTTCATGAATCCTGATATCAGCAGATCTTTGTAGGAAGCCCAGAGTTTCTCCTCCATGCTTCTCTCTCAGGGCCGTACTTGGGCTCTGAGGTCTCTGTACATAGTGCAGGTCTGTAGTCTGTGTACAGAAGTCTGGGGGCGCTGTTTTGACACATGCATTGGGCTGTTGGTCTGCAGCTACTTGAGTTTAAAGATCTAAAGTTTTGATGAATATAAAATACTTTCCCACCGTGGGTATTACAGGCGATTAAGATAAACTTATTAAGTTCTCTTCTGCATGCAGATAATAGAAAATATTTTAGTTCAGATTAAGTAGCTCGGGAATTTTTGTTATACTTAGATGTGATATGTGAAGTTCGGTGCATGCGACAGTTTCTTGATTAATGAAAAGTGAAAAAGGAGCTTAAACTCTAGCAATAAACAACTTTACTGCAGTTTGTGCCACAGTCTGTGTTTCTGTTGAAAGAGCTGTTTTCATTACAGCTGGTGCGTCTTACTTTCTGGAACCGACACAGTACCCTAGAAAGAAGTGATATTTCAGAAGCGGAAGAACAGAATGCTCCCCAACCAGAGGCTGTGGAAAAACCTGAGGCTGTGGAAAAACCTGAGGCTGTGGAAAAACCTGAGGCTGTGGGAAAATCTAAGGCTGTGGGAAAATCTAAGGCTGTGGAAAAACCTGAGGCTGTGGGAAAATCTGAGGCTGTGGAAAAACCTGAGGCTGTGGAAAAACCTGAGGCTGTGGGAAAACCAGAAATAAATAAAGAAGGTAATAAAATGTGTAGCCCATGAAGAGTATTTCTTATTTTCTTCTGCATTTAAGTGTTTGGTCTTGATAAATTTGGAGCTAAGTGACCAGAAGAAAGTCTAGTTTTCTCTAGGTTTTTGTGTTGAGTGTTTATCTGTGGACATTGTGTGCCATTAAATCATGACTTCCAACACATTCTAGCAGAAAGTCCCACAATCAGTTTACTGTTAATTGACAGCTTTATAATCTCAGTTTATTAAATAAATTAGGAACATAGACCAAACAAATAAACTTATTCTTCAAATTGTGGTTATTGTATTAAACTATGTTGTCATCATATATGTCTGCTCTTTCTTTCTTCCACTCATTTACCATTATCTTGCCAGACATATCATTGCCCCCTGCTGGTGAGATTCTTCAGCTGCCGTGCGTGGAGTAGGGATCCTCCCGGCCAGTGAAGACAGGTGCGAACGGGGTTGCCGCACGGCACCACTGTGGAAAAGGTGAAAGAAAGGACTAAGCAAAGTAAACAGTAGTCAGATCACGGCACCTCTGGTCTGGAGGTCGGCCACGTCCTAAGTGCACTCATAACGGGCAAAATGCCTGAACTGGCTTAACTCGGAGGTTAAGACACTGCTGGTGAGATTCTTTGGATGCCACGCATGGAGTGGAACTCCTCCCAGTCAAGGAAGAAAATGCGGAAAAGCAATTAGGGTTGCTGTGTGGTGCTGATGTAAAAAGGTGATGGAAAAGATAAAGTGAAGGTTAATCAGTATGTCCAGTAGTATCACGGCAAGAGCTACTCATACCATGGCACCTCTGCTCTAGAGACCGGCCACATCCGAAATACACCCATATTGGTGAAATATGCCTAAACCGGCTTACACAAGGGGTGAAACTTGATGGCTATGCATGTCACGGTACCTCCACTCTAAAGGTCAGTCACGTCCTAAACACGCCCATCTTATCTTATATCCTTCCCGTGCCGTTAAACGTCACATAGGGCTCGCAAAGTAGTTCGCCAATTTTTCCTGTCTTCGGCGAGTCTTTCAACCTCATCAAAGGATTTTATGCCTGTTAATTTGGCCTCTCTTAACTATGTCCTCTTCAGAGTTTCACGCGGTCTGCCTCTTTTTCTTTGGCCTGTTGTGTTCCACTTGATAGCTTGTTTTGGGATTCTCTGATCATTTCTTCTCATCAAGTGACCAACATATGTCCATTTCCTTTTCCTGATCACCCGTGAGACTGGTTGTTGTTCAGTCATCTGTCTTATCTCTGCGTTGTTCTTGAATTCGTTCCACTTGATGCTGAGTATTTTCCTTAGGCATTTGTTTTCAAAAGAGTCTAATTTCTTTTCTATTTCTTTAGTTGTTTTCCAGCTTTCACATGCATAAATGAGGGTGGATATTACATTTGAATTGAGTAGTCTTAACTTGGCTTTTGTGCTTATAACTTTTGAATTCCAAATGTTCTCAAGATTCTTGAAGATTGATGCTGCCTTTGCAATTCTGATCCTAACTTCCTTTCTAGTGTCACCATCCTGGTCTATGTAGCTGCCAAGGTATGCAAATTGACTGACTTCTTCAATATCTGTCCCTTCTATGTGTATTTTTCCATTTAACATGCCCATACTGGCATAATATGCCTAAACTGGCTCAACCCAGGGGTGGAAGTCACTAGTGGCGAGGATTTGTCCTCCTGGACAAAAGCTCATCCTGGTCACAACTAGGAAGGATAGCAGCCACGATCACAAAATGCTGAAGTCGGAGACACTGGACCAGGGCAGTCTAGATAGGCAACAACCTCTCACCCGGCGGGGATGTATGCATATCCTAATCGCGCTGAGGTTTTCCGGTGAGAAAGTCAAACGCTGGACTGGATTGGCAACACCTCTCACCCGGCGGTGATACACGGGTATCTCAAAACACGTTGAAGTTTTTCGGTGAGAAAGTCCAACTCTAGTCTGGATGGGCAACCACCTCTCACCCAGCAGGGATATACTGATATCCAAAACATGTCGAGATTTTCCGGTGAGAAAGTCCAACTCTAGACTAAACTGGTGCAACGAAAACCATGGTGCCACACAATCTCGCTTCAGAGACCCACCAAGAATACAGGCTCAAGCCCTGCGATACTCTGAACCTCCTGTGGTCCTCTCGGGACCATGGGACCTATCGAGGACCACAGGCATAAATTCAGTAGGATCACAGGACAGTCTTGGTGGTAGAAGCGAACGAAGAAGAAGAAGAATAATAATATTGCCCTCGTCCCTGTCTAACATAATCCCTGTCATTTCCAACAATACCTTGACCTAATTGTCAAGTCTAGATGTGTGGATTTGCAATTGTTTGACACTGTATAAGTTATTACTTTTTTTTAATATTTCAGCTAAGGGGGTGAAGTCGCCTGTCTGATGAAGCAATCGGTGACCCATAGCTGATATGCTAGCGTCAGGGTTAGTAAACCATAGCTGACCAAGACCCTGTCCAAACTCTCTGTGGTACCCCCAGTAACAGGCCTAGCCTAGCTAACAGGGCAGGGATTGCTATAGTTCCCCATGGTGGTGGACTCTGCTAAAGAAGCATTGCATGCCCCTTGGTTTTTAGCCGAACTCCGGGACTGAAAACAGCTGCCATAACCTGCTCCTATGCCGATACGATGCTGTGCTTCAACACCTTTACAGCATCGGCTGCAAATAACAACAGCTCACAGTTACAGGGAATTCGTACAAGTACAATATTTCAACCAATAACAAATTGTTTTCTCTTAGTTCAGAAGTACTTCTTGGTTCATATTATGTGTCTTCTTTTTCATTAAAACAATATATCTTCTATGCTCGAAACAATCCATTTTCAAAGAACATTATATTCTATCATGACTTTTTAAAAAATGTAACAACAGATCTCATCTTTTATATAACAAAGTAAATCATTTCTACTAGGATTTCTTTTAAAATTAGTGACAGCTCTTATCTTTATATAAAAGAGTCATTTTTTCTGTGATTTTAAAAAAAATTGAGCAACAGATTTTGCCATTATATCAACAGAATTAGTCATTTCTACCATGACTTCTGTTAAATTTAGTGATAGTTATCATCTTTATATAACAGAGTTAATCATTTCTCCTTTGATTTTTAAAAAATTTAGCAATAGCTCTCATCTTCGTAGAACTGAACCAGTCTTTATTAGCTTTCCTTTTTTTGTCACGACCTCCTTTTCATAAATTACAGTGGCACAGCTATTTTAGTGTCTTCCAGTATGTTATATGCTTGCAAAAAATCTTTTATACTTTTGTTACTTTTTTTTTTATTACAGATCTTTATCTTGTAACAATGTAGCATTTTTAATCCTTTCTAGTTTTAAAACTGGCAATTTCTCAATATATGAAGATTTTTCCATTACATTCACATTTTTCAATATATTTTTCTTCATCAAGATTACAGTTCCTTCCTGTGGTACAAGACTGCATTTCAGTGGATTTGTGGCATAGAGAAAATATCTAAAGAACATCGTATGACTGATGCTGAAGTTCGAGCCCTAGAAGAAAAGCATACCTCAATTTACGAAACTGAGACTGGCCGATGGACCCTTGATGTTAACGCAGTCATCTTGATGGCTCTGGCAGCATTCATGTGGGGATTCTTTGCTTAAATTCACAACATGATCTTGTCCACTGATTTCGGCAGAAGCTCTGTTGCCTCTGTCTTTTTTTGTCACATAATTCCACTTATGTTCAGAAAAATTATCACATTTTTTTCTATACATAATTTTGCAGCGGTGCATTTTTGTTTTTTCAAGTTTTAAAATGTTTTAAAAGTGGTATTGAAAATTGGCTGTTAACTGTTAATTTCTCAAAGGTTAGTTTTGTGAACTGTTGTACTTATAAAGTTACATTTTTCACAGGTTAGTTTTGTGAACTGTTGTACTTATAAAGTTACATTTTTCACAGGTTAGTTTTGTGAATTGTTGTACTTATAAAGTTACATTTTTCACAGGTTAGTTTTGTGAACCGTTGTACTTATAAAGTTACATTTTTCACAGGTTAGTTTTGTGAACCGTTGTACTTATAAAGTTACATTTTTCACAGGTTAGTTTTGTTTACAGTTGTACTTATAAAGTTACATTTTTCACAGGTTAGTTTTGTGAACCGTTGTTCTTATAATGTTACATTTTTCACAGGTTAGTTTTGTGAACCGTTGTACTTATAAAGTTCCTGTACTCAAAATTTCTTTATGTTGAATTTTCACTTACACTCTCACTCTTCTCTCTCTCTCTTTTTTTGTGCACACATACAGAGAAAGAGACACGCAGAGGGAGATAAAGAGAGCGAGATAGAGACAGAACAGAGAGAGAGAGAGAGCTAAGTTTAATTCACATCTGCTCTGATGACTAAATAAATATGACAAATGGATGGGCAACAAAGTCTAATACATTAAGAATGTTTATATAACATCAATGAAAGTACAATTTTACACTGTAACATATATAAGAGAAATATGATGTAAATCAAATCAGTGCACCAGAGTATCACTTGATACTGGGAAATGAAGTCAGGATCATCTGCCATAATCTGGTGTCCTGGTAGATGTTTCCACTGTTTGTTTTTTTGTTTGCTACAGTTAAGTGTATGTTGTTTGTTTGCTTTGCTCCCAGTGCAAACAGATTATTAATCTGATGTCTTTCCCATCCTTCAGGCACTCGATCAGTTGTTCATGTCAATCACTGCCTAAGCTTTTTTTGGGTATAATTTACAGATTGGATGTCCCTTTTTTTTTTCTCTTATACTTCAGTGTGTTTTTCACTTAACATTCTCATGTTGAATATGTCTTTCTTTACTGAAATTCAACCTTTCTTCTATGGCAATGGATTTGCTGGTTATTCTAAAAATGATCTCCACTGCTCCCCTCTCACATATCCTAAAAATATCGACTCTTCATTACGTTTAACCAGTAGTTTTTTTTTTTCCTATTGCCTGCATTCTCATCCAAATTAAGTACAACCTTTTCTCACAGAATCCTGGCAGTATTACATTGTACAATCTCTGTAGAAAGTGAATGCAATATGATTATTACATATTTTTAAAAAATGACAACATAACACAAAGCCAATATACACCACATTTCTAAACAATGAATATATAAACATTTATAAAAATTGTACAAGGCCTTCAACAGGTGCGTTGTGACCAAGTGGTTACTGTGTTGTTTTCTCATGACTTGTGGTTGCTTGTCTTACCAGAGACTGGGGGATTTGTTCCCAGTTCTCTTCTTACTATTTTCCTTTCTCTCACATCTAAAGTGCTTGTCTTACCAGAGACTGGGGGATTTGTTCCCAGTTCTCTTCTTACTATTTTCCTTTCTCTCACATCTAAAATGCTTGTCTTACCAGAGACTGGGGGATTTGTTCCCAGTTCTCTTCTATTTTCCTTTCTCTCACATCTAAAGTGCTTGTCTTACCAGAGACTGGGGGATTTGTTCCCAGTTCTCTTCTTACTATTTTCCTTTCTCTCACGTCTAAAGTGCTTGTCTTACCAGAGACTGGGGGATTTGTTCCCAGTTCTCTTCTTACTATTTTCCTTTCTCTCACGTCTAAAGTGCTTGTCTTACCAGAGACTGGGGGATTTGTTCCCAGTTCTCTTCTTACTATTTTCCTTTCTCTCACATCTAAAATGCTTGTCTTACCAGAGACTGGGGGATTTGTTCCCAGTTCTCTTCTTACTATTTTCCTTTCTCTCACATCTAAAGTGCTTGTCTTACCAGAGACTGGGGGATTTGTTCCCAGTTCTCTTCTTACTATTTTCCTTTCTCTCACATCTAAAATGCTTGTCTTACCAGAGACTGGGGGATTTGTTCCCAGTTCTCTTCTTACTATTTTCCTTTCTCTCACGTCTAAAGTGCTTGTCTTACCAGAGACTGGGGGATTTGTTCCCAGTTCTCTTCTTACTATTTTCCTTTCTCTCACATCTAAAATGCTTGTCTTACCAGAGACTGGGGGATTTGTTCCCAGTTCTCTTCTTACTATTTTCCTTTCTCTCACGTCTAAAATGCTTGTCTTACCAGAGACTGGGGGATTTGTTCCCAGTTCTCTTCTTACTATTTTCCTTTCTCTCACGTCTAAAATGCTTGTCTTACCAGAGACTGGGGGATTTGTTCCCAGTTCTCTTCTTACTATTTTCCTTTCTCTCACATCTAAAATGCTTGTCTTACCAGAGACTGGGGGATTTGTTCCCAGTTCTCTTCTTACTATTTTCCTTTCTCTCACGTCTAAAGTGCTTGTCTTACCAGAGACTGGGGGATTTGTTCCCAGTTCTCTTCTTACTATTTTCCTTTCTCTCACATCTAAAATGCTTGTCTTACCAGAGACTGGGGGATTTGTTCCCAGTTCTCTTCTTACTATTTTCCTTTCTCTCACGTCTAAAATGCTTGTCTTACCAGAGACTGGGGGATTTGTTCCCAGTTCTCTTCTTACTATTTTCCTTTCTCTCACGTCTAAAATGCTTGTTAATGCTGGAGGGTAAAACCTACTTTATCTATCACTTGTTGGAGGCTAAACCCTACTTTATCTATCATTTGCTGGAGGCTAAAACCTACTTTACATCTATCCCTTGCTGGAGGCTAAAGTACCCTAAATCTGACAAGAACAATGAGGAGGGGGGGGGGGGGGGAGAGGGACATATAAAAAAACCAAACTTCAGGTTGCTCTACGTGTGGATGGCTGACTTAAAAAGATTGGAAACAACCATGGGAGAAATTGCCAGCAACACGTTGCAGAGCAGTCACCAGTACTATCACAACATTGGTCACCCAATGCAAAAAAAAAGTATAGCTTTTGTGGTTAACAGTTTATTTGCTGCAGAAAACTTGTTAATTTTCACATGTTTCACAACTTCCAGTCATCCTCCATTCTCATCCACATATACAATATAGAAGACCTAACCTACAGCATTACTTTCTTTGTGGATTGGGGGAGGAGACTTCTACATTTGGTACATCTGTAACCACTGATTTATGCTTAAACATTATGACACATGAGCTCACGAGCAGTGCTAACTTCTCTAAATTCTGCTGCTAAAACTGGTAATGGCATGTTATGACATCTTCTCTCATGCTTCCAACTCCAGAAATTGCTCGTCTCTTGACATACATTCCTCAGCTGTGGAAGAACCACTATCTCTGCTGGACTAAACTTGCACATCTCCAAACTGTCATTAAAATGTAAGGTATTTTAATACAAACCAAATATCCAAATCTCATGGAGAATAACACTGTCTCAGTAAAAGGGAGCCATCTCATCAGTCCATATGGACCAAACAGACTGGATCCCATGCTCTGACAACACATTACTGTTGGTCAATGGTTTGTTCAAAGTGGTGAGGACCCGCACATTTCCCCTTTGTGATGGTGTCCATTCTGGACACTGAAGAAAGTCACCTCTGATATGATAACTTTATTACAAATTCTTTATCACAGCACCAACTCTTTTAGTAAACAATTAGTTTATAACTTCAGGAAGATACTAAAAAACAAAAAATAAATAAATTTCTCAGACAACCATGTTCCATTTGGGTTTCCTGTTGCACTTGATGTGCATGTAGCTTGTTCCAAACACAACTGGACAAAATATATCGTTTTAATACAGCCTCTTGACCACTTAATATAAAGATAAATCTGAAACATGTGATAAAGACCTGACATTTCTACGGTACGCTACTCACAGAGTTACAAACACAGACTTTCAGCTACTGTTTGCGATGGCAACAACAAATAGGTTTAAAGCTCAGTTGTCTTGTGGCTGTGAGCAGTCAAATATTCCACGTGGTACAGCTTTTCTTGTTGTAGGTCCTGGTGTCACCGATGAGCTCACCCCAGTTTTTTCTGTGAGGCTGCTGCTCGTTCCCTGTCTTCGCGGTCCATTATAGCATAGTTCTCACAAGCCGCCCCAAGCTGTACGGCACTGATGAACATTTTCAGGAAGGAGAGGGGAGCACAGACAATGCACAGGAGTTTCCACAGACCAACGTTCAGAACTGGAACTGTTAAAACAAAATGGAGGAAAAAATGTGTCTGAAACAGTATCATCTCTACTGTCTGCTCACTGACTCAGCAAATCTGATATACTAAAAAACAAAAGACTCTTAATGCTGATTTTTTTTTTCTAGACCACTAGAATCTGTAAGTCTTCCTGACATATGTTACATGCTGTAATCATTCAGTTTTCTCTGCTTTAAAAAACTGCAACAAGGCACTATAAAAGTCTGCTTTTTTAGTAACATTTTAAAATAGAAATACAGAGACTTCAGGCACGTTTGTCCAAAGAGCTTTGTGTTATTAAAAAAAATATAAAAAACTTATAGAAACTGCTATAATTAGTGGAAACGAGACTGGCATCCAAGGAGACAGCATGTCCAGTTAACTCCCACCCCACCACGAACATACACAGATGATGCTACTCTGCTTAATGCTGGCATGCCTGTCCCATGCCTTCATCACGCAGCAGCAACAAAAGCAAATAAGGCTTGAAACAGATTTTCTTTCTTTATTTACTGCATTAGTTTTTCAGTACTTTTCCTTAGTTTTTCTTGCTCACCCTTTGAAGATAAAGATCACTCAGTCCATTCATTGTTGCTAGCTGAAGCCAAAAGGTCACTGATAACTTCTTACTGACAGAGCACAGTTCTTACTTTTTTTAAACACTTTGTGTTCACCTGCTGAAGACTTGGGCCAAGTCCCTTATTCTTGGGGACTTAACTTGCATATTATATTTTCCCTGCTTTCACTGACTGTACAGCCTTTGATTACTGAACAGTGTTAATGAAGTTTCAAAACTGTCTAATATGTTAAAGTACTTTTTAGCAATATATTTTTGTCTGTTTTAAACTGTGAACTCAGAAGCTAACTTTTCACATAATCATATGAAATGAGCAAAAAAATTTCAAAATAAATAATTGGAACTTCTTTTCTTCAGCTTTTTCCCCTCCTGTTTACTCACAGTAGATTTTGTTGTGTATGTTTCAATCCTATTTCTCAAACTTCTAATTCTCTTTATTTGACAAACTCATATGTGTAATTGAGATTATGCCGTAAAATTTGTAAAAAACTCAAGTTCCCTTGCTTGCCAAGAAACAAATAAATAAAACTCACTGACAGGTCCTGCGGTGAAGTAGTTTAAGTACAACATACAGAAGAACAGTTCATTTGCCGCGCACATTGTGAACAAAATCACCTGTTATAAGAGAGGATGAGAAAAAGAAATCAAAGCTGAAACGCCTTAACAAATCAATCTGTTCTTATTTTGGTTACATCAGGAAGCAAAAAAAAACAAACAAAAACCGAAAGAACACTCTTCTTTGAATATTTCAGCCAAAACAAAAATTCATTAAGCAGTGATTGCACTAGGACTTTTTGAAACTGGTACACCTGTACCTGTCTTAAACCTTGAAGAAGTTACTTTCTGAAATACCAGTTTTCTCAACACAACATTCAGTACATATATTTTTTTAAATGTAAAATTAAAACAAGCAGCAAAATCAGCTGATCAGGCCTGTAGGATGACAGTACACACTTTGTATGTAGGAGAATCAACCAGTCAGACTGGTTCATCATGTGTGCTTTATGTAAAGATTAAATCTTGTTGCAAATAGGTTAATACAAAATTCCATACAAACATTTAATTCTTGCTGATGTTTGTAAAAATAGTAAAACAGGACTTGACATTTACAGGGAAAAAACAAAAATAATGAAGGTTCTCATTAATGATGAAAGACAAATATACGTAGAAGGAACAGCTGTTGAAGAAGTAAACCACTCTGCATATCTTGGCAGCTGTATAGACCACAATGGTGACACCAGAAAAGAAGTTAGAAATTGAATTGCCAAAATAGCATTGACATTTAGGAATCTTGAGAACATATGGCGTTCAAAAGTTATAAGCACAAAAACCAAGTTAAGATTATTCAATTCAAATGTAATATCCACCCTCATTTATGCATGTGAAAGCCGGAAAACAACTAAAGAAATGGACAAGAAATTAGACTCTTTCAAAAACAAATGCCTAAGGAAAATATTTGGTATAAAGTGGAATGAATTCAAGAACAATCAGACAGATAAGCAAACAATAACCTGTCTCATGGTTGATCAGAAAAAGAAGATGGACATATGTCAGTCATGTGATGAGAAGAAACAATCAGGGAATCACTAAACAAGCTATCAAATGGAACGCAACAGGCTGAAGAAAAAGAGGTCAACCACGTGAAACTCTTAAGAGGACAATGTTAAGCCAATTCAGCATAACATCCCTTGATGAGATTGAAAAACTTGCCAAAGACAGGACATCCTGGTGAACTACCATGCGGGTCCTATGTGACATTTAACGGCACGAGAAGGATGTAAGATGTTTGTAAAGTTGTTTAAACTAGGTTTTTTTTAAAAAATAATATAAACTGGTTACAGTAACTGAGGACCTCTAAACGTTTCAGTTTCTGCTTTTTAACTGGTAATTTACCAGTAACTGCCAGTTAACGTGATCACTGATTAAATCATGTTAATGAAACAAAATGTAATCATTTGAATTCTAAAAATCTGGGCAATTTCTATGCAATGGTATTTAAGATTTCTGGTCCCCTTATTGAAGCACTCATTGGGAGTGTTTATTATTACTTGTTCTGAACAAGCGTACTGAGACCTAGGAAACTGTCATATAAAGAGAATGTCATAGCTTTCATCAGCACTTTATTTCTGATGCGACATATAAAAAAACTGCTGGATGATCAGGCTTTATCCTTACAGCTTAAAAAAAAATTATCTAATTCATCTACGTTTACGTCTTTCGGCACCTATGCGTGTCAGAGTTGTCCTAAGTCACAGTATTTTGTGTGTGCTCTTAGACACGCAGTGACGTGGAATCCTCAGGGAAATAGAAATCAAGGAAGACTTAGAACTACTTACAGATGGGGAAATTATGATAGTGATCACAGACAAAGACTACACATGAAAGGAAATATAGAGAACAAATCCAAGAAGACTGGAGAGCCTTGACCTATGCTCCCAAGAGAGTGAAAAGTGATGATGATGATATTATTTCTTTGTATCTTAAGTGCTCTTATGTCAAGTAGGTTATCTGTATATTTTATAACTGTATTCCAGAATGTGAAGACAGTGTGGAATTGGCCATTTTCTGGAGTCAGAAGGACTGTGTGGTTGGAATTAGCAAATTCCGTATTTTCTAATCTTCATTTTTTTCCAATTATCCTGAGGCACAGGTCTTCATTATTTTGAGTAAAATTTATGTTTTTTTTTCCCCCTCTCTTTTTTAAAAAATATATTACATCCAGTGATGTGCCATATGTTTACAGTACATAATTCTCTGCCTTATGTGTACCCACCTGGTTGTGATAGTAATGTCTCAGAACTGGGTTAGCTGACAGATCAATCTTCTTGTGACTGGTACTGCCTCTCTGTACAGAGCTGAAGATGAGATAACCGCTGCTTGGTTAACAGAGGGAATCAGAACCAACAAATGCTTAACAATCACACTTTATTTCTTTCACTGTTCTAACACTGTCACTAAAAAAAAAAAAAAAAAGTTACATCTTTAAACCAGTGTTTCCCAACCTTTTTGGATCATGACCCACCTCAACAACTCTAAGAATTTGATACACAGCAAAACAGTTAATCAAGTTCTGAAAAAGTATGATATAAATATATTCTAACTACCTTCCAGAGTATTCAAATTCCCTCCCCCCTCCTCCCGATGGGGTGTATGCACCATGTTGGGAAACACTGGTCTAAATCATTCAGTCATTCAACTGACCTCTGACAGTGCATCCAGTGGCTGAATATGTCCAAAGCCATTGTAAACTGAAAGAACAGCATGTATTCTGGATAAAGATGGCACAGGGCAGCACACAAACACATGGTTGTTATCCGGTCAATAAGCTGGTCCAACATGGCCCCAAGTTTGCTACCTGTGAGTCATAGGTCAGTGAGGCATTGTAACGCTCATTTATTTATTTAAAAATACAAAGAAAAAGCTGCACCTACCCGGCACATACTCAAACAGAAAAATCATTCTCTACAAATAATGTGCAAAACAAAATTAGGTTGGATTAATTCATAAATGAATGATAACACATCACACTTACAGAAATATTACTTTTGAGAGTCATGCTTCTAAACTGGCCAGTGCCCATTTTAGTTGAAAACTTTCATCACCATCAAGTCCTAACGCTTCCAGTGTGGAAACTCACTAAAACAATCTCAGCATCCTTTTCAATTTTCTTAACAATATGTTAAATATGGTCTTACACTGGGCTAAGGCAACGTGTTGATGATGACTGTTTATAAGACATTTCTAGATCTTTCAGAAAGAATGTTATTTCTCTCAGAATCTGGTTTCATGAGCCACAACTTCTGAAAGATCTGATTTTCTTTTTTTTCCAGTCCACAGAATTCAGAGGAGGTAGTTCAGTTCTAGCCCTCCTGTTTTCACACTGAGATACTGGACTCACATTCTCTTCACATTCAGCTAATACTGTAATGTCTGCCTCCTCTTCACACACAGCCATTCAGCTCACCATACTTCATTACTTTTCAAATGCTGAATCTCAGTCACAAAAGAGCACAGCTTGAACAGCTGGCACATTTTTTTTAACCTCAAATTCATTATAATCCTGCTGTGGTAGATTCCTCCTTGTAACTGTGACATAGAAATTCTCAGCAACTGATGCCATAGTGAAACAGAGGCGTCGGAACCAGATGGCAAATCTGTTACGGTGACCTAACTTACTTTCTCCAAAATGACTGTAAGAAGAAGGCTTCTTAAAAGGGTCCATTGGGATCTGGAGTGCATTAGTCCCTATTCTGTTGACCAGCAACATAGTGTGTTGTGACCAGGTCTGACTATCTGGCACTAGAGTCTGTATCATCTCAGGTCACGTTCGCTATCATAACTATAGATTCAAACACAACTCCGGATTACCCCTGCGAACACAACTGCGGCTCCACATTATACTTACACTGATTAAGCATTCGGGCCAAGTGACCATCAAAAGCATCCAGAAAACCACTGAGAAGGTAAAACACACTTGCCTTTGTGGGGTCAAAGGGCATGTAGTAGAAAGAAATGAAGGCAAACACCACCCTCAGGTAGTCTGTGGGAATGATAACAACAGCAAGACTTTAAAAATCACGCTCGCAGTGGCTCAAGCCATGAAAGAAACAGGAAATAAACTCAACAAGCTGAATACAAATTTTAAAAAAAACCAAAACAAAACAAACAAAAAACAGTTCTTGTCTTTTGAGAAGATGAATCTGTTAATTTACACTATCTCTCAGTACACTCTAACAAACTTCTTATTTTTATCTAAGAGGTGGCTGATGCCTTCTTGGATTTCAGTGGTAATATTTTTACCTGTCTTAACTGCCACTCCCTCCTACCTTCAATCTTTGTTTTGACTTATTTCTTATATGAATATGACAAAAACATTCATTATTCTTATGTTTCTTACAGCTGTGTCACAGTTATAATTTAACAATTTTACAAATCATTTTGTACATTTGTTTAATATTTCTTTTTACACTTGTCTGAATCTGGGGATAGGTGACATTAATGACAAAGAATATACATAAGTTTTTTTCTCTCTATCTACCTAAGTCCCTTAGCATCTGCAAGCCATTGGGGTGTGAAGTGTTAGTAACTTCACATTTCTATGCCACTGCAGCATTTGAGGTAGGGATGCCTGCACTTTGCCTTGCTGCCTTTGTTTTCCCAGGTACCCATTTTGAGGCTGGGTTGACTCCGGTGCCTGTTGGTCTGAAAAAAATTCCACCCTAGTGCAAAATCAAACCAGGGAAATTCTGTTCGGTAAGCTAGTGCACTACACCATAGTGGCATGAAGTTTTTTTCTTACACAATTTTAATTTGTATTGACTCTTCATTATGTGTGAGCTGCAGATCCATCTAATGAACATTAGCAACAATGTGGAATCTTTTGTCAGTTAACTGTCAATTACAGTGTTACAAAAAATGCTTAGATGCTCAATATATACATCAATGATTCGTTGCAAGCAGGTCAGCTGATGGTGCCTTGCTTCTAACCTGGGAGACTAGGTTTGTAACCTGTCATCAGCATCATTCTGACACACTAGCACAGCCAACCCTGTGTTTAACAGTCCCTAATTTAATGGACTTTGGATTTAATGGCAAGAACAAACATTAATTTAAAAATAAATGTTTGTTTTTTTGCAGAAGATGATGCAGGAGGTCCAGGCCACTTCAGAATCTACAAGCCTTAAGCAACCTAATTAGGCAATCTACAAGTATTAAGTACACTTTTTAACTTTGCAGCTGCATGGAAGGAGGTGAAAACCACAACTTTGGCAAATGGTTAGAATTAGTATAAGGGTAGACAGAGGTGTATGATTCAGTTTTACAAAAAGATGACAGGAGTGAGCAGAATGAGTAGTATAACACTGAACAGTAACTGGATTTTGTAGGATCAGAAGCTTCTTCTTCTTCTTCGTTTGCATTGTCTGTCTATATCTGCAGTCCTGTCTCTTGGATAAATTTCACTGTTTTTTGTAACTCATGTATGGAACTGTAGAGCTTATCTTCTTTAGTGGTTTCACTGGGCCAGTAATTATTTCTCAGTGTCTCATAGTTGGTGCAGTTCTGGAGGATATGTTCCACAGTTTGGGGCACCTGGGCACATGTACATAGATTACCAACCTTAAACTTTGTATACATATGACTTCGGAGTCGGCTGTGTCCTGTTTAGAGACAAAAGATGGTGACTTGTTCCTTTCTGTTTAGCATGTGATAGTCATCATGTGGTAGTGTTTGTGGTTTCCTGTAGGTTTTTATCATGCTTTTCTTCTGATTATAGGTGATTGGTATGTCTGGTTGCTCCATTTCAGTGCCCTCTTTGGCCAGATGGTCAGCTTTCTCACTGCCTGGTATCCCACAGTGGGAGGCAATCCATTGCAAAGTGACTCCATGTTGTAAGCCAATTTTTGACAAGGCATCCTTAAGGTCTGGTAGTTTGTTGCACTGAAGAGCTTCCAGTACTGATCTTTCATCTGTGAGAATTACTACAGGACATGTATCAATTCTGGAGTCTGATAGTTTTTCAACTGCAGCAATAATTGCCCTAACTTCTGCATCAAAGTTGTTGCAGTATTTTCCAGTGGGTATGGAAATCTTGTCAATGGTGTTGTTTGGATATTCAATATATGGGATCAGAAGCAAAATGACTTCTGGCGCACCCCTGTAAATGTCCACAACCAGGAAACAACTCAAGATGATGTTTGGAAATGGCTTGAAAATGATGAAGGTGACCCGGGCTACCAAGTCCTCACCGAAGAAAAAAAAACTGTGGACAAAAGTTCTACATGGCAAGAAAGAGGACGAGACAAAGGAGATGCTGAGGAAGGGCAAGTTACACCACCATGTTTTACTCTACCTAAGATGAGGAATACAAACAAAAAACAAATGCCTAAGGAAAATACTCGGCATCAAGTGGAATGAATTCAAGAACAATGAAGAGATAAGACAGATGACTGAACAACAACCAGCCTCATGGGTGATCAGGAAAAAGAGATGGACATATATTGGTCACTTGTTGAGAAGAAATGATCAGAGAATCCCAAAACAAGCTATCAAGTGGAACACAACAGGCTGAAGAAAAAGAGGCAGACCGCGTGAAACTCTGAAGAGGACATTATTAAGAGAGGCCAAATTAACAGGCATAAAATCCTTTGATGAGGTTGAAAGACTCGCTGAAGACAGGAAAAATTGGCGAACTACTTTGCGAGCCCTATGTGACGTTTAACGGCACGGGAAGGATATAAGACATAAGATAAGAAGATGAGGAATATCATGGACATCACTATACAGGGACATCATCCCTTACTGTGAACATTTACAGCAGTTCTGTGTGGTCATAATTATGAAGCAACATCACAGTGGCAACAAAAAAAACTGAAGCTGGATGCTTTATTTAGGTGAACTTCATTGACACTCACTCCTTTTTTTCACCTCCAGCTGCTTATACATTACAACCCTTCACAAGCAAACAGACAACATCAGTGTCTCCATTTGTACACAATTAGAAGAATCTGAAGTTAGGGACCGCCCTTCACTTCTACTTTCAAATACTCAATAAATACTACTGTACAGCTACCACTATGGTCACAGCAAAATACCCTTCAAGTAAGCTGTTAAAAGAGAGTAAACATTATATATTCTTTATTATAGTGTAGTAATTTTACACTGTATGGTACTGCATACTGTATTAAAGCTTTTTTTTTGCATTAAAACAATTTTTATAAATGGTAATAATGTGCCCCTCTCCAAGTTACATTCAACTGAACAGACTTCAATACTAATGTACACATCTCTCTCTCTTTCTATTAGTTTGTTAAACTGAAAGTTTACTGTATTAGGAAAAACTGGTTCTGATGATGCAAAATATCTGCCTGCTGGGCCAGGCACATGGGGATGAACTGTAAGGGTGGCAGCAAATGAAAAGAAAACTGGGGTATCAATAGTTCAGACAACATGTCAAATGGTTTGGCCACATTACATGACTACCGTCAGACAGCATATCACAGAAAATATTCATGCTAAGAATTGTAAGGAAAAAGGTAGATGCCACAGGAGGAAATTACAGAAACTTTAAATATTTCATTACACTGAATCAAATCGGTGAGCCTTTATAAAGGCCTCTATTTGTCCCCTCAACGCTGAAAAGTAAAGGTGGAGACAAGACAAGACATGACACGAGTTTTGTCCTGCGAATAGAGACTTCACTCAGAATTCAGCATGACAACAAAAATATCTCATAATAATTTAAAGTTATATGTGTATTACATTCGAGAAGAACTTATGCCCATATCCGGGCCTCCTGGGATAGTCCTGCATGCCGGTTGAAACTATTCTTCTCTTCTCTTCCCCCCCCCCCCCCCCCGTCCTACTGATTAGTCAGTATGTTTTCATCAACAATGTGCCCCCAGAAACCGTCCAAGCACTGCCTCCAAACAAGGGAAGTCCTCCGAAGCAAAGCACTGAATGGATCCCCTTTCTCATTGATACTGTCCATACCAGACAACCACATTTTCATGTTAAAAACAGCACAGCGATCTGACACTTAGCAGACAACAAGTAGATGTCAATAATTAAAACCGGTTCATGACCAGCAAACGGTTTAAAAGAAGAACACACACACAGGTCTGAAAATAAGTGATCTTACCAATAATATTCGGCACAAATAAATAGATGTTTTCTGCCATTCTGTTATAAAAATGATCTTAGACAATCTCTTTGCTATGACAAACACTTCTCCGGCACTTCCAGTTATCTGGCAAAAATACGTCTGCTCGGACAGGAAGTTCGCCAAACAAATATGACCTGGAAGTAGAAGCTGGATCGTGCGAACTAAAATCTCGCGAGGGTTCCTTGCTTGGCGACGGCAGTATTTTTCCAACATGGCATCGTAAGACAAATGGATTTATCTACTAGAGATGTAAACGAAGATACCAAATATGCATTTCTCCTTGGTAGTGCGTTAAGAAATGAAGATCCAGAGCAAACTTTGGCGGTATACGATAATTTGATTCCTGAAGATATTTCCGCATATAGGGTAAGGTTTGGTTTTGGTCATGACAGTTTATTGCACCGGTTCTGTTGACGTTGTTAGTTATTTCTTTCGTATGTGTGGTGTAGAAGCACTGTCACATCTGTTATACTCGTCGGAAAGTTACAATTATGGCAGAAGAAGACATTATTTTTTAGGAAAATAACTTTTATCCTTCAAATAGAAAATTGAAAACTTCTGTGGAAAGTTATGAAAAGTGATATTTCACGGTTGTTTCCCTTCGAATACGCTTCTTTACTTCCGCCGGCTGCCATCAAAGCAAATACTTGACCTTTCAAATTACCATATCATTACTTATTATCAAGGCTCCGGGAAATATGGAGGCCTGAGCGCTGGTGTGATTGTAGTTGTGTGCACGACGTGTTTTTTTTCTGTTTATAACTCTTTTGCCGTGAAATTTTAGTCGTTCTTGTTCTTTAAAGTTTTAAATGTTGTCTATACGTGCGTGAATAACAGTTTACACCGGGTTGATTTGCTGAATAAAGTGCCAAATTATATAAACATTGTGCTCTTCTCAAGGTTCGTAACGAAGCGTGTAGTCGTAGCGGCTCGTTGTACCGACATACCAGCCATGTGAATCTGTACCGACTTTCAGAATAACAGGTAATACCAGCTGAGTTTGTTTGGGCACACACAGTCGATTCTGTTCTAGACTGATGGTGTTAACAAGTTTAGTTCAACGTTTCAATTTATTTTGAAAACGAATATGCGATACCGATGGAGATGTGTTGTTTATGTATAAATCTAATCTGTTCTTGGAGCTTATACTGCTGTTGTTGATGATGATGATGTTTGTTTTCGTTTCATGTGCAGCGATTAATTTTTCATGCAGAACGTACATGCTTAGTCTTTTTAGCTTTTGAGAAATGTTTGTAAAACAGTATTAATGATATCGTTCATTATCAAAATCTAGTTTAATCAAGTGCGTATTTGTTCATATTAGTTCGTGAAGTTTAAACAGTAATGCTGTTGTTATTAGTGTTTCAGTGCGTTTCATAAGCGCTGCATATTTTTTTTTTCTGAGCTGAGCATAATGTAATAATTTTAGCACATTTAAAGAAATGTTTGTGCAAAATATGTTAATAAGATTGTTTTTAAAAGCCAGGTTTAGTTATGTAAGCTTTTATTTATATTGTGTTTTTAAGCAAACAGTAACATTATTACTGTATTTCTATGCATTTCATTTACATTGTATGTTTTTTTTGTAACTACAGAAGGTTCAGATAATTTTAATACTTGTAGGGCATGTTTGTGAAACAGTATTAGGAAGAATAACAGTTATGGGAAGCAAAATAAATGTCTGACACAATTCAAGGAATAATATAAGATGGTGATTTGTTGGATGATAGGAATCTTTAAGTTTCTGGTGTCTCTCAGAAAAATTTCATTTGGAATGATAATGTTAAAAAAATTAAGACATGGTAATATTGTTTATCTTTCTTTGGGGCCAAAAGTCTCCAAACATAGTGGGGGTTAATCTTTTTTTTTTTCCCTCTAGTCATCTTTGTTGTTATTGCTATATGTTTTTAGAGGGTTATCTGAATAAGAGAAATAAATCCATGTATTTTTTTCATTGCAATGACAACCTTATAGGGCATGATGTTTTAATAATGACAGATTTTTGTGGGAAAAAGGGGTGTGGGTGGCAGGGGGAAGTAATCAATTTTCCTATGTTTGAAGAGTTCTGGATCACCCAGGAAAATAATTCTTGGTATAAATAAGAGCAGCTACAAACTGTGGGAGTAGGTCACTGTTTGTGATACTTTGCTTCTCATCACAGAAGGATGAGACTCCTGCTTGGGTCTTTACTGCAGTCTTGTTTTCAGTAATGATGCAGATTATGAAAGAAGACAATGATTGCAAGCAGCTAAGATAGCAGATGTGAGACACTGAGATAGTAGATGGCAAGGCAGTAGTTAAAAGCATCGAAGAAATTAAAAGAAGGGCAGTGATTAAAAAACATTAAAGACAGTAAATGGAAGACAGTGGTTAAAGTCATATAAGAAGGATATATTGAGACAGTAAATGAAAGCCACACTCATATAACTCATGATATCTCTCTCATTGCTTTGCTCTTAAAATCTTCATATTCTTTCTTATCTCATTAATTTACTATCCAGTGGTGATGTCTACTTGGGATGTTTTTTTCTGATGCCAAGATTTTATAAGTTTGTGCCAGGGTACCCTCAGCTGTATCAACAAATGGAAAGCAGGAGAGATTTCAGCTTGTGTGGGTGTGCATGCTTGTTTTTGCATGTGATTGTTTAACTTCAGTTCCCATGTTTTTGTTTAACTTTAGTGCCCAGGTTTTTGTTCAGTTCCCAGGTTTTTGTTCAGTTCCCAGGTTTTTGTTTAACTTCACTTCCCAGGCTTTTGTTTAACTTTAGTTCCCAGGATTTTGTTTAACTTCAGTTCCCAGGTT
The DNA here is from genome assembly GCA_009760885.1 of Achatina immaculata. Classification (NCBI taxonomy): domain Eukaryota; kingdom Metazoa; phylum Mollusca; class Gastropoda; order Stylommatophora; family Achatinidae; genus Lissachatina; species Lissachatina immaculata. The sequence goes on along the minus strand of CM019693.1, from coordinate 19,682,384 downwards.
TTTGTTTAACTTCAGTTCCCAGGTTTTTGTTTAACTTTAGTTCCCAGGTTTTTGTTTAACTTCAGTGCCCAGATTTTTATTTAACTTCAGTGCCCAGGTTTTTGTTTAACTTCTGTGCCCAGGTTTTTATTTAACTTCAATGCCCAAGTTTTTGTTTAACTTCAGTGCCCAGGTTTTTGTTTAACTTCAGTGCCCAGGTTTTTGTTTAACTTCAGTGCCCAGGTTTTTGTTTAATTTCAGTGCCTAGGTTTTTTTTGTCTAACTTCGATGCTCTGGTTTAAGTTTATAGAGAGGTGTCAGTCTCTAATGAAAAGTTGCTGACACCATATCATTTTCAGGGTTGACATTCACTTTGATAGAGTGTTGTTTGGTGAGATCAAAATTCAGCGATTGTTGATGTTATTTTTGGGATGATAAAATTTTAATAGAAGTAACTAATTTGAGTAACTCTCATATTTTCATTTCTTGTACCATCTTTTTTTTTTTTATACAGTGAATTACAGGTTGTGTTTTCATGTATGGAAACCCTGTAGCTGTTAGTTAATATTAATGACCTTGGAAACCCAAGCTCAGTGATCATGTTTCTGTGACTCTGCAAGCCTGGTGACTAGATAGTTCATCTTAGCTCCCCAGTTCTGTAGTTCATCTCATCTGCCCATCTCCCTCATAATGTCATCTCATTTGTAATCTCCTTCAGTTGTGACATTTCTTGATTGGGTTTCTGTTAAACATGATGTGGTCAGCCTGGTTTCTGTTAAACATAACATGATCAGTCTGGTTTCTCTTGGACATACATGATCAGTCAGGTTTCTGTTAAACATGATGTGGTCAGTCTGGTTTCTGTTAAGCACAACATGATCAGTCTGGTTTCTGTTAAACATAACACGATCAGTCTGGTTTCTCTTGGACATACATGATCAGTCAGGTTTCTGTTAAACATGATGTGGTCAGTCTGGTTTCTGTTAAGCACAACATGATCAGTCTGGTTTCTGTTAAACATAACGTGATCAGTCTGGTTTCTATTAAACATAACATGGTCAGTGTAGTTAACCATGAGGATGGGAAACTTTTAAAAGAGAAAACACCTCTCTGAGACTCCTGGGTGATGAACAGAGAGATGGATGAAGATGACCTATCATAGCTGACCAAGACCCTTGTCCACCTCTCCGTTGATAACTAGTAACCACTAGTAACAGACCTAGCCTAGCTAACAGGTCAGGGATTGTCTTAGTCATCATGTTGATGGATACTGCTAAAGAAATATTGCATCTCTTTCCCCCCCCCCCTTTTTTTTTTTTTAGTTTCACTCAGGACCGAGAAAGTAGCCACCATAATTTGATCCCAATCTGATACAGTGAAGTGCCACAGCATCTTCACTGCACTGGCTGCAAAGAACATAATGCTTGCAGTTCTGAGGAGATAGAAGAAGAAAAAGAAGAGAGGAGCACTCTTGAAATCACAAAGTGATAGTCTTATATGAACACTCATATCATCATCACCGATGTTAATTGTTATGAGACTGTTTTATATATATATATATATTCATTCATTCATTTGCATGTCCCTTGCGGAACTTTGCCTCCCAAACAGCACTCCTGTAGGCCTCTCGGTTGTGAGCAAGATGGCCTGCTGCTGCTGCTGCGTCCATTTGCAGATTGTCAATGATTTCTTGCAGCCATCTTCGTTTTGGTCTTCCTCTTTTTTCTTTTTCCCATTATGTATCCTTCCAATATGGTCTTCTCTAAATTATTATGACGTTTAATGTGTCTAAAATATTTAAGTTTTCTCTCTTTAATCCTCTTTACTAGCCAGGCTTCTTCAATATTAAGCTCTTGTAGTATAGATATATTTGTTCTTTTTTGTGTCCACGATATTTGAAGAACTGTTCTGTAGCATTTACATTCAAAGGCATTTATGTGTTTCTCAGCTGTTTTGTTAAGTATATATATATATATATGGCTTATCTTTGTTTATAAAAACTTCATCCAGCTTTCTGTGTGACCTAATTAACAGCTTAGTTCATATTTAGAGAAAAAAAAAAAATTTTAACTCAGCATACCAAACATTTGAATTCTGCTGTCATGCTGTCAGCTCTAATGCATTCATTAATGGTACATTTTCTCCAGCTCAGGATTATGCCCAAAGTTAATTTTGATTCTTGAGTCTTCTATTTTCTCCAGCGTCAACTTATTCATAGAAGGTAGCTTTCTGTCATGTCCGACACCCCACTGAGTTCGGTGATCCTTGACTCTGCAGTCTGTCTACCTAAGGTGAACTCTCTTTTTTTTCCAGTATCTGCAGGTTTTACCTTGGTGCATGAGTTACTTGGTGTTGCAGCTCTGGGTAGAAGTCTTTTTTTTTTTTCCCTGTCCTTGGTGATCATTTGTTGGTTTCTACTGAGACCGTTGTTGTTGTTGCTGTTATTATTATTATTTGAAATTTCCATGGATGAGTTAAAGCAGGGTGGGATGGTTCTTTTGATGTATTGATCCAACCAGACTGAGTTGTGTGTTTTTTGTTTTGTTTTGTTTTTTTTCAGGTAATTATCAAAGCAGTGTCCTGTCTTTCTATTTCAGACTGAAAAATTGTTTTGCTTCTTGTGTTTCATTTTTCTCGTTCAGCACATCTGCCCTGTGTTAACTCTTGAAGCGTCCGCAGGCTCTAATTCCCAAGGCATCTGCCCTGTGTTAAATTTTGAAACCCATGCCCTGTGTTAATTCTTGAGGCATCTATGCTGTGTTTTTTAGTTACTTGAAATGCTCATCATTTCAAATACAGCTACAAATGTTCTGTTAAGAATGTAGTGTTTTTTTTTTGTTGCTGGCAGGACTAAAGGCAGGGCTGGTGTTTCTTATGCTTTCACTGGGCACTTTTGATTAACTTGGTGTCTCTCTTCCCTCCTTGTTTGGCAGATCTTCGTTTATATCTTTATGTTTCATAAATGTTTTTGTACGTCAGGGATTACAAGTCATCTTCAGTTGGGTCTTTAGAAGTGCAAGAAAGAAAAGTTACCCCCCCCCCCCTTTTCATTGTTCTATATCAGTATTTCACTATGTGGGAGTGCTGTCCCCTTCAGGTGGGAAGGGGGAGGGGGAAAGAATCAGTTGAACGAAAAGGGGGGGGGGGGGAACGACGCTAGGAATATGGCCGCAGAGGCAGTATGAAAAATGTTGGGAACCGCTGTTGTAGATCTTGGCACTGAGTGTTCTCTAACATGTTTTTAAATGATGTTGAAAAAAAAAAATGAATGCATACCTTTAACATTTTGCTGCTTTTAGAGTGTATGTTTCATTTATATCATTGTATTGTTGTTGAGGCTTTGAAGCCAGTACATGGCAGTTTTTTTATATGCCGTACAGGAATGGAATGGTTAATGATGCAGTAAAAGCCGCTAATGTTATTTCCATTGTTTGTAATGGCTGCTTTGTCGCGGCTTTCTTTATGCTGAAATATAAACAACAAGCAGTGTCCCTGTCCACTTTAGCGGGTATATATTTTTTTCTTCTTCTACATTCTTCTCTTTGTTCTCGTGTCTTGAATTATAACAACCGCGCGTTTCATGATTTTGTGCAATGTAATTGTGTTGTCGTACTGACTAGTGTTTTTTTTTCTTTCTATTCGCTCTCGTTTTCTCCTCCTTCTCCAGCTTTTTTTTTTTTTTCATTAGTAAAAACTTCTACAGACTCGCTTAAACGGTTTTACGTGTGTGTGGGTGTGCGTGCGTGCGGTTTTTTTTTTTGGGGGGGGGGGTTGGGGATGAGAGAGAGAGAGAACTACCATACGTGATTATTGAAATCTTCTTAAGAGTATATTTTCATTGTGTAAGAGAGTTCTTATTAGAGCCAGCCGCGGTACTTCTTAAATATAAAAAAAAAATAAGTCATGGAAACTAAGTACAGTATATCGCTTTACGTTCATTAAGTTCATCTCAGAATGGTCGTTAGGCTGAACTGACTTCGGCCTAGGTGTCTGGTAGGGCAGAGGGCCCCCGCGTGAAGGAGAGGAGGGAGGGGGGCCTCTGCAAATATAGGTTGTCGCTTTATAAATTATATTTATATCAAGAAATGATTCCTATAGATCGGAAAGGGTTTTTAGGGGGGCGGGGGGATTTCTAAGTTCAGCATAAGTGCCCAGTAAGCAGTTAATTCCTCATTCTCCTTAGTGATTTCTCCAAAGTTATGTAGGTATTTTTCTTTTGTTAGGATTTTGAAACAGTCAGTAAAATAACGACCTGAGTTAGGGTTCTAAAACAGTTAGCAGAAACAACAACCCGAGTTAGGGTTCTGAAACAATCAGCACAAACGACGACTTTTGTTGGGGTTCTAAAACAATCAGCGCAGACAGCGACCTGAGTTGGGGTTCTAAAACAATCAGCACAAACAACAACCCGAGTTAGGGTTCTAAAACAATCAACACAAACAACAACCCGAGTTAGGGTTCTAAAACAATCAGCGCAGACAGCGACCTGAGTTAGGGTTCTAAAACAACACAACAGTGAGCTCCACTCAGAGTCGTGTTGGGGAGGGGGTGGATGGGTGGGTCGAGAGACCTGGGAACTGTCTGGATAACACAGAATCCTTCAAGACATTCCAGAATGTCAGAAAACATGCAGGTAAGTTACAGTATTTATAGCAGTCTTTCTTCAATCGTGTCACGCTTGTTTTTTTATGCTTGGACAGATTACATTTAAGGTTAGAAGACTTCAGTCTTACAAGGGTTTTATCATATATTCATAAGCTCAGTTGGGGGGGGGGGGGAGGAATGGTATATGTTGAAAGGACCGCGTTATAAGAAACTAGCAGAGATTTATGCAGAGACTGGACGATAAATTCTCTTTCACAGCGTTACGCAGAAGCGTTGTATCAAAACAACCATGTAGTTAGCAGGTAAACGGAAATTCTTTTTTTTTTTTTTAAATTTTAGAACAGACCATTTGCCACTACTTTTTCACGGAATTGCTTGCTTAGGTTTGTAGTTTTTTATTTTTTCGGTCATTGTTCACATTCTGGCTGCAGATGATAGTTTGTCGTAGCTTCTTCTGACGTTGTTTCCACGTAGATAGGTTGGCAGAGTTAAAGAACAATCGGGTTAGAATGAATCAGATCAAATCCAATGCCATTTCTGCATTGCGGGCATCTAACAGGTGACAGTTATATGTTTTTATCTTATGCCGCATCAGCGAGCTCGGGTTTGACACATTCCTGTGATGTGATGCAGCCAGCTTCATAAGTCATACAAGGGAATAACAATTTTAAAGGCTGTCATTTAGGTCTCCCCATCCGATTTGGTGCCTTCATTCCTAGGTCTTTATCATGACGTTTAATGTCAAGAACTTTTGGCTCAAAAAAGCTACACGGACGTTCTTTTGAGAAAATGATACAGTATAACGTAAAACTAGACATATCTTAGATAACTGGAAGACTTTAAGTGAGTCAATGCTGTTCGAGAGACGATACCATATAGTCACATATGCTCAAAGCTAAGAGAACTTAACCAGGGTGATTGAGATAAGAAATGCGAACTACGCAAAATTGTTATTTAGTGCAGAAACATAACAGCCTAGTTTTTCACTATGGTCCATATGCTTGACGATGCAGGATGAATTAATTGAACCACCACCTGAATTCCAGTTTTTTTTTTAAAAAAAAATCCATTTCTCAGCTACCTATGTCTCCAGCTCCCCCGTGTGGTACCCGAGATCTGTACCCTACCACGCATGATCGTAAAAGGCGACTAAAGAGGGTTCGGCATAGGGCCAGCAACCCTATCTGGTAAAAAAACTCAGCAACCCTATCTGGTAAAAAAACTAACAGACTGGTACAGAAACAGAAGCAAGGCTCACCTGGGCAAGAGCAGAAAAAAAGGCAAAGGACAGGCATTTGTGGAAAACCCTTGCGGAAGCCCCATGTGCCCTGGGCACTTAAGGTTCAGAGAGAGAGATGTCACCAGCTTGTATTCTTGCCCAGGGCGGTAGGCGTCGTGTAAGCATGTTATGCCCGTATCGAACCCAGTGGTAGATGGCCTTGCACATGCACTTACCGCCCTGCAGTGCAGCTGTTTCATGAATGTATATACGAGGAGTTCGACCTTCTGCAGACAAGAATGTGATGACAGAACGCGCTTCTTCGTCGGAGTATGTCTGTAACGTAGCCGCTTGCTGCTTAGCGACGATGACGCTACCTGGTTTACTGGCGTTATTGACCCTGACGCTAACAGTTGGTACTACTAAGGGATTACGTCTGTTCTTTGGGAAATTTTATTCGCGTAATTTAAAAAATATGGGTTGGGTTAGAAATGTGCTGCTTTTCATTTAGACTTGGCGTAAATAACATACTTGACATTATTTGCGTAGCTATGTAAGATCTACCAAGCCTACCAGTGTTGTCTTGGAGCAAAAGAGCCAATACTACATTTTGGTAAAAGTAGTTTTCTTGTGCTTTGTTTTAGTACCCAAGTTAATTCACGTAGTTAACATTAATTGAGTTTGTTTTTCTTTGGGCTTTTTTTTTAAAGACAGAATCTTAAATTTCTGAACCTGGCATCGCCCTTGCCATTTTGGGTACATTAGCCATATCTCTTCGCCCCATCACCGGATTGTTGTGCGTAAAGGAAACAAAAGGGGGAGAGAATATATGTTGGTACTACTTTCCCCTGTTTTCAACGTTTTCTGAAAACAACCGAAAACAATCTGAAAACAATCTGCCTCTTCGTAGGGCAGATCACATGACACAACGCTCTGTCATGTTTTGCGCAGTATTTATATACCGTTACCGTTAACACCTGCGTACATTTCCGTGGCCACACTATCCATGTAAACACGCCCAAACAAGGTCGTCCAAATAAGTTTTTTTTTTTTTTTGACACAGTTTTTTTTTTTCACCCAATATTTTGGGATGTACTCTCCTGGTCGATCACCATCTGATACAGCTTAGTGCGCCTATTTACGGCCATATTTGGGTCCACTCGATTTGGCCCTATATCGGTCGTTAAGGTGGGAGATCGGACACCAAGCACAGTTCACAACAATAACATGTTACAAGATGAATATACATGTTTGTCATCACTTTCAAATGCTAGCAGAATGCAAATTAGCACAGTAGCTGTGTAGACATTAATCACACGATAAGACAAATTAGCGAAAGATTCATACTGTAATAACTTTGTCACGCAAAGGTGTACATAAACATTAAGTACAGTACAGTATTATAACTTGGGCATGTAAAGTGTAGCATTGCATGGCTGGAAACGCAGCCGCAATCGATGAGCGTAATGCGTACTCTCGCAGCAGCTCGTAGCCGGCCATTTCTAAAATATGTTCGGATTTTTGCTACGGAACCTCGGCTGGAAGTCGATGCGTGAGTCTTGTAGGCTAGAACCATTTCCATAAGTTTTTGTTTGTTCTTTTGTTGTTGTTGTTGTTGTTTTGTTTTACCCAAGCGGCACAGGACTTTTTGCTGGCCTTGTTCCATCAGCATGAAAAATGATGTTTCCATCCACGCAAAGAATAAAGCCGGTGATAAAAGTATAAACAAAACATCTTTCAACTCGTGAAACTGAAATGATAAATGGAGGATCAGCCAGGGTTGTAATCAGAGAGCATATAAACCGTGGTAATGAGTGGAGTTTTCGTGCTGAAAAAAAAAAAGAGAGAGAACACGTCCTACATAGTTGAGATACTCCTGCTGAGCAGAGGCCAAACGGAATAACAGTTGTAAGGAGACCGAGGCATTTTTTTCATTTCTAAATGCCTTCATCAGAAAAATGCAGGTCTTGTCTGATATCCTTCGGCCACCTCGTTTTGCTTTGAGAGTTGGGGGTTAGTACCTCTACAGCCTGACATCAGACCGACGCGTCAGGGGAAATAAAATCGCCGGAACGTAACGCTAAATTTAAAAACTAGGTAGCGAGTTGTTAGAACCCCTGGGAGCCATAGCTGGCCTGCTGAAACATCCTCGTAAAAGGGAGCTTCTAAGGAGAAAGCGCCAGTAAGGAATTTTAATCATTTTTCTTGAAGGACCAAGTTCGTCTGGACGATAATTGATTTTGCTAGTATCTGATGTAAATGACCACACTACGATATACAGTATATAGTCGGTGTTGCCATTTGGGGGGAGGGGGGTGTGAGAAAACAACCTCCGGTGATGCAGACTTTAGAGGGGCGCAGTACAGACCATTGAGCAGACATTTTGTACACATTAGTTGGCAGCGCCTTGGATGCATCGTGACCTAGCTCGATCTTTGTGTTGTTGGTGCCAGTTTCTTCTTATCTACCTCGGATTAATTATTTTTGGCTTCTTGTTAAAGTGAGCTCCAGTGCGGTCTAACTTCGGTGGCACGGTCTTTTGCATGTTCATTCCAGTCGTCGTGGGTGATTTAAATTTTTGTTTAAAAATCATGGGTGCCTTACCGATATCCTTGTCACCAGTACCCATTTGGGCGAGTACAGACATTAGCACCAGATTCAATTACTGATTTATCTTGTTTGCTCCGACCGGCCCAAGTAAAGGGAGTCTCAGTTATGGTTATTTTTTATGCACTTTAGTTTTTTAACAAGACTTTAAAATAGGTGGTATTTTCTTTATTTTTTGGTCATAGTTTTGGTATAAATACTGATATCGTTCCCTCTAAAACATTCTATATATAAAATATTTGCATGGTGATATGCTTTTAACTCCATTATTGCAGGCCTGTGAAAAGCAATGTGGTTAATGCGTTTTTATGTCACAGTGATGGTCGGGCGGTTCGACAGTTGTCCAGCGCCTCCAAGCCGTTCTGGGTGTAGCGGAAATAAAAGCTGCTAAACAACACGCCGAACTCATTGCCCTCTGTGGTGTGCTAGTAGGTCAAGGTAAAATAGGGGAAGTAACAACACACTTAGGTAGGATTGAACTACCTCTGCAGTAACTTGCCGTATCGTTCTTGTAATCTGCACCAAACCATCTGCTGCTGAATGTCAGAATACGGTTTTGGGTAATTGGAAGTAGGTATTCAACAACAAACAAAGCAGAGTTTGTAAATATAATGTTTCCCTTACATTAAAAGCCATTGTAGTTGAAGCAGGCACACAACGTTTATCAGAGTCGCAGTAAGGCAAGGTTGTACGCAATACGAAATTGGCATTGAAACAAGGAATTGGATATTTTAGCATAACACAGCGAACACTTGATTTCTAGCGGGTCATTGTACATTTTGTTGTGGGGGTGGGGTCCAGCCCATGCATTGCTGGGGCCCCAGAACGACCTCCCTGTTCAAAAGGAGGGCTTACCCTTTTTTTTAAGGGGGGGGGGGGGAAAGAGAAGGCGGCAAGGTGGCTATCACAAGGTAACCGGGGTGGAGTGAGAGAAAGAGAAACAGCTGGCTTACAGAACTTTTTTGGGGGTCTGGTATTATCTAATTATGTAGGTTTGCTATAAATCTTTATTCTTTGCTGCACATCATCATCAGGTGCAGTGCCGACTGGCGTTGGCTATTATGCTTCTCCAGAGTACACGATCCTTCATGCAGGCCATTAGATCAGTTGGTGATCTCCTCTCACATCATCTTGTCAGACTTTCCAGTATCATTTCTCTTGGTCTTCCTCTGGCATTTCTTCCCTCTGTTTTTCTTGTTATAATATTTTCAGTGCCCCCTCTTCTCATTGCATGTCATATGAAAGTACATTGTCTCTCTCTTATTTTTTAAATAAGATTTTTTTCTATCTCCTGCTCTCCTCAAACATTCTTCATTAGTTATTTTTGCAGTCCAGGGAATTCCTACATTCTTCTTCTAATAAACCACATTTCTGCTGCTTCCAATGACTTTTGTATAGACCTGCCTATTGTCCATGATTCACTTTCATATAACAAGATAGGTTCAATATAGCATTTTATGACTCGTTTTCTGACATTCATTGATAAGGATGTGTTGCATAATTCTCTGAAATGCAGTCTTTGCTGGACCTATCCTGTTCCTAATTTCTGTTCTGCATTTCCCATCTGAAGTTATTACTGCTCCAAGGTATTTGAATTTCTGCACCTGCTTTAGAATAGTTCCATTTACTTTTATACCGCATTTTGGTGGATTCTGTTTCTTAGATCTAGCCATAGTCTCTGTCTTTTTGATGTTCAAAGTAAGGCCTTTCTGTTCACTTCCTTTCGCGACTTTATCCAAAAGATTTTGCAGGTCTTGTTGGTGCCCAACTATCAGTACTGTGTCGTCAGCATACCGAAGGTTGTTAATATTGTATCCTCCTACCTGGTTCTGTAGTGATCGTTCTTAGAATATTCTCGCTGTACGGAGAAAAAAGGTCTGGAGATAGTACACATCCCTGTCGCACTCCTTTGCTGCAGGTTTAGAATGTATTTTACTGGACACTAAAATGCGCATGATAATGCTGGGAAAATGTTCTATGCCTGTAGCTTTTATACAGCTCTCCGTGTTCTTCGGTCAAGTTGGAAGCTGTATATTGTTTTCTGCTAGCTAGACCCGTGGTATAGGTCGCATGTTATGTATTTACTTACTTCATGTGCATCATCTCAGTGTGTTTAATCTCTCTCGCTCTCTCCAACACAAAGATGTTTTGGCACTCGTGTGGATTCTTTCTCGCGCCTGACGCCTCGATAGGTCGTACGTTCGGTACATATGTAGCGTGTGCTTCGGCTGTGTCCTGCCTTCCAATAGCTGAGATCACACCAGGGAACTTCTTCTGATGGATTACTTGGTTCATAGCGTGGTGACTGATTATAAAGTCAGTTGATTCATAGCGTGGTGACTAATTATAAAGTCAGTTGATTCATAGCGTAGTGACTGATTATAAAGTCAGTTGATTCATAGCGTAGTGACTAATTATAAAGTCAGTGGATCATTGGTTCATAGCGTGATGACTGATTATAAAGTCAGTGGATCATTGGTTCATAGCGCGGTGAATGATTATAAAGTCGGCGGATCGGATGTACATCGGTTGTGTGGTGACTGATTACAAAACCCAGTGGTTCATCGGTAGAGCGCTGATGGCATTAGATCATTGGCTCGTCCACACTTTTTTTTAGTCGAGTAACCACCATGTTTAGTGGATTTGTGTGGCTGTCCGGTGCGCTCTGGGGGAAGGGTGGGAGCTTTAGCCAGTGTGGGGGGGGGGGCTCATTGCCCGCTACTCATTTGACCAGGCATTAGTAACACAGTCTGTGTGCGGGACCTCACTGATTACTATCTCTTTTACTATAACGTAGTAGTGCGTTCCTAGAATCTCGTCGATCCAGAGATGTGGAGTCGGAGTGGGAAGCAGTTCAGAATGTGTTCAGGACGCGGTAAAAATGGGTACTTTTTATTTCGGAGTGGGGCGGTAGAAATTTAGAGGAGCGAGAAGCAGTTTTGAGCGGAGTTGGGGTCAGTAGAGGTGTACCATCTATGAAGGAGTAGTGGGGTTGGGGGTAGAGAAGATAGAACAACGCCTCCCCCCCCCCAAACAGAGAGAGAGAGAGAGGAGTTTGTGGGAGCTTTCCTCAAGGTTTGTGGGAAATGTCATGACCGGCCGTGTCCACTGTCTCTCCTCCTACTGATGGCCTTCAGTTTCTCGGATTTCATAATTTCCGGACAAAATTCTGGCTGTGCCGCCATTTTCCGGACTCTGCGGATAATTGACATGTGTACACTACATGTTTTGTTAATCACGTTTACCATGTGTACTACTATAAGGGTTACCATACTCCGTGTGTAGTACAGACAGTCCGTATTTTAAAGGCTCTATCCGTGTCCGTACCGAAAGGGGGGGGGGGGGGAGTTCTTATAAGTTCTCTCCGTACCGTACTTGGGGAGGGAAAAAAAATTATATATTTTAAAAATTGATCACACATTTCAATAAAATGCGACAGGAACAGCCATAAAACGACCAGAAGAATGACAATGTTTGCTGGAGTTTTTAGAGTGAGTGAGTTCGGGGGGGATGGTATGTATTTGAAAAATGTTGTTATATAATTTCGATAGGACTCTGACTACATTGTTCCAAAACAAACCGCCAAAGTCTGAAGACTTTGCTCACCCAGCCAAGTAAGTAGTATTTTCTTTTCACAGTTGTAAAGCTTTAGATCATGTAACCGCAGTTCCAAAACTTTTCGCAGCTTTATGATCCCAGATGTTCCAATTCTAGAAAAAAAAAGAGGCCATAGATAATAGTAAATCAGTTTGTTCACATTTCGCCCACATCAGTTATGTAATTTGTCAACATTTCGCCTTCATTACTTGTGTAATTTGTCAACATTTCGCTTTAATCGGTTATGTAATTTGCCCCATGTTTCGCCTTAATCAGTTATGTAATTTGTCCACATTTCGCCTACATCAGTTATGTAATTTGTCCAAATTTCACCTTCGTTACTTGTGTAATTTGTCAACATTTCGCTTTAATCAGTTATGTAATTTGCCCCATGTTTCGCCTTAATCAGTTATGTAATTTGTCAACATTTCGCTGTCACCGGCAATGTAATTTGCCCCTATTTCGCCTTCCTTCATCATTTATGGTAACCCTATCAGTGTACAGTAGTATAAAATAAAACAAAGAAACTTAAAAAAAAAAACAACCTGCCATTCTGTTAGTGTTATCCAAGCCAACGTTTCCCCCTGAAACTGAATCTACTAGACCAGAGGCGGTGTGTAGCAGATATTTTTGGACGAGACGAAATAACGCGCGATCCACGTTTCAGACATTTCTTAACACCCCCCTCCCCCCCCCCACACACACACACAGAGAAAAAGAGAGAGAGAGAGAGAGAGAGAATGCTGCCTTGATACGCAGAGAATAATATTGTTCCTGCACATTTCCGTCTTCCCTAACAAAGCCGTTCTATACTTTTAGTGAGACTCCGCGGACTTTTCTAAGAGCCAGGCGAAAGTGAGTCGAGTTTTAAATTAGGTTTGCCGGATTGGCTTATAAAAGGTGAAGAAGACTACGCCGAATTTGGGAGGGATGTCGTGCGGAAAAAAAAGCACTGGCCATAATTGGTCCTTTTCATAACCCCGCCTTAATCCAGTGGCCAGAAAGGCTGGAAGAGCCAGCTAATTAAATCTGCCAGCATAAATTGAGTAATTTTTTTTAATGATGTAATTTACAATGAACAGTTTGTAACAACGTGCAAGTTGTTTAACTGTTTTGCCAAGACTACACAACACAGGCATATCGGTGTTTTCTGTCTCTTCCCGGAACTGCTGATTTGATGGTCTTAGCAGGCGACGCTGTGGAGATGTCGAAACACCAGCATCATATCGATCTTGAGGGGGGGAGGGGGGTGTGGGTTACGGTGACTCGGAGCGGGCTGAGAAAGCAGTCTCTCTGTGCAGACTCCACCACCATGCGGACTGTTAGCCAGACAGTCTATTATTAGTACCAGCCACAGAAAAGTGGGACGGGGTCTTGGCCAGCTGTGATCCCTTGGTCCTGGTAAGGTACCGTCACCACTGGCATAGTCAGCTTTGTTCCAGCAGTACAGACACAGGACAGCTTGATCGTGGTGAGCGTGCAGGAAACCTCACCGTGGCAACAAGAAGCTATATTTAGCTTGACCTGGTGGTGAACTTTAGTGAAGAAAAGGATGAACGTAAGTATTACAGACACAGATTGTCAGTAGTCTTTTTCTTTGTTTCACTTTAGTGGGGTATATGGCAGCATCACATCCATTCGTTGTTCCACGTTTTATTTAAATAAACCTCAAAGTTGTCTGACTCTTGACCTCGGCTGTCTCGGCAGTTCTTGCATTGTTATGTATTTTTCTGCAGGACCAGAGAGTCGGTACGCCAAACTTCAAACGTTGTTTTCTTCAAGTGTACACATTCTTCAGAAATGACAAATTTCTTATAACACTGACTCCGTGTAACATTGGTTCAGACTCACCGCCTCATCAGACTTTGGCTCCTTTCATTTTTCATGTCGACTCCTTCGTGAACGATATATTTCTTCCTACACTGACTCCATCCAACATTTCTTCAGACGCTGACTCCGTCCAACATTTCTTCCGACACTGAGTTCATCCAACATTTCTTCTGACACTGACTCCATCCAACATTTCTCCCGACACTGACTCCGTCCAACATTTCTTCCGACACTGACTCCGTCCAACATTTCTTCCGACACTGACTCCGTCCAACATTTCTTCCGACACTGACTCCGTCCAACATTTCTTCTGACACTGACTCCGTCTAACATTTCTTCAAACTGTGTCTTCTTCAAACTGTGACGCCACTATTTTTCTACTGGCCAGCTCCTTAAACAATACATTTCCATGACCTCCAGCTACATCCAAGGTTACCTCCGACCAGAAGTCTCTGATTTCATGTAGACTGAGCACCGTCTGGCCCGTGTAGTGTTGTTGGATGATTAACATTTATACAGTGTTTGATATGGCGGCTTCGTTGTTGGAGGTGATGTTTGTTTCACATTTTCTCATGATTTCTCAAAGTCTTTCAGCTCCTAGCGCTCTCTAGCAGCTTTTTAATTTCTGTTTATGGCCAAATGCAAATGGATCCTTGTACTTCTAGTCATTCTTGTCCAGGCACCTTTTTCGTTCTAAAAAATCGAGTTGGAAGCAGGAAGGTGAGGGAGAGCTATAGAACTTAACTGAGCGTCGTTATACTGAGTATTAACCGAGCGTCTTTTTACAGAGTATGGAGCTTAACTGAGCGTCGTTTTACTGAGTATGGAACTTAACTGAGAGTCGTTTTACTGAGTATGGAACTTAACTGAGCGTCGTTTTACTGAGTATGGGACTTAACTGAGAGTCGTTTTACTGAGTATGGAACTTAACTGAGCGTCGTTTTACTGAGTATGGAACTTAACTGAGCGTCGTTTTACTGAGTATGGAACTTAACTGAGCGACGTTTTACTGGGCAGCATCTCGCATGATTGTTGCTTCATGTACATTCATGCGCAACAAAACGTCCATGGTACGTTCTGTGAAATAGAGCGTTATGTAATTTGGTCGTTATGTGAGCACCAGATTATATCCTTGGCAAACATATGGAATAATGTATTGCACCTTTGTTTTGACTATGCGCTGGACTGTTATACGTCTGGCAGTGAAGTCGCTTTTGCATAAGACATTAGATACTGTTCCAGTATAGGGGACATGAAGAAGTTTTGAGCGATGTCACTCTTTATGGCAGAGCGAATGTTCTGTTCGCCTACTCTCGGACTTTACAGAAAGTCCGCATTATGATTGGTTGTTCGTGTGTGCTTCATGAGAATTTTTTGAATTTGAAAGCAGATGCTTCGGAAGCCGTGCCATTGAGCAGAAGCAGACATGCCAGGTTTTTGGTGTCAGCGTAGGATTTGTAGCGTTGTTAGTATGTAAGAATAGTTGTCTGCTTGTCCTTTCTATGACACAGTTGTAGCTTTTTGTGAAGTCTAGTTAGAATATAGAAATAGATGTCTGTTTGTCCCTTTTTAGGATACAGATGAGAGATTGTTAGATGGTTGTTGTATTGGTACATGTACATTCCTGTGACGAAATCAGATTCGTCGGAATGTTTTGCGTGCTGTTGTATTGTTGATTTCTCATGTCGTGCATTGGTATTCATCTTCCCTCATTCATCAGGATTCCATCCTCATTGTTTCTTGTATGAAATTTGTTGAAGGATTTTGGTAACTGCTGACTTTACCTGTTGTGTACATCAACGTTTTACTGTTAGTGCTGTTGATTGGTTGATTGATTGATTGATTGATTGATTGCTTAGAATGCTGAACCCCCGTGACTGTTCAGTTATTCACGATACCTCTATTTTGTTGTTGTTTTCCTCACCTGGGTTGAATGCTGTTACTGAGTGCATATCAGTAACGTTTTTTGCTGTCAAGTATTCTTACTTGTGTTGCTGTATCACGTGCAGTTTGTTTGGGGGGGTTTCACTATACAAGGTCAGAGTTCACACTGTTTTGTTTGATGCCATACAGAGCACGGAAAGATTCTGCTTTAATACACGTGTTGTGTGTGAGAAGCTGTTTGAGTTCGCCACGTTCGATTAACTTCTGCTGCGGCCCGCTCTTCGATCTGGATTTTTATTACGTTATTATAACATTATGAGAGCTCAGACATAGGCGTATGCTGTCGGACATTGCGAGGCGAGTGACTGTACTTGGATTTACAGAATCTGTCAGAGTAACAACAAACAGCTTCTGTGCGAGCACTGTCCAGTCTCTTCCCCGCGATTGCGCCTTTTTGTCTTCAGCTTATACCAAACTTTCCAGCCTGTACCCACAAGAGGAGAATTGACGTATCGACCTGTTTTCTTTTGAAGCACACGTTGCGGAATTAAGAAAGAAAACTAACCTGTACAGTACTTGAAATCGTTCATTGTAGAGTGAAAACCCATTCATAATTGTTGATTTCTCTTGCACTTCAAACGTCTCCAGAATACTCATTTGAGCGAGTACAGAGCATTAGCATTAGATTCGATTACTGATTTATCTTGTCGGCTCCGTTTAGCCCAAGTAAACAGGCGCTGTTGTGGCTATGTTGAGTTCGCATTAGCTTTAGACAGGAATTTAAATGGGTTGTCTTTTCATTCTTCCCCGATTTTAAGTGAATAAAACTTTGGACAAGCCGATGAGTTAGTTATCAGTACAATCGATAGCCGGTTGTCTTGTGTGCCTGCGTGTCGCTGTTTACTTCCATATTTGGCGGAGATAGCAGTTGCGCAGGCAAACCTAACGCCGATCTGTTGGTCTGCATGCTGAAGACACTGGACTGGCTGTTGTGATTAGTTTTAAAAAATATAAATGTATTGTTGTTTTTAGTTGTTGTAAAGTCACGGGACGGTATTCTCACGCACGTGTACTGGGTTTTTTCTTCTTGCTAGTCTTGTATTCTGCCGACTTGATTACTGATTTATGTTGAAATAATTTTTCTGTACATAATTTTGGGGAGGACGGCATGCACCTGACACCGCTGATGTGAAGACAGAGCTGGAAAGTATGGAAAAGATGCATTAGCGACGCCGAAACAATTCATGAAAATGTGTGTTGTGATTGCGGGGGGGGGGGGGGGTAGGAGTGAAACTTCTCAAGATAAAAATCAACGGGTGTGATAATAATTGTTTGCTGGTTTCGGGGATTTTTAAGTGGGTCGAGCATAAGGCGGTGAGGTGGTTGTTTGTGGCACACGGGAGTCTGGGGGGGGGGGGGGAACAGCAAAAGGTTTGAACTGACATTTTAATCAGGGAGTCGTACACGTTCAGATCGATGGTTTCGCCGAAAGTAATCAGTCCTTGGCGAACCGGAGTTTTTGTGCGGCAGACCCACGGTCAGACTCTGGCCAGCTGAACTGGAGCAGCACCTGATCATTTTTGTCACAGACGCCCACGGCCAAGGTAGTCTTAGTGAGGTTTTAAACATTAAAATGAATCAGGCTTCATAATGTAAACGAGCATTGCATTCTAGTAGGATCTGATAGCAAACACACAATCCTTTGTTGTAGAAAATGTAATTTCCCACTACTGGACGCTCTTGACTAAGCGCCATTTTGAAAATGAACCACGAGTTTCCTATGCCGCTGAGATCTCACCGGCCAAGCCGTGGGCGAGACCGAAGGCATAAACCAAGGATAATCTACTCGAGCGTGTAAGGCGATCATTGCCCCATACAGTGCAATCCAAGAATCGGCATCACTCAGTGCTAGTACATTGCCATTGGACTTTTTTTATGTATGGTGATTGGTGATTCCGGAAGAATCTTCTGGATATACTGTATGTAGAGGTCTTCATAAACTGGTCTTTTTTTTTTGGGGGGGGGGGGGGAAGCCTTTTTATTTTAACCTGTATGTACGCACCATTCTGTTATACGTAGCTGAAACATGGAAAACCAGTTTTATTTTGGAGAGTCGAAAGCAGGTTGAGAGGCTTTGAAGGAAAGTACCTTAGGAAAATTTTAAGAATACACTGGGAAGAACGCGTGACAAACGAGGAGATAGCAAAACACGTGGCCATCGAGAACATAAGTAAATCGAAGAAGAAAATGGCTGGGCCACATACTACGAATGGAGGAAAAAATTAGACACACCTATACCACCTTAGCTTGGATATCTTAAGGGAACAGAAAGGAGGGACAGACCATTGGGGACATGGAGACGCACGATGCAGGAAGAACTAAAAGAAGACGAAAAGACATGGTTTGGAGGTATCCCGACTTGCACGAGACAGGATTGGCTGGAGAACTTTTGTTGATGTCTTATGCTCCATTGGGAGTACAGAGGACCTATGATGATCTCTGGTTTCAAGGTACTGAAGCGATAAGATGATCTAAATATTTTAGCGTATGGAGGTTTTAAGCAGGTCTAGAATACGCATTTAAAGTGTCGTAGAGTTATGTCGGCATCAAATGGAACGAATTTAAGAACACTGCAGAGATAAGACAGATGCCTGAATAACAACCAGTCTCATGGGTGATCAGGAAAAAGGAGATGGACATATGTTGGTCACGTGATGAGAAGCAACGATCAGAGAATCCCAAAACAAGCTATCAAGTGGAACAAAAAAGCCGAAGGAAAAGAGGCAGACCACGTGAAACTCTGAAGAGGACATTGTTAAGAGAAGCCAAATTAATAGACATAACATCCCTTGATGAGGTTGAAAAGCTCGCCGAAGACAGGAAAAATTGGCGAACTACCTTGCGAGCCCTATGTGACGTTTAACGGCACGGGAAGGATAAGAGTTTATGGTCGGTTTTCCAGGATAGGCCATTTAGTTTGTCGATAATGTGATATAGGTTTATCTCAAACTGATGATTCGGTGCCTCGTATAATCCAAAGAAATGATCACATATTTGCAAACACTGTGTAGGCCTCTGTGTTCATGGACTAAATAAAATGCATGCCTTTTAAAAAAAAAAATTTCTTCTTCATATATTGGTGGTAGTTCCAGAATAGTAGGCCGACTGATTGTTAGTACACTAGGCTCATATGGCAAAGGTTGGTGGTTCGAATCTGGCCAGAGGGCGCGCCCCCCCCCCCCCCCCAGTCACTCAACTGTAGAAATAGATTCTTCTGCAGCTAGGGGAATGAAAGGCAACAGTTTTTTCGATATCTCTTCTACCTTCGTTCTTTCCCCCTACCATTAGATGCTCTAGCCTGTCTCTCCTCCAAACATGCCCCAAAGATTTGGATTGTTGTTTTCTGATCTTTGTTATAACTTTTCCTTGTTTATTGTGTCTTTTTTTCAGAACTTTCTCACTATCCATGGTACCTTCAACATTTTTCTTAAAAACCACATTTCAGCTGATTCCAACCTTCTTTGCATCTCTTTTCTTGGCCGCCCGGGTTCGCACCCTGACAGAAGAAATCGTGGAAATTGATCAAAATCTTAACTGGCTAATCACAGGACCGCATGTGACTTCCACTTTCATTCAAAATACGAGGACAAAGGACGACGCATACATACCATCCCACGGAAATCGTAAGTGATAAGACAAGAAGTCCCGTTTTAATCAAGGAAAATAGATACGTGGTCCGAATACTCTAATGATCTACTGATTAATGCAAGTAGGGTTAAGAGTGTTGTCAGCGGCTTATACATCATGATTGATTGCACGGAATAAAATATACATCAACACGTGAAAGAATCTGTCATGTCGAGCCCAGAAAGTTTGTAGAAATCGACTAGATAACAGCGAAAATAGTAATGGCAAGTTGGTGTAACTTGGCGAGCACAATTTATCTGACCAGACATGGAGAAGGATTGGTCCGAGAAGACTGTTATAGTAGCCTAGTATTGCCCAAACGGAGCAGAAAAGGAATCGAAAAAGACTATATAAAACCAACAGAGGTATCCTCCCCCCCCCCCCCCCCCCCCCCCCCACTCGCCCATGTTGGCAAGATGTCTGCAAAGATCTTGGAGAAACGAACTGAGAAGCAAAATCATTCTATGGTTCGCCACAGTTTGATTTCAGATAGATAAGGCCGTGTGCTGCTGCATTGTTCAGCGGCAAGAAAGCCAAGGAACATCATTTTTTTTTTCTTAATGCGTTCATATGTCATGAAGAGGCATTTAATGGAACAAATATAAATATGTTGTAGAAGATTGTTGAAGGAAACACTATCATCAGGTGGCAACAACTGGGCAGTGTACAAGCATTATCATTGTTCATATGAATACCCTCACATCCTGTTTAAAAATTATAAATTATACTCCTTCCTACAACTACAAACTTTCCCAATATCTCTTTGATGTCGGCTACATGCCTCCATGAATCATGAAAATTAAAAGTTATTTTATACTGCTCTTGCAGACATCGAATACAGTTACTTGTTTATTCTGAATAGTCCAGAAATTTTTGTTTAGTAGATAGTCATTTGTATGTGTATTTAGTTACTTCTGTACTGAGTGAATGGATAAGAGCGAAACGTAAATGTTATATTTCATTTTATGTCTCTTAGCTTCAATGTTAATTATGTTTGTTACATGAACAGCATATTTATAGAATGTCTGGAATAGAGTGAAAGATGTATGATATAAAGGGCAGAATGTCAGACGGGCCTGCGTGCCCAATTCTTAACCCTTTTGAAATAAAGGTCAATCAGTCAGTCAATCTGCCAAGCGTGTGCGTAGTGACAATCCAAGAACAAGCTTTCCAAATAATTGAAGGTAACATACAGACTGGGGCGTTTGTGCGTTTAGTCATCTTTGTTTTTTTAACATTTACGTGGAATACCAGAGCTGTATTATAATCATCTCTTGGCCGACGACCAGTGCGTGTTCCACAGAGGGACAGCTTATATCTTTAGCAAGGTATAGTTTTAACACTGACTGCTCTAACGTGGAATAAAGAAATACTGACCATAAGTACATGCCTGGGAAGAACTAATAAAGGCAACATTCCAACGCGTACAAAATCTCAAGTATCTCATCAGCTCAATAACAACAGATGGAAGATCGATCGAGTACCCATTCTACCAGGCCAACAAATTACCATGTATTGAAACTTTTAGAACGCAGTAGAGCAGACAACTGATACAGCTCGTATTTGTAACAACTGTGACTTCAGGTCCAGACTTTGGGCCACGGCAAAGAAACGGTAACAAATACTCTACAAACGCGATGCGATTTCTGAGGAAAAAGCTTCATCAAGAAGATTTGGGTAGACTAGATGAAAAATGTGGAGATTGTGATCACGGACAGAGCAGTACCAGTCGCGATATAGATAGAAAAACAGCGATTGAAACGGTTTAGACACCAGAATGAAACCAGATCGCCAGTTTTTGTGAGCGTATGACATCAGAACTGAAGGTGTTAGAAGCAGAAGACACTCCAGAATGTTTGTACAGAAGTGGCAAAAAGACATTTTAAAGAGATCGACTATGACGCGAGGCTGTCTTGTAATTAGACATACACTACATCCTTCGGGACAGGAGCAGTTTGCAAGAGAAGGAAAGAGCAGTGAGGTAAAGATAGATTTGCCTAAATGGTTTGGATGCGTACTGCCCATAAAACATCAGAGATGGCCAAGACACAAAATGGACTGGACTCAAAGAGTGAGGAAGAAGGTAAAGGATAAACACACACGCCAAGTTCTGAAAAGTACCGATAGACAAAATGGAAAAACACGGATGCTGAAAGGCCAAGTCGGTCGAAAATCTTTGCTGTTTGCTTTATATGCCTGTAGGCGTTGAGTAACTTTTAATGGTGGTGATTTCACTCAGGACGCCCGGATTACTGTATTGACATTATTTTCAACGGGCTCCTTTATGAAAAGGGAATTGATTGTGACCTAGTTCGGTTTGATTTGCCCGCCTGCAGGTGCATTTGTTTGATATTACCGCAGTGTATATGACCTCGAGATCTTTCTCCCCACACGTTTCTAAATAGAATTTACCTTGCAAGGTCGAGTAGTGAATCTGTTACTGTTTTTTTTAAAATTGTCCTTGACTCTCCTTATTATAATTAACTCTCTCTCTCTCTCCTCCTCTCCCTCCCCCCCCCCCCCCCCCCCGGATAGACCACTAGTGACTCGATTATAACGCGGCTTTTAGAGTCCACACAAATCCAACATGCTTTACATGAGGCAGGTAAATTAACAGGACACAATATTGTATGGTTAGACCTTGGGGGGAGGGGGGCATAGATAAAGCACTTCCAGACATGAAAGAAAGAAGACTGACAAGAGGATTATCTGAGACTTGAACCACGGACTCACATAGGACGAGGAATCGTCTAGCCACGAGAGAGCAGCGCATTAATCAACATTCCCATTTAGCACACCCCCCCCCCCCCCGCCACCAAAAGTGTTAACAGCTAAGCCATCACCTGACCACAAGTCATGACACCCGGAAAGAAAAGGAGGCTACGACACGGAAATTCTGTCAGTTAGGTTCAGTCTTTTTACATGAGGTCAAGTTGTAAGGAGGAACCATTTTGTTCTTGGGGACTTGTACGATAAATTGAAATCCACTGGTTGTCCGCCAGAATTCCTCCTCTCAAGAACGGGTTCCCATTCAACAAAGTCAAGTTAGTTCGTCAGATTCTGTCACAGTTTTATATCGGTCTATATCAGTTCTAAATTCTCATAACTTTCTTTCATGTGTACAGAATGACCGACAGGTACAAAATAAACGTATTTCCTCTGTTCAGTAAAACAGCATTTAGACTTTGTTTAGAGCTGACATTTATTATGTAATTAGTTCCAAACTTTTGCATCAAACCAGAAAGATCACTGCAGTATACTAAGTCACCATCATGTGAGAAGTAGGGAGTAAACTCATGTTCACTACTTCTGTACCAACAGACACATGCTCCACCTACCAACGAACACATGTTCCACCTACCAACAAACACATGTTCCACCTACCAACAAACACATGTTCCACCTACCAACAAACATATGCTCCACCTACCAGCAAACACATGTTCCACCTACCAACAAACACATGCTCCACTTACCAACAAACACATGTTCCACCTGCCAACAAACACATGCTCCACCTACCAACAAACACATGTTCCACCTGCCAACAAACACATGGTCCACTTACCAACAAACACATGCTCCACCTACCAACAAACACATGTTCCACCTGCCAATAATTTTTTTTTCTGTAAATCTTGTTGCTAAAAGTTTTGCAGAATCTTTGGGTAATCCTAAATCTCTCCCCAAATCATTTAATTTCAGACTTAGTGAAGAGTTGAGAGTCCTGGGTTATATATTGAAAGTCCATGTCATTTTTCTCTGAATCAGAAGAACCAGTAGAAGAATCTTATAAACTGTCAGGTACAGTGGGGTACTGGAACTTCAGGATCGCGAGGAACAGGTCGTGAAGCTGTTGGAAGATTTGGATATAGAAAGGTCATAAAGCTGTTGGAAGATTTGGATATAGAATAACTTTCTTATTTTTTAGAGTTGTAGCCCTTATTATCACAGCTGCATAAAACAGCAGCCATCACTGGTGCTGTCCCTCGTATCACTGGAACACCCAATCTGAAGGCTTTTGTTTTTTTCCTTTACGCCACCTGGTTGGATGCTCTACACACACATAACACGGTTTGTGTGGAGCCCATGATTTGTCTTCATCTCCAAGTTTCACTTTAAAATAGGCATAGTGCACTTTCTGTGAAATCAACATTTGTAATGTTTCTTTGATTTTTTTTTCTCCTGGACAAGTTCACGCAACCGTTACTATTCATTTTTCTCAACATTTGAAAGCTTTGGTGGTGATTATCTTATATGATGTCCGTATGCTGCCACTGAAAAGAACAAAGTGAAAAAAAGAAGCTTGAAGTAGTTCCGCGCTCTGTAGTATCTACACTTTGATCGTTATTTTGGAACAAACGAGATGCCCGAGGTCTGCCCTGCATACTGAATGCTGGGGGCATGGTCCACATCTCGTTGCGGGTGGACCCGGTTTGCAGTACCACATGGTCACGGCCTGTTGTTTTCGTCGTCTGAAAAAAAAATACTGAATTATGAATTTCTTATTTTTAAAAAGCGGTATGTGATACGTGAAAAAAAAAAAGAATTCCATTTTTAAATTCAGCACATAAAGATACATACAGAGCAGCTAAAATTTTTGTAAAAAAAAAAAAAACATTATTGGCCCGTGTAACTTGTGCTCTTATCATCATCATCATCAGGTGCCGTGCCGACTGGCGTTGGCTATTATGCTTCTCCAGAGTACCCGATCCTTCATGCAGGCCATCAGTTCAGTTGGTGATCTCCTCTCACACCATCCCGTCAGACTGTCCAGTATCATTTCTCTTGGTCTTCCTCTTGATCTTCTTCCTTCTATTTTTCCTGTTGTTATAATATTTTCAATGCCCCCTCTTCTCATTGCATGTCCTATGAAAGTACATTGTCTCTCTCTTATCTTTCTGACAAGGTTTTTTGTCTCTCCAGCTCTTCTCATACATTCTTCATTAGTTATTTTTGCTGTCCAGGGGATTCGTAACATTCTTCTAATAAACCACATTTCTGCTGCTTCCAATGATTTTTGTGCAGACTTGCCTATTGTCCATGATTCACTTCCATATAACAAGATAGGTTCGATATAGCATTTTAGGACTCGTTTTCTAACATTCATTGATAAAGATGTGTTAGCTAATATGTTTCTCATTCTCTGAAATGCAGTCTTTGCTTGACCTATTCTGTTCCTAATTTCTGTTCTGCATTTCCCATCTGAAGTTATTACTGCTCCAAGGTATTTGAATTTATGCACCTGCTTTAGAATAGTTCCGTTTAATTTAATACTGCATGCTGGTGGATTCTGTTTCTTAGATATAACCATAGTCTCTGTCTTTTTGATGTTCTTATGCTTTTGTATTTTTTCACCTGATCTCCGTCATTCTTCTAAGTATATCTGTCCCCCAAGAATGCTGTCTGTCCCCCCCTTTTAAAAGAAAATGTTCTCAGCGCCTCCAGCCCAAGGCCCCATTTTTATACAGAAGAATTTTTCTCGGAGATTACGCGAATGTACCGGAACATCTCCCATGCCCCTCATTTTGTTTGTTTGTTTGTTTGTTTGTTTGTTCGTGCATATATATATAAAGGAAGACATCAGAAGTTTTGAGATTTGGTTTCTAGCTGGAACGTAGGGTTCCAACAAAGAAAAACAAACCCTGATGAATACTAAATAAAGTTAGCTGTATGAAGCATGGATTTTTTGTTTGTTTGTTTGTTTGTTTGTACATTTCGCTCAGTGTTCAGACTTGCTGGCTGATATCAGTGCCATATATTTGCTGAACTGTCTGAATAGTTCACGGCTTTATTTTTCCCATGGCTTGTTCCTGGTGACTCTTCATGTTTATAAAACGAGAAATTTTCGTATTTCGTCATATGTATTTCTTGTATTCTCCTTTTTTTTGGTTGTATTTATTATTTTGATTGTGTGTGTGTATGCTTTCTTTCTTTTCCGAAAATTTATTCTTCTTTTTTTTTTGTGTCATATATTCTTCTTATTGTAGCTTGTCCTTTTCTAGATAGGTTTTCATCTTCTTCTTACTGTAGCTTGTCTTTTTCTAGATAGGTTTTCATCTTCTTATTCTTCTTCCATCTCTCTAAAACTGCGAGTGGTTTTCTTTGCAGTCGATGCAGTGAAGATGTTGAAGCACAGCATTGTATCGGATTGGGAGCGGATTACAGCGCTTTTTTTTTTTGTTTTTGTTTCCTTCAGTCTTTGAGTGGAGCTAAAAACAGACCCACCTCCATGGGGGCCACGGTGATCCCTGCCCCGTTAGCCAGGCTAGGCCTGGTACTAATGGTATCAACGAGGAGGTGGGGCAGGGTCTTGGTCAGCTAAGGTTCACCAATCCTGGCGCTAGCATGTCAGCTATGGGTCGCTGACTGTCAGATCGGACAGCGTCTTCGCTCCTGTCCTGGAAGACTTGACAAGAATGGCTTAAACCAACAGAGGATAGGAGAAGGCATTGCTTTAACGGCTTGAAAATGCAGTTGTATTCACGGCCATTTGGGGGGGGGGGGGTATTGGCTGAATGCCACGATGTTAGCGGCCTCGTTGACTGAATGCCACTATTTTAACGGCCTCCTTCACTGAATGCCACCATGTTAACAGCCTCCATGGTTGAATGCCGCTATTTTAACGGCCTCCTTCGCTGAATGCCACTATGTTAACAGCCTCCATGGTTGAATGCCACTATGTTAACGGCCTCCTTCGCTGAATGCCACTATGATCCACTTAACTTGTGAAATGTAATGATCGATCTACTTAACCTGTTCAGTGTAATGATACACATAACCTGTGCTTTACAGCTTACTAATTCAGTATATGAAAAAAAGTATAACCTTTCTCCCCTGTATCAGGCATCGTCATATTGTGGTCTTCCCAAGGGAGATTGGCAGCATTGAATCTCCAGTCTGCTCTGTTTCTTTGCCTTCGTGATGCACTCGGGCAAAGCTGATTCTTGTCCGTCTCTTGGTGTTATCCACCCGTCTATGCTGCTGTCGTCCTCTTGTTCTCTTCTAATCGATCTTGCCCTCAAAAAGGGTCTTCAGTATAGTGGTATGCCTCTTACACGTGCTCAAAGTATCTTCATTGTCCTACGTAAGAATCAGAATTTTGTTGTTGTTGTTTTATCATTCTTACCTTGGCTGCAGTACATTTGTATCTGTAACAGAGCTGTTGTTTGTCTGGTTTTGTTTATTTCACAGTTTGAATTTGTTCAGTAGCACAAATTCCATTTGGTGTTTTTAACTTCACAACTTGAATTTGCTAGGTAGCATGAGTTTCATGTGGTGTTTTTAATTCCACAGCTTGAATTTGCTCGGTATCACGAATTCCATGTGATATTTGGTTGCCTGAAAAGGTTGGCCTATACATTTGCTGTTTTTCTTTCTGTGTTTGACCTTATCCTTCGATGACAGTTTTTAATTAAAATAAGTAATTAATTATAAATTATTTCATTTAAACGAATTCAGCATATAAAATTTTAGGTTTGTGATTTTTAGACTTCAGTGAGTCAAATAGTTGCTGCAGTTCTGTTGATGTCCATAAATCGTTAGTGAACTTTTGATTCAGTCGTATGATTATGTTGTGATCACAGTAAGCATTCATTGCCTCTTTCGTCTTTGACAGCTTGAGGAGATTAAACAAGAAGCCAGACACATTTTTGAGCTCTCCGAGGATGAGTTTAGTACACTAGTGCTCAAGGCACGATCGTATAGTCTGGCCTTTGGCCGGTCCAGCATGAATCAAACTAGCGGACGGAGTCCTGTGCCGCCGCCAGATGCCAGAAACGATGACCGTGTGAGCAGTTCTGCAAAAGGGGATGGACTTGGCAACAATCACATTGTCCACACGCAGGTGGACCCAGCCTTGTGTAGTTCTCTAGCGTCGTCTTTACTTCATAAAACTCAGCCGAATCTTTCGGACAGCCTTAGCGTTAAAATCGATCTCGATCTCGCTGGGGCCTCGGCAGAGGAGGAGGAGGAAGACTCTAGGGTCCCAGACCCATCTATTAAAGCGTCCGGCAGCTTGAAGAGCAGCGCGGGTTGTTGGGACAGTACATACGGTGACAGCGAGGACGATCGGCCGGGCTCGTTTGACTATATGCCCAGTCAGAGCGACCATGTGAGAATACGGCATTCCTACAATCCTCCTTATGACGAGGAGGTGAAGGTGGATTCCAGCACGGGAGATTCGTCCGTTGAGTCTCCTCGGAGTGAGACCTCTGTCACTCACGATGAGTACAATGTGGCCGATGATGGCACGGAGATGTTCACCCTCTCCTACAAGGAGACCCCACAGCCTTTTGTCCGCGAGCACAAAACCGTGTACCCCCATTGGCACTACACCCGCAGCAGCGGGAAACACTCAGATGATGAATCAATGGAAGACGAGGAAGAAGAGAGGGGTCGCCTGAGGGGCACCTCTTACAGTGCCGTGTCCTCGTTCTCCAGGCAGGTAGACGAAAGCATCTCCTACAACTTGAAACCACTGGACGGACCAGCTGGAGGTCACGCTGGTCGGCAGTTTACCTTGACACCGTACAGTCCTTACGTGGAGCAGTACAAATCAGATGGAAGCAAGGAGAAGAAAGACAAAAAGAAGAGGAAGAGCAGAGGTAAGTCTTATGCCATGCTACATCATCATCATAATGGTGGTGACCTTTCTTGATGTCCTGCATCTGCACGCTAAAGGCTTACACTTTTCAGCATTTTTTAGTGTCTGTACTGTACAGGTCTCTTTGTTTTTCCTCTGCTTACTTATATTATTATTATTTATATTTTATTATTACTTATATTATTTAGTTTTGTTTCAAATTCTCCTATTTCTGTTTTCATCTGCATACATTTGTATTATCTAGTTTTGTTTCATATCCTCTTATTTCTGTTTTCATCTACATATATTTATATTATTTAATTGTGTTTCAGGTTCTCTTATTTCTGTTTTCATCTACATATATTTATATTATTTAGTTTTGTTTCAAATTCTCTTATTTCTGTTTTCCTCTACTTCCATGTATATTATCTAGTTTTCTTTCAAAATCTCTTACTTTTGTTTTCATCTACATACATTTATGTTATCTAGTTTTGTTTTATATCTTCTTGTTTCTATGTTCATGTACATAACATTTATATTATCAAGTGTTTGGTTTGTTGGTTTTTTTTTTGTTTTTTGTTTTGTTTTTTACTATTTTCATATATACATTTTTTTCTTTGATATCTGATTCCAGTTTTCAGAAGTTGTATCTAGACACGGGAAGAAAGCTCACATTTACTTCATTGATATTTAATATCTCTTTCTGTCTAATCCTGTAGGTAAAGTGTTCGTGTGAAATCACCGTTAGCGTATGTTGAATGGCCAGTGTTGTACTAGTGTGCAGTTATTTTCGTATGCTGTGAATGCTGTGCATCGAGCAAGGCATATGTGCACGTACTTACGTACATACGTAACGGCACAGTGTGCATGCATACAGGACTGTTTAAGGCATTTATGGGAGCAGTCAGTAAGGGAGAGGAGACAGCCAAATTATATTCAGATGCTGATAACTTGTCGCAGCGAACCCTAGAAAACTGAGCGCCCTAAAAAAAAAAAAACCACTGGTAGACAAAGTGAGCGGTGCTGACCTTCTGGGCGTAGTGGGAAGATCCAGTGGAAGAGGGGGGGGGGGGGCAGTGAGGGGAAATAGAAAAGCAGGTGAGCGAAGAAAAAGGTTTGGGGGGCGCTGTATTAAATGTGTTTTATTCCCGTCCTAGATACTTGCGTGTAAAATGTGTCCCGTCATTATGAAATGCCCCGTATTGTATTTTTCTTTAGGTTCAGTTTAACATATTGCATCACCAGCTAAGATTCGCGTGCTTTTCCATCGCTCATGTTATGTTCACTGTTCTTATACAGTGTATAATATTAATGTTATCCTGTGGTGTAAACGGTGGTGAGCGAGTCACGGTTTTCAGCCAGGCAGTCGTGTAAGCGTCTTTCGGCCCCGACACTAATGTCTTCGGTATGAATTGTATTTTAGGATAGATTTTGTCGTCCCGTTTGATCCCTCTTCATTTGGCTTGACTTACCGGGGTGGGGGTGGAGGGGGGGGGGGCAGAACTGGGAGGTAGAAAACGATGTCAGTGTTTTGCTCCTCATAGTGTACGGCATGATATAGTGATGTGTGTATGTGACGACTTATGTTGTAGGTAGTGACGTTTCAGCAAATGAACGCTTCACATTGACTTTGACCGCGATTCAAGAAAGACCTCTACATTAAAGAACAGGTCCAAGCACAAGTCCAGCTCCAAAATCTGACGTAGATATTCCATGTTTAATCACTTTCTCAGCGCTCATGTAGGCAGATAAAGACCGTATATACTTCTGCACCTCCGTCCTCTATCTTCTACACAGCTGTTCTCTTTCCAGAGGCCCTGCGAAGATCTTCTCTGGTAACCATCTTCTTATAAAGAGGAGTAACGACTCATTCACGTGATCAACTAACCAACTTTCACATCGTCACATGCTTAAAAGTGTTTTGTACTAGAGCCCGAACAGCCACGACACACATAATAACCCATATACGCATATACCAGTCAGCAGTTTTAGTTAGCCAGCGCTGACACGTAACAGTTAGCTGTGGCTCACTGATCGCCATCTTGTTTATCTTGAGTCTTCAGGGCGACTAATGAAAATAACCAAGGCCACTTTTTAGTCATATTGTACAAGGTAAAGTAAAGGTGAAATCCCTGCTTCCGTGACATTATTGGGTATGCGGTGTTGCGGCCAGTATTTCCAAGACCATCGGCACATGAAAGTCTGATGTGGTCAGTATCATGCCTGGCCACCTTTATCTTCCCAAATTTCTCTGGCACCCATTTTCGGAGGCTGGGTGGACCACGTGGCCTTTTTTGTTTGTTTGTTTGTTTTGGTATGGTGGTAGCAGGGGAAAGAAATCCCCACTGGTGGACTTGAACCCGGTATCATCGGATGTGTAGATCAAGCTCCTAACCACTCAGTCATCCAGGTCACCAAGACGAGGCCAAATATGAAACACTGAGAGACTAAGCAGAAACTACACAAAGCAGGCCAGTTGTCCAAGAGACATAATTGAAGATATAGGCAGTAAAAGCGTGCCAATAAAGCAGAACATAAGAAGCCGGAGAAGAGGATTCGCAGTCACACTGACAGACCACGCTAAAATCCAGCATTGCAACCTTTCCTGGGAATCGATCAGCGTTCGGGTTCCAATGCAAGATGATAAATGGAGGTCCACGGTGTGTCCGCACTCTGCCAGAGCGCCTTGTGTCAAGTTACTGCTCGACACGATCATCGCGCTGACAGGATTTCGTATCAGCAGATCTTTCAGAACTATAGATGCGTAGATGATGAAGCATGTAAATAATATATCGTCATCGCTGCACCATAAATGCTTTGATCTCCTTATACTGTCCGTACTCCATAAACTGAACAGCTGCGGAGGATGGCCATGTTCTTAGTTCTGGCATTAGCTGTCAGGAGATTTTAACGCGCAATCAGCAGAGAGATACAACACCTCAATCTCCTCCATAGATTGGGGAGGGGGGGGGGGTGACACGCTGCACGTACTCTGTAGCGTTTAGTGAGAAACATCTACAGGAGGGCGACGGCAGTGGAAATAGACCAAAAATAGCAGCCGTCTACGAGAAGCTGCGTCGTTATTGATTCAGCTACACCTACCCCTCGGCAACTTGATATCAGCCCGCTGTCCTGGTATTTGCAACTATAACCTGCCTAAAAGACGTTGCTTAAATTGAATACTGCAAGCAGGCCGAAGTATGTAATGTGTCTGAGATTAAGGTTGTGTCACCGTGCCATGAACGTGTTCGCCATCTCCAAGTTTTCTCACCTGGCTTCTGTGATCTTTGACCTCGTGGCGCTTATAATTTCGTTGCATGGGAGCGAAGTCCAAAAGTGCACAATACTTAAAAAAAAAAACACTAACATTTTTTCTCTGATCTTTTCAGCTTTCTGTCTGTATGATCTCACTGAGAAAGAAGGAAAGAAGAAAAGAAAGAATTAGAAAAAAAAATACTGCAGCAGTCGTCAGGACCTACCTTTAGAATACATATGGGCCTAGTTTCAGTCAAACACACAGGTTATATTTAATGTATATACATGGTATCCCAAAAAGTCCTTATTCATTCATTCATTTGCATGTCCCTTTGGGGAACTTTGCCTCCCAAACAGCACTCCTGTAGGCCTCTCGGTTGTGAGCAAGATGGCTTGCCGCTGCTGCATCCATTTGCAGATCGTCAACGATGTCTTTCAGCCATCTTCGCCTTGGTCTTCCTCTCTTTCTTTTTCCCATTATGTATCCTTCCAATACGGTCTTCTCTAAATTATCATGACGTTTAATGTGTCCAAAATATTTAAGTTTTCTCTCTTTAATCCTCTTTACTAGCCAGCCTTCTTCAATATTAAGTTCTTGTAGTATGGATATATTTGTTCTTTTTTGTGTCCAGGATATTTGAAGAACTCTTCTGTAGCATTTACATTCAAAGGCATTTATGTGTTTCTCAGCTGTTTTGTTAAGTGTCCACGTCTCACAGGCATATGTTGCGATGGGAAAGATGCATGCCCTTAAAAATCGTATTTTTTGTGGTTCTGTCTGCTCCTCTCCACAGATTCTTTATTTGTTTTACTTTCTGAAGAGCTATATATGTCCTTCTTTTAATTTCCCTCATTGTATCTCCATTATTAGTAGTGATCCAAGATATTCAAAACTCTCCACTTCTTCCAGTTTTTCCTCATTGATACATATATCAGCTGCCTTGTTTGTTTTGTCAGTTGTCATCAATTTAGTTTTCTTTGCATTAAGATAGAGGTTCTGCTCTTCGCTGTTCTTACGGACTGACATAATTAAAAAGTCCTCATGCCATAGAGAAATTCAACATTTAAAAAAAAAAATCATTACTCACAAAACATGCTCAGCATGATTGCCAGTTTCTGTTATTATGTACGTAAATGCTCATTTAGGTCTTCATATGTATGTTTGATATGGAGAATTTTTGGGATGCCCTGTTTTGTGCGTCACAAACTTTTGGGATGCCCTGTTTTGTGCGTCACAAACTGTAACGCGTTGTAAAAGCTTTCCATTATACGAATTCAGATTCGGCATTTGTTAAAACTTGCACACACACACACAACCACACACGTTACTTCTGTACAAACGTCATTGTTATCTCCAGTGTGTGTAGTAGCGTCAGCAGAATCACACGAACAAAGTGTGGATCGCGCTCAAGTGTCTGCTTCTTGAAACTTGTACAGCATTCCAAGAGGATTCCAGTTTTTCTTGTTCACAACTTTAAAAAAAGCATATCTGTCTGTCTGCCTGCCTGCCTGCCTGCCTGCCTGTTCGTTCATTCATACATTCATTTGTCTGTTTGTCCGTCCCCCCTGTCTGTCTGTCTGTCATTTGTGTCTGATAATTGATCTGTCTTTTCGACCATTCATGCATCCCGTCTGTCAGTCTGTCTGACCTGCAAGAATATGATTGTTACCCCTCCCCAGCTTTCAAATAATATTGTGCACAGTATGGGAACAGAAGTAAGGATAGACCAAAAGAAACATGGAGAAGAACAACAGAAAAGATGTTGAGCAATAGAGGGCTCACCTGGGCAAGAGCAGAAAAAAAGGCGAAGGACAGGCATTCATGGAAAACCCTTGCGGAAGCCCCATGTGCCCTGGGCACTTAAGGTTCAGAGAGAGAGAGAGAGAGAGAGAGAGAGAGATGTTTTATTACTCTAGTATACCTCACATTGCAGGTAGACTGTCTGTCAGAAATTAAGCGTCAGATTTGTCCTTCCCCCCGAGTTGAGGTACTCAAACATGTCAGGTGTGATTTGTACAACGTAAGATTCCACACGTTTAACTATTGAGCTTTTACAGCAAGGCTCCACCACCATTGTCCATCGTGATTTAACCATTGGTTAATAATTTTTAGGGGGGGGGGGAAGGGACGCCAAAACATGTTCATATAACAGCAACAACAAAAATGTGAAGAGCATTATTTACAAACGTCTGTATGTTTAACCACTGGAGGGTTGATTGTTGCAGAAAAGCTGAATCAGTTCAGAATGTAAAACGGGCGTGAGAAGCCACATTGTTTTGTTTTGTTTCCTCCTCCTCCTCGATCAGTCATCCTGTACCCCCCCCCCCCCATCCAGTCTCCACGTTAAAGAGGGAGGAAGGAGGTAGTTTGGGAGGGGATTGGGGGGTTAGTTCCAATCGATAACCAACAAGGCTCTTATCTCCCTCATCGATGGGCATGCCAGACATGCTGTCTGTTGTTTCTCTCGTGAGGCTGTCGATTGCTGTGTGTCTTTATAGCAAGATGGTGATTGCGTGTGTGCTTATAGCAAGATGGTGATTTGTGTGTTTATTTATAGCAAGATGGTGATTGTGTATGTTTATAGCAAGATGGTGATTTGTGTGTGTTAATAGCAAGATGGCGAGTGTGTGTGTGTGTTTATAGCAAGATGGTGATTGTGGGTGTGTGTTTATAGCAAGATGATGATTGTGTGGGTGTGTGTTTTAGCAGGATGGTGATTGTAGATGTGTGTTTATAGCAAGATGATTGTGTGGGTGTGTGTTTATAGCAAGATGGTGATTGTGAGTGTATGCTTATAGCAAGATGGTGATTGTGGGTGTGTGTTTATAGCAAGATGTGATTGTGTGTGTTTATGGCAAGATGGTGATTGTGTGTATGTTTATAGAAAGATGATGATTTGTATGTGTGTTTATAGCAAGATGGTGATTGTGGGTGTGTGTTTATAGCAAGATGATGACTGTAAGTGTATGTTTATACCAAGATAGTGATTGTAGATGTGTTTATAGCTAGATGGTGATTGTGGGTGTTTATAGCAAGATGGTTATTTTGTATGTATTTATAGCAAGATTGTGGTTGTGTGTGTTTATAGCAAGATGATGATTGTGGGTGTGTGTCTATAACAAGATTGTGATATTGTATATATGTGTTTATAGCAAGATGGTGATTGTGTGTTTATAGCAAGATGGTGATTTTGTGTGTGTATATAGCAAGATAGTGAAAGCATGTGTGTCTGTAGCAAGTTTGTGATATTGTGTGTGTGTTTATAGCAAGATGGTGATTGTGTGTGTAGGGTACTGTAAGGCTTGACTGTGATTAAAGTAATACTTACCCAAATATTTGTTATGGTCGTGATTCTGCCAAGTTACACCAAGCGTCAACTTATGGACTCGTGTATGAAGTACCTATACCTATGTGAAAATGCTTATATAAGCATGAAAATACGTGTAAAAACTATGAAATGCATGTACGCGCATGAATCTACGTATACAACGCATGAATCTACGTATATAAGTATGAAATACATATGCATGTTTGAAATAACGTGCCCACGTATGTCAAACGTATACATTGCAAAACGAACAAAGAGACGGTGCATTCGATCATACATTGTGCTGTTGTTTTGTTTTTTTTTCCCCTCACTCTCTCTTTCTGTCTGCCACTGTGGGTACCCTAACCTCCCCTCCGCCCCACCCACCATTATTATGGAGACTGTCTGGGTGGAATCCGGTCAGCCGTTCACACACACACACACGCACTACAGGATACATTCCCTCCTCCCACGCTTCCCATCTGTGTTGTCCAGGTTGTTTCTCCCTAAACCCAGGGTGTCGTCGTTTGCCTGAAAACTGATCAATACACCCTGGGTATGTTTGCCAAAAGCTGTGGCATTGTTTATTCGTTGGCTCCGTGGTTTAGCTTCTGTATCCAGGCTTGTGTTCTTGTCTTGATCATATGTGTCGTCTGAGCTTGAATATGGATCGCGCGCTCTGTGCCAGATTTCTGGTGTTTCGTTGCCTCTCTTAACGCTAGTAAGACTAAAGGACCAATCAGCTGCAAGGAATGGCTTCGTTGTTGTTGTTGTTGTTGTTGTTGTTGTTGTTGTTGTTGTTGCTGTTGTTGTTGTTAAATGTCCCACATTGTTGAAGCGGTGGAGTTCTTGACGATTATGTCGTGGTTAAGAACCTGTAGTAGAGCAGGGGTTCTAAACCTGGGGTTCGTGGACGCCTGGAGGTCTACGGAAGGACTTTTGGGGCTCCAGGGACCAGAAAATGAGTTGACTCGATTTAAAAGACAAAACAATCTCAGAATCATAGGGGTTCTGTTTATTGTTCCATTTTTAATGATGAGTCAACAGGTCTTTTTAAACTAGAAAGGGGGTCCACAGCTGCTTTCAAACTAAAAAGGTGGTCCACAACTGTTTTCAAACTAGAAAGGGGGTCCACAGCTGTTTTCAAACTAAAAAGGGGGTCCACAGCTGTTTTCAAACTAGAAATGGGGTCCACGGCTGTTTTCAAACTAGAAAGGGGGCCTAGAGTTGCTTTGAAGTCGGAAATAGAAGTCCACAGCCAAACCAATGTAATAGAGATTTCGTACGGGATAAGTCGCGTGACTTTTTTATTTTTCAGGGTGGGTACTCACTGTCCTTGAAATACAGTCAGTACATGTCACTAGGTTTATGAGCAGGAAGATAGATTGACGGTCTTAAATCCACTTCAGTTCGCACAAAACAATCTTTGCAGACAGTAAGATGAAACATTTAAAAGTAATAGTATTCCTGTAGTAAAAGGGTTCAGCTTTGAAATGAAGAATTTCCGTACGGGACATGTGGAATGTAACGCACCCCACTACAATATAGTGCATCACGGTGAAACGTTTTTATGACAGTGCTGCCAGGCCCAATAAGATGTAGTTCCAGCCGGTGCATTGCTGCGGGGCGCCGATAGCTTCTTCTGCTTTAAAGGGAGGGGGAATGAGGGCTTCCCCTAGTGGATGAAAACAGAATGGTTTATCAGTAGGATAGGCGGATGGTTTAGAATGCCACTTTACACAATTCCTTTGTTGGGGGGGGGGGGCGCCTTGAATGCAGGTAAAAAAAAAAAGTAACAGTAACCCTGTCATGCCTTAGAGGCACATAGGGATATGGTGGTAGTGCCCATATTTGAAATCAGGTAAGTTCATGAAACTCTTCTTTATGTGATCAGGGCAGAAATGTGTACATGTGTATACCTGTTAGTCCAGATTTGAATCAGAAATTGAACAGTGATAGCTCTCCCTCTCCCTCTCAGGAGCAGAGTTTAAAAAAAAAAAAACTGGGGTATCTGCGGCGTGTACAATAAAAGAAGAAAAGAATATTTAGAAAGACATGTTGAATTCACGTATAGTGAAGAATTGAATAGCTGCCAGCAGTGTAAGTATAGTGTTGTTTTCTATACAGGACACGCCATTCAATACAAGGGAGGGCTAAATATAGCTTGGGTATTTTTTTTTCTTTTTAACCCCTTGATCGTCTTATCAGTGGTGTTCAAGTTTATAAGTCCGCAAGTCCCTTAGAGAAATGCCTTTTTTTTTTCAATCGTGTGTGTCATAAGTATATTTCGGTCCAGCTGTCTATTCTTAACCATTTTATACCAGCAAATTTTAATAAAATGCCAAAAGCAGAAACAGGTTTTTGTGCTACAGCAGCGGTTCTAAACATATGGTCTGTGGCTGCGTTATCAATGTGCTATTGATTCTTTCATTCGTGAGTTATTTTCTCATGATGTGGCAGACTGTGTTTTGTGTCGAAATTTCACGATAAAGAAACTAGGAGCATGAGTTTGGTTAGAAATGTGCTACTTTTCATTAAAGAAAATAGAATTTTGCTTCAGTATCACACTCTGAATATTGATTTGCATAGACGTGCAAAATTTTTTTCTTTATTTCTTTTTTTTTAATGTATTTAAGTTCTGCCAGTTTTGTCCTAAAATGCTATATTGAATCTATCTTGTTATATGGAAGTGAATCATGGATTCTGGTCTGCACAAAAATCATTGGAAGCAACAGAAATGTGGTTTATTAGAAGAATGTTGCGAATCCCCTGGACAGCAAAAATAACTAATGAAGAATGTATGAGAAGAGCTGGAGGCAGAAAAAAATCTTGTTAAAAAAAATAATAAAAAGTAAGAGAGAGAAACAGTGTACTTTCATAGGACATGCAGTGAGAAGAGAATATTTAAAATATTATAATAGGAAAAATAGAAAGAAGAAGAGCCAGGGAAAGACCAAGAGAAATGATTCTGGACAGTCTGACGGGATGGTGTGAGCTAATGGCCTGCATGAAGGATCGTGTACTCTGGAGAAGCATAATAGCCAGCGCCAGTCGGCACGGCACATGATGATGATGATGATGATTGTTTTGGAGCAAGAGTTAAGTGCCGTCAGTTGTATATAAACAATATATAACACTACGATATTACAGCTGTAACTGGAAGGGAAAGTGGTTCTCTGATGTGAAAATGTTGGAAAATAATGTGATAAAACAGAGAACATCTTCACGCGTGATTCTTTATAAACCAGAGAAAACAAAACAAACAAACAAAACCCACGTGCTCTCAGAGGTAGTTTTTACACGCTGACGGAGAAAGATGGCTGCAAGTTGTCACTTAGAAAAGTTACCGAACGTGATGAGTCCAGCTCTTGTTGTTTAAAGAAGCAGTTGTTGTGGAAGAGGTGAAGCAGTTGTTTGTTGTGGGAGAGGTTAGAATGAAGAGAAAACCAGTGAATGATAGTAAATCATTGTGGATCCCTTAGAGTGCTGATAAGACCAACAGCGATTAAAAATCCTCAACCCCCACCCCACGTAGCGATTAATAATCTTCTGTTTTTACCTCCACGTGGCGATTAATAATCTATTTTTATCCCCATGTACCGATTAATAATCTTCTATTTTTATCCCCATATACCGATTAATAATCTTCTATTTTTATCCCCATGTACCGATTAATAATATTCTATTTTTATCCCCATGTACCGATTAATAATCTTCTATTTTTGCCCCTATGTAGCGATTAAAACCTCTTACCCACCCCCACACACACGCACCCACGTAGCAATTAATAATCTTCTATTTTTACCCGTATGTTTTGCTGCTAGTGCTAAAACTGAACCAAGATATGGGAATGACGTGCCAGAAACGGGAAATAGATCTGTCAGATGAAGACAGTCAAAGAGACTTGCGAGACAAATATTAGTCAGATAAAGAGTCTAGAAATCTTGTTGGCAAAACATGAGATAATGCGGATAACTTTGCTCTTCATAATGCGTTGCTTTGATATGAAACAAGACTTCTTCCCTCCCTCCCTCTCTCTCTCTCTCCAGGAAAAAAAGTGTCTGGTAATTATAAGGAACAAGCAAGCCCCTCAGACTCCAGTACTCACAGTTCGTGGCCCTTTCTTTGGAAATCGATTGGCACAGTAGTTCTACTGTACGTCGTGTTCCCATAGGGAGCCAATCTTCGAGGAGAGTGGGCGGCGAAATCTGGCACGCACCCCCCCCCCCCCCAAATGGGAGGATAAGGAAACATTGAAAAGGGAGAGAGAGAGAGAGAATGATTATATTTGTCTCAAAGATTTGGTAAGAACTACATCCCTCACTTTAATACCTTTTCCCACTTTGCAGTGATAGCAAGGAACAATTGAACATCCGTCAGCCTTTCCCCCTCTCTTCTCTCTCTCTCTCTCTCTCTCTCTGACACACACACAACCCCTTTTACATGCATTCCGCCTGTTGAGGCATTAAATGATAATGAGTTATGTTCTGCATACACCTTTTGATCATAAACTGTTTAATGTGTGGTTTTTTTCGAGGCCCCCCCCCCAAACACACACACACACCTTTTTTCTGCTCACTGGTTTTGATGACCTTTGCCTCTGATCCCTTTTCCCTCACGATCTTCCTGGAACTTTTCATATCAGGGGGAGGGGGGAAGGGGTAGAGAGCTTTTAGAACTACAGATATAAAAACTGATGAAAAAAAAACCCAAAAACAAAAAAGCAAGTGAACGGTAGGTCAAGTTACCATTTAGAGAAAGCTGATCTGTGGAGCAGCCATTATAAGACGGGTTTCTGCCTAGTAGTCTCCCTCAGTGCCGGCCGGATGTGGCGGGGAGGTGTCAGAGCGTACTGTGACGTAAGAGTTGGCAGGAGCTTAGGGTTAATAATCCTGACCGCTCTGATAAAGTGACTTAAAAAATGAAATAAAATAGAGCTGGGGATGAACTAGACTCACATATATCTTGGGGGGGGGGGGGGTCAGGGCTCGGTTCCCTTCTTAACTTTTTTACTGCCGAGTTACTTTCCATGATGTGGAAAAAATACATTTTGTCGGGGAAATTTCAGTAGAGATAAACAAGATGGGCGTTACTCGGTATTTTAGAAGTATGGCTTGTGTTAGAAATGTGCTACTTTTCACTTTTATTGAGTGTTTGATATTTAATATCACATTGTGCATCGTCATTTTTGAACTTTTGTGCAAGATCTACTAACCCTGCCAGTGTTGCTTTGGAGCAAAAGGTTTAATGTTGGGAGTTTGATGGCAGGAGGGCGTGTCTAAAACGACAGGGCGCATGAAGGTTTTAAGTTTAAAAGGCAGATGGGTCTAAAAGGTTTTGGGAGCGCTTAGATTAACGTTATGTTAATGAAGTTGATCGTTAATTAAATTCCATACGCCAGCTTGCGTTTTAGTTGTCGTTTTATTTATTTTGTTTATCACCAGTTTTAATCGTGGCTTATATACTTTATCTCTCTCTCCCTCTCACTCACACTATATGCCACAAGACAGAACTCGTTGGGTATTTTTGTGCGTGTTTTATGTTTGGTCTTTTTTCGCTAGATAAAGGGGTTTTGCCGAAATATTTGATTGTATCAGTTTTTTTTTAATGCTCTCATTTCTTCGACACCACCGTAATAATAGGGTATCTGCGCCTGTGATAAATTTTCTGGGCATCTGTACAGATTTGGTGGCACTTACCCGGCACAGTTATATAAACCGCTTCGGTTAATTAAGTAGAGAAGTTAATCTTCTTACTTGTCGTTCGCCCTTAACTTAAAAAGGACGTTGGTTGTGGTTGTGTCGCAGTTACGCGCCTTTCGGCCAACCACACCCGACTTCGGCTGGACGCATTTTTAGTACTGGGTTCGTGTCCTCCTCCCCCCGCCCCAATATGGATTCCGGTTCACTCGGCCAGACTACTGTCACTTTCCAGGGGCATCACTGTTTATCTGACGCACGATGATGGGTCGGTGACCGCTGTGTCATTTGGCTCGAGTAGTTCGTTTTCGTCTCCGGAAATGTAATGCGCGATTTCTCTGAGTCCACGTAGTAGCATATTTGGTTTGAAGAAAGGGAAAAAAAACAAAAACAGCGAACTTCTTACAATATTTACTACCAAGCCATTGCTTAAAACCCCATAACAGTAGCATGTGCAGTTTTAACAACATGGGAGAGCTGGCTGCTTGCTTAGTAAGTAGAGATTAAAACATCCACAGGTACACAGCAGAATACACGTTCTCGTACATCTTAGACAAGAATTAAAAACGTTGACAAGGAATTGCACTGACGTAGACATTGTTTGCGTTACCGTAACACCCCAACCCAATCTCGGCACATCGACCGACCATCGCGCTCGGCGTCGACCAGGAGCCCAAATAGCCTCTCGCCGGCGAATCTCGCGACACAGCTCTTGTCGCCCACGTGGCCTGCCCGC
This sequence comes from Achatina immaculata, assembly GCA_009760885.1. NCBI lineage: Eukaryota > Metazoa > Mollusca > Gastropoda > Stylommatophora > Achatinidae > Lissachatina > Lissachatina immaculata. Next base: position 19,641,394 of record CM019693.1, on the reverse strand, counting down.
CAGCCGACCGACCGACCGGTTGAGATAGCTTTGTCGTCCGGCTGTCCAAGTTTTGTGTTGTACGTGTCAGCGAGGCGGGGTGGTGGTGGTGGTAGGTACTAATGTGTGTATGTGGTGTGTGTGTGTGCGCGGGCTCGCGTGGAGTGTGCTGGCTTCACTGTCGTCCCTGATGTGTAGATTGGGCCGGGTCGCCCCTTTCTCCATTCCAGCTTGTCATGTGGGTTGAAAGGAATGGATGTGCTGCCTCTGGCCCGTTGCAATACATTCGGCTCCATAACTTCTTCGTACCGGTTTTTCTTAAGGGGCAAGAAGGTAAGCCATATCTTTCTGAAATAGTCATCTTGTTTTTAAGGGTCTCTCTCTCTCACACACACACATACATACACACAGGCACACTAACTACTATCACCTGTATTAGATGATCTTAAATGTACTGAATGGGCTAAAAGCGTGAGCAGTTTTCGCTGTTGACCATCATCATAAATGTTGCCACACATTGGGGGGAAGAGGGGGGGGGGGGAGCAGACATGTCAGAAAAACTGCATCACGTGACAAATTCGGTCATGTTTACATTTCAGGAACATGTGATTTGAGCAGAATGGCAGGAAAAATTGCGAAATTCGGCTTCATGGTGTGTATAGCCCCCCCCCCCCCCCATACACGCGCGCGCGCACACTTTTTTATTTTAAAGAAAATGTCGGTACAGCATTACGGGTTGGATGAAGTTGCATTTACTGGGAGTTTTTAACGTGCGGCTTCTGGGGCATCAGTCTGTTGCGCATGTTGAAGTGCATTGAGTGCGGCGGTGTCCCATATATCCATACACTGAAGTGCATTGAGTGCGGCGGTGTCCCATATATCCATACACTGAAGTGCATTGAGTGCGGCGGTGTCCCATATATCCATACACTGAAGTGCATTGAGTGCGGCGGTGTCCCATATATCCATACACTGAAGTGCATTGAGTGCGGCGGTGTCCCATATATCCATACACTGAAGTGCATTGAGTGCGGCGGTGTCCCGTATATCCATATACTGAAGAGCATTGAGTGCGGCGGTGTCCCGTATATCCATACACTGAAGTGCATTGAATGCGGCGGTGTCCCATGTAGCCATACACTGAAGTGCATTGAATGCGGCGGTGTCCCATGTAGCCATACACTGTATTGAATAAGGGAGTCACGACCACATGAGAAATGGAAAAAGTTTTGGGCCAGCCGAAGGCCTTGGCATAAATTCCTTTCGTGATTCATCTGGATGGGATCTCAAGGTCATCGCAGATTTGCGAGAATTATTTGGCGGCGTCACAGACAAAAAAAAAATAGTTTGAAATATTTCAGAGCAGAACGAACTCACTTTTAGTTTCAATACTTTATTTATGTTACAGGCCGTGCTGGGCATCTCTGGCGATCCAGGCTTCTGTATCTTGTGCATCCTTGATTTTTCAGGTCAATTCAGATCCCCCTCCCCCTTTTTTTAAAAAATGCCACTTGGATATTTTTCTCTGTGCTTCTGTCTCTTTCATTTCCCTTAATTCCCAAGCTCTCTGAGTTCTGGCTTCTGGTAACATGCCCAAGAAATTTTGAATTTCTTTTTTTTTTCCTTATAATTTTCGTTGTGAAAACTCTCTAAAGGATCTTTTCATTTATTTCGTAAAGGGGGGTGACTGGAGCGGGAAGTCCTGTCTAACATTACGCAGCTGTCATTCTGGTGCGGTCGTTTAACATCAACTTTGAAGAGTTGACAAAGTATTGGTGACAGCTAAAGAAATAAAAAAAAAATATTCCCATGATCTGTTTAAAGCGGAAAATTGCTCATTGCGCAGGCTAATAAAGTTGATGGAAATGTTTGGTTCACTTTTACAAATAAAAATAGAAATGTTGTCCTTGAAAAAGGGCGTTTGCCGAAATATTGGATTGTATGTTCTTCATTTAAACGTGTTCATCTTACTTTCTGTCATTCTTGTTTCTGCCCATTTTCCTCTCACTCTTTTTTTTTAAAATTAACCACACACCTCCATCATCATCGCGGGTGTCGTTCTCTTATTCCACATTGCTTGGACATGCACGAGGACACAAGCATAACGTTGGATTCAAAGCCAGGCTTAAACACGGGGCTGTGGAGTCGAGGTCAGAAGTAATTCAGGGTGATGTTAAGAGTCGGTGGAAATGTGCCTGGTAAGAAAGAATCGGGCAGTAGAAAGAGAAGCTGTAATGAGAAACAATTTTACTTAGAGTCGGAGTCAGCAGATAAGAGAAGCTAGAATGAGAAGGATTTTTACTTAAAGTCTGAGTCAGCAGATAAGAGAAGCTAGAATAAGAAGCAATTTTACTTAAAGTCTGAGTCAGCAAATAAGAGAAGCTAGAATGAGAAGCAATTTTACTTAAAGTCTGAGTCAGCAAATAAGAGAAGCTAGAATGAGAAGCAGTTTTGCTTAAAGTCTGAGTCAGCAAATAAGAGAAGCCAGAATGAGAAGCAGTTTTACTTAAAGTCTGAGTCAGCAAATAAGAGAAGCCAGAATGAGAAGCAGTTTTATTTAAAGTCTGAGTCAGCAAATAAGAGAAGCTAGAATGAGAAGCAATTTTACTTAAAGTCTGAGTCAGCAAATAAGAGAAGCTAGAATGAGAAGCAGTTTTACTTAAAGTCTGAGTCAGCAAATAAGAGAAGCTAGAATGAGAAGCAGTTTTACTTAAAGTCTGAGTCAGCAAATAAGAGAAGCTAGAATGAGAAGCAGTTTTACTTAAAGTCTGAGTCAGCAAATAAGAGAAGCCAGAATGAGAAGTAGTTTTACTTAAAGTCTGAGTCAACAAATAGAGGGGCTAGAAGAAGAAGCAAGTTTACTTAAAAGTCGGAGTCAGCATGGGCGTCAGAGTGTCGAAATAGTTATTGCACTAGTAACTTACGGCGAATGTCGGTGGTTCGAATCCAGCCGGAGGTGTCCTAGCCACCTAGCTGTAGAAATGGGTACCTAGCTTTTTTTCTGAAGTTTGCTGGGTGACCAGGCGTGATGCTGACCACATTACCCTCCAGCGTGCCAACAGGTTAAGAAAAATATGGATACTAAGACCATACCCCCTTTAAGCTACAGTGGCTTAATAGATCTGATTGTACAAGAGTCAGTAGAAATATACCATTATGAAGGAGTCGTAGAGCATAGTTCAGCGAAAGAAAAACGGAGGCAGAAGATTGACGTATCGTATCGACGTCATAGCCCTGCTGTCACGTTCTGAAAAACTGCAAAAACACACAGGGCACAGATTTGGGTGTAAAACAGTTCTTGAAACTTCTAGAGCCAGTAGTTCATAATCTTGGGCCCATGTGCTCACAGCAGAAAAAAAAAGAAAGAAATAGGGGGAGAGAGGAAGAAAGAAGGAACGAGAGAGGGAGGGAGGAAAAAAAGAAAGAAAGTAAAAGAAAGAAAGAGGGAGGGAGATAGGAAGAAAGAGAGATACTCCGAGCAAATGTTGCAGTCTCCAATTTTTAGTCCTGAATGTATAAGAAATTTCCGGTCGTTTGATGTAGATAATTTCCCTTTAGGCAATTTGAATATTTTGGGGGAGCAATTAGAATATATTTATATTATACTTATACTGATGAGGCCGCATGAGAATCTTTGAGGCGTTCAGCTGGGGGCATGATCCAAAAAAGGTTGGGGAAACATTGATATATATACATATTGTTGGTTTTACGCAGGGTATGGTGGGATTTGATTTCTGGCATACGAATGTTGTGTGTTTCGTGGCTTCGTGGACAGTGGTTGAAACAGAGCATTTGCTTAAAAATACAAGTTAATTTCTACCAAGGCATACAAATGTGTGGTTCGTTGTTTCCTGGACAGTGGTTGAAACAGAGCATTTGCTTTAAAATGCAGGTTAATTTCTACCATGGCATACGAGTTCCGAAAATATCACATAACGGTATTAATGGTTAATATAACGGTTAATATAAATCACGGTTGTTTTGTTACCCGTGGTCGGACTTCTGTAAAAAGCGGAAAATAAATAGGTCAGGTCGCGCTGTTTGGAGTCCTGTATTCCTGATCCAGTGAAAATAGCACAGACACAAAAAGAAATGACGCATTTGCATGTTTATGTGTTTATTTATGTTTGTTGTTTTTCCGGTTAGGGCGGGGAGATTGTTCTTGAATTACTCCGACACATTTCAAGCTCTGTTCAGGAGGAGCTGCATAATGAAACAGACGCGGAACATGGCTGTACCGCCATGTAGTCAGCGGCCACGTGTGTTAGTTTGTTAGTTTTTTTTTTTTTAGTTTAATGTTTGTTAACTTTTCCTGTTAAGTGCGTGATAACTTGAAACAAGTTGTTATTGTTATGTGACGTGTTTGATGGCGTAATGCCTAGAAAAGAGAATAACAGCATTTGAAATGAAATGTTACAGGACACTTAGAATATCATGGATAGAACGAAAGTCAAATAAAGAGATACTGATGGGATTAGGTGTGGCAGAAAACTGCCTCATCATCATCATCATGTGCCGGCGTTGGCTATTATGCTTCTCCAGAGTACCCGATCCTTCATGCAGGTCATCAGTTCAGTTGGTGATCTCCTCTCACACTATCCCGTCAGACTGTCCAGTATCATTTCTCTTGGTCTTCCTCTTGATCTTCTTCCTTCAATTTTTCCTGTTGTTATAAAATTCATGTCCTGTGAAAGTACATTGTCTCTCTCTTATCTTTTTGACAAGGTTTTTTTGTCTCTCCAGCTCTTCTCATACATTCTTCATTAGTTATTTTTGCTTCCAGGGGATTCGTAACATTCTTCTAATAAACCACATTTCTGCTGCTAAAACTGCCTCGTTAACACCATAAAAAATTAGAAAGCTGAGATACTTCGGCCACATCAAGAGACACAGTAGCTTGGTACAGTGCCTGGCAAAAGAGAAAAGGGAAGACCTCGCCGCAGGTGGACTCAGGACGTCACGTAAAGTCTGGATGTGTCACTGCAAGACGCCGGTCAACTTGCGCCAAGATCGTATTGCTGCGAGAGGGATAACGTTCTTGGAATGACATGTCACATGAATGAATGTTGGATGGCGTTTGCAGTCATGATTCTCCGTCTTCTGCCATTATGGATGTTTTTCGATCATGTCACGTGCTTTTCTTCTTTGCCACTGAGAAGTTTCTCTCTCTCTCTTTTCTCTCTCTCTCTCTCTTTTCTCTCTCTCTCTCTCTCCCTCTCTCTCTCGTCCTTATTCTGTTTCTTTTTACCTTGAATTATCCAGTCATTACAACGCTCTCTAACTTCTGTCTTCTTCGGATGACATGGCCCGAGAAATTTTGAATCTGGCTGATAATTTCTTTGCTAATTGTCCAAGTTACGCAACCACACAGCAATATTGGTTCAGTATAGCGCTTCTCCTCACTCTTTTGAAACAAACAAGTGTTAACAGTGTAAAAGAGTATTGTAAGTCTGATTTGAAGGAAGGAAATAGTTCCAGTGGTGTAGGCAAAGTTTAGTAGCAGATACTAGAGACGGGCGAGCAGCAAGGCCCGCTGGCTTCGAATGTTTAGCGCAGTGGAGTGTTCTGGGAAGTGTAGGAGAAAGAAGATGAGTAAGCACGTTACAGGCAGCCAGCGAGCGGTTCTGTCTCAGAAGTGTTTGGTTATATAAGCTAGCTGGAACAATGTGCATTTCTTTCTGTGTGGTTAGGGCAGCGCGAACTTGGGCCCCCATCCTGCATGAGACTACATCGAGCAGTTCATCATCATCATCATCATCTGGTGCCGTTTCAGGGGTACACCTTTCGTTTCGTGTCTTGGTGTTGTTTATAAGTCACTATCTTCGCCACCTTTCATATACTGTGATAAACAGAGCACGTCTCGTATATTGGGATAAATAGAGAACGTCTCATATAGCGCGATAAATAGATAACATCTCATTTAGCGGGATAAATAGAGCACACCTCACATAACGGGATACATAGAGCACATATCATATAGCGGGATAAATAGAGCACATCTCATATAGCGAGTCTCATATAGCGGGTTAAATAGAGCACGTCTCACATAAATAGAGCACGTCTTATAATAGTGGGATAAATAGAACACGTCTCATAATAGTGGGATAAATAGAACATGTCTCATAATAGTGGGATAAATAGAACATGTCTCATAATAGTAGGATAAATGGAACACGTCTCATAATAGTGGGATAAATAGAACATGTCTCATAATAGTAGGATAAATGGAACACGTCTCATAATAGTGGGATAAATAGAACACATCTCATAATACAACACATAGTGGGATAAATAGAACACTTGTGATATAGTGATGTGTAACTGTAGTTTTGTTGCAGTTAACCAGTGATGATAGAAAAAGTGGCTTCCGCGCGCGTTTACTGGCTATATCTGTAATTCTCCGTCCTGGATAAATTGGACTTTTTTTTAGAGATTAGATTGTTTGGTCGCATCATTATGGCCATTGCGTCCCAGTATTTCATGGCTAGTACAGTTCTGGAGATTGTGTTTCAGGTGCCTGGGCACACGCCCAAAGAAAAAAGGTAGGTAGGTAAGGTAAAGGTGACCCTGTCATGCCTTGGAGGCACATAGGGATATGGTGTTAGTGCCCATATTTTCCTTGACCTGTCAGCACACTAGAGGGTGATATGGTCAGTATCACGCCTGGCTGCCTTTCCTTCCCCAACTCCAGAAGAAGTCGGGTACCCATTTCTACAGCTGGGTGACTGGGGTGCCTCCGGCCGGATTCGAACCCCCGACCTTCGCCATGAGAGACCAGTGCACTAACCACTTCGCCACTCAGACACCCCCAAAGAAAAAGGCAACATTAAACTTTGTGTACGCGTGATTTCCCAGGGTCGGTCCTGTCCAGTTCTGAGACTGAAAATAGTGACATGTTTATTTTCTGTTCTGCATGTGATAGTCATTATGTAGCGGTGTTTGTAGCTTGCTGTGGGGCTGTTCTTGGACTGATTGTGCTTGACTGATACGCATCTTTGCTGCATTCCACTGTATTCTTTTGGCCGGGCGGTGGACGTTCTCATTGTACGGTAGAGCAGGTGAAAGTTACGTCCATGAGGCTGCCTGGAGAGAATTTTGCTGCGCGTTAAATTTTAATACATTATCAGAACTACAACAATGATTCCCAAACTGGGGATCCGCGGAGCAAGTTTAGATTATGAAGAAAACAATAGATTATGAAGAATACAGGAAATGTCGAAATTTTAAATAATTTTTAAATTTATAAATTAGTTTTAAAATTATTTTGAAATGGTGGGGGAGAGTATGATGGCTGCAGTTTTTTGTTTTTTTTTTGGGGGGGGGGGGGGTGGGGGAAGAGAAAGAAGCCACCTTCTGAACGAGGGGTAAATGAAGTTCTCGGCATAAGGTAGAAATACTTAAACACTCAGTTAATATTAGGTGCATATGTAGATCAGGTTAATGTAAGATTAAACACCAAGTTTCAAGAAATTAACTGCAACCATTTTTTTTTACAGGATACTGAAGTAGTAAAGGGTGACAGAAATTGAGAAAATGGATAAAATTTCTCATCGAGCTACCTCTGCATCAATGGCTTATCATCGAAGGAGATCTATGGGGATATGGTAGAGACTCTAGGGGAGAGTGCCCCTTCTTACAACACAGTGAAGAAATGGGCGCTCAGTTCAAACATGGAAGGGAGAGTCTGGAAGATGATCCACGTCCAGGAAGACCAAGAACGGTAACCACCGATGAAACCACCAGCAGAATCCATGACATGATAATGGATGATCGACTACTAACTGAGCGGTACATTGCTACTAAGTTGGGCATCTCCCAGGAACGTGTTCATGCCATTATTCACAATGATCCTCAAATGACAAAGGTCTCTGCTCGATGGATCCCGAAACTTCTTTGAGCTGATCACAAACGACAGCGTTTCAACATGTCAAGAGACAAATCTTTTTTCTGCAGATCCTAAAAAGTTTCTTCAGCAATATGTGACTATGGGTGAGATTTGGGTTCATCATTTTCAACCAGAAACCAAAGAACAGTCAAAGCATCATGGGTCCCCACCTCCGAAGAAAGAAAGGGTGGTTCTGTTTGCAGGCAAAGTGATGGCTTCCATCTTTTGTGATTCATAAGGTGTGCTTCTATCTTCAACAAGGGCAGAACGGTCGCCAGGGCCCATTACGCTAATCTTGTGAAGTAACTGTGGGTCAAATTGAGGGAAAAGCGTCGAGGGAAATTGACGAGAGGAGTCATCTTTCATCAAGACAATGCTCCAGTTCACAAGTCGGCGGTGGCAATGGCTGCCACTCATGAATGCGGCTTCCAGCGTCGTGAACATTCTCCTTATTCCCCAGATTTGGCCCCTTCGGACTATTACCTGTTTACCAAACTCAAAAAGGAGCTCAGTGGTCACAAATTTGCTTCAGATGATTATGTCATTCATGCTGTAGACCACTTTCTACTAGCACAAGATGCTGAGTTTTACAAAGAAGAGATCCATATGTTCCAGGATCACAGGACTAAGTGCATAAACTTGTGAGGGGACTGTGTTGAGAAATAACCCCAAAAAGTTGTCCACAAATAATCCATTGTATCGTATGCCGAGAGCTTATCAATCACCCCTCGTATGTAGAGAGAATGAATGATATTTTTAAAAAAATAGGCAATGGTCATATAATTAGTAAGAGGGAGCCGAAAATTCATTGCAGTCAATCTTTCCCGTGGCGATTGAGCAAGATTCTGATGATGAGCTCTCTTATCAAGAGAATAGAAATGAGTAGATTACTGATTTCTTACATTTAACTCCCAATATAAAATACCCTTTATCTTTTAGTAATCCATCCTTCTCTCTCTCTTTCACCACCACCACCCCCCCCCCCGGGGGGAGGGGGGTGAGTGGTATTAACCCTATATGGAATACTTACAGCATCCAGAGACTGAACAGCTTCCCGTGTTGTCGTTTGCTTTAATGCAGTGCGGGGACTCGATTCCCCACCTCCACTCCCCCCTCTCCCACTCCCTCTTCACCATCCATTTCTCTCTTCCGCTGGTAGCTGCGCTTGAGGTGGTAGTTGGAGAAACGAGGCAGATAGAAGCAGCATGTGCGAGTGCTGTGTGACAAGAATGTGAGGAATGTACTGGGATAAACCAGACACGGCATAATGTTGATTAACCTGCTACCATCAGATCACATTCAGGGACCGCTCATGACAACGGGCAGGCCGAGGATATATGGAAATTGACAGCCGTGTTCTCAGTGTTGGTAGTATGTTCTTTCAGAACATCTTGGTGACACGTTTAAAGTCTGAAGGACAAGCCGACGTGAATGTTGTATCCGGCAGCACATCTTGTTTAAGGCAGGGACTACGGAGTACTAGAGATCTGAAATACATGTGCACTGTTTTTCTCGCGGTCGTGGTAGCGGAAAGCTTTATGTAGAGAAATAAAGCAACAATAGTTCAGCAAGAAGCCTTGGTCTGGCTGTGTTTTATATATATATATATATATATATATATATATATATATAGTGTGTGTGTGTGTGTGTGTGAAACTTTCAGAAATTCGCGCAAAAGACGTAACGGATCATGGTTATTATTACTTTAAGAGAGAGAAACTCTTCAAGTTTTTGTTGTTGTTGTTTTTTTTTAAAAAATAAAGTCCATGCGCAATGCTCCCGTGTTTTTCCGCTAGGAGGCAGCAGTAGCAAATATGGCGTTCAGTAAACGTGAGCAGTCATTTTGTGTTTTTGAATACGCAAGAACCTCGTCTGTTGTGACTGTGCAGCGACGATTTCGAGTGGAATTCCCGATGGCAGCACTTGTTTTCAATAGTATCAAGAAGTGCCTGTGCTCATCTCCTCGGCAGGAACGTCCAGGACCAAGCGAAAAAAAACTGAATCATATTAGAGAAGCCTTAATCTCCGTAATTTCGCATACCACTTCTAGATACTGTTGAAAACAAGGTTCTGCCTTCTGGAATTACGCTCGAAATCGTCGCTGTACAGTCACAAAGGACGAGCTTCTTGCGTATTCCAAAACACAAAATGACTGCTCACGTTTACTGCACGTCATATTTGCTACTGCTGCCTCCTAGCGGAAAACCACGGGAGCTGTGCGCGTGGGTTTTATTTAAAGTTTCTCTCTCCGTAAAAATAATCATGATCCGTTACGTAGTTTATTTGTTGCGAATTTTAAAAAATGTTTCACGGACTTATGAATAACCCTGTATATCTTCAATCTCCTTGTAACTGCGAGCTGGTGTTCTTTGCAGCTGGTGCCGTAGAGTTGTTCAGGTACAGCATCGTATCAGCGTGGGAGCGGGTTATGGCAGCAGTCCCGGAGTACAGCTAAAAATCAGGGGTTGCTTGGTGTTTCTTTAGCAGACTCCACCACCATGGGGACAATGCCGATCCCTGCCCCGTTAGCCACGCTGGGTCTGTTACTGAGAGTACCAACGGAGAGGTGGGACAGGGTCTTGGTCAGCTGTGGTTCGCTAACCCTGACTCTAGCATACCAGCTATGGGTCGCCGATTGCCTCATCGGACAGAGTATTCACCCCATTTTCATGCATATTTCTCGTGCATGTTCCAGATAGCTTTTTTCCTTATTTCCAGCTTAAAGATCAATGCCGGGTCTCGTTTATTCTCTCATTTGTATGTACCGGAAATTGAGTGTCCTCGACAGAGTCACGTGGGTGTCTCAAGCATCTGCCTCTGCTCTCGTTATTATCCACACATTTATAACAGACAGCAGGAGGTGGGCCGTGTATCCTAGTGGCCGAACAAGCTAAACCCTGGGGTGCCCGAAAGAAGAAAGGAGGAGCGGAGATGAGACCGTGAGGTGAAAACTGCAGATGCAGATTATTTTATAATGGCGTAGTCATCTGTTATTGCTATTATTTATTCAAAAGACTATGATGTATTAGTGTAATACAGTGTTTCCCAACTCTTTTTTTTTAATAATGCAGCGTAATAGTCAACCAAATTCTTAAAAAGTATAAAATACATATGTTATAATTCCTCCTACCCCCTCTCTCTTTCTCTCTCTCTCTCTCTCTTGCGTGGCATATGCCCCACACGTTTTGAAATACTGGTGTAATACAAAGTCGTAATAGCTGAGATCCACAGTCAGGGGGGAATCAGGTCATATGTCAAATACATACAGAGGGGAATCAGGCCATGTGTCGAGCACAAGCAGAGAAGAATCAGGTCATGTATCCAGCACAAACAGGGAAATCAGGTCATGTATCGAGCACTGACAGAGGGGAATCAGGCCATGTATCGAGCACAAGCAGAGGGGAATCAGGCCATGTATCGAGCACAAGCAGAGGGGAATCAGGCCATGTATCCAGCACAAACAGAGGGGAATCAGGTCATGTACCGAGCACAAACAGGGGAATCAGGTCATGTATCTAGCACAAACAGAGGGGAATCGGGTCATGTATCTAGCACAAACAGAGGGGAATCGGGTCATGTATCTAGCACAAACAGGGGAATCAGGTCATGTATCTAGCACAAACAGAGGGGAATCAGGTCATGTATCTAGCACAAACAGAGGAGAGTCAGGTCATGTATCTAGCACAAACAGAAGGGAATCGGGTCATGTATCTAGCACAGAGGGGAATCAGGTCATGTATCGAGCACTGACAGAGGGGAATCAGGTCATGTATCTAGCACAAACAGAGGGGAACCAGGTCATGTATCGAGCACAAACAGAGGAACCAGGCCATGTATCAAGCACAGATTCAGATCATATATCAAAAGTACGGTATAGGTTGGGGGGGGGGGGCGGCGCCATACTAAGTTTAGCCCGGAAGATTGTTGGAGGGGGGATGGCCATACTAAGTTCAGCCCGAAAGATTTGGGAGGGGGGGCGCCATACTAAGTTTAGCCCGGAAGATAATGGGGGTGGGAAGGGTGGGGGTGTTAAATTCCGTCACTGAACATAAACTTTGCGAAGTCTGCGGGGTCCACCGTCTGTGGCATTTTCTTTGCTTCTTGCATTCGTATATCTAGTATGTTTAGTTTACTTGCCATGTTTGTGTTGTGCTTGTGTCTGTAGTTTACTTGCCATGTTTGTGTTGTGCTTGTGTCTGTAGTTTACTTGCCATGTTTGTGTTGTGCTTGTGTCTGTAGTTTACTTGCCATGTTTGTGTTGTGCTTGTGTCTGTAGTTTACTTGCCATGTTTGTGTTGTGCTCGTATTTGTAGTTTACTTGCCATGTTTGTGTTGTGCTCGTATTTGTAGTTTACTTGCCATGTTTGTGTTGTGCTCGTATTTGTAGTTTACTTGCCATGTTTGTGTTGTGCTTGTATTTGTAGTTTACTTGCCATGTTTGTGTTGTGCTTGTAGTACCTCATAGAAATAAACTTAACATATTTAATTCAGTAATATATGATAGGGATATTGGCCCCCGGCGGTATCCCAGTCACAATCATGCCACAGTCTACACTGAATAATTGTGTTTACAGTTACAAGAAGCCTACAAACTGCTACCTGTCTGCATGTTTGGCAGATCGCTTTGCCTAACATGGCGAAAATGTCAGAAGGCCCAATCAGTAATGCTATCTCTCGTTGAAGGTTTAACATGAGCCCGTTTGTTGTAGCTGCCAGGCTGGCGATGGTCTTCGCGTCGAGCTACTTGAAGACGCTATCCGGTGATTAGGTGCAGTGTTGACAGGGGGAAGTTGTGTGTTTGTGAGGTGGGGCGGGGTGCTGATGTTGTGAGGCTTGTCTTGCGTGAAGTGATAGAGGCTCTCATGTCGTTCGTGTGGAGGAAATCATTTTTCCAGTTCTTGTTGTGGGGGAGACCAGTTTGTGGGATTCTTATTATGTGTCACATTTGTTTGAATTGTGTGAGAATCCGTCGTCACTTTTACGCTGTGGGAATCGAACTGGAAGTCTGCAGAGTTTTGCTTGATGTCAGTGTTTGTTTTTGTTTGTTGTTGTTTTTTTAAGCCTTTGACTTTTCCAATTCCCATGTTGACAAGCCAGTTGGTACCTCCAGTAACATGCCTAGCCTGGCTAAAGGAGCATGGATCGCCGTAGCCCCTCTGGTGCTGGAGTCTGCTAAAGAAGTACTGCGCACACAGTGCTGTTAGCTCCGCTCATGGGCTGGAAAGATAGCCCCCACCCCCACAATCCGCTCCCAAGACGACGCGATGCTGTGCCTCAACATCCTCACCGCACCGCCAGCAAAGAACAGCAGCTGGCAGTTCCAAGAAGAAGTGGGACGTACAGATCTCTTTCAGCTGCTCTGACTCTCACATGGAGAAGTTTTGTAGGTGTTTTTTTTAAGGGGGGGGGATCTTTTAGTAAGCTGTATGTCCAGAGGTTTGTGTTGGACGGCTTCTTCTTCTTACCCGTTGCTGTGCTCGCGGTGTGTGGTCTGCATGTTTACTGAGAGTGCTGTATCCTGTACACAGCCTGAAGATTGTGTCCTCGTCTTCGCTACTTTGGTTTAGCTCTTGGTGTCCGGGTTTTTTTAGTGCGCGTACAAAATAAAAGATTGAACAGTCAGTCTCTGTTCGAGTTTTTAACAATTAAAAAAAAAAGCGTGTCAGTGAGCCATCATCTTATGAACAACAAAGACTTACTTAACATCAGGTTTGGGAGAGGGGGGAGATTCAATACGTTTACATAGCCGCATTATAATTCTTTATTAAATACACTTCTCAGGAGATTCAGCGTTCGTGACAAGAAGAACATGTTCAGCACAGAAAGAACAGGTAATATACTGTCAGAACACACACACACACACACACAAATTGTTGGGGTATTTCTCAAAGTAGGAAGCCATTTCATGGACGTGACATTTTTGCGGCTGCCGATAAAGAACACTCCCTACGAGAAACAACATGGCACCATCTGAGGACCAGATTATTTTATAACTGAAGCATGCAGAGTGGTCTTACTGTTGTGCTCAGCTAAGATTCATAGGAAAGAATGTTATAGGAATCCTGAATATTGGTCCCCGGCCCGGCCCGTCCTGTTCCCCCGTCCCCGTTCCCTCTCTCTCCCCCCCCCCCCCCACCCCCATCCCCAAAAAAGCTGCTGCTTAATTCAATCAGTCTTATGTCTTAGAAATTCCAGAACACCGAAAATAATGCTGCATTTATCAGTATTTAAGAAGAAAAGAAAAGAACATCGCTTATACATCGGTAGATTGTCTCATATAAGGTCCTGAGTTCACCAGGATGTGTTGTGTCTGTTGCTGTTTGTGAAAACTAGTCTCGGTAATAGCTTGCATGGTTCTGTGGATTTTTTATTCATTGTCTTACACACACACAAAATAGGAGTTAAGCTAAAAGCTCAGAATCAGCAAAATGTGCCGGAGTAAACTTGGAGCAGGACCCAGTAAACTTGGAGCAGGACCCAGTAAACTTGGAGTATATGCCTGAAGGATGGTCTAGTAAACTTGGAGTATATGCCTGAAGGATGCTCTAGTAAACTTGGAGTATATGCCTGAAGGATGGTCTAGTAAACTTGGAGTATATGCCTGAAGGATGGTCTAGTAAACTTGGAGTATATGCCTGAAGGATGGTCTAGTAAACTTGGAGTATATGCCTGAAGGATGCTTTAGTAAACTTGGAGTATATGCCTGAAGGATGGCCTAGTAAACTTGGAGTATACGCCTGAAGGATGCTCTAGTAAACTTGGAGCAAGACCCAGTAAACTTGGAGTATACGCCTGAAGGATGCTTTAGTAAACTTGGAGTATATGCTTGAAGGATGGTCTAGTAAACTTGGAGTATATGCCTGAAGGATGGTCTAGTAAACTTGGAGTATATGCCTGAGGGATGGTCTAGTAAACTTGGAGTATACGCCTGAAGGATGCTCTAGTAAACTTGGAGTATATGCCTGAAGGATGGTCTAGTAAACTTGGAGTATATGCCTGAAGGATGCTCTAGTAAACTTGGAGCAAGACCCTGTAAACTTGGAGTATACGCCTGAAGGATGCTCTAGTAAGCTTGGAGTATATGCCTGAAGGATGGTCTAGTAAACCTGGAGTATATGCCTGAAGTATGCTCTAGTAAATTTGGAGTATATGCCTGAAGGATGCTCTAGTAAACTTGGAGTATATGCCTGAAGGATGGTCTAGTAAACTTGGAGTATATGCTTGAAGGATGCTCTAGTAAACTTGGAGTATACGCCTGAAGGATGGTCTAGTAAACTTGGAGTATACGCCTGAAGGATGGTCTAGTAAACTTGGAGTATACGCCTGAAGGATGGTCTAGTAAACTTGGAGTATATGCCTGAAGGATGCTCTAGTAAACTTGGAGTGTACAGGAATAAACTTGGAGTATATGCGAGTAAACTTGAAGTATGCAGGTATAAACTTGGAGTATATGCGAGTAAACTTGAAGTATGCAGGTATAAACTTGGAGTATATGCGAGTAAACTTGAAGTATGCAGGTATAAACTTGGAGTATATGCGAGTAAACTTGAAGTATGCAGGTATAAACTTGGAGTATATGCGAGTAAACTTGAAGTATGCAGGTATAAACTTGGAGTATATGCGAGTAAACTTGGAGTATATGCCAGTAAACTTGGAGTATGCAGGGATAAAGTTGGAGCATGCGTAAGAAAACGTTTAAACAGCATTTGTGTAGCCCGGCCTGGTATTGAGATTACAGGTTCTGCTGCCCGTGCTTAGACGGGTGTTTCTGTCACGTGTGAGACATGCAGCTGAGGACAAGAGCTAGCAGGGTTCATAATTGATCTCCTCTGCCAACGATACCCGGCACTGCCCTGTTCCGCCTGCACAAAGAGGGAGTAGCTGTATCTGATTAGTAGACGCAGCTACAAGACCTACAGATCGTGCTGCCGGATCTCGTTAGTTCTTTGTTGTTTGACGAGTAGTTCATTTAGTTCTTGGAGTATGCAGGAATAAAGTCGATGTAAGCAGGATCATAGATTCCTATCAGAGCTATGCGATCTGTACCGTGCGAGTGGGTTGTGCACTGTTGGTCGTTGGTCTCGAGTTGCGTTGTGATTTTTCTGTGAAGTAATGTTGCGACAGTCAGGTGCAACCTTATAATTGCACCAGTGTGTTGAAAGGAAAAAAAAAGCGAAAAGAGGTCAGTTCCTTAGGTTTCATTCCGTCCATCCATCCATCCATCTATGTCTTTGGCTGGGCGATCGGCTAAGCAATCACTGCCCAGTACGCCGTGTGGTGCGTCTTGCAGGACAGCCACAAATTCTATCCACGTCTCACAGTCTGCGGCCAGCCTTTGTATTTCGTTGGGTTCGACACTGACGTAATTGAATTCTTTCTCCAGAACATCTTGAAGACGCGGTATGTAGTCCACTTTCTCGATCACATTGTCCCCAGCCACGAAGGCGGCCAGACTCAACAATTATCTGGGCTCTGCCCGTGAGCACACATACGGGTCCCAGCTAATCATCTGAGCCAGGTGAACCAAGCCAGGGCTGATTTGTTTTCAGTCCGAGTCACTCATCAAGCGTCACTGCTTGGCTCATCCTACTGCTGTAGTACCCCAGGGCTCCTGCCTTGCTCACCGACTCTTAGTAAGTGCTACACTTCTGTCTCTTAGTAAATGCTACACTTCTGACTCTTAGCAAGTGCTACACTTCTGACTCTTATCAAGTGCTACACTTCTGACTCTTAGTAAGTGCTACACTTCCGACTCTTAGTAAGTGCTACACTTCTAACTCTTAGTAAGTGCTACACTTGTGTTTGTGAGCAGGGTTTTAATGATTATTATTTTTCTTGTTACAAATTATAACTCTTCATTTTTCAGATACTGGGACTACGCCCAAATTTGCTGCCGTCTTCGATTCCACATCGCAGGCTCATGTCTCAGACTGTTTCTTGTATTTACAGCTTACTTAACATGTGGGGGTGAGGGGGAGGGAGGGAGGGCGCTTATTTGGGAAAAAATAGGCAGATAAAACTTTTAAGAAATCAGATTCTTTCTTTCTTTCACTCTTTAAGGGCAGAATGTCAGACGGGTCTGCATGTTCAATTCTTAATCCTTTGAAAGTTTGTTCATTCGTTCTCTCTCTCCCTCTCTCATACACACACACAAACAGACAACGCACATTCTCTCTATTTTTTTCCCCCAGCACTCCAGATGTTGAAGGCTAAATTCCTGCAGGTATAGCCTTGGATGTTGAAGGCTAAATTCCTGCAGGTATAGCCTCAGATGTTGAAGGCAAAATTCCTGCAGGTATAGCCTCAGATGTTGAAGGCTAAATTCCTGCAAGTATAGCCTCAGATGTTGAAGGCTAAATTCCTGTAGGTATAGCCTATCTCCAGTCTGTCTCTGTTCCCGGCTTGGTCTTTCCAGCAAGCTCTTTTAGATCTTCTTGTATATGGCCTCTCCCCTGATCTGCTGTGCTGTCTTCATTCCCGGTATATTTGCGAATTTGTGCTCTGACAAATTTTGTTTATATAAATATTTTTTTACTGTTGCTTCCCGGGAGTGGACATAGTTAAAACACGAGTTAGACCCATGGGGTCACCTAGAAGCCGTTGTTATGTCCCTGTTTTAACGTGTCTTAAACGTTCAGATTGGAGCTTACTTGTCATGACTGACCTGGCGTTCTTTGTTTTGCTCCTAATAGTCGTGTTGTTCTTGTTTTATTCTTAATGGTCGTGTTCTTGTTTTGCTTCATTAGTTCATGTTCTTGTTTTTACTCTTAATGGTTGTGTTGTTCTTGTTTTAATTGTCGTGTTCTTGTTTTGCTCCTAATGGTCGTGTTATTCTTGTTTTACCCCTAATGTTCATGTTTTGCTCCATTAGTTCATGTTCTTGTTTTACTCTTAATGGTCGTGTTCTTGTTTTACTTCTAATGGTAATGTTCTTGTTTGCTCCTAATAGTTCATGTTCTTGTTTTAATCTTAATGGTCGTGTTCTTGTTTTGTTCATAATAGTTTATGTCGCTGTTTTACTCCTAGTGGTCGTGTTCTTGTTTTACTCCTAGTGGTCGTGTTCTTGTTTTACTCCTAGTGGTCGTGTTCTTGTTTTACTCCTAGTGGTCGTGTTCTTGTTTTACTCCTAGTGGTCCTGTTCTTGTTTTGCTTCTAATAGTTCATGTTCTTGTTTTACTCCTAGTGATCGTGTTCTTGTTTTGCTTCTAGTAGTTCATGTTCTTGTTTTACTCCTAGTGATCGTGTTCTTGTTTTGTTCCTAGTGATCTTGTTCTTGTTTTGCTTCTAATAGTTCATGTTCTTGTTTTACTCCTAGTGATCGTGTTCTTGTTTTGCTTCTAATAGTTCATGTTCTTGTTTTACTCCTAGTGATCTTGTTCTTGTTTTGCTTCTAATAGTTCATGTTCTTGTTTTACTCCTAGTGATCTTGTTCTTGTTTTGCTTCTAATAGTTCATGTTCTTGTTTTACTCCTAGTGATCTTGTTCTTGTTTTACTCCTAATAGTTCATGTTCTTGTTTTACTCCTAGTGATCTTGTTCTTGTTTTGCTCCTAATAGTTCATATTCTTGTTTTACTCCTAGTGATCTTGTTCTTGTTTTACTCCTAGTGATCTTGTTCTTGTTTTGCTCCTAATAGTTCATATTCTTGTTTTACTCCTAGTGATCTTGTTCTTGTTTTACTCCTAGTGATCTTGTTCTTGTTTTACTCCTAGTGATCTTGTTCTTGTTTTGCTCCTAATAGTTCATATTCTTGTTTTACTCCTAGTGATCTTGTTCTTGTTTTGCTCCTAATAGTTCATATTCTTGTTTTACTCCTAGTGATCTTGTTCTTGTTTTGCTCCTAATAGTTCATATTCTTGTTTTACTCCTAGTGATCTTGTTCTTGTTTTGCTCCTAATAGTTCATATTCTTGTTTTACTCCTAGTGATCTTGTTCTTGTTTTGCTCCTAATAGTTCATATTCTTGTTTTACTCCTAGTGATCTTGTTCTTGTTTTACTCCTAGTGATCTTGTTCTTGTTTTGCTCCTAATAGTTCATATTCTTGTTTTACTCCTAGTGATCTTGTTCTTGTTTTGCTCTCAACAGTTCATGTTCCAAGTCTCTGGGTGTGTGTGGTTTTTTATCGATTCTAACATAAATGTTAAACAAGCTTATATGCTGTTCAAAAAAAAAAAGAAACGCAACAAATACGATGGTGCGATTTAAACTGAAGTTTGCTATCAGACAAGGGCAATGCTACCAGACACGGGCAAATTGCCTGAAGAGAGTGTCTATCCGCACTCCCTCTGTCGGTGACCTACAGTGACTGCGTATCGAGTCTGCCTATATGCTACAAAGTGAGAAATGTCAATATGACCATGATTTTCTTAGTATAGAGGATATGGGTTCGAATCCCACTATCGGCGAATATTAAAAAACTTGTTAACGTTTTATGTTACATTATGACACTAATTAATTTTATTTTTATTAAGACAAATTTTACTTTGAACTTTTAGAAAAACTAGCAATTTCGCGTGCCCACTGACCGTTTGTCCCAGACGGAGTAAACGTCACACCCCGAATTCGGTTAGATCCCTGGCTCGACCATCTGTCCTGGAAGGAGTAAACGTCACACCCCGAATTCGGTTAGATCCCTGGCTCGACTGTCTGTCCTGGAAGGAGTAAACGTCACACCCCGAATTCGGTTAGATCCCTGGCTCGACTATCTGTGCTAGAAGGAGTAAACGTCACACCCCGAATTCGGTTAGATCCCTGACTCGATTATCTGTCCTGGAAGGAGTAAACGTCACACCCCGAATTCGGTTAGATCCCTGACTTGACTATCTGTCCTAGAAGGAGTAAACGTCACACCCCGAATTCGGTTAGATCCCTGACTCGACTATCTGTCCTAGAAGGAGTAAACGTCACACCCCGAATTCGGTTAGGACCTTTCCCCCACTTTCCGCCCTGGCTCAACTCGGGAGCAAGGATTAGGGAAATTCGCTTGAAATACTTTCCCCAAAACTCCAGTGTTATTGGTATGGGGTCAAGGTCGCGGGACATGCACAGTGTCAATGTAGGTCACACTCTGGAGTGCGGATAGACCAGCCTTGCCTGAAACGTTCTCTTGGACATGAGCTTCACGTGCTGACTCAGCAGATTATTCATGAGCACAGAAAAGTGACAGTAGTCAAAACAGCATTTTTGACATTAACTCATGACAAGTTCGCGAGAATCCCGTGGAACTTACTGAACACAAAACTCACTGGCCATGTTATTGAATGCCTGTCAATCGCGTTCTTGTTCAGATTGGCGCTCCTCGAATCAATTCATTTAAAATTTCAGTGCCAGGTATGGCTCATCTCACTACAGAACAGTTCATCGTCATTGGACGTTTACAGGCTGGACAGTCACAAAGTGTAGTGGCCAGACAATTTAATGTGGTTATAAGCACCATTAGTCGCCTTTGGAGACGATTTCAAGAAACTGGATCAGAACCCATAATTCACAACTCCTGCCGAAGACCGCTTCATACGGCTGCGTCACCTCAGCAATCGATCTGCATCTTCGTCCTCAACAGTCCAGTCAGTGACAGCAGCTGGTCGAATTTCAGATCAAACGGTCAGGAGCCGGCTGCACAACGCTGGTCTTTGGGCTAGAAGACCCTACAGAAGTCCTGTTCTTACGGACCGGCATCGCCAGAACCGACTGCAATGGGCGAACCAGCATCGTCAGTGGATCCACTTCCTACATTCCTGAGAATGATTGGAGAAGGGTTTGGTTTAGTGATGAATCATTCTTTCTGCTCCAGCGATACGATAGATGGAGAAGAGTTTACCGCAGAGTCCATGAACGCTACGCCCAGAACTGCGTGGATGAGGCTCCTCCACATGGTGGTGGAGGTGTACTGGTGTTAGGGATGATAAACTTCATGGGAAGAAATGACTTGGAGCAAATTGAAGGATGCCCGAATGCCCAACGATACATCGCTGAAATTCTTCATCCTCACATCCTTCCACTTCTCGCTGAACCAGGGTCAATTTTTATGCAGGATAACGCTCGACCTCATGTGGCACAACCCACCACCTAGTTCCTCGCTGACAACGTCCAGACCATTCTGTGGGCCATCCATGTCATCATACATGAACCCAATAGAACACTTATGGTGTCCGCCAGCGAGACGTAGCGCCAACCAATCTCCGACAGTTTTCTCTTTTCTCTGCGGGAAGAGTGGGCAGCCATCCCACAACAACAGATCCAACGGCTAATCGGATCCATGTCAAGGAGATGTCGTTCTCTGATACAGGCCAGAGGAGGTCATACACCTTACTGAAACCGAGGCCTCAGTCGCAAAGAATAAAAATCCAAACCAAATGTAATGAACATCATTTCATTGTTAAAGTCTTAAAGTTTCTTCATGCCGTGATTGAAACTTTAATTCTGTAAAATAAAATTGTGATACAAGTTTGAAATTTGGTGTCCGTTACGACTACAATAGTGTTGCCTCTCTCTCTCACTCTCTCTCTCTCTCTCTCTCTCTCTCTCTCTCTCTCTTTCTTTAGAACGATATATTTAATTTAAAGGGTCTTAGTGTTTTCTATCATCAGTTCCTGTACTCACCGCAAATAGTTGATGAATATATTGACCCATCTTACAGTTAAGTTACAAAGACTGATTGAAAATTTCTCCCTCGGCAACCATTCACTGGCGTCTCTCACGTGACCAGTCAAATAGGGCACATTCCATCTCGTCAGTCTGGGGACTGTTGAGTAAGGCTCTCTTCCTGCTTCTCGTCCCTTCCCTTCTCGGTTTTTTTTTTCATTTTTCTCTTCTCCCCCCCCCCCCCCCCCCCCCCAACAATACCACCATGACAAAAATCGCTGTTTCTGATCAAGATTAGATTCATTGATTGGGCCTGCCCTGTCTGGAGGTGTGGAAGAGAGGTTTGGTCTTGTTATAGAAAGCTGTTTTATGTGAGCAGTGTCTACATTCATACTTGTCTCATCACGGGCGCAGTGGTTTCCTGTCATAGGCGATGTTAGTTATTTTTGTTTGTTTGTTTGTTTGTTGTTCTGCTGGGAAAATACAGTATTTCTCTTTCTAGTGTCTCTGTGTGCAGGTGGTTTTTTCTTCTTTTTGTTCTACAATATGCTTCTTTTTTTCCCCTTAGTATCTTTGTAACAGAGGTTTTGTTACAGCATCCGTGTATTAGCAGGAGCTTCTTCTTCTTCTTCGTCAGCTTCTTCCAGCTCCTCTTCCTCTTCTTCATTTAGTTTCCTGTGTTCGGCCACGTACGTTAGAGAAACAGAGAAAGGTCGCCTCCGTGAACATCATAGTCAGCAGAAATTCTTCATTAGTGCCCCAAATGTTTTTCCATCCTTTGTGTGTGTGTTTGTTTTTTTCGTGAGACCAGGGTTGGGCTTCTCCTCCTCCAAGTCCCTGCTCTGACTAATGTTAAGTGACTTTTGTCAGGTGCTTTATCTCATTGTGCCCCACCTCTACTTTAGTTACACTGTTTTCATCGCTAATTAGTTAAAGCCGGAAGCGGATTTGTCATGTGCTCCAAATAGGCTCTGGGTGTATCGCTAGAACAGCCACGACTCGGTCACCTGAGGGAAAAGAGAAAGCGAAGCCAATCAAAGACAACCTGGGGGAAGTACCTTAGAAGCAGTGATGAAAAGCATGCAGCACAGCTAGGGCATCATAGAAAGGCTGGCTGTAGACCGTGAGGAGTGGAGAGAATATCTTGCTGCTCTTCATGACGCCACAAGGGTCATCACAGAGCAGTGTTGGCTTAGTCGTGCACTGTCCAAGAACAAGGATAAGATTGAAGGAAGTATAAATGCAAATGCCGATGTTGTTAATGATGCTCGGTTAATGCCACTCACGTCATTACAGCATAGATCTGTGCCCATGAACACTATGGCGTCTCCATTAAGAGGGCAGTGGGCAGCGGAAAAGTTGAGCAGTTTTACAGTAAAAGTTTTATCGGATTAGAATTCTGGCTGTAGTCTAGTCCAGCACAGGCTCGTGTCGGTACTTTTTAACTGCCAGCATGAGAAGCCCCAACTTTTCAGTCTTCATTACGTAAGTTCCCAGTAAAACGTTCTGTTTGTCGTTTAGTTAGAAATCCATTTTGATGACTGTCCAAACACGGGAGGAAAAAAAAACTGACATGAAAACAACAACAGCACAAGGTAAACAATCTACAGTAACTTGAGTAAAGTGTTTTACAAATATTTGTAGCGCTTTAATGTTTGGGTGAGATTCAGGTTCCCAAATTATGTGAGTACAGAGACAGGGAACATAACAGCGGCAGACAGTTTAATGTTTAGTATCTGATATCGTCCTATTTTCAGAAGAAGAAGAAAAAAATGGAGATGTTTTGTTGTCGATTTTTTTTTCTGGTCGGGGATGTCAGAATCCGTGAGTAATTCGCCGTCCTTACACCCTTCTACCGCATGGTATTAAAATAAAATCCACAGGGCGGGCTCGAGATTGAAAAGCATAGTTCTAGAGAATTTCGGTGAACAGATGGAGTTATCAGGAAGGGAATTGCACGCTTTCAATGATGAAAGGCGTCTCTTTCTCTCAGAAATGGGAGGAAGTGATTTTTCTTTTTCGTAGAGGTCTCTTTAATTCTCTCTCTCTCTTCCTCCCCCTCCCCTCCCACAGTTCCCTCTGTCTATTCCTTTCCAGTAGTGTTTTCAAGAGACCTCGGCCCACATTGAATAGAACGACTTGCTTCTTCTGATTATATTGCAAAAAGCAACTCAATTACAGATTTCACTTAACTTGAGTTGAAACAAGCTGGGGAGCTATCTCAGTGTCTGGTAAACACTTCTAGACTCCGGCACCGCGATTACATAAAAACCACAGAATTCTCTAAAGCTGTACGTATAACATTAGATAAATTACATTAGATATCCTTGAGAAACCCAAATCCAGTTTGTCGAGTTGGCGTTAGATAAAAAAGGTAAATAAATAAATAGTTCAAGGTGTGCTATAACTTTGAGTAGCAATAGCAATAGTTTTTTGTTTTTTTTTTGGGGGGGGGGAGGGGTTGAGTGGGGTGGGTTCAGTGGAGTGTTTAAAAGATAATGAGGAAGATACTGTACTGGAAAAACTATATACGTAAAAACTGAAAGAAAATGTGAACTATTGTGATGCTTTACAATGCGTAATGCTGTAGGTCTTGTATTGTCTTTACAGCATCGTGTCGACATGAGAACGGGTCATGGCGGTTTTTTTTTTCAATCCCTCACTGAAGCTAAACTGGGGGTAGGGGGAGGGGGGTGCAGTGCTTCCTTAGCAGACTCCACGGCCATGGGGACTACGATAGCCAGGCTAGGCCTGTTACTGTGGATGCCAACGGAAAGATTGGACAGGGTCTTGGTCAGCTGTGGTTCACCATCCCTGACACTAGCGTGTGCGCTGTGGGTTTGCTGATTGGCAGATCTGACAGCATCTTCGCCTACATAATACTGCATAGAATCTGTGATCAGAATTGATGCCTCTTGTCACATATGTTTGGGGGAGTCACGTGCTCACTGCATGGCAGTCTCCCACTCCAGCGTGGATTTCTATTACCGGTCCTGTAGTTCTGAAGTATGGCTGACAGGTGCTTAACTGGCTATTGCTGTGCCTTGTCGCGAAGGGAACCTTGGGTACAAATGGGTTGTTACGTGGAACGGGCTTTCATAATGGGTGGTGGAGTGACGCGCCCGGAGCAGAGGTGAAAACTGACAGATGGGGCGCGCGGTCTGAAGTCTGAACAGGTGAGAATGTTTCATTTCGGTCCTGCCACTGCAGCCTTTCATTTCTAGTGTACTGATGTAGCTGCCTGAAATAGAGACCTGGTTAATGGATGGAAATGGCGTTAGTGAATACATTCGTCAAAACAAAACAAAAATATTGCCGTTGGTTGGATTTTTTTTTTTGCGTATTAAAATAACAATGTAATACTTATGGCGTTTTTTAAAAATAAAGTTGTTAGTATGTTTTCGGATTATCTTAGGGGTCTTATTTATTTTCCTACTTTTCTGTGTGCCCCTCCCCTCCTCCCACACACACTCCACTTCTTCCTGCAACCACATCACGAGGGGCCACTGGCTTTCTTACTCCCACATGTTCATAAGCTTCCGCTCTTTACTTTGTACGAAGTAGTGAAATGTAGAGGGGGGAGGGGGAGGAGGCCACTCGGTTTCGTTCATCGTTCTCTCATTACGCTGTCTCGACGTCACAAAAGCAGTTCATGCATTGTTGTTTAATGACAGTTGTTCCTGTAACAGACCCACATTTCCCCCTTGTGTGATGTCTGAAGACTTAGGCAGGGTCGCTCTTCGAATGACTCCGTCTTGTGGCCATTGAGGAAACAAAATCTCACTTGAATAATTTATGAATATCTGAGTTTTAGCTTTTGTCGTAGCCTGCTGCCGTGATCTGGAAACCACTGTCGACCTGTTTCATCTCCTCCCTCATCTGCCTTTCAGTGTTGGGGGTACAAATAAGACCTGTTGACTCGGCTTGGCGGTTTGTCTCCACCTCTTTCATGAGCATCCACCTTCTGTGTCTCCCGCAGTTCTTAGTGTGAACGTTTTCTATGGCGTGTTGTCTGACCGTGTAACATCATCATCTGTACTCCCGATGGAGCATAAGGCAACGGCAAAGGTTCTCCGTCCAGTCCTGTCCTGATCAAGAATGTATAAAACAGGAGCAGCTTTATTACTTAACGATTACAAAGTTGTGACGTTTCGGCGTGAGTCTTAATCATACAAAAACATCCAGGACGAAGAAATAGAGAGAGGAGATAAAGTATAGATTCACATGAAGAGTAAAAAAAAATTATTTTTTTTTTAGTATTCATGTGAATCTATACTTTATCTCCTCTCTCTATTTCTTCGTCCTGGATGTTTTTTGTATGATTAAGACTCACGCCGAAACGTCACAACTTTGTAATCGTTAAGTAATAAAGCTGCTCCTATTTTTTCCCATTTTATACATTCTGGTATTACAGCTTTACTGCAGTGCTTCGTGTATAGTTGTATACTTATACACTAATTATTGTGCTGTCCTGATCAGGTGAGGATACCTCAGAACATGTCTTTCCTGCTTTCTTTAGTTCTTCCTGTATTGTGCCTCTCCATGTTCCTAACGGTGTGCCCTCTCTCTCTCTCTCTCTCTCTTTTCCTTGAGGTGTCCGAGTCAAGGCGGTATAGGGGTGTCTTGCTCTTTCCAAACCATTTGATTTGGCGTTTCTGGATGTAGCGTTGTGCCTGTGTTACCCCCGACCTTTGCTCTGGTGGTGTCATTTCTGATGTTGTCTCTTCTTGTTACATCAAGTGTTCTCCACGAACGTCTCATTTCTATCCTGGTGATTTTCCTTGTTCAGCTCTTAGTGTCCATGACATAGGTAGTACAGAGTTGAATAGATAGTACAGAGTTGAGAGGAGTAGGTAGTACAGAGTTGAGAGGAGTAGGTAGTACAGAGTTGAGAGGAGTAGGTAGTACAGAGTTGAGAGGAGTAGGTAGTACAGAGTTGAGAGGAAGAATGGGAAATCATGTGACTATGTGGGAGTTGAGAGGAGTAGATAGTAGAAAGTTGAGAGGAGTAGATAGTTGAGAGGAAGAATGGGAAATTATGTGACTATGTTTGAGTTGAGAGGAGTAGATAGTACAGAGTTGAGAGGAAGAATGGGAAATTCTATGACTGTGCTTTAGGAATTTTTTTCCTCCTTGCTTATTGGCTGTTTTTGGGAATCATAGCAGATAAGGGCATGCATCTTTCCCATCGCAACATATGCCTGTGAGACCTGGACACTTAACAAAACAGCTGAGAAACACATAAATGCCTTTGAATGTAAATGTTACAGAAGTGTTCTTAGATATCATGGACACCAAAAAGAACAAATACATATACATACTACAGGAATTGTAATATTGAAGAAGGCTGGCTAGTAAAGAGGATTAAAAAGAGAAAAGTTAAATATTTTGGACACAAACGACATGATAGTCTAGAGAGGACCTTCTTGGAAGGGTACATAATGGGGAAAAGAAAGAGGAAGACCAAGGCGAAGATGGCTTCAAGACATCGTTGATAATCTGCAAAAGGATGCATCAGCAGCAGGGCATCTTGCTTACAACCGAGAGGCCTACATGAGAACTGTTAAGTAGGCAAAGTTCCGCAAGGGACATGCAAATGACTGACTTGACTGAGCAGATGTAAGTTATTTTGGATTGCGTAAGTTGGTAGAATGTAGAGTACTGTATTGGTTGTAAATATTCCTCTCACCGGTTTAGATCTCGGCCGGTCTGTGAATCAGGCCAAGAGATGATGGGGTTAGATTGATCTTGTTTATTACAATGGACATCTGAAGGAAAGAGGAGGCTAACTATATCTTGTGAAGAACTGTAAAGCCGAGGTGAACCCCATGCGGTACAGCAGGGACGCCTTGTACAGGGTGGCTGCAGGCCGTGAGGAGTGGAGAGAATGTGGCTGGGCGGCCATTTGCTTATTCGGTCATCGTTCAGGGATTCTGTTCATACAAAGTCCGTGTTGTCAGAACTGGCCGAAGAGCTTTGGGATCAGCTACCAACACAACGACTGTATAAGACTGCATACTTGGCTAAACAGAGCGCTACTAACGACCTGGAATATTTGAAAACCGATCAGCCGTTTTTCATGTCCATCACGCACCAGTGCTATCTTCGTGGTAGGTCAAGATTAGGTTAATCCGTGTTGCTGGCTATTCTTGACCCGATGTGAGAACCCGGCTTTCATGACCTAGTTTTGTTTGTGTGTGTGTGTGGGTTTTTTTTTTTGGGGGGGGGGGGGTTGAGGGGAATGTAGAAGCACGTGAGAATTAGTTGCATAGTATGGATAAGAGGTTGTCCTCTAGCTGATTGATGTAGCAGGTTTGTGTATAAAGGATAAATCAGTGCACTATCAGACAATAGTGAACAAACGCTTCAGTTTGGGGTGGGTGAGGGTTACCAATCACGGCGTGCTGCAGCATACTAGAATAGCACACTAGATTTAGTATGGAAGGAAATTGGTTGGAAAGAGGGAGGGGGGGGAGATTTTTGCCAGCCAGAGGGTCATTTCACCGCCCTTGTCTCGCCATTAACTTCGACTTGGTTTGTCTGTTAAGCCAGTGGTCCGCGGCAGCGTTATCGATTTGATATTAAATGGCATCTATTTTTGCGGGGATGTCTAAATGGCGGCCTACGAGGTCATTGTGCGGCCCGCGAGGTCATTGTTAAAATTATGTGTGTGTGTGAGAGAGAGAGACGGAGAGAGAGGCTCAAACAACAGACTTAATACGCTTAAGTGTGAGAGAATCAGAGTAACTGGCAAGTACATCACATATCCCGGAACCTGGCAGTGAGATGACTGCGCCCATGAAAGTCACAGATCGTCGGCACAGTCGATGCCGCGTCCGTTTCTCTTGTGGTTATATTGGTGAGCAGATTGAGGCAGTATGACTTTCCGTCTTCGAGGATGTTCACATTACATTTCTTTAGTGAAAATCAGTTCGGGGGTTAAACTTTATGTTCGAGTTACTTGCCCCTGATTAAATTACCTTCTCTTTCCTTTCCCTCCCGCCACCCGCCCGCCACCTACATCAGTCGCAGTGGGACCAAAGTGACTTTCCCTACAACAAAATCATCTTAGTATTAAATTACTCTTCTGCATTTAATTTCCCTAATACCGGTGTTTCCTAAGAGTGTGCTCTATACAAAGAAGACTGGATCTTCTTAAAAAGAAGGCTGAAGGTAACTATGGACAACGAGAAAATCGAACGAGGAAGTTCTGAAAGAGGCACAAGAAACAAGGAATATTATAACGAAGATCAGAAAACGACAATCCAGATTTGTGGGGAATGTTTGGAGGAGAGTCGGGCTAGAGCACCTAGGGGCAACTTGGAAGATCAAAGGTAGAAGTGACAGAGGAGAGAAAAGATGTTTGATGGCTTGGCATCCTGGCACGAGAAATACTCAGTGACAAGCCTGTTGAGATGCACAAGGGTATCGAGGGTTATGGAAGGAGCTAGAGAGAGAGAGAGAGAGAAGTTTTCTACAACTTTTGGTACTGCCATCTTACCAGAATACCTCTGGCCAAGATTAAATATCAGGGAACTGTTGAATGGTTCAGTAAATACAGTGTATTAGAATTGTTTAAAGCATGACTTAGTTTCAGTAGACGTGTTTAATCATGAATAGTGGCATACACAGGCCAAAGAAAAAAGAGGCAGACCACGTGATACTCTGAAGAGGACATTGTTACGAGAGGCCAAATTAACAGGCATACAATCTCGATGAGGTTGAAAGACTCGCCGAAGACAGGAAAAATTGGCGAACTACTTTGCGAGCCCTATGTGACGTTTAACAGCACTGGAAGGATATAAGATAAGTGGCATACACAGAGAAGGCTCAAACTGCTGTGAAAAAATGGCGAGCGTTTTAAATGTGAAGGTTTTTTTTTCTTCTTTGTCAGCGCACCATCTGAAAAGTTTCCCACGTGTCACTACTGGTACAACTTTTGGAAACACTGTCCTAAACCAAAAGTAGGTGAGGTTAAGTTACCCTTTTCGTGATTACATTACTTTGCTGCTGTTTATTTTCCCCTACGTCGAAAGCAGGTCGGGGTAAGTTATGTCACTGTTTTCCATTTTCGGACAAAGACCACCGCCCCCCCCCCCCACACACACACACACCTCGCCTCTATCTGCATCCTAGGCCGCGTCTACGGGACCCTACTTTCAATTTTTGTTTTCGCTCAGCTGGTTTCTCCTATATTTCTCCAGTTCCCGGACTCTTGTCAGCGCCCAGCGTGAGAACCGCTGCTTTACGCCAGGTATTAGAGGTTAAAGTTACTTTTCTTTTGACGTGAAAAAATGGGGGGGGGGGGTGGGGCATTAAATTCATTTCTTCCAGTATGGGAAGCTGAAAGTTAGACATTATTATAGTCATTTTTTTATCGTTGATAGTTAAAACTAACTTCTTTCAGCACTTGTCTTCGCAGCTAAACTACATTGCTATGCATTCTCAGGCACACATTCCTATGCTCTCTCTCTCTCTCTCTCTCTCTCTCTGACAAACGCGCACAATATAATGTAAAGACTGAGCTATGGCTTCATTGTGAAATCTTGGCTCGCCAGTCGCCACGTGGAGTTGAAATGTGTGAGACGTGTACGCAAGAAACTATTAATAGTGCCCTTACGAGTTTTGTGATGAGTCACGGACGAAGAACTCCGAGCTGCGTAAATATAGAGGTGACATTGTAAGTCGGCGGAGCACGCAACACGTAGTCGCCCCTTGTACATTCATGCCGGCTTGCTTCTCTGCACATCCGCCGGTGTTGGGGTTTGGCCGTGTCTAAACCGGTGACATTTTTTTTTTCCTTCTCTTTCGCCTAGACTCTTGAATACGTTTTTAAGATGAGGGAAAAGGATGTGTCGAAACAGGATATAGTGTTCTAGGCACCTGGTTATTGTGTGTGTTGTTAAGTGTGTGCACAACAAGGGATAAACAACACGCCAGACAGGCTTATCACCGGCCGCTGTGTGCTGCTACATCTGTGTCGTGTCATGGTAGGGAAGCACATCTGTGTTATTTACCCGGGGTTTTGCATCGTGTGTAGCTGGCTGGAAGTGAGATAAGAAGCAGCGCTGTTATCGCGGTAGGAGTGTGGTGTGTTGACGGCCACCGTGCGCACGACCTCTTCGTTGTCAGCAAGGACACGGCACATGTGTGTTTACGCGTGGACAAACCACCAGCAAGTGTTGTCCCCGGACTGCTTCCATAGAGGAAACGCCCACCCGGAAGGTGATCCAGTCTAGAGTTCTACGCCAGCCACATAAGGCGGATGTACCAGTGGAGTTTGATATGCCATTCTGGTAGTTGTTCCAGCCTGTCAGACCTGCCAGGGGGTGTGTCTTTATTTCTTCGTTCATGCCGGGACAGGTATACTGTAAGTTGTCTTTTATCCCACGGTTTAACTCTTATGTATATTATTTGTCTCGCCTCTTACACGTAACCAAAATTACTTTGTCTGGTTATTGCCAAGCCATGCGCCAGATAGCCGGTCGTCTTATCTTTGTGCGTCTTTCTCAGTCCTTTTCTGCTCTTGGAGGCCATCTTCGTCCAACATAATTATCAGACAAACGTTCTTTACACCTTTTATTTGTATCTTATTTTAGGCGTGGGTCGCAGAATTCGGCCCATCTCCCTTCTTCACCTCAAATTGTCACTGGGGGTAAGTCCATGTGGCAGATTGCTTCATTGGAAGGATGATCTCACCACAAGTTCACGTACTCTGTAGCACAGCAATAGTAATTGACTGTCAGGCGATAACAGTAGAGATTAAACGTAACTCTGTCAGTGTCTCTCTCACACTACATGAAGCATGTTGTGATATAAAAGTTATATTTTCTTATGAACTGACTAGGTACAAGTAAAATTACATTTAATTGCTTTTAATCTTTCACCAGTATAATAAAACCCTGATTTTGTATATAGACATTACTTTCCGTGCTTATTTTCAATCCGCTTCAGTAGTCTGAGATTTCTACCCCACACGTAGTCAGAACAAAGAGTGTGTAGAACAATACAATATTGCCTTTCCTGTGTGCACAATCCATTGTTTTGTACAGCCAACTTAGTATCTGTAGTCGACGGGCCAGCGGTAATGTGGTGTCTCTCTTTTTTTTCCCTTCCCTGCATTCACCGTAAAACACTGCTCACTCACTCACTCACTCACTCTCTGTCTGTCTCGCTTCCTCTCACTCAGCACCCAGTCGTGAGTGCACTTTCAATGACTGTTACTGGCCGCGCAGTAAATATTCAATACAAGTATAATGTATTCATTAGATAAAAGCATATGCGATAGCGTAGAGGGTTTTGTTTTATGTGTTTTTTAGCCCAGAACATTTCTTTTTGTCGACGACTTTTTTAGTCCACATTCATGTCGACGACTGTTTTTTTTAGTCTACATTCATGTCGCCGACTGTTTTTTTTAGTCTGCATTCATGTCGACGACTGTTTTTTAGTCCACATCAATGTCGACGACATTTTTTTAAACTCACATTTCTTAATGGCCACGACTATTTTAAAGCCACAGATTTCATGTCGACGTACGACTGTTTTAAGTTCACATTTATTCATGTCGGCGGCTGTTTTTAGTCCTCATTTATTCATGTCTACGACTGTTTTTCGTCCACATTCATGCCGACAGCTGTTTTTAGTCCTCATTTATTCATGCCGACAGCTGGTTTTAGTCCACATTTATTCATGTCGGCGGCTGTTTTTAGTCCACATTTATTCATGTCGGCGGCTGTTTTTAGTCCACATTTATTCATATCGGCGGCTGTTTTTAGTCCACATTTATTCATGTCGGCGGCTGTTTTTAGTCCACATTTATTCATTTCGGCGACTGTTTTTAGTCCACATTTATTCAGTTTTTCCTGTTGACCTCGGTGTTTTTATTCCAGTGTGTGTACACATATCTGTCACAAAACACATGTGTTAGCATCGATTGTGCTACCTGGTTCGTTGTTGAAACACAAAAATTTGACTAACATTAGATCAGTTGAGGGTTTGTTTTTTTTCTGCTCTTAGAGTCGTCGACGGCGTGAACAAAACGTTCTTTAGTCCATTTTATGAGTCAGTAAACAGGCTGTTGTTGAACGAGCAGCAGTTTGTATACACCTCTCTGTATGTGTCCCCGGTCTGTTCTCTCCTTTTTTGTGTGTGTGTATGCGCGCACACACACATACACAGCGGCGCGCCCCCCCCCCCCCGCTAAGTTTTTTGGACAGTGTTAGAAGTTGTAATGTTTCGTGGACAGTGTAGTCTTTTTTTTTAAATAATGAAATCCAACGCTTAATTTGCAGTGGGCGGCTTTTATTTAAAAAAAAAGGCTTTGTTCCGTGGTTGTGAGTTCAACATTTCAAACTGCTATAAAGGCAAAAATAGGAGTCTGGTCATTAAACGAGTTTATATATATATAAGAACTTTTGTGTGTTGTTGTTGGTGTTCATCGGCAAATGTAGAGACAGGTGGGTAACGGTTTGCTTTAACGTGTCAAGGGCGAGCATATTTCCCCCATCAGGGATTATCGGAGACTTGAGTAACAAGCATTTAAATAAATACACCTATTTAAAGGGTCGTTGGTGTAACGGGGGGGGGGGGGAGAGAGAGAGAATGAACGGACAAACATATGTAAACTTAACTGGCGGTAAATCTGCGTTTTATGGATAGATTGGGAAGAAATAGATCATCCCAGCTGTTTCAGGCATTCCCTTGGCATGTACTACCGTACTGCGTGGCCAAGATCTCGCGACTCCCATGACCGCCAGCCCAGATTCTCCCCTCCAGGGACACGGCATGCCAGTTAATTTAGCATCCTACACACATTCATACATCGCATCAGCATGAAAATACATATTACCAAGGCATCAGTTATAAATACTTGAACGTTTTATTATCCATTACGTGGAACACGGTAGACACAGGTACATAATATTACACAGATACATTACTTATAGAGAACATACAACACATATCATTGGTATATATCATGCATACTAATCAGTAATGCAATGCTCTCAAATATCTCTCTCTCTCTCTCTCTTTCTCTCTCTGTAGAATGTCTGGAATAGAGTGAAAGATGTATGATAAAGGGCAGAATGTCAGACGGGCCTGCGTGCCCAATTCTTAACCCTTTTGAAATAAAGATCAATCAATCAATCAATCTCTCTTTCTCTCTGAACCTTAGGTGCCCAGGGCACATGGGGCTTCTGCAAGGGTTTTCCACAAATGCCTGTCCTTCGCCTTTTTTTCTGCTCTTGACCAGGTGAGCCCTCTATTGCTCAACATCCTCTCTGTTCTTCTCCATGTCTCTTTTGGTCTACCCTTACTTCTGTTCCCCTGTGGTGTCCATCTTAGTGCTATTTTTGGTAGTGAGTTGTCAGTCATTCGGAGCACATGTCCCAACCATCGCCAGCGTCTTTCCTCAATAATTGTTGTCAGTGGCTTCATCTGCATTTCTGCCAACAAGATGTTATTTCTTATGGTGTTTGGCCAAAATATTTTTCTAATTGTTCGTAAACATTTAGTCTGGAAAGAATTCAACTTGTTTTCTATGGTTTTGGTGATTTTCCAGCATTCATTTCCATAGAGTAATTCACTTAGAACATTACTCTTAAATATCCTGATTTTCGTATTCATGCTTAGTTTTTTTTTATTTCCATATAGTCTGTAGCATTGCAAAGGCCTGGTTTGCTGTAGTAAGTCTGCTGTTGATGTCTTCTGTGCTGTCTCCATTTTCTACTACTCTGCTGCCAAGGTATACAAATTCGTTGACCTCCTCCACTAACTTGCTATCTACTCTGAGTACACTTCTGTTGTTCACATTTTGCTTCATTAACTTTGTCTTTCCTACGTTGATCTTTAGTCCTATGTTGTTTGCACTCTGAGTTAGCTTGTTTATTTTATCTTGCATATCTTTGTGACTGCTTGATAATAGACTTCTTCTTTTTCTTCTTCGTTCACTTCTACCACCAAAAACCGCACTGTGAACCTACTGAATTCACGCCTGTGGTCCTCGTTAGGTCCCGTGGTCCCCTGTGTGGTCCAAAATAGACCACACGAGTTCCACGAAAGGACCACAAGGGGTTCAGAGTATCACAGTGCTTTAGCCTGTATTCTTGGTGGGTCTCGGAAGCGGGATTGCGTGACACCGTGGTTTTCATTGCACCAGTTTGGTCTAGGGTTGGACTTTCTCACCGGAAGACCTCGACGTGTTTGGAATATCAGTGCATCCCCGCTGGATGAGAGGCGTTAGCCCACCCAGGCCAGAGTTGGACCTTCTCACCGGAAAACCTCGACGTGTTTTGAGATACCTGTGTATCACCGCCGGGTGAGAGGTGGTTGCCCATCCAGTCCAGGGTTGGACTTTCTCACCGGAAAACCTCAGCATGATTAGGATACGCAGACATCCTCGCCGGGTGAGAGGTGGTTGCCTATCTAGACTTCCCTGGTCCAGTGTCTCCGACTTCAGCATTTTGCGGTCGTGGCCGCTACCCTTCCTAGTTGTGACCAGGATGGAGCTTTTGTCCAGGAGGACGAATCCTCGCCACTAGTGACTTCTACCCCTGGGTTGAGCCGGTTTAGGCATTTCCCAGTATGGGCGTGTTTGGGACGAGACCGACCTCTAGGGCAGAGGTACTGTGACATTCATAGCCTTCAAGATTCACCCCTGGTATGAGCCGGTTTATGCAAAATTCATCAGTATGGGTGTTTATCAGGCGTTACCGACCTCTAGAGCGGAGGTGGCATGACATGTCTAGCCATCGAGTTCCACCCCTGGTGTGTGCCGGTTTAGGCATATTTCACCAGTGTAGGTGTATTTCGGACGTAGGCGGCCTCTAGAGCAGAGGTGCCGTGGTATAGCTCTCGTAGCGATACTACTGGACATACCAGGTTAAACTTCACTTTCCACCACCTTTTCCCATCGGCGCCGCACAGCAACCTTTATTTCCGCATTTACTTCCTTAACCGGGAGGAGCTTCACTCCGCGCGCGGCATTTGAAAAGTCAAGCCAGCAGTGACTTAACCTCTGGGACAAGCCGGTTCATGCATTTCACCCGATATGACTGCACTCAGGACGTGGCCGACCTCCAGACCAGAGGTGCCGTGATTTGACTGTTTGCTTCGCTTTATTCTTTCAACCACCTTTTCCGCAGTGATGCTGCGCGGCAACCTCATTTGCAAATTTCTTCATTGGCCGGGAAGAGCACCGCTCCACACACGGCAGCTGAAGATCTCGCCAACAGCGGCAGATGAGCTACCAAACGTGCCACTCATCTACCCTAAGTAACTGGTTTTCAGGCGCCAGATATTCGCCCTCGCCCCTTCTCCTGTCAGTTTAAACAGTTCTGCCGCGGGAAGGCCAGGAGCTGGACTTGACTGCCAGAGGCTGTTTGTGGCGCGTTTGCAGTCCTTAGAACCGATAATAGACAAATGTCGTCTGCAAAGTCAATCTCCTCCAGCACTGTGTCAAGGGTCCATTGTAATCCTCTGCGTTTGTCTGATGTTGCCTCCTTCATTAACCAGTCTACTGCCAAGATAAATAATGTTGGTGATAGTACACATCCCTGTTTCACTCCTGTTTGTACCCTAAAGCTGCTGGAGGTATGTTCTCCACAGATCACTTTGCACTGAAAACCCTCATATAGGGCTTTGATTACATTTACTATCTTGTGGGGGAGGCCATGCCATCTTAGGATTTTCCACAGTGCATCTCTGTTGACACTGTCAAAGGCTTTCTCAAAATCTATGAATAATGCATATGTTGTGCTATGCCACTCATTTGCCTGTTCTAATTTTTGTCTAAGTACAAATATGTGGTCTATGCATGATCTTCCTTTCCTAAATCCTGCCTGCTCTTTCCGAAGTTTTTCCTCAAGTGTTGGTACAATTCTGTTGATGATTATTCTGCAAAATACTTTACTGGTGAATGGCAGTAGGGTAATGCCTCTCCAGTTCCAGCAATCTCTGAGGTCACCCTTCTTTGGTAGTTTTACTATGAACCCAGTTTTCCACTCCTCTGTGGCTTTTTCTAGATCCCAAATTTGTTGTAATATCCGGCAAAGTTGTTTTGGTGTTTCTGTTTCTTCTGCTTTCAACATGTCAGCAGTCACTTCATCTTCACCTGGTGCCCTGTCTGATTTTAGCTTCTTTATCGCCTCCTTTACTTCACTTATTGTTATTGGTCCTGTATTGATGTTTAGTTCCGTTTTTGCTTCAGGTATGTCTATTGTTTGTGCTGCTTGTGATCTGTTTAGTAGGGTGTTAAAGTATTCCATCTATCTTTCAATTTTTTCTCTTTCTCCACTGACCTGTTGTCCATTTTGTGTTCTTACTGCACTTTCACATCTTGTGTTGAAGTTACCTGTCATCTGCTTTGTGATTTTATATATGGTTTTCATGTCATTTGTGTATGCTGCTTTCTCTGCTGCTTCTGCTAAGTTGTCATAGTATTGACGTTTATCTTGACAGCGCTCTCAAATAAATCAACTAAATAATAAGCTAAAGTGGCCGTGGCTATCCTGGCCTCAGCCCCCCATTACAATGCTCATTATACATCTCCGAGGTGTGCCAATGCAGCCATTCTGCGAAACTACACCACAATCTTTCTGAATTATCTCCATGTGCCCCTGCACTTATTCATCTCATGGCTAACCTGCCTGTAGCTCTCCTCCCCAAATCACTTAAATTCCCCGTGTGCTAACGCACTATAAATCTCACTCCCTCAGTCCATGAAATCCAGATGTGCTAACGCACTATAAAACTCACGACAATCCTCTATCGAGTTCTCTCCACCAGATTAAATGCTCTCTCACATCGTTGATTTCTCCGCTCTGCAGCCTGGCCATGTATCTCCCGATACCATGGCGACACATAAATTATCCATTCAAATGAAGGTACTAATGGGCTTTGATAGGTGCCCATCCAGATACGATAGTCCATGAATCTGATAGAATCTCCTCATGCTACGAAAAAGGACATAATCCACAGCACATGTGATTCACAGAACATTATTTCACAGTATGAGGCTCGGCTGGGTGCTAAGATTGACGATAAATCTTAACACAGACGAGACGAACTCAGCTCCTGCCATGTCCTCTGGTTTTCTGTTCTGCCTTCCGCCACGCAATTTCTCGGTATTAATAGGTCCTATACTTCCCGGATCATGTGACCAGTGACTCTTCTCCCCCGTACACTGGTGGGAAAAACCGAGTGGCCCCTCACACATACTTTATTTTCAGAGGGTTAAGAAGTGGGCACGCATGCCCGTCTAACATTCTGCCCTTCATCATACAGCTTTCACTCAGTCACGGTCATTCGGCATTTGTTAATGAGCGTAATAAGCATGAAGAATCAATTAAATAAAAACTATCTCTTTGTGGAGGTGAATGTCGTCAAGCGAGAAATGTCTCAGATCAAATGGCGTGGAAAAAATAAAAGAGTTTGAATCAATGATCGCGTTGATCGGCAGTTACCGATAAATTGCCAGTTGAAAGAGAGAGAAACTTTTGCAGATCGTCAATTACTGTAACCGGTTTATATAATCAAAAACCTAGTAGAAAGCAACCAGGGAAATCGGATAAAGGGTAACCAGGCCAGTAGACTGATGACGATGCTTAATTTGTATCAGCCAGTTTAGACTTTACTTCACCATGTGAGCAAGATTAAATTTCACGCATATAAGGTAAGCGAATTAACTTCGGGTAATGCTCGTAAAGAGGATTTCATTTTACATTAAAATTTTTTTTTAAAAATAGCTTTGTTGTATTGACAAAACCGGTATTTCGGAAAGTACTTTATGCAAGGTACATTTGTACCGATTTCAAAAAGTCCTAGCTGGATCACTAATCAGAATTGATCGTAGACATCAAGAATGGTACATGATTGAGAAGTAATGTCGCCAGCGCTGTACGGCACGGCAAAAATTTGTAATGAATAGATATCTCGCATTAGCAGCAGGGTGAAAATATGCTGTAGTTAGTTCTTGTTAGCTCGGGTTGATGATGATAAGGGCAGTTTGTTGGACTTAACTTTGTCCAAGGTGCTTATCTTGCCATTTTGGTGTTTGCATGCATTGCAGATAGCTCTCCAGACTTCAGAATGTAAGTTACAGAATTGGTTGTTGAAGATCTGTCCCTTCTGTTTGCCCGCCTCACCCTCTCCAGAATACTCACACACGTATGGCAGGTTTTAAAAAAAGGATACAGTGATTTTATGAATTTTATCCTATAATCTGTCATACAGTTTCGTGTATCGTCTGTCATACAGTTTCATGTATCCATACAGCTCACGTTCTGTGTTCATCTTTTCCTTCATTGGCTCAGACTATCGACACCAAAGTCGACGGTTTTATTTTCAGCATTGCCGTAGAGCTTCTGTTGTATGGGACTGAGCTCTGACAAGGTCCTTTGCCTGAATGAGTTGTACAGCTGGCAGTTCTGGAAGATGTGATGTGGTGTCTGTTGTTCTTTGTTGCAGGCTGATAGGTCTGTTGGGGCCAGTTTTCAGCTTCTGGTATAGATGGTATCTCAGCCTGCAGTGTCTTGTTCTCTTGGTCATTTCTTGAGAGTTTGTAGTGTCTGTTTTTTATTTGGGATGTTTTGTCCTTTTGTTTTTAGTTTTTATTTATTTCTTTTAATCTGCTTTGGGTTGCATCATATGCTGATTATATATCGATCTAATTCTTCCGCCCTCTCTTGCCTGTGTGCCTCTTCGTTTCCTTGGATGTTAGCTGTGGAACAAGTAAAAAACGGCATGAGAACCATGTCAACTCGAGGACCCGGGACTAAGAAGTGAATGTAGTTGGGTCTCTTTTTCTTATTGCCACCCACCAGTACACTACTTTCCAGGTTGCATGGATAAATCCAGAAGATTCTTCAGGCTGGCATGAATGTCTTTCGTGGAGCTTGTCGGCTTGACGTACATCGTTCACTCCGTCGTGTGTATCTCGCCGTACATTGCGGTCCCGATTTCATTATGTCCCATAGATCAGAGATTCAGGTCAGCGCGCACTAAGTTAGAAGCTTCAGACAGTAGCTAAATATTACAGAGAGATCCCGCCATCGATAACATCAGCCCCGCCAGGCGAGATAGTGCATTTATTGATCGACATATCATGATGGATTTATTTGGCAGTGCTTTCAGTCCTTTATTGATTTGAATGTGGTAGGTGATGATATTATGAATGTGACACTGCACTGTCTTTTGAGGCGACTTTTTGGAGATGCCTGTAATGTTGAGAAAACAGAAATCAGAACCCACCCCCCCCCCCTCCAAACCCCCAAACGGGCTGTACAGAAAGAACGTACTTTGTTTTCAGACAGTGAAGTATTGGTCTCGCCGCTAGTTTGAGATTCTGTCGTTCATCTCTCTCAGCTCATTCACACGCTGTCAGTCAGCATCGGTATAGTGCAAGTATTACAAACATATTTTAAAAAGCAATGCTAAATATTAATTGAAAACTCATTCATTCATTCCTTTGCATGTCCCTTGTGGAACTTTGCCTCCCAAACAGCACTCCTGTAGGCCTCTCGGTTGTGAGCAAGATGGCCTGCTGCTGCTGCATCCATTTCCAGATCATCAACGATGTCTTGCAGCCATCTTCGTTTCGGTCTTCCTCTTTTTCTTTTTCCCATTATGTATCCTTCCAATACG
Organism: Achatina immaculata; assembly: GCA_009760885.1. Lineage (NCBI taxonomy): Eukaryota > Metazoa > Mollusca > Gastropoda > Stylommatophora > Achatinidae > Lissachatina > Lissachatina immaculata. Next base: position 19,601,308 of record CM019693.1, on the reverse strand, counting down.
GTCTTCTCTAAATTATCATGACGTTTAATGTGTCCAAAATATTTAAGTTTTCTCTCTTTAATCCTCTTTACTAGCCAGCCTTCTTCAATATTAAGCTCTTGTAGTATAGATATATTTGTTCTTTTTTGTGTCCACGATATTTGGAGAACTCTTCTATAGCATTTACATTCAAAGGCATTTATGTGCTTCTCAGCTGTTTTGTTAAGTGTCCAGGTCTCACAGGCATATGTTGCGATGGGAAAGATGCATGCCCTTAAAAATCTTATTTTTGTGGTTCTGTCTGCTCCTCTCCACAGATTCTTTATTTGTTTTACTTTCTGAAGAGCAATAGATGTCCTCCTTTTAATTTCCCGCATTGTATCTCCATTATTAGTTAGTAGTGATCCAAGATATTCAAAACTCTCCACTTCTTCCAGTTTTTCCTCACTGATACAAATTGAAAACTAGTATATTTACTAATTGAAAACTAGTAAATATAAATACGTGCCCTGTAGAATTGTATGCTGTAGTGCATGTGAAGTGTTGGTACCTAGTCTACAGCATTTATATTCGCTGTGTGTGTTTCCCCAAGAAAACCTGAGGTGCCAGTGTGGTGTTGGTCGACCCTGGTGCAATCGGCTCTTAAAGAAGAAAAAAAAATCTCGTCGGGAGGAATGGAATCAGGGATGTTCTGGTCCTTAACCAATGCACTGCAGTAACATTCTTATCCGTACATTCAACAGTATATGCAACACACACGCTCGCGATCAGGTTAGAAATTGCCGCAAAAAGCACATGGATCATATTAAACTTGTGAACCTAAGGCAGTGTTTCCCAGCTTTGCAATTAGAATATATTTATATTATACTTTTTCAGAACTTAGTATAACAAAGAGATGTCTATTTGATTTTCTATTTTTGTTCAAGAATATGTTCTTGGTCCTATCTTATTATTCAGTACGTTTCTCTTTAATCGTCACATCACACCTTGATGTTTCACAACATATTACATCATTCGCTGGATCAGAGAAGTCCGATAAAAAGTTCACTGAATAACTTTTATTTTGACTAATATATCTAAGCCATAAAATTGATAACATCACTTGGAATACATTTCGTTGTTTTCATCTTTGTAGCACATATCTCAAAATATCACAGTAGCATACTTCCCATATTCTAAATGCAGTATTTAAGCAGCGTTCTCAGCTTCACAATTTTCAATACTTCATACTTTAATACAGAAGCTCGGTGCTCAAGTTTCAATGTAACAATTACTGCACAACCTCGTTAATACACTGGTTCAGTCTAACGCTACTTCTCTATCTTTTCTGTTCTTCTACTAGACTACTTGTTTAGGACCTTTTGGTCCTCTTCTATCAGAACCTCTCTCTACCTGAATCTGAGTCCTAATCTGTCTACCTGCATTTTTTTTTCAGACTCAGTGATTGATCTGTCAAGACCTTGCTAATCTGTCTACCTGCAGCTGCCTGCACCTCCCCCTGCCTCCTGAATCCTCCTCTGCTCTTCAGCCCTCTTCTCTGCCTTATATTCCTAAGTTCCAACTGGCCGCAACTAGCGTCTTCGTGTTAGTCGCTTTCATCTCCGTCGGTCCAATTGTTACCTCCAATTAACCCAGTCCCTCATCTCTTTCAAGTTATCTGCTTCGGGACCTAGTCCGTTCTCTGTTCAGTCGTTTGATCTACTGGTCAATTGTTCCCCCTCGGCTACTGCAGGTGTGCGTGAAGTCGCAATGTTACGATCTATCGGCGTACCCATATCGATTCGGTTTACCTTTGATCAGGTCTTTGAAGTACCGAGTATCCGTTCTTTGTCCTTCTAACTATCCCTTCTCTGTCGCCGTTTGATCTACTATCCTGCCCCCCAATACATTCTTAACTATATTCCTGATCATGTCACTAATACTACTACTACTAATAATAATAATAACTATAATCATTACTTACAAGGCTATGCTACATTAGGACTATAATGCTTTTGGGTGGAGGGGGCGGGCCTCAAAATATTTCAGGCGTTGAGATGGGACATAATTTTAAAAAAAAAAAGGTTGGGAAACACTGATTTAAAGTAATTCTTCAAAATCATCGCCTACTGTCTTGTCCACCAATTTCTTCGTTCATCATGTGGACATTATTTATTGTTATATAGTGTATTACGTTATACATTATTTTCATCATTGCCTTCCCGGCAAGGTCGGGACTTAGTCTTCAAATATTATGAAAAGCCTCCCCAGCAAGACTTAAGTATTTAAATGGACGATATTATGAAAACCTCCCCAGGAAGGGCGGGGCATGTCATTAAATGGACGATATCATGAAAATCCTGCCACGCTAGGGCGGGACTTATATCTTTATGTGGACGATATAACGAAAGCCTACCCGGCAAAGGCGGGGAATAATCAGTTTGAAAGCTGGACTCGAGACACCTGTTAAACTTCACACTGTCCAAGAGAAACTCGGCCGAGATGCGAGAAAACCAGAGACTAGCTGGCCGCGTATATGAGAGACACTGGCATCGATGTCTGAGCGATCGACGAAGAACACTCACATACACATCGATATGTGATATCGAACCCTGTCATGTCATAGTGGCACATACAAGGATATGGTGTTACTGACCATATTTTCCTAGATCTGTCGACACATGCTGGCGGTGGTGTGGTCAGCATGTACTTGGTTGTACCTTCTTAGATGCAGGAGAACCTGCGGTACCTGGAACGCCAGTGGCCATGCTGAACTTTTTCGTGAAAGACGAATGCTCTAAGCACTTCCGAACTATGGAAAAAACGAAAACGATCACCTTTTTCAAAACTATCCTCACTCTCCATGAGGGATTCACATGCGAGTCTTGCAGTATGTCATTGTATGCAAAAGATGCAGGATAACTTACGTTGGTGAAACTGGCCTCAGATTAGGGGATCGCATGCAGAAATATCTGTACGATATCACCTAGCATGCTTCGAAACCAGTCCCGAATCATTTCAGTGGCCCCAACCACAGAGACAAATCTGATTTTCTGGTAACAGCCATCAAACAGTGTCACGCAGATGACAGAAGCCGCCTAGAGCTTGAGAACCGCTACATTCAGGAATATGGGACTCTGGAACCACATGGTTTGAACTCGTTATTCAGCTACACCTAACATTCTCCTCTTCCACAATCATAATCCCTCCCCACTAAGTTCCACTCCCTTCTCACTTGTTACACATATTTCAAAACCTCACAGCATCACATTACAACCCCTCTTCCCAAACTGTTATCACCTGTTTCACCTTCTACTAGCTAAGTTAACATTATATCACTCTCTCTCTCTCTCCCCTCCACGGTTTCCCCACCCACCACCCTCAGTTACGACCCACCTATCACACATCACAAGACTCCATATAAATATTCTCTACACTCCACCATTCGCATTCCTGAACACAGCGTCAGACGAGCCACGGCTTCTTACAAGTTATAGTTAAATGCTTTATTCATCTTATGTTCATCTTTTTTTCTGTCTTTATGTTAGCATTCATGTGAATTTATACTTTATCTCCTCTCTCTATTTCTTTGTCCTGTGTGTTTTTGTATGATTAAGGCTCACGCCGAAACGTCACAACTGTGTGCTCGTTAAGTAATAAAACTGTTCCTACTTTTTTCCTAGTTTATACATTTCACGAACCCCATATGTGTAGTACAGTACTTTTTGTCGAGCCAGCATCCTTCAAGCGAAGCACACCTCCCTAGTAACTCTTTAATTTCACGCTCTCAGCCATGACTCATTTGGGCCAGCCAAAGACCTCAAAAAAAAAGCTGCACATCAGAGGAAGACTGCTCCAATCTACAGATTATGTAGTACAGTTTATACATAATCATACTTTGGATTCCTAATTGGAAACTAAACTACAGCGTAGCCGATTTGGCCAGCACCAACTAGACATCGGAGCAGAATGGGCAAGAATCGATCGCTTTGGCAAACATGGGATGCTGGATCCAGGGACTTACACCCACTGTAATTCTCTAAATCCTTTGAGAAGACCACATCAGACATAGCCCTCATCGAATAAGGGCTTGAATTTCCATTTCAGAGAACAGTCTTGAAAGCTGGCTGCAGTACCTCCCCACAGAGGGCAGATGGTCGTATAAATATGTTTAATGTCATCTCTCCCTGAATTACAGTAAATGATTTGTATTTTGATGTTTTATTGCAGTCTACAGTTGATGCGGCCTCGCCATACTTAATTGTCATCTGTTTAGATCTTCACAGTATAATTTGGCTGGTATTATAAACAGTAACGTTTTGTACTGCTGTTAGAATATAATGGTATATTCTGACGTTTTCGTGCTGTGCAAGGGAAGTCTTATGTTCTCTGGCCAAAAGAAGAAAGTTATTGTTGTGGGACCGGGGTTGTCCAAGCATTTGTTTTTCTTTCATTTCACATTAGGGCGAGTAGCCTTAAGCCTAGGGCCCTGAAAGGCAGGGAGCCCTGCATCAAGGGAAACAGAAACCCAGTAAATACAGTTTATTGTTTCATATAACAAATAATTTAGAAACGGTTACATGGTGTTATCAGAGACACTGTCAATTATATTTGCCCTGTGTAAAGTCATATAGTAGTAGCGGAGATCGCAACTAGAGGGGAATCAGACCCGTATATCAAGAGATGGACGAAGCTGTTCGGAGGGGGCAGATGCCTTTTTAGCCTTGGGGGGGGGCGGCTGGTGATTAATCCGCTGCTGTCCAGTGGCTGTGTTTGTTTATATAGATTAAACTTTTGGCGTCCACTACTGTCCAGTGGTTGTGTTTATTTTCTTCTTCTTCGTTCGCTTCTACCACCAAGACTACCCCGTGATTCTACTGAATTTACCTCCTGTGGGCCCCGATAGGGCCACGAGAGGTTCAGAGTATCGCGGGGCTTGGGCCAGTATTCTCGGTGGGTCACAGAAGCGGGATTGCGTGACACTGTGGTTTTCGTTGCACCAGTTTAGAGTTGGACTTTCTCACCGGAAAACCTCGACGTGTTTTGGACGTCATTATATCCCAGCCCGGTGAGAGGTGGTTGCCCATCCAGTCCAGCGTTGGACTTTCTCACCGAAAAACCTCAGCGTTATTAGGATACACATATATCCCCGTCAGGTGAGAGGGGGTTGCCTATCAAGACTGCACTGGTCTAGTTTCTCCGACTTCAGCAGTTTTGGTCGTGGCCGCTACCCTTCTAGTTCTGACCAGTACGGAGCTTTTGTCCATGAGGACGTATCCTCGCCACTAGTAAGTTTCACCCCTAGATTAAGCCGGTTTAGGCGTATTATCCCAGTATGGACGTGTTTAGGACGTTACCTACTTCTAGAGCGGAGGTACCGTGACATGAGTAGTCATCAAGTCGCACCCCTGGGTTAAGCCGATTTACGCATATTTCACCAATATGGGTGTATATCGGACGTGGCCGGCCACTAGAGCAGATATGCCGTGGTATGAGTAGTTCTCGCCGCGAAACTACTGGACATACTGATTAAACTTCACTTTATCCTTTCCATCACCTTTCCACAGCGGCGCCGCACGTCAAACATAGTCGTATTTTCTTCATTGGCCGGGAGGAGTTTCACCCCACTCGCGGCAGCCGAAGAATCTCGCCAGCAGTGTCTTAGTTTAACCCCTGGGTTAAGCTGGTTTAGACAGTCTGGCCCAGTATGTGTGTATATAGGACGTGGTCGGCCTCTAGAGCAGAGGTGCCATGATTTGAATAGTCCTGACCTCGAGACTACTGACTACTTCACTTAATCCTTTCCTTCACCTTTTCCACGGCGGCGCTGCACGGCAACCCTAATCGCATGTTTCTTCATTGGCTGGTAAGAGTTTCACCCCGCGCACGGCAGCTGAAGAATCTCGCCAGCAACGGGGTTGTGTTTACTTATATAGATTAAACTTTTGGCGTCCGCTACTGTCCAGGGGTTGTGTTTATTTATATAGATTAAACTTTTGACGTCTCCTACTGTCCAGTGGTTGTGTTTATTTGTATATATTAAACTTTTGACACCTGCAGCTGTCCAGTGGATGTGTTATTTATATAGATTAAACTTTTGACGTCCGCTACTGTCCAGTGGTTGTGTTATTTATATAGATTAAACTTTTGACGCCCGCAACTGTCCAGTGGCTGTGTTATTTATATAGATTAAACTTTTGACGTCCGCTACTGTCCAGTGGTTGTCTTTATTTATATAGATTAAACTTTTGACGCCCGCAACTGTCCAGTGGCTGTGTTATTTATATAGATTAAACTTTTGACGTCCGCTACTGTCCAGTGGTTATCTTTATTTATATAGATTAAAATTTTGGCGTCCGCTACTTTCCAGTGGTTATGTTTGTTTATATAGATTATAACTTTTGGCGTTTTCAAGTGAGAAACGAAACACACATATAGAAGTATTATCTTTTTGGATGTTTTTACTGAATAATGGTCAGAGGAGCGATCGGTTGTATTTTGTTTCTTCCATCCAACCATTCCTGTGTCTGCTCACCCAAGATTCTTATCCACAAAAAAAAAGAATAAGTAAACATAGACGTAGAACAAATCACTGAAGAATGGCAAGTTACTTGTGTCATAGATTAAAAAAATAACCCCCCCCCCCCAAACCGTGAATCAGAAATGACAAGATTGTTGATTGTAGGAAGAGCATAACTGTGGCTGTCAGAGTCACAGAGAAAGAAAAGTTATTTGACAGAAATCACAGATCCTGGAAACAGCAGTTTATTTCTTCTTCTTCGTGGACGTTTGCCCTCAAAGGGCGTCGAATCCGTTGTGTCGGAGTTGTACGCCCTTTAGTCCAACACATCTGACTTCGTTTCGATAAAATTGTAGGGCCAGGTTTGGTCTTATGACTGCGATCCCTAATCACTTGGTCAGACTGCTGTGCTTCCAGGGGCACCACTGGATAGGTCTTTCGTCGGTCCTTCCAGGGGCACCACTGAACAGGGCGTTCGTCGGTCCTTCCAGGGGCACCACTGAATAGGGCTTTGGTCGGTTCTTCCAGGGGCACCACTGAACAGGGCTTTCGTCGGTCCTTCCAGGGGCACCACTGGATAGGGCTTTGGTCGGTTCTTCCAGGGGCAATACAGGATAGGCCTTTGGTCGATGTTTCCAGGGGCACCACTGGGCAAGCTGTGGTTCGCCAACCCTGACGCAGTCAGTTATGGGTCACTGACCACAGCGTCATTCAGGAAGCCGTCAGTTTATGTCTGAAACCAAACATCGATTATCGGAAAGAAGGAAACGAGATGGTCCAGCCTTCCAGTTGGCTGAATACGGGTAGTGAGCAGATCTTTGCTGTATTGTTCATTTACAAGTGCGGCCAGTGAGAGGGGACTTCTGCCGGGATAGTGTTCCGAGGCCTACTAAGCTTTTGTCTACTTTAAAGAAGGCCCCGAAAGTCCCTTGAACAGATTCCACCACCATGAGGATTGTATTTATCTTCGGACACTGTGTATGTGTGGGGGGGGGGGGTAATGGAGAATGAAAACAAATCAATAGGGTTAGGGGGTGGAGGGAGAAAGGACATGGTTTTGTACCAGTTTACAAAGTTGCTCCAAGAAGTTTCACTCTGAGACTAGTATGTGGCAGTTGGAGAAGTTCTATCTATAAGCAACGTTATTGTTTGCCGAGAAAGAACGTGCAGCAAGAACGCGTGTGCGCGGCTGCTGATTCTGCTTATATCGGAGGGGAGGAAACCCACAGATCGATTGCCGCCTTGTCTCCCCGCCAGACGTCTGTGCTAATGTGATGGGGGGGGGGGGGGGGGATCAGTTTATCGTGTCTGAGCACGGGCTTGTGCTAGCGTGGAATGATACTGCTCCTCCGCTCACAACCGGTCATTTCCCTTCCTGGCAGCAACATACGCTCGCACCACCAACACGCCTTTCTTTTTTTTTCTTTTATGTTATCTCTCCGAGCGTTCTATTCATTCATGCTCTCAGTGTGCGTGCGTGCGTGCGTGTGTGTTCCGCTGATAGATGTTACGGTGTGCTGTTTTATTATTAATTCAACGTGCCCTAGTTTCTTGATGTCTATGAATCACCAACCCATTTGACGGTGTATCTTACTATGAAATGATGTTATCTTGGGCTGGACCTACCTCTCTCTCTTTCTCTCTCTCTGTCTATATATGTGTGTGTGTGTGGGGGGGGGGACTGGAAGGCATCTACGAAAGTGATTGTGTATGTGTGTGTGTGAGAATGAATAATGAATGAATGAATAATCTTTATTTTTCAAGGGTAAAGAATTGGGCACGCAGGCCCGTCTTACATTCTGCCCTTCATCACTCCATCTTTCTTTCTTCCCACACACTTGATTTAGTACAAGTTAAATTAGGAAAAAAACATATCAAAAGAGTGTAAGATTTAACTACTACATTCAAAGTAAAAGAGAAGAAGTAATTAACCTAATAAAATAGCACTCACGCACACATACATACGCAGACATATACATAAACAAAAATACATTGTAAATACAGATCTTCTAACAGAGGGAGGGGGGCGCGAGAGTCTCCAAGATGCCAGAAGTGTTAGAGACAATCTTCGTCAAAACGTGATGTGAATTTAACTTTTCTTTAGTTTGAAATCCAAGAGAGGAATTTAAAAAAAAAAAAAAACTTCGGGGAACATTCTGGATGTGGTGTTATTATAGTAATGTTATTTATACCAGAAGGTTCTTGAATATGTGCAAGCAGCAACCAAGACACGCGGTGTCAAGATAAGAGAAGCCATCACTTGGACAATGTCAACAGTCGCTGAGAATGTGGATCATCTTATATACCCCTGGCAGTCCTGGAAGCGTTTCAGCTGCCAGTGAACGATAACCTCTGCTAGGTTTCCTGACATGGGGGGCTTTCTTTGTCCTGTAGAACAGTGGTTCTAAAACTGAGGTCCGGGAAGGGCCATGTGGGAATCCGCGAAGCAAGTATAGATTTTGAAATATTGTGTGAGTGGTTTTAATTTTATACCTTTTTTTTCTTAAATGTATCTTTTTCTGATTTGGGGGGGGGGGGGTAAGAGATTAAAGAGTCACGACAAGATATAAGTTACTTTAGAGGATCTTCGGCCTGGAAAAAAAGTATTGGGAACCATTGATTTCGAGCAAGGGAGCGGTCAAGGAGAAACACAAGATTAATACTGAGGGCAAAGATTGATCAGATTTTAGGAAGTTTAGCACTCGTGTACATGGATCTGATACGTTGTGGCTTTATCAGTTTCTCTTCGTCAAGGGCAATAGAAATATGTTTTGATCGTGTATTTTTTCCCTCCAACCTCCCACGGAGGGAAGGGGAGAGAGAGAGGGGGGTTGGGGTTTCCTAAAAAAAAATGGTTTATTTTTGTGATATGTGATAGGTGGGTTGTAAATGGGGAGGGGGAAACCATGGAAATGGGAGAGAGTGATACAATAGTAATCTAGCCGGGAGAAGGTTTCCACAGTCCGTCCGTCCCCGTTCCCCACCCCCCCCCTCCCCCAATTTACAACCCACCAATCACACATCAGAACTCTCCATTTAAACATTCTCTCACTCCACTATGAGCACTTGCGAACACAGCTTCTTACAAGTCACAGCTAACTCGTATACATACAGTACTTTGCACACACACATTGGGGGAGATCACAAATACTGAAGAAACGTATATTTATATAAATCTTCGAAATAATATGTTGTAGAGTATTAGTTTCAAACCTGGAGTTCTTGAATATGTGTATGGTTTGGGGGAGGGGGGAGTGTCTTAGAAGGCGGCTTCTTATACAGGCAGGTTATCATTATATGTCCTGGCCAGTTGTTGTGAGAGATGTACTTTGACTGTGTTGGGGAGGCGCTCAGCTCAAGATTTCGGATATTATGTTTGAAGAGCTCACACAGTTGCAGGAGGTGCCAGAAATGTTGGTGGGCTAAAGAACGCTGTCCGGATTTTTTTTATTTCAGGGTTTACTCCATTGGCCTTCATCTTTCCCGAGCCACCCACAAGACAGTGAGTTTTGATAAGGAATGGTAGTGCTGTCTTTATCTTTCCCGAGCCACATACAGGACAGTGGGTTTTGATAAGGAATGGTAGTGCTGCATTTATCTTTCCCGAGCCACATACATGACAGTGGGTTTTGATAAGGAATGGTAGTGCTGCATTTATCTTTCCCGAGCCACATACATGACAGTGGGTTTTGATAAGGAATGGTAGTGCTGTCTTTATCTTTCCCGAGCCACATACAGGACAGTGGGTTTTGATAAGGAATGGTAGTGCTGCATTTATCTTTCCCGAGCCACATACAGGACAGTGGGTTTTGATAAGGAATGGTAGTGCTGTCTTTATCTTTCCCGAGCCACATACAGGACAGTGGGTTTTGATAAGGAATGGTAGTGCTGCATTTATCTTTCCCGAGCCACATACATGACAGTGGGTTTTGATAAGGAATGGTAGTGCTGTCTTTATCTTTCCCGAGCCACATACAGGACAGTGGGTTTTGATAAGGAATGGTAGTGCTGCATTTATCTTTCCCGAGCCACATACAGGACAGTGGGTTTTGATAAGGAATGGTAGTGCTGTCTTTATCTTTCCTGAGCCACACACAGGACAGTGGGTTTTGATAAGGAATGGTAGTGCTGCCTTCAACTATTCTGAGTCACCCACAAGACAGTGGGTTTGACAGGGACCAGTAGTACCGCTTACGTAGAATGTTTAGAAGTTTGGGGGTGGGGCTGGGTGGGATGGGAACTGTCATTTTTCTCAGGTTCCGGAAACCAAGTTTGATGACCCGTGTTCTCACAGTTGAGAATGGAGTTAACCTTAGTGTTGCTAGATCGGAAAGTTGTCTTTCATGTAAAGCTATGCTGGCGGAGTCTGTGAGAGAACAAAGCCCTGCATGTCAGGTTTTTTAGCGTTGTATTTCGGTGCTGTGTACATAGTTGGTTATCAGTTTAGCCAGTCTGTTGTTGTCTCTCCGTGGAGCGGTCCAGCAGGGTGATCTTTGCGGCCGATGCAGGGAAGGTGAGGTGATGAAGCACCAGCTTCGTCTCCGAGCTGTGTGGCGGCTGTTTGTACAGGCCCGGGGATGAAGTCAGAAGGCACGGGGAAGGATGCGATGCTTCTTTAACAGACTCCACCACCATGAGGAGTATATTTGTCATCGCCCTTTAGCCGGGCTCGTTTTGTTACTGAGGACACAAAGGAAGAGATTTGGGGGAGGGGGGATCTTAGTTACGGTTCGTCGTCTCTGACGTCATGGGCCGCTATTTCAGGCTGCATCTTCGGCCGCGGTCGTTTACTCCTTCCCCACCCCACCCCCCCCCCCCCCAAAACAGGTTTTTTAAATTATCTAATTTATAAATAAAATATCTAAAATTTTCTAAGAAAATCCAACTCATCAATCGACTGCATGTAGTACGAAGGTTTTTGTTTTGTTTTGTTTTGATTTTCATATCAAGAGAGGGGTCACGTGGTGAATTTTCATTGTTTTCAGGAGTCGGAGAGCTAGAAAAGGTTGGGAAACACCAAAGTAAGACAATTCTGCTATAGCGTACTTGCCCAACCTGCATGTTCTCTAGCCGCCTTGTCAGCGATATAAAACTTCCAGGAGCTGTAAAGGAATAGTTCGCCTGTTATTATACAAGAATACAGGGCATTCCATCCACACATTCAGTACACAGTGTTGTTTTCCTGCAGTTGCAGTACTTTCAGTGTGTTCCTGCAGTTGCAGTACTTTCAGTGTGTGCTGCTAGCTGTGTGTTGCCTTCACAAACATAGGGCGTGCTGTGCTCTGTACATTTTCTGCGTGTCTGTATAATCTTGCGTTGCGCGGGGAATCCCAGGATTGATGTATGGAAAAAGGTGGTGCGTTCCTTCCCTCCAGGTGACTCTTGTACTATAGTACAGCGGTAGATGCTCAGTGCTGTGATACACAATGTATAAACTAGGGGAAAATTACATAATGAGCACGCAGTTGTGGCTTTTCGCGTGAAGCTTAATCATACAAGAACACACGGGACGAAGAAATAGAGAGAGAGAGAATATAAATTCACACGAATGCTTTGGAAAAAATAGGAATGGGGAAAAAGAATAGAATAAAATAAAATGAATGGAGGAGCATTTAGCTGTGACTTGTAAGAGGCTGTGTTCGGAAGTGCACATAGTGGAGTGAGAGAATGTTTAAATGGAGAGTTCTGATGTGTGATTGGTGGGTTGTAAATGGGGAGGGGGAAACCATGGAAATGGGAGAGAGTGATACAATAGTAATCTAGCCGGGAGAAGGTTTCCACAGTCCGTCCGTCCCCCCCCCCCCCAATTTACAACCCACCAATCACACATTAGAACTCTCCATTTAAACATTCTCGCACTCCACTATGAGCACTTCCGAACACAGCTTCTTACAAGTCACAGCTAAGTGCTCCATTCATTTTATTTCATTCTATTTTTCCCCAAAGCATTCGTGTGAATTTATATTTTATCCTCTCTCTCTCTCTCTCTTTTCGTCCTGTGTGTTTTTGTATGATTAAGGCTCACAACTGTGTGCTCGATAAGTAATAAAGCTGTTCCTACCCCCCCCCCCCAGTTTATAGATTTCGTTATCACAGCTTTACTTCAGTGGATTCGTGTAAAGTTATGTACTTGGATTTATATACTTATACACAAATTATTCGTGTGCTGTAGTACAGTGATAAATACGTATTTAAAAATCACACGAGAGTGAGAGAGAGAGGCCAGATATTTATCAGCTTTTATGTTTGGATGTAGAAAGAAGACATAACGCGGTGGGAGAAAAAGGGACCGGGGGGGGGGGGAGTCGAACAAGAAAAACATCTTTCAAGGGGAATCGTTCTGCATAACCTTGACCCTGGTCCAAAGTATAAGCCGAGGCCGCAGGCTGGAACCTGTGTGTTGTGTGTTGACTTTCGCTTATCATCGCCAAAGCCCCGACCACAAATGTGAAGGGCCAGGGCTTGCGTCGTAGTGGTCTGATGTGAGGATTCCAGACTTTTCTGACCGGTTGGGCGGGTATGGATTGTTCGGTACGTCTAGTAACAGAATTGTGCTTCCATCAAAAGGTAGAGATGTTGAGCCACAGTGTTAACGTGTGTGTGCGTGTGCGTGTGCGCGCGCGCGTGCTTAACTGTATTCCAGAAATTACACATGCTCTCTCACTTCCCCCCCCCACTTCACTCTCCTATCTCTCCTCACTATCTCTCCTCACTGCCTCTCTCTCTCTCTCTCTCTCTCTCTCTCTCTCTCTCTCGTTCGTTTAAATTTAGCCCAAAGTGCAGCCAACGCTTGAACAACATATGTCTTCCAAAACCTAGACTTGATCTTTACAAGAAAAGCTTTAGTTATTCTGCTGCTCATCTTTGGAATACTCTCCCATCCTATATAAAAAATATAAATTATACTCCTTCCTACAACTACAAGCTTTCCCAATATCTATTTGATGTCGACTACATGCCTCCATGAATTATAAAACTTAAAAGTTATCTTAAACTGCCTTACAGACACCGAATACAATTAACTGTTTTCTGAATAGTCCCGAAAATTTTGTTTAGTAGATAGTCATTTATAATGTATGTAGTTACTTCTGTATTGAGTGAATGGATAAGAGCGAAATGTAAATGTTATATTTCATTTTATGTCTCTCAGCTTCAATGTTAGTTATGTTTGTTATATGAACAGCATATTTGTAGAATGTCTGGAATAGAGTGAAAGATGTATGATAAAGGGCAGAATGTCAGACGGGCCTGCGTGCCCAATTCTTAACCCTTTTGAAATAAAGATCAGTCAATCTCTCTCTCTGTCTCTCTCTCTCTCTCTCTCTCTCTCTCTCTGCCTTTATATACATTTGTTAGTTTATATTGGTTGTAAGAATGTAATATAAGTTTATTTCGTGTATAAATTAGAGTGTGGGAGTGTGTGGACAAGAAATGATTTATTTATTAGTTTATTTGTTTATCTTCTACATTCTTATTATTCTCTCATGTGCATAAGGTCATGGAAAATACGGGCCTAACACTGTATTCTCCATTATGCCTTAATGGCATGGAAACGGGACTTTAACCTTCTTATTATCTTTTACCTTCTTATTATCCTCAGTAAGAAAACGCTGAATGTCTGTGACTGGGTGAAAGTTGTTTGATGAAGGGCAGAATGTTAGACGGGTCTGCTTGAACAGTTAGTTGTTAACCCTTTGAAAATATGATTGTTCATTTGTCTGTCTGTGTATCTAGCTGTCTATCTGCCTGCCTGGCCTGTAGATCCATCCACCCACCCGTGCATCTATCTCACTCCCCCCCCCCTCTCTCTCTCCAACAAAAAGTACTTTCAGTGCCCACTCGAAGTCATTGTCATGACATGACTTATTTTGTCCTGTTTAACGTGAATAGAAAGAGTGTGCTGTATATATTATGAAACGCGCTTTATCATGCAAACACTATGTTGCGTATCTTTCGTGAAGTTCGTATGATTGCACCGTACACCAACTCTTTCCTGCCATATATCAGAATAGCTCATGTATATCTTTATTTATTCTATACTGGGAAAAAATAGCAGCAACTAGAACGCAGGTAAAGTAAAAAAGATGTATGGAAGAAACGATAGAATGGAGAAGTGAAAACAGGGCTTAAAAGCGTGAAAATAACCAGGATGGAGGTAGTAGAATTAGGGCTGAAAAGTGTGAAAATAAGCAGAATGAAGAAGTATAAATAGGACTGAAAAGTATGAAAATAAGCAGAATGAAGAAGTGGAAATAGGACTGAAAAGTATGAAAATAAGCAGAATGAAGAAGTGGAAATAGGACTGAAATAAAAGAAAAAGTAACTAGAATGGAAAAATAGAAATAGGACTGAAATGTATGAAAGTAACTTGAATGTTTGTAGCATGACAAAAATTGAAACCTGTTCTGTATGAATAATATCACCGAAAGATGGTAAGGGTTTTAAGCTGATAATGATATGTCTGGAGACATTCTGATGTAGTTGATGAAACTCTAGCACGTTAACCAGTTGTAATAGTTTCACAGAAATGTTTTCTTGCATAGAGTTAACTAGTTGTGATAGTTTCACAGAGATATTTTCTCTAGCATAGAGTTAACCAATTGTAATAGTTTCACAGGGATATTATATTTTTGTGGACAGATAAGAGTTAATTGCATAGTTTTTGCTGTTAAGAGGCTGATTAAGTTAGCAAATTGTCTTTACAAGTTAATTTATTTAATTTAAAAGATTTTCCAACAAGATCTAGAAGCACAGAACATGCTGAAGGGTGTCCGACAGCAGGGAGGAGAGAAAGAAGTAACAGTTGTAAATGAGAATTTAAAAACATAAAAAATGACAGTCATCAACATATGACTTTAAATAGAGATCTTAGATCTGGTGTCTGACCATGGGATTTTGTTTCTTCACAGATGACTCTGATAAGCCAGAGGTATCTGGTCTGGTGGATATAAATGGAAACCCAAGTCTGCCAGATCAAACAAACTACACACAGATGCGCCAGTTGCCCAGAGGCAAGTCTGAGAACTCGGCATCAGTCAGCCTGGCCAGCTCTAACTCGGCATCAAATACCCAGACATACAATTCAACCAATTCTGAAACGTATAATCTCGACCGTAAGAAGGAACGCAAGCGCATGAAGCTTGAGAAGCAGAAGTGGACCCCAGCAGAAGCATATGAAGACCACAAGGACTTTCAGGACATTAAGGACATTTTGGACTTTGTTGAAGGACCCAATTCATCCTCCAGGGCTGAGGGAAAATCGGCCAAGAAGAAGCAAGAGCGGAGCAAGAAGAAAGATCAGCATTTGACACAAGAAGATGCAGCAGGAGGTAGGATTCCCTTTTTTTTTCTTTCTTTCTTTCTTAAGTATGTTTTTTTTTTTTTAGAGTTTACTGAATAGCAGGAGAAATTTGTTTTGTTTTGTTACCTGGCTCCTTCTGGAGATTGGAGGTGTGATTCTGATCACATAACACAATGGTGTGCCTTCAGGTTCATTTTCTTATGGGAGAAAAAAATATGATTCTGTGTGATACCTGGAAGCTAAATATTAGTGTGAAGGTCTGGGTTGGCATTATGAGACTTGGAATAGTTTTTTTTCAATGTGTTGTGGCATGTTGTGTTTTCTGTATTTGCTTTTTGTGGCCTGGGTGCATGTCTTTTTTGTTTTAAGCATCTGTAATACTTTTTTACAGGAAAAATTGGCGAACCACTTTGCGAGCCCTATGTGGCGTTTAACGGCACGGGAAGGATATAAGATATAAGATAATCTTTTTTTTCCAGACATCTCCGGACAGCAGCTTGGATATTTTCAATAAAACCAATGGGCTTCTCAGCTTCTTCACTGTCCCTCTAGAGCAGAGGTTCTCAGATTACCCTCCAACCTCCTAGACCCCATTCTTAGTGCTCCCATAAAACTTTCCTGTTTGATTGGTTCTGATACTTCCTGTTACTCCCCCTACCCATGGAGTATTCCAAATGGGGGAGGGGGCACAAAATACAGCCCACTTTGGGAATCACTGCTGTATCATGGAAAGGCACTTGCATAGCCTATATAAGCTTTCTTCGACCTTCATTAAGTAGAGCATTATTATATCCCTGTTACAGAAATAAGACTCAGTTACATGTTAATATTTTAGCATTTACTTGTTCTGAGCTGAGTTTCTTATACAAAGTGATAACAGGAAGTTCCCAGGCTGGTCCAAAAAAAAAAGTACAGACTTACCTTACATCGCCATCTTATTCGAATAGTCCTCTTGAGAGTTGGGAGCGTATGCAACCATTCCAACGCCTCATCCACGCCTCAGAAACCATCCAATACCACGTGCAGTTCCATTTGGATTTTTATCTGTGGTGTTGAAGAGGCACCCCTTCAGCTTCAGTTTTCATTTTGAGGAACATAGCGAAGTCACCAGGGGCTAGGTGAAGTGAGCATGAAGGGTGTGGGATGACCACCATGTTGTTTTCCATCAGAAAGTGAGTTGCGGTGAGGGAGATGTGAGCAGGTGCATGTCAAACGCCAGGGGACAAACTTTATAGCAGCACAATGCATGTAAAGGTTTTCCACAAGGATCTCTTGACAGACTCCATAACTGATTTCAGCCATATGAGATAGCTGATGGATTGTTCGTCAGCAGTTCTAATAGATGAGTACAGTATATATGGTGTTTTGCTGGTGGTTGGTCATCTTGAAGGCTCGTCATCTTGATCAGACATTTCAACTGACCTTGAAGCACGCACGCCACTGAAAAACCTGCATTTGACCTAAAGACTGTTCCCCAAAAGCCTGAAGAAACATTTTGAGAGTCTTTGTAGCAGATTTGCCAAGCTTGATGCAAAATTTGATGCAGGCAAGTTGTTCAAGTTATCGACCATTGTAGTCATCACAGAGTGGTCCTAACACAAGCTCATAAAATCACATGTTCAGATTGAACGCAGTAGGATGCCAGGTTGCAGACTGAAGCAATAAGTTTGAGAATGTCTTGCGAGTATTTGTCAAACAGTACAGTAAGGGCAGGTACAGTCGGGGGAACTTTCCTGTAGCACCTCTTACATTTGGAAAGTGTTACAGAGAAGTATGCATGGTTAGCCTCGGAAAAACAGCTCACAGGGCACAGTTTAGGGATATTGGGGGTGGGGGGTGCAGTTTATGTAGGAGTTGATAGAGTATTGTCCTTTCTTGTCTATGTTCAACTACTGGAGTCTAGGACTTCATTCATAGTCATTCATCTAGTGTGTTTCTGCCTCTCATGTCATCTGTGCTTTGTAGTGTCTTTTTTTTTTTTTTCAAGACTATGCTTATGTCTCACAATAATGTGCCAAAACCTCATTTTCAGTGTGCTAAAATCACATACATTGAGGCAAATTTTACTTCCATAATTGTATATCCCTTAATGCACTGACAGTGATGTGTGCGTGTTGCTGCATGCTCTGGCATGCCTTGGAGGCAGACTGTCTACAATTTCCAATTTCAGAGGGAATTTCCTTGCTACATTCACATCATGCCTTCACTTTCTGACTGCTCGGTTGACTGGAGTGCAATTGTATGGTAGTTTTTCAACCCACATGAGAAGCAAGTTTGGGTGGCTGCACTTTTTATATTTCCAATTTCTTTTGCTTAAGAAATGTGTTCAGTATAACTTTCAGTAGTTTTCTTGTTTTCTGTCAGAGGCAGAAAACTTTTATAGTTTTCTTTTAAAGTCAGTTGTGTTTTTATTTTTAATGTCTATTCCTTCTTTTTTTTTTGTTCTGTTATATGTGAGAACAAGCATATAATTGTCTTCTCATTGTGTTTCTTCTCTTGTTACTCATTTACATTTATCTTTTTGGTATGTTTAAAGGCTACGGGGTCCACCCAGCCTATAAAAATTGATACCAGAGAAATCTGGGAAGGTAAATGTGGTCATGTCAGACACTTTTGTGTGCTGAAGGTCTTGGAAATACAAACCTAACACTGCATCCCCCAATATGCCGTAATGGCATGGAAACGGGGACTTTACCTTTTACCAGTTTATTCTTGCTAACAGAGATAGTTGCTGTATCAGTAATTTTTTTTTTTCCCATTGTACTAGTTGTAATCCTTCAAAAATGACAAGTAAAGGAACAGATATATAAAAATGTTCGTTACTTCTTCAGTCAAATTTTACGTATGACTACCAGGCCCTTCCAAAAAAAAAAAGCATGCATAATCCATGCTGCATGCATACTCTGAGAATGCATGTATACTCTGAGAATGCATGTATACTCTGAGAATGCATGTATACTCTAAGAATGCATGTATACTCTGAGAATGCATCAGAATCTTGCAGAAGCACAGCAGCCAAATAATTATAGTTCATAAACAAAAAAATTTAAGAAGAAAAACGTAAATCGCAGAAACAGTTGAACACAAAAAAAAATTCTTCAATGTCTTTTTCTTCTTCATTGTTACTGGAACTGCGAGCTGGTGTTCTTTGCAGCCGATGCTGTGAAAGTCTTCTTCTTCTTCTTCTTCGTTCGCACTGTCTGTCTATATCTGCAGTCCTGTCTCTTGGATAAATTTCACTGTTTTTTGTAATTCATGTATGGAACCATAGAGCTTATCTTCTTTAGTGGTTTCACTGGGCCAGTAATTATTTCTCAGTGACTCGTAGTTGATGCAGTTCTGGAGGATATGTTCCACAGTTTGGGGCACCTGGGCACATGTACACAGATTAGTAGTACCAACCTTAAACTTTGTATACATATGACTTCGGAGTCGGCTGTGTCCTGTTCGGAGACGGAAGATGGTGACTTGTTCCTTTCTGTTTAGCATGTGATAGTCATCATGTGGTGGTGTTTGTGGCATCCTGTAGGTTTTTATCATGCTTTTCTTCTGATTATAAGTGATTGGTATGTCTGGTTGCTCCATTTCAGTGCCCTCTTTGGCCAGTTGGTCAGCTTTCTCATTGCCTGGTATCCCACAGTGGGAGGGAATCCATTGCAAAGTGACTCCGTGTTGTAAGCCAATTTTTGACAAGGCATCCTTAAGGTCTGGTAGTTTGTTGCACTGAAGAGCCTCCAGTACTGATCTTGCATCTGTGAGAATTACTACAGGACATGTATCAATTCTGGAGTCTGATAGTTTTTCAACTGCAGCAATAATTGCCCTAACTTCTGCATCAAAGTTGTTGCAGTATTTACCAGTGGGTATGGAAATCTTGTCAATGGTGTTGTTTGGATATTCAATATATGCTCCTGCCCCTCCATTCTTTATGGCATTATGTGCAGATCCATCTGTATACACACGTATCCAGGTGTCACATGGATATTTGTCATCTAGAACACTAAGTGTGGCTGTTGATCTTACAAGACTGCTCTGCATCTCACCATTCTGCACACCTTTCACTTCAGTCTGAATAGATATTTGTGTATAATCTGCTTCTTTCCATGGTGTATGCTCTGGTACAGATGATAATGGAGCGACTACAGTTGGAAGGTCAGGTATCAGCTTACGCATACGCTTGGCCTGATGAATGAAGCTGCTTCTTTTAAGCCGTCCTAATGCCAAGTTATTGAATCTCTCCTTCAGGGGATGGCTTACAGAGCTAAGGAATTTTTCTCCCATGGTCATGACCTTTGTGTCTCTACGTTCCTTTAGCGCTTGAACACCAACTATTTTCTGCATTTCTACTATTGGTGTGGACCTCATGGCACCTGTGATAATCCGTAGTGACTGATTTTGAACCTTGTCTAGATTATGCAGCGTAGGTTTGATGCTGTGCACCAAGATGTTGAGCCATATTCTAAATGTGGTAGAATACTTTGCTGATATACATTCTTGAGGATTCTTTCACTAGCTCCCCATGTGGTTCCACTCAATTTTCTTAATATGGCTAGTTTTCTTCTGGCTTTTGCTTCTGCACTGTTGATGTGTTGCTTCCACGTCAGTTTTGAGTCAAGAGTCACTCCTAAGTAAGTGGGTTGGTTGTCCATCCTTAAGGGTATTTCATTTACAAAGATCTTACCTGCTTTCTGTTTAGATGAGAGAGTGAACAGAGTGGTACTTGATTTCTCTGTGTTGATACTTACACACCATTTGTTTGTCCATGATGTCAAGATGTCTGCTGCTCTTTGGAGTCTCTGTGTAGCAACTGTCGCATATTCATCTGTACACCACATGACCAGATCATCTGCATACAGTGCTGCTTTGATTCCATAGGGAAGTTCCTTGACCAGGTCATTAATGAATACAAGGAATAGTGTAGGCGAAAGGACTCCTCCTTGTGGTACACCGTGTCGCAGAAGTACTTTCTGGCTGTTGTGTCCATCCATTACTACTCTAGCTCTTCTATTGTGTAAATAGGACTTTATCCAGTTGTACAGTCTTCCATTCACATTGCAGTTTCTTAGTTTCCACAGCAGACCTTTTTTCCATACTTTATCAAAGGCTTTCTTCAGGTCTATCCACGCTGCTAGTACAAGGTTTTTTCTCTTGGAATGCATCCTCAATCTCTTGAGAGAGATAGGTCACTTGATCTTCCGTACTGTAGTACTGCCTAAATCCTGCTTGTTGTGGAATGAGAAGGTTTTCACTTTCTAGGTACCATTTTAGCCTCAGGTCAATGATGCGTTCCATCGTTTTGCATAGGCAGCTAGTGAGACTGATTGGCCTGTAGCTGGAGGCAGTATCACTGTTTTTCCCTGGTTTTAGCAGTGGTACCATGCTTGCTTCCTTCCAGATTTGAGGTAACTTACCTGTGCTCCAGCACATATTGAAAATATCCAACAGCTTTCCCATTGCTGCCATTCCCAGGTTCTTGATCATTTCATTGGACACTCCATCTGGTCCTGGTGATTTCCTTGGTTTCAGTTTACTAACTGCTAGGTCTAACTCACTGCGTGTGATTGGTGCATCCATGACCTCCACTTTTCTGACTTGTTCCTCCTCTTTCTGTGGCTCGATGCGCACTGTACGCTCCTTCTCTGGATGGATATCAATGTTGCAGTCCTGTGCAAAAATGCGAGCAAAGTGATCTGCTACCTGCTTACCTGTAAGAGTTTTCCCATCCTCTATTAGTGTAACCTTTGTACTTCTTCCAGTACTCTCATCATTTAACTGTTTGATTAGTTTCCACAGTTTCCTTCCATCCTTTTCAAAGTTTAGGGACTCTGTTTTCTCTCTCCAACTTTCCCGTCTAGCTTGCAGCTTTGCTCTCTGAAATTTGGCCTTAGAATGTTGATAATTATTGTGGTGTTCTTGGCATGGTCTATTTTCTGCTTGCTTTCGAGCTGCTTCCACGTCATCATGGAGTTTTCCCAGCTCACTAGACCAGTATGGTTTATAGTCCCTGCGAGCTCCTCTGGGAATGGTTTCACGAGCGGCCTGAAGGATACAAGCATTGAATTCCTTCACTATGCTGTTAATATCCTTACCTTCTATGGACAGCTGTCCCACCAGGGTACCTGTACGATGTCTGTACATTGTCCAGTTTGCTTTTTTATAGTTCCATCTGGGGAGAGGGTTACTGTTGTTAAGGAGTTCATTTTCTATTGTCAGGAAGACTGGTCGATGGTCGCTACCTCCAAGTTGTTTTCCAACTTCACGTGTAATGTTCCACTTCAGATCTGGAGAGTGGAATGCCAGATCTGGTGTTGATTTTGTATGCCATGCCCTTGAGTAAAATGTTGGGGCATCCATTGGCTGGTTGATCAGGAGAAGTCCATTATCATCCTGCCAGCTCTCAACTTCCTCTCCTCTCTTGTCTATGTGGTCATAGCCCCAGCTCTGTGAATGACTGTTAAAATCACCACAGACCATCAGTCTCTCTTTGTGTGGGATTGTTCCTAAAGCAAGTGGGCGGTCATTAGGACAGTAATAGTTAAGGAGGTGGAAATCTGTATTACTACTTTTTAGATGGATCATCTGGTATTCGGCTCCTTCCATGTACACTCCCACCTGACATGCGCTGATGTTATTCTTAACAAGTGTGAGTACTCCTCCTTTTCTTCTGTCCTGTCGGTCTGATCTAAAGCACTGGTAGCCTCTGATTTTAAAGGCGGCATCTTTGGTTAGGTGTGTCACCTGTATGCAGCATATACTTACCTGCTCTGCAAAAAGTATGTTCTCTAGTTCAACCTTTTTGCTATAGCCATCTCTAACACTGCTGACACCCTCAGCATTCCACTGCATTATTTTAAGTTCTTGCTTTTTGGCTATTTTCTTCTGTTGTATTTTTTGGCCAGTAGCTCTACTCTCATGTCTCCTGACTCCACAAGACGAACTGAGAGGACCTCCAGTAGCATTGGGTGGACCCTTTCGAGGCAGGGGGCCCGGCACTGCACCTGCCTGGTTAGTCTTCACAGGGCGAGCACCATGTTTGAAAACTGCAGATAGAGACATTTCATTAGCGATAATGCGTGTTACCCTGATTTTTGCGATGCGCCTTTTGGCTGGGTAACTCCGACTTCAGCACCTTTCCTTGCTAGGGCAGACTGTGGTCTTGCTCGGACTGCCATGAAGACAGTGTGGCTGGCCTGGCCAAAACTTTGTTTTCCAGCCCCTGGTGGCTGTACTTAAGCGCCTTCTCCATGTCAGATGGTTTGAGACAGTTCCACAAAGACACTCTGACTTTGAGATGAGGAATCTGATGAGTGCTTCAACGATATCCATTCCCCGCCACCCATAGTCTACTGGCTCTGTTTTGTTTACATCATTCTGATAGCCATTGTTGTAAAGACCCATAGGCTTGTCACGTCCTGGATTCATTGGTTTCACACCAGACTTCCCTCATCCCCGCCAGAGATCTCCATGTCCCCATCTGTCCACCAACCTGACATTACATTTTGCAAAAATAACAATTACAATTAGTGTTGATTGCTACAAGTTTCTGGGCTACAGAGGTAGGTCAGAGTTTTTAAGCAAACAGATCTATGTTCCCTGTCTCACTATGTTAAGATAAGTGTGCTCTTAACACAGTTGTTCCCAGGGGGTGTGAAAGTGTTGAGGCACAGCCTTGTGTCGACTTGGAGCTGGTCATGGTGGCCATTTTTTTTAGTCCAAGAGTGGAGCTAAAAAGCCGGGAGTGTGCAGTACTTCTCTAGCAGACTCCACCACCCTGGGGACTGTGGTGATCCTTGCCCCATTAGCTAGTCTAGGCCTGTTAATAGGGGTATGGACAGAGAGATGAGGCAGGGTCAGCTATGGGTCACTGACTATCAGAATCTTGTTTAACAGACTTGCCCAATATTGAATGTCCTCACTCTCTCAATTCATACATTTTTGCTGATTGTCTTCTCAGTCATATATTTGAGTTATTGTCATGTATTCTTGATGTTTGGCTGTTTCGTGTGTTTGATTCTCATGATTCAAAATTATGATTGCAGGTGAAGATGGCCCAAACTCATCAGAGGCCACGGATGTGACAGCAACAGTTGGATCTGGTGCAGAGGCAATGGGAAACAGTTCTGCGAAGTCACATGTGGAGAACAACATCATTTCTAAAATAGATTCAGCTGAAGATAGCTTAGACAAAAGCAGTGAATTTCATGACTGCTTGAACACTTTGCCAGCAGAGCTCGTCATTTTGGACAGGGGCAAACTGCATCAGAGTGAGAAATCAGAAAAAGTTGTTAAAACGATTTCTTTAAACCTGGCAGAAACAGAAAAATCCAGCTTATTTATAACTAGAGACAGTAAAAGTGATATTTTGACAGACAATAACAAATCTGCGAGTAAAAAATCAACAAAAACCAAGAGCAAGAAGGAAAAACGAGAAGTTGTTCAGGAAAATGGTCCACTTAGTCCTAAAGCCAGTATGGCGAAGCCAAAAGAAAGTTTTGAAACAAAGGAGCTATTGTTAGTGAAATCAGGATCAGCCAATGCAGATATTAGTTTTCAGTCTTCTAATGAAACAGAGATGTTACCTGAAGTGAAAAGAGAGGATTCATTCACTGAAGTGAAGAAGAGGAAGAAGCGGATTGGAGGAAAAGATTCAAACTCTGCTCCCTCTAACCATTCTTCCAACCTGCACTATCATTCACACAATGAGAGTGGTCACTTACACCGTAACAACCCTCGACCAATTGCTGGGACACCTCCGCCACCTTCAACAGCAGGAGCTATTACAGTTACCTACAGTAGCAGTTCTCTGCCAGTCATTGATCATGCTCAGTCATCAAGAGATCTCAGTCCTTCAGCCTTCCCAGTGTTGTCTGGTCACGGCCCACTGGTACTTCACAAAGAAGCCAGACGCAACTCATGTGGTGACATAACCACAGATTCCATAGACAACAAGACATATGACAGTGACAGAGAGTCGGCCAAGTCTCTGCCAGATGCACACGGTGCCAGAGTTTGTGGAGATATGTCACCAATTTATCCAGTGTCATATGCCAGGATGGCTGCAGCACCACGCAGAAATGACAGTACCAACAGCCCTAGTTCTGAGTCTGGTGTTGCCAGTGGGTCTCAGAACAGCAGTGTGAACAGCAGCATCACGCACACTCCGGGTAGCAGCATTGACGTTATGTCACCCAAATCCTCTTCCAATACAGCAGTCATGCCAGAGAGAAAAGCCACAGTGTGGAAAGGCAGCCCCAGAGAGCGACGTCATTCGATTGGCTCAAGCCCTGAAGATAAAATAGAAGGAGATAAGTCTAGTGTGACCCAGCGAAACCGTCAGTGTGGCAGTCAAGAAGTTCTCAGTAGAGATTGTATTGCACCAGGCAGTGCTGCTTCTCAGAATATTGGCACATCATCCACAGTGGCAGCAAAAGTTGTCCACACCAGTGAAATATCCAATAATTTGCAGTATATTGATTTGCAGGAGACATTGCACCCCCATGATACCAGTGTATCCTCTTCACAATCAGCTACCAAGTCACCAGTCCAGCAACTTGCAAAAGTAACCTCAGAATATGCATCAGCCAACAGTATCAGCTCCTCACAAGGAGGTCCTGTTACCACGCCCAGTAAGCAATCAGCAGCAACTATTCCTGGAAAAGAGAAGCCAGGTGATGTGACTGCTGCACAGAGTGTAACCCCTGATCCAAGTAAAGCCAAGACAGACATTTCTGCTCAGGTTACTACAGGGACTTCTGTGGCTGGGGACAGCAGTGCAAAAACTGTGTCTGTCCCCAGTAAAAATAAGAATGTGTCTGTGGCAAATTCTGCCAGAAAAAACAGCGGCAGTACCAACAACACCAAGTCTGTCATTTTTCTAGACAAACGATTTGGTGCCTCTCTTCCCCAGAACCTGGGGATCACCTTTGGCTTTGATTCCAGTTTCGAATCCACCAGTGAACCAACTAGTCAGTCAACAGGTCAGCAACAGTCACACTCGCAGTTAACATCAGATGCTCCACCATCATCTTCGCCACAAACTTCCTCAGCCAGTTCATCAGTGCAACCATCGTGTCCGCAGCCATTGCCATGTTCCACAGCCCATCCTCACATTCCTACTCCAGCTCAAGCTGCAGCGTCTTCATCAAAGCCACCAGCTACCACTGCTTCTTCCTTGCAAGCTAGTGATAATAGCAGTTTAGTGCCAAAAGATCCACATATACAGGGCCCACGTAATGGTTTGATTCTTCCATCAAGCCCTGCAGGAAACTGTGCCATTCTTTCAGAGCAAGTTACCATTAGTAGTATTAGTTCTAGTAAAGATGATAGTAATATAAATTTAATACCTTCAAGTAGGACTAATCCTCCATTGAAATCAGAGGCACTTGTCAGTAATCACAACATTAATTCACTGGTAGCATCAGGTCCAGTAATTTTGCCAGCACTGGCCAATCTGTCATCGGCTGTGCAAGCAAATGGTCCTCTGGCCCAGTTGAGTA
Source organism: Achatina immaculata (assembly GCA_009760885.1). Classification (NCBI taxonomy): domain Eukaryota; kingdom Metazoa; phylum Mollusca; class Gastropoda; order Stylommatophora; family Achatinidae; genus Lissachatina; species Lissachatina immaculata. Next base: position 19,575,033 of record CM019693.1, on the reverse strand, counting down.
ATAAATCCGCACAGCACATAGTTACCTTGAATGTGAATGTCACCATAACAAGAGCACACTCAACAGGAGTGACGTACTCGCCCAACTACCCACCGCCGACCCTTCCTCAGGCTGTGCTTGGTACATCTACCAGAGAAAACAGTATCACCACCAACACTACTACCTCAGCATTGCCTTCAGCCCAAGAAAAGCGGGAATCCAATCCAGTCAACCGGAGTGTTGCAAGCTCTACAGAATCCACCCTTAGTACATCTGCCTCCAGTTCAGCAATGCCAGCCAAGGTAGGAGAACCTACAGAGGGCTTAGAAATCCCGGAAGCCGTCATGGCAGAATTGGACACCCATCCAGTGGAAGAGCCAGCATCACAGCAGCAGCGGCAGCAGTGCTCAAGTGATGTGCCACATGAGGTCTTGCTGTCAGCAGTGCATGTTGTGTACGGCGAGAAGATCAAGCCAAGTACCGGATGTGGAAAATTACTGTTTATACCTCATGAGTTGTCACAGAAAAGCAAAGGAAATGCTGCAGAAATCGGAAATTTTCTTAGAAGAAGTAAGCATCAATATTGATTAGCTGCTTGTTTAAGATTTCATTAAGTTAATTGATTTCTTGTGATGATGCTGTCCAGTTTGGAAATCAGCTACCCATAGCTAACATGGTAAGACAGGGTTGACGAACCACGCCTGACCAAGACCACGTCCCTCCCCGTCCGTTGATACCTCCAATAACAGGCCCAGTCTGGCTAACAGGGTGAGGATTGCCGTGGTCCCCATTCTAAAGAAGCATTGCATATCCCCAGCTTTTTACCTCCATTCAGGAATTAAAAAAAAAACAAAAACAAACCAGCAGCTGCAACCCTTTTCCAAGTTGACAAGATGCTGTGCCTCAATATCTTCTCTAGGTTGGCAGCAGAGAGAACACCAACTTGCCGTTCATAGGAGACTGAAGAAGAAGAAGGAGAAACTAAAGATTTACTTAATATTAGTTTTGAAATCATATTCAGCTGAATAATGAAGAAATCGGAATATTTTTTTTAAAAAAATTGAATTGTAAAATCTGAACAAACCATGGATTGTTTAAGTTAGAAATTTAAATCTTAACAAAAAAGCTTTTAAATTGTATCTACTGTCCACAAATTAATTTTACTATCAAACTTTGCTATAATTATAGCACCATTGTCATATTCACATTCTTTGTTGGTGGTCTGTTTTCCCCATGAATGTCATTGAAATTCACATGTGGTCTTCTAGAAAATCGGCTGTTCCCGTATGATCAATACTTCAGCTAGGTATTCTTTACATCTGTAGTTTGAACTTGGCTTGAAGGCTAACTTTGCTTGACTTGGTTTTAAAGAAAATTTTGTAGATTTATCTTCCCGTAGCCAAGGTCTATGCTAGGTGTAGATTTTGAAACATAGGTAGCAGATTGGATGTGTGTGGGCATTTATGGTGGCTTGATGGAATTCCCAAATTGCATTCAATGGAAAGTCATCTTGGTAGGGCTCTGTCACCATGGAAAACATATCTTACATCCTTCCTGTGCTGTTAAACGTCACATAGGGGTCACATGGTAGTTTGCCAAGTTTTCCTGTTTTCGGCAAGTTCTGCAACCTCATCAAGGGATTTTATGCCTGCTAATTTAGTCTCTCATAACAATGTCCTTTTTAAGAGTTACACGCGATCAACCTCTTTTTCTTCAGCCTATTGTGTTCCATTTGATAGCTTGATTTTGGGATTCTCTGATTGTTTCTTCTCATCACATGACTGACATAATTCCATCTCCTTTTTATGATCACCAGTGAGACAGGTTGTTGTTTGCTCATCTGCCTTATGTCTGCATTGTTCTTGAATTTGTTACACTTTATACAGAATATTTTACTTAGGCATTTATTTTCAAGAGTATAATTTGTTGTCTTTTTTTCTTTATTTGTTTTCCAGCTTTTGCATTCATAAATGAGTGGACGTTACATTTGAATTGAGTAATCTTAACTTGGTTTTTTTGTGCTTATAACTTTTGAGTGCTATATGTTCTCAAGACTCTTGAAGGTCAATGCTGCTTTTGCAATTCTTTTTCTAACTTTCTTTCTGGTGTCACCATCCTGGTTAATGTAACTGCCTAGGTATGCAGATTGGTGTACTTCTTCAACACCTGTTCCTTCTACATATATTTTTCCTTCTTAATTAATGGAAAGTTTCATAATTTTTTTTTTTTCCTTGTTAATTTGAAGTCCTTCTTCTTCTTCTTCTTCCAAGACTGCCCTGTGATCCTACTGAATTTACGCCTGTGGTCCTCGTTAAGTCCCGTGGTCCCCAAAAGGACCACACGAGATCCCCGAGAGGACCACAAGAGGTTCAGAGTATCTCAGGGCTTGGGCCTGTATTCTTGGTGGGTCTCAGAAGCGGGATTGCGTGACACCGTGGTTTTCGTTGCACTAGTTTAGTCTAGAGTTGGACTTTCTCACCGGAAGACCTCGACGTGTTTTGGATATCAGTATATCCCCGCTGGGTGAGAGGTGGTAGCCCACCCAGGCCAGAGTTGGACTGTCTCACCGGAAAACCTTGACATGTTTTGAGATACCCATGTATCACCGCCAGGTGAGAGGTGGTTGCCCATCCAGTCCAGTGTTGGACTTTCTCACCGGAAAACCTCAGCGTGATTAGGATATGCATACATCCCCACCAGGTGAGAGGTTGTTGCCTATCTAGACTGCCCTGGTCCAGTGTCTCCGACTTCAGCATTTTGTGGTCGTGGCCGCTACACTTCCTAGTTGTGATCAGGATGGAGCTTTTGTCCAGGAGGATGAATCCTCGCCACTAGTGACTTCCACTCCTGGTTTGAGCCGGTTTAGGCATATTTCACCAGTGTAGGTGTACTTCGGACATGGCCGGCCTCTAGAGCAGAGGCGCCGTGGTATGTGTAGCTCTCACAGCGATACTACTGGACATACCGATTAAATTTCACTTTATCTTTTCCTTCACCTTTTCACATTGACGCCGCACAGCAACCTTTATTTCTTTTCCGCATTTTCTTCCTTGACCGGGAGGAGCTTCACTCCATGCATGGCATTCGAAGAGTCTCGCCAGCAGTCTTAACCTCTGGGTTAAGCCGGTTCATGCATTTCACCCGATATGACTGCACTCAGGATGTGGCCGACCTCCAGACCAGAGGTGCCTTGATTTGACTGTTTGCTTCGCTTTATCCTTTCTACCACTTTTTCCGCAGTGGTGCCATGCGGCAACCCCTTTTCACCTTTCTTCATTGGCCAGGAGGAGCACCGCTCCACGCACGGCAGCTGAAGAATCTCGCCAACAGCGGTAGATGAGCTACCAAACGTGCCATTCATCTACCCTAAGTGGTTTTCAGGCGCCAGATATTCGCCCTCGCCCCTTCTCCTGTCAGTTTAAACAGTTCTGCCATGGGAAGGCCAGGAGCTGGACTTGACTGCCAGAGGCTGTTTGAGATGCGCGCCATTGGAGTGGAGATCGAATTCTCCACCCCACCTCTGGCAGTAGCAGTCTTTAGAACCATTTCAAGTCCTATTTTGCTAGCCAGTGAAGACAGGGTATCTGTTTTTTTCTTACATTGAATTCACATTGTCACTGATAAGAGTTGTCATCTGCAAAATCAGTATCTTCTAGTTGGGTCTCATGTACCAAATCAATGCCCGTTTTACACGTGCAGAATTTTTTCATTGTGAAGTCTTATGGCAATTCCAAAAAGCAAGGGAGATAATATACATCATTGTTTCATGCTTGTTTCAGTCTGAAACCATTTGCTCATTCCTTCTGTGTTGACTGCACAGACATATCCGTTGTAGAGATCCTTAATGATATTGACAGGTTTAGAAGGTATTCCATATAGTCTTAAGATTCTCCACAATGAATCTCTCTGTATGCTATCAGATGCCTTTTTAAAGTCCGTGAAGTTCATAATTAACAGATTTTGCTTTTCAATTATGTTCTTGAAGTATTTTTTCAAGGAAAGCATCAAACCAGGCAGAATTAATGTGATGTTTCTGAATATGACCTGTTATGCCTTCTCTTGGCCTGATAACTGTGCTGTTCTCCTAGGACATTCATCCTCTCTCCCCGACCAACATTCAGATTTGAAATGTTCACATGAAAGACTGCTCTTTAAATCTCATGATTTTTCGCAGAAGAGCAAAAGAAAATGCTGCAGGAGCTGACAATTTTCTTAGAAAAAAAAAATATCAATATTGATTGGCTGATTGTTTAAAATATTTAATTACCATATTTTCGTGAATGATCGCCCCTGGGGTTTCTTCACAAAATTGTTATCGTGATTGGGCATTTATTAGAAGCCAGCATCTATTCAAGACAGGCATTTATTCACAGAATATCAATTGCAGCTCTCTAGTGTTGGTATTACCCTATACCATACATCTTTCCCATCTTTCCATGGAAGGACAGAAGCAGTGTACTGACCCAGCATTTATTAGAAGCATTCTTCTCTATATATATATATATATATATATATATATATACCCTCCCCCCCCCCCCACGTGTTTAATTGAGACGGGTGACTATCTCAGACCTGGTGTTTAATCAAGAAAATATCATACTTTAAAGCAGTAGTTCTCAACCTCAGGTTGCAGTCCTAATTGGAAAGGGGGGGGGGGGTGTGTGTGTGTGTGTGTAGTGTGATAAGTGTTGGATTATTATTAAGCAATATTTACACAGAATTTGTATTGATTAATACCAAATATACATTATACCAAAAGGCACAGAAATGTCATTAGTTAATTTTTCTTAAATTTTAACATTTTTAAACATGTTTCCATGGGTCATAGGCCATCTGATATTGTTGGTTTAGGGTCATGAGGCAGCTACCATTTGCTGATCTAAGGTCATGAGTCAGCTACCATTTGCTAGTTTAGGGTTGTGAATCAGCTACCACTTGCTGGTTTAGAGTTATGAGCAGCTAACCACTTGCTGGTTTAGGGTTATGAGTCACCTACCATTGTTGGTTTAGGTTTATGAGTCGTCTACCATTTGCTGGTTTAGGGTTATGAGTCACCTACCACTTGCTGGTTTAGGTTTATGAGTCACCTACCATGTGCTGGTTTAGGGTTATGAGTCACCCACCACTTGCTGGTTTAGGGTCATGAGTCAGCTACCACTTGCTGGTTTAGGGTCATGAGTCACCTACCATTGCTGGTTTAGAGTCGTGAGTCACCTATCATTGCTAGTTTAGGGTAATGAGTCAGCTACCACTTGCTGGTTGAGGGTTATGAGTCATCTACCATTTGCTGGTTTAGAGTAATGAGTCAGCTACCACTGACTGGTTTAGGGTTATGAGTCAGCTACCACTTGCTGGTTTAGAGTAACGAGTCAGCTACCACTTGCTGGTTTAGAGTAATGATTCAACTACCACATACTGGTTTAGGGTAATAAGTCACCTACCATTTGCTGGTTTAAGGTTATGAGTCAGCTGCTGTTGCTGATTTAGGGCCATCAGTCATCTGCCATTTGTTGGTTTAAGGTCATGAGTCATTTATTGGTTTAGGGTTATGAGTCAGCTACCATTTACTGGTTTAGGGTCATGCTCAGAAAAAGTTGAAAATCATTGCTTTAAAATGTTAGAGCTGAAAATATTCTACATATTTGGTATGTTTGCTCGTAAACAAAATTCAGATTGAAATGTTTGTTATTCAGGCATTGAGAGGGAAAATTGAATGTGCTATGTTTTTTTTTTTTTTTCCTTAAACAAATTCTGCATTTCTCATTTTGTGAGGAAATAAGTATCATATAAAAAATGTTAAAAGTTGGCCACATAACACAGAAATTTGGATGAATGTTAGCTTGTAAACATTCACTGTTCATTTTCTGTTACAGGGTGGTTTGAAGAAGTTACACAGAAGAAAGGTCAGTCACTTGTGTGTGAGGTTGGATAGAAATAGTGAAAATAGTATGTCAGAAAAATAAAACATTGTATGAGATTTGTGGTGTGGTGGTTAGTTCATTCATTTGTTGACTAGAGGGTCCTGGGTTCGATTCCCAGTTGGTCAGAATTTTGTTTCTCGGACTATTCATCACTGGGGTCAGGCCAAGCTGGAAGAAGTCGCAGCCGTGGGTTTCTCTAAGAAAGCAAAGATGACAAGGACAGGTGTGGCCAGGACTTAGTTTAGACGAAGTGAAGTTCCAGCAGAAATGATGAAAATAAAAAGTAAAAAGCATGAGATTTGGGCAGCAGATTTGAATTATTTTGTAGCTGGTGCTGTGAAGTTGTTGGAGTCAGGTGGAGAGATGTTTACAGTGGTCTTTTTGAGTTCCCAAAGTGCATTCAGGAAACAGTCTTTTCTGCAGACTCGGCAGCTTTGGCAGAACACACGGAACCGTATACTGTTAGCCCACACAACATGGAGATTTAGAAAAGAGAGCATATACCCCCAAAGATCCCCCACCCCAATTCTGAAGTTTTAAGAGACAGCAGACCAAAATTGTTGGGCTTGGAGCTGGATGCTGTAGACTACAATCCCATTTACACTTATGCAGGAAACTATCTACCGTAGAGAGCGGAACAACACAACTCCTTCAGATCATCGTAGGAAGTACCCCCCCTCAGACAAGTGTTTCAGCCCTTTAAACTCCTGACACTCTAAGGGGGGTGGGCCCCTCTGGGTCATGACTCCCAGAGGTCTTGTGAGTTGTTGCTTTTTTTCCCGGTCCCAGGATTGAGCCCATGATCTTCCAGTTGCCACTGCACATAATGAAGTCAGACCAAACCCCACTCTGCACATGCCGGAATGATCTCCAGAACACATTCTACAAACTTGCGCTCTTTATAGAGACTTAATAGCCCAAATCAGATCCCAGAAGAGAAAAAAGAACATGGATGAAAAACTGGGACAATGAAGAAGAAAACACTTTTGCTGATGACATCATTCGTTGAGGTGACCCAACGCTGTGTTTAGATGTATAAAGTTGAATACGGAAGAAACATACAAAGAAACAAAGTTAGATATGAAGAAAAATGGCTAAGACAGCATCCAAATCAGATATTACGGGCTCCAAAGAAACGACTATCATCTTCCAGCCGAGAACAGGGTGTAGAAGGTTGAGACATTAACTGTACCAAAAGCTGAAAAGTGGCTCAACAGACTTATGTCCTTACCAAAAGAAAAAAGAGCCCGTACAGCACAGCACATCCTTCAGATATGTCAGTTTCACAGCTCACTCAGGCAGAGGACCCTGGCTAGACCTCATCCACCTAAAGATAAGCTTTATGGTGATGTGTGGAAAAACCATAAGTGAACTGCACATTATAGACACTGGCGTTGGTGTCAGAACAGGCGATGGCAAATAAGAAGAATGTAGAAGAAGGGAAAAATACATTTGCCAGGCTGAAGAAGTGTAACAGCCTGTTTCATGGACATGGAAAAGCCTTGGCCGGTTCCAGTTTGGCAGACTCCAGTAGCAGAGCTTTCAAAGATTGTCACCTTAAGACCTTTTTTTTTTTTAAATGGAGTAAAACCATTTACATAATGAAAAAACAGACACTTGACATTATAGATGTTCTGTTTCTTTGGACTTATTAACTTCCTCAGGTCAGAAGATGCACAGAATTATCCAGAATGAAAAATAACGGTAATTGCAAACATATCAGTGAAACGTTCAGTTGGCATGTACTTTGAAGAGGAGACCTAGGCAGACAAGAGCAGAACTGACATGGAGGCCAGCATATGAGAAAAATACTGGAAATTATCATTGCTTTGTGGAGGTACAACAGCACATATATTGCAACAAAGACAGAAGTACAGTTCTTTACATTTATGAGAAAACAAGTACTTTGACAAGAAAAGCACATTCTGGCACTTTCATGATTTTATATAATAAATGAAATTTTATTTAATGTATATAAAAATTTTAAATGTTGGCAGTGTTTGGAACAGGTGATAGGTGCTCCAAATAAAATTTTGTGTAATTTATATAAAAATGAAGATGTATATCAAAATATATATACCAAAAGTTGAAATAACAGCTGAAATGTTAAAAGCTATTAACAGTGACAACATGAGCCAACTACAAAGAATGCTTAATAAAGTTTGGAAAGAAGAAAAGGTCCCTTCTAACTGGAAAAAACGAATCATTGTTAAAATACCACACACACACACACAAAAAAGGCAACCTTAGCGACTGCAATAATTGGAGAGAAACCTCACTATCAGTTGTGTCAAAAGTATTTTACAAAGTTATTCTGAATAGAATTAAAGATATAGTGGATGCTGCAATGAGAGAAGAACAAGCAGGATTTCGAAAAGGGAGAAGCTGTCTCAACCAGATCTTTACACAAAGAATAACACATTGAAAAGCAGAAACAATTAATCCTGAACTTCATAGACTAAAAAGACATTTGATAGCATACACAGAGATTCATTGTGGAGAACCATAAGAATATATAGAATACCTTCTAAAGTTGTCAACATCATTAAGGATGTCTATGATGGATATGTTTGTGCAATAAACACAGAACACGAATGAGCGAATGGTTCCAGATTGAAACGGGCATGAAACAAGGATGTATGTTATCTCCCATGCTTTTTGGAATTGCCATAGACTTCATAATGAAAAAATGTTGCATAGGTAAAACAGACATTGATTGGATACATGAGACCCAACTAGATCTTGATTTTGCAGATGATATAACTCTTATCAGTGTGAATTTTATGCAAGAAAAAAACAGATACTCTGTCTTATTGACTAGTAAAATAGTACTTGAAATTAACAAGGAAAAAACAAAAGTAATGAAACTTCCCGTTTATCAGAAAGGAAAAATATATGTAGAAGGAACAGCTGTTGAAGAAGTAAACCAGTTTGCATACCTCAGCAGCTACATAGACCAAGATGGTGACACCAGAAAGGAAGAAATAGAGTTGCAAAAGCAGCATTGACTTTCAAGAATCTTGAGAACTTATGGCACTCAAAAGTTATAAGCACAAAAACCAAGCTAAGATTACTCAATTCAAATGTAATTTCCACCCTCATTTATGCATGCGAAAGCTGGAAAACAACTAATTAGACTCTTCAGAACAGATACCTAAGGGAAATAATCTGTATAAAGTGGAACAAATTCAAGAACAGTGCAGAGATCAGACAAATGAGCAAACAACAGCCTGTCTCATGGGTAATCAGAAAAAGGAGATGAGAATATATATTGGTCACTTGATGAGAAGAAACAATCAGAGAATCCCAAAACAGCTGTCAAGTGGAATACAACAGTCTGAAGAAAAAGAGGTCAACCACGTGAAACTCTAAAGAGGACATTGTTAAGAGAAGCCAATTTAGTAGGCATAAAATTCCTTGATGAGGTTGAAAAGCTCGCCGAAAACAGTAAAACTTGGCAAACTACGATGCAAGCTCTGTGTGATATTTAACAGCGCTGGAAGGATGTAAGTTATAAGAATTAAAGATGTTGGTGATGGTTCATCATCATCATGTGCCGTGCTGACTGGCGTTGGCTGTTATGCTTCTCCAGAGTATCCGATCCTTCATGCAGGCCATCATTTCAGTTGGTGATCTCCTCTCACACTATCCCGTCAGACTGTCCAGTATCATTTCTCTTGGTCTTCCTCTTGATCTTCTAGAAGATATGCATGTCATAATAGCAGAATATGCTGGAAATGGATGTGGAATGGTCTTGTGCTCCTAAGGGACCCCAGCAGCATTGCTATAACAGCCATGCAATGGACGTCTGAGGGGAGGCTGACCAAAGGCTACCTGGCGAAGAACTGTAGAAGCAGAAATGAGTAGCATGCAGCACAGCCGGGGCACAGTACAAAGGTTGGCTGCAGACCGTGAGAGGTGGAGAGAATTTGTTGATGCCTTGCACAAGGCATACAAGGCTGTAATTGCTTAGCTGATCGCCACAGACCAAGGACATGGAAGGATGGACAGATGAAACAGATCACTATGTCCCTCTCAAAAATTCTGTTTGTACCATTGACACTGAAAATCACACAAGAATGAAGACCAAGATGAATAGATCACATCATAAAAAAGGATTTACATTTCGGATCACTTTTAAGCAGCCTGCATTCCATTGTTTACAAAAAAAATTGTGTTCAGAAATTAAACTTCCACAGCTTGGAGGCAACTGAAATGTGGTTGCTTCTTAGAACGTTAAGAATACAATGGACAGCCAAAAATAACAAATGAAGAATGCCTAAGGAAAGCCAATAAGAAACGAACGTAAATTAAAACACTACAGAGGGGAGACAGTCAAGGTTTATTATCCATACAGTGAGAAGAGGAGAGGTTGAACATGTTGTAACAACAGTGAAAATTGGAGGCAGGAAAGGGAAAGGTAGACCAAGAGAGAAAATCTTGGATGGCTTAACAAAATGGCACGGGAGAGGCACAACAACAGAACTGATGGAAAACATGAAAGATCGGAGACTGTGGAGAGACACGGTCACCAACACCTCCGGGCATGGCACATGATGATGATGATAATGACAGCTTAGTAAAATATGTAACTTTTACATGTCATTTTTGTTGTGTGCCTTTGTTACAAACTATGACTTTTTTAAAAAATTAGTACCATGACCTTCCTTTTGAAGGGCTATGGCTTTTTTTTTTTTTTTTAGCCGGTCAGGAAATGATAAATTTTCACTTTTGTTTCTCTCTCAGATCCGGGAGCCTTCAGTGTTCTGACTGATATCTAAAATTAGTCTTTGTCAACCAAGTTTGCGAACATCAGGGAAAACAACTTAGGCTTAAAACTATCAGTGATTTGTGCAACTTATTTTAAAAGCATGGAAAACTCGGAAGGACGGCACGGAAATAGATCCATATGCAAATCGTTCATTTGCAGATTGCGCTTTCATCATATTTTTATCACAGTGACCAATCATGTGCTGCCATCTGTGTTGCAAATGAAGACATGCTGGCCGCAGCCATGCTGTGTTGGTGATAATGTCCTGCTCTAACATAAGTTGTTGAAATGATTTTTTTTTTTAAATGTTGCTACTATACTATAGTATTTGCTTTACTGAATCGCTCAATAAATTTTTTTTTTCTTGTTTTTTAAAAGCCAGTGATAAAGTGTTGAACCATATGAAGAATTGTGTTAATATTCGATTAAATTGGAAGACAGCAAATGCAGTTTGGGAAAGCATTGGCTATTCGTTAGCGTTGATGGACCTCACTGGAGAAGAGATCGTGTCCAGGATTCTTTTATTTAATGTGAATTCACGATGCAGTTTCTCACATATAAAAAAAAATATATATAGTGGCCAGCACGATGGAAGAATTTAACAAGCAATGTTCATAAGTACATTGTAGCATGTAATCTTATTCCCATTTCCTCGGGCTTTCGGAGAAAAATGTTTCAGTGATATTCGTTGGATCAGCACAGTTTTTTTTTTTTTTTTTGATGCTACGATGATTAGCATTAATCTTTGGAGCTTAGTGTTATTTGCTTGATGATGTTATGATTGATGTTTTTGGTTGGTCCATAGTGATGTCACAACTGCTGTTTGTTGATGTCAGTACTTCTTGATGATTTTTTTCTGACATGTACATCATCACCAGTAGCTTCTCGAAGATCTTCAGGCTTATTTCATCAGCTGCTATCATTTTATAGAGCTGTTGCAAGAACTGGAGACTTGCAAGACGCTTCCAACAGCTACATTACTTATTAAATGTAACTCCTATTTACATCCGTGCAGATTCATAATGTGATACGGTTTATCAATTTTAGAAAACAAACAAAAAAACACAAAAAAAAAAAAAGAAAAACATTACTTTTATAAAATTGTGAGTTTACTATTAAGAATTAGCTTCTATTGTTTGCCTTTGTTTTTTAACAAAAAAAACATTATTTGGTTAAAAAAAACACATCTGAGTTTAGATTTACTTTTTATTGGAAAATGTTGAATTTATATAAATGTGAAGCCATCATAATTAAATGTTTTATGGGCTGACATGTTTTGTTTTTTTTTTGCCAGGATAAACATGAGTTTAGAGGATTGATATTAAATTCGGTAAATCGATTATGTTGATGGTTAGTTGTGGTATATGTTAATCAGAAAATGGTCTGCTGTGATGTTCTCTGGGAGGAGGGAGACCGTCTGGACTAAATTTATAGATTTTTTTTTTTTCCCAGAATGTGTTCTGTGGGAATGAGAGAAAATTTATTTGTGCAAGTGTCATGAACAGAAAGCAAATTTATTTGTAAAAGTGTCTTATTTTACTTGCTAATTGAGTGCCTAAATTGATTTGTTTGAAAAACTTCTTTTTTTTTTTTTAACGCAGCAATCCTTGCTTTTTTTTTTTATTTCAGTTTTTTTTTTTTTTCCTGTGCGTGAAGGACAGGTTGCATTTCTGTGCTTTTGCTTCATGCTTGTTTTCCGTTCATAAGGAATAAGACGTGTGAGAATTGATGTCATTGCTGACATAGAGTTCTGCTTGTTTCGGTATTTGTATGTGCCAGGATGGTATACTGATTTTTTTTTTTTAGGTTTTTTTAATTAAAATGATTTTTTATATAATCCTGATATTGGCTTTTGTGTTGGGACTTTGCTGCTAATGGAGTGGTCTTAAAGGAAGCCAAAACAAGTGGAAGTGAGCTGCCTGTGTTTGCTTAAGTGTGTATGTTTGTATTTTGAAGCCATCCTTTACTTCAAACCTAGCACATGATGGTGGTGATGGTGTTATTACATTGTGTTTGATATAGAGAATAAAGATACGCCAGTGCCCATTTAGTGAAGAATTTTGGTGGCTGCACGTGTACAAAATACTGGTCTGGTCTGTCTTTTGAGTATATTGTTGAAGTCATTTGCAGAACTCCGGACTAGCAAATTATGAAGGGAATCTGCACTGTTGAAATGGCATGGAACATGCCTTAGGAACCACCACCACCACCACACACACACACACACCACCACCACCCACCCACCACACACACACACACCCACCCGTGTCCTTTCATGTGTGGACTTGACACTTTGTGTGTGGCGACTTTTTGGTCACGTTGTAATCAGAACAATGAAAGTTTTGTGGGTCAGATTTTGAATCAAAAGTTAACACAGCTGCTTACAAATACAGGTGTGATCTGACAGTTTTGAGACAAATTTCAGTGATATATTCATTAACGCTTGAATAAAAGACTCATTTGTGACGTCACCACAACAGTGGGATGTGAATGGTATGATTTCTCTCCCAGTAAACTCTGCTGTGGTTGATAATGTAACTCTAAGTAACAGGCCATCCTTATATGCTATATGTATATGTAAGGAAAAATCCCCATTTCCATGGCATTAAGGCAAGTAGAGGATACAGTGTTAGGCCTGTATTTCCACGACCTTCGGCACATGAAAGTGTGATGTGTTCATTTATCATGTCTGCCTGCTTTTACTTTCCCAGATTTCTCTGGTACCCAATTTTAGAGGCTAGATGGACCCTGGGTCCTTTGTGATGTGCACGGGAAAAAAAAAAAAATCCCACTGCTGGGACTTGAACCCGATACCATACATGTGGATGTGCAACATTAAATTTGCTCTGGATGCCACATAACGTGGTGCCCAGATAATGCTTCTTCAAAATGTGCCTTGTCAGGTCCTGAGTCCACAAGTCTCAGAGGGGTATTTGCCACATGTAGAGAAAAAGTTGGTCAGGGAAGAAATTGTGGTGACTAATTTGGTCAGTGAAGTTAGAACTTGTCTTTTTTATTTTTTTTTGTGTGTGGACTTTAGTATCTAGGAGGAAAGTATAATTGTACATTTTGTCTTTTTTCACCAGTTTGGTCATTAATGCTAGAATTAGCATTTGATTTTAATACTGATGTGTGACACATGGAATATAGCGTTTTGTTTTGTTTAAAAAAATTTGCAAACTTTTCATTGTTTTGCTTTCATTAGATAATTAAGTTGCCATTAATTTGCAGTTAAAGGTCATTTGCAAAGAAAGGTTCTGTTTGAATTTTGTAACAGAAGCAAATTTTTTAACATATTGTGTTTTTTTTATATGTTCTCTGTGACAAGTTAGTTGCAATGTCCAGTTTTTTGGGGAAATTTTGTTTGTTTGTTTGTTTGCTGCAGAATGATAGTGAAGAGAGGCGGTGAGCTGTGAGACCAGCAGTACAAAAACTGTTAAGTTATACATTTACTCGATTGTGGCATCGGCGATTTCAAAAAAAGCAAAGGGGGGGGGGAGTGCTGATGAGAGAAATGCTGTGAAGTTCCTAGTAATGATAATTTGGGGAACATTGCTGAAAGAGAGAGTGCTTGTGTGAATGTTTGATGTACAGGCATTATACATGTGAACTGCTGAAGTCAGTTGATTGCATGAGATTTAGTGGGAGAAGTTGAGAAGTGTGTTTTATGGATCAAAGATAACCCTGTGGCAGCAGTTGTGAAACTCATGGTTCAAATCAGGGCCACAAGGGGGGGGGGGGTCCAGCTGATGCATTGTCATAGAGCTTGAAGGGCCCTGTTTGAAAGGTGGGGCTGTACTAACTTATAAGATTCCTATCCAAGGTCCTAGTTGAAGCCCTCTGTTGAGTGGCAGTAGAGTGAATACATGTGTTAGATCACCATTCATTGATTTGTACTGTGGGTAAAGATACAATTTTTTAATCTGTAAGTCCAATAAGATTATTTATGTGAGGCAACTTGTCATGGTTGTTTCATATCTGTTTACCACACACACACATACACATAATGTGCTCTGAGAGAAACCCCTCTGTCACTCTGGTTATGAATTCTCACTGCCTATGTGAGGTCACTAGAGATAAAAATGATCGTGTGCTCCTATTTGAAGCTTTATATCAAGAAAATCACATTTATTATTGTTATCATTCAGTATATGAACTACTTTATACCCAGAAGGATGTGATACAGAAAAAAAAAATAATACCTTACTATGATCAATGCATTTGCCTTTTACAGCTGTAATTGAGATTCTCATCTTCTTTTTTCTAGTGTGATAATTTTTTTTTGCATGTGTTTATCTTGTGTATATATTATACTTGCATGCTGGAAATCTGACATTGTGTGTGTTATTTTCATAGGCATCTGTGCATTTGTGTACACACCTGGTGTATTTACATACCAAGGACAAAATGGGCGGGCCACCAGATATCTTTGCTTTACATAAAAGGACCGGATTCTGCTGATGTTGTGGTTCTGAGAAAGTGGTGGAGTGAGTTTTTAAGGAGAAAAGGATTTAGGTGGAAATACCTCTTCCTCTTCTTCTGTGTTCAGTTTCGTATGTTCAGCTTTTCTAAACAGGGAGCTGGGTTGCCTCCATGAATCCTGCTGTCAGCAGGAGGTCTACGTAGGAACCCCAGAGTTTCTCCTCCATGCTTTTCTCTCGGGCCCATAACTGAGGTCTCTGTGTATAATGCAGGTCTGTAGATGGAAATGTGAGAAGGTCATAAAATACAAATTATCTTTTTTTTCTGCTTTTTTTATGCACTGTATGGTTCTTCATTCATTGATGGATTTGGAGTGGGATTATAATCCTGATAAGTGACCTCTTTTAGGAGATAGTGGTTCCTTCACTATTTCTGTTTGTCCGACGAAGATGATAGATTTTATCATCCAACAAATAAGAGAAATATTCACATCAACTGTTAGGCGTCATCAGATGTCTCCAGTGACAACTTCATTGGTCATCAGGTGCCAAAACTGGAAATGGGATTAACAGGCAATAGTAAGTTCTGCGCCCTTATCAGAAGGCAGTGATTTATATAGGTAATGGAATGGCCATGTCAACAACGGAGATATTTTAAAACTAGAAACTGCACAGGACGCATAGAGGAGCAAACTTTGTATTTCAAGTGCTGGTTATGTTTTGTGTCAGTACTTTTGTTAGTGTTTGCTGTGGTGCCCTTAATAATATATCTGAGAATTGTTTGGTATATTATTCCTTATAGTTCGATGAACTGTAAATTCCTTGGCAAAAGTGCTCCTGATGAAGACAGTAAAATCACTAAGTAGGATATTCGGATGTCAAAGCCAGGAATAGCAGAAAAATTATAATCATTGTCAAGTAATATCAAGAAAGAAAGAGCAGCTTTATTTTGTGGAAAATATAAGAGTTTAAAGTGGGAGGGAACTTTATTTTATAATGATAAAGATGGATATCACTTTTGTGAAAAAATAAAAGAAGGAATCATGAGAGGTTAATGGCATAGAAATGTGTTGCCGTGTGAACAAAACTCCTTCAATGCTCTAAATTTCAAGCCAGTCCTGGAATGAAAGGGAACTTGTCAGAATTAAAGAACACCCTCATTGTGGAAATTGGGTAGACATCAGATAGGACATGGAGATGGAGACATGTTTGACAACACAAAGGAGATAAGTCTCTCATCTCAAGCAGCCAGGGGATTGATGTAATACATATATATGTGCCCGATACTGAAAAGCAATTTAGGAGAGCTGTGCAGAGGGTAATGGCTAAATTTGGGAGCAAATCTTTTTTTTTTCTCCTATGTCCAGTTTTGTATGGCCAATGAGTTAAGGAAGTGGACTGCTCCATGAGTCCCATTGTCAGCAGGAGTTGCTCATGCATACCATCCTAACATTTTTTTTGTCCTTTCATAGCCTTTTTTTCTTCTGGGTCCAGAAGAGAAGGTGACTGAATGATAGAAAACAGTTGAATACAGAGGAACTTTTCTCATGAAAGCATTGATTTGGTGAGCCCTGTCAGTGAAAGTGCAGGTAAACCAGTACGGCCTCCGATAATAAATGCTGGTGTCCTGTTAATTGTGAAAGCAGTCTAGTGTGTGGATAGGTGTTGATAGCAGCACTGCAGTGTCTCAGATGATGATGGTATCTCTTATATGTATTTGAATATAGCTCCTGTGCTCATTTATATATCAAGCATCCCTACGTATTGTTGGCACATATTGTAACCAGATTTATTTTACTTATACAAGTATCTTCTTATTTTTTTTAAATTTTATTTAAATGAGTGGAAATTGTGGGCAGATAACACGGTTACATTCACATTTATTTTTGTTTCCTCCTCTGCTTTTCATTTTCCACTATTTTTTTTTTTTTGTTAACCATTTCTGCGTTGAGTGTGTGTTTTGATAGTTTGACTGATTGTTAAAAGTGCTCGGATGGAAAACGGAGAGTTAAAAAAATGCTCGGTCCAAGAGATGAGGTTGCATTTTCATAGTGAGTTCTGTCACAATAATATGTTAATTCATACGTTGCTTTCTTTCAGAGGATTGTAAATAATGAAAAAAACTTCTTGCCTTTCAGTCATTTCAGTGAATTCAGCTTTTTTTTTTCTTTAAATAAGATATTGAGGTTTGTATGAAATAATGTACTTTCGTATGTAAAGGTTTCATAGGGGGTGAAACACAGTATGTGAAAGTTTGAGGACCCCCCCCCCCCCCCCCCCGCCAGTTTATCTATCCAACTAAACATAATCATCATCAGATGTTGTAATCTGGTTTGTATTAATATTGTGACCCTGGCTGATCTCTTAGGGTTAATAATGTTTTACATTCATACATTTTATGTGCACCATTTCCAACAATTTCATCCTCTTCAGTTTGTCACTGCCAGACTTCATGTTTCTTGTACTTGAATATATGCAAAAGTCAGAGTGACTCTTCTAGAGCTGAGGTTTGGCTTGGCTAGAATTGGGCTTTGGGATAGAAGAAGAAAAAAAAAAAAAGACTTGGTTTATTGACACATGGGTATAGTGTGATTTAATGCAAGCCAGCCATCAGCGGTACATCTTGGATGGTAGCAGTAGAGATAGTAGAAGGATGTGCTTCACTTGTGCATGGCTGTATGTGAGCAGCTTCATGTTTTACAGGGTTTTATGGACAGTTGTAGATCTGTTTTGGCATTAGAAAAGTTTATTTAACACCGGCGACTGATGTCTTTTTGAAATGGCTATGGTTTATACGTGCAACTGTTGTCTAACTGCCTATAAAAGCATTTGGGTTTGTTCGTTGAAGCATTTTGTTCAAATATGTCAGTTTTTTTGGGTTTTTTTTCTTTTATTATTGACCCAGTGAATCATAGATTTTACGAATATGGAGTTCATAACAGTCGCAGTTTTATTTTATTCATGTTGTGTTTTATATATATATATATTTATATATATTTATATACTAAACACCTTCCCCCACCCCCTCCATAGAATGTTTCATCAGTATTGATTAGCCAACAGTTGTAAATTTTTCATTAATCAGTTGCTTTGAAGAATTGGCCTGCAACAAACAGGCAATATAACAATGGGTATTAATCAGTGGTTCTTATATACACACACAAGAAAAGTTAGAGTCTCATCCTTTAGTGAAATTTTCTTCATGATATTCTTTTTCTTCCGTTACTGCTGTGCACTGTGTCCTTAGACTTCTAAATGTCTGTCTGTGTTGCTAAGCTGTAAAGCAAGAGTATAGAACCCAGCCTTTGTGCTATCTGTTTCTCATGATGATGTCTTTGGTGCTTTGGTAGTTTTTGGTTTTTTTTTTTCCATTTATCTGTTACATGGTTGAAGGATTCAAGTGTTTGTTAGCAGGTCTTGCAGGAAACCTGTGCCAAGGGAAAAATAAAACATATACTGATTTTTTTTTTTTAGTTCTAGAAAACTTATTCTTCTGCATTCACCTTGAAAATGGTGTTGATTGTACTGTGTTACTGTTGTGCATCTTTCAGTCCAACACATCCAACTTCACCTGTGCATACTTTTATGACCTGGCGACCTTTCCCGTTGTGATCCCTATTCACTTAGCCAGATCATGATCCATTTACAGGGGCACCATTGTGAGGTAGAATAGTGTCTCGGTTGACCACGGTTCACAGACTGTAGCGCAAGCAGTCAGTTATGGGTTGTTGGCAGCTGTTTCATTCAGCTTGAGTTGTATCGTTGCCTCCTTCAAGATGGTTTATGTCATGGCACAAAATAAATGCTACACTTTATGTCAAGGAGGTAAATACAGCTGATGATAATAATAATGGATTATACATTACCAAAGATTGATGTGAATGTTGTGGTTCAGTGTGCGTGACATGTTTGCAGATATGTGGTATTATGTGTATTGAATCATATTTGTGTGTGTACATGCCTGGACGCATGTTGGTGGCTGATAAATAAATATGCTTATAAGATTTCTGGACTGGGGCAGTTTTATTTCAGTTATTATTTCGCTCATATTTTTTAAAATATTCAGTGCCTGTGAAAGAGTGTTTTTTTTTTTTTTTACTTTTAAGTTATCAGAAGACATATGTATTGTTTTGACATTACAAGTTTGTATATGCAGTTTATTTTCATTTTTTTTAAATGACTTTATTTATATGAAAGTACATGTTTTTTTTTTTTTAATGGCCTGGGATGTTTTTGTGTCATGTGCTGGGTCAGAACTATTAGAATTGATAGATTCTGCTGGACGTCTGCGAGTTTATTTATTTCTTTTTTTAGTTTTTTTTTTTTGTACTGAACATTTTATAAAATAACTTCTGAACTTCCATCATCAGATCTTGCTGTGAGACTTTTTTTTTTTTGTACACTATAGCAGACAGAAACAGACGAGATCACTGGGGAAATGTGAAGCAAATAAATCGCAGCTAGAAGAGGCTGATTGGCAGGGTATGCTTGTTACTGGCTGTAATTCTGTTGTAATCCTGCTTGTGCATCAGATTTTGACAGAAGAAGCTGACAGTGATGAGCAGGTTGTTGCTGGATTGTTTTGTCTCCCTCTCATTCAGATGAGAAACACAAATGATAGCAGTTAGATTCTGTGGCCTCATTGTATTTAGCAGAAATTTCACTGAAAGGAAATTGATTGTATTTTTGTTTTACTTTAAACTTGGTCTTGGATTGTGAAGTGAGCATTAATTTTTCCCTTGCTGAATGAGCAGTAAAATGTGGTGTGCTCAGTTTTTAACCTAAAAGCAGAGCATGCACCATCAAGAGAACCACGGACTTATGAAAGGACCTTTGCCAATGCCAGGACTTACAAAAAACCTAGTACCCTCTGCTTATATCTTGTCAGCTGAGCTACCCAGACCTCTTTATATGATAAAATAGCTTCCTAAAAGGTCATTGATTTTACAACAGAGTTGTATCTCACCTGTGATTATTGTCCAGTTTTTTTGTTTTTTTTTTCCTTTTGCGCCTGTGCGCAAAGAACTTTTTTACAGAGGTCAGAAGTATGCAGACACATAGAATGTCTTAGTCAGTTGTGGCCATTTCTGCTGCTTTAGCATAAAAAGAGGAGAGGATAGCATTCATTATCTTTCTTCCCCACTGACCTGCAAGATGTGAAGTGAACCGGGTGGTAAATTAATGGATTGAACACATGGCAGTACTAGATATGCAAGTTAATCCTCACATTTCGTGTCATTTTTGCTGCAGACATGCTGTATTGTGTCCATATCAAATCACCATTACATAATCTGGGTTTGTAGTCATCTCAGAACAGAATTTCATCCAGTGGACTAAAGTTCTGTTTGTAGGTCTTTTCTTTTTATAGGAGCCTGGCCCAGATTGTTGGGAAGTCATATAAATGTGCATATTGTGTAACCAGGCAGTGTTTGTAACAAAGCATAGATTTGCTGTCTCAAGAAAACAAAAGCATTTGTTGTATTGCCAAGTTATTTGGATGTTATAGGGTAGCTGGTGTTGGTTTATAATTGGGTTTAACATCACAGTGCTGTCATTCACGATCATAATGCCACAGAATCTGAGCCATTCATTAGAATTTACTGCATCCACTGCTGGAGCCACCGCAGATTTTTTTTTTCATCTGAAGTTATAAATGCTGCTTTATTGTCCATAATCAACTGCACCATTGGTGTGCTTATTGTATCATCTACATTGGCATGTCAGTTCTTTATGATTAATATTTAAGACTTTCTTTTCTGTGCAGCGTATTTTGTCTTTTTTTTTTTTTTTGTAAGTTGGTGCAACTGTTAATTGCTTCTCAGAAGCAGACGATTCAAGAGTGGATGTATTTTCAGACAATTAAATAAACTTGATGAGAATTTCCCAGGTCTTTTGTGTGTGTGTGTGTGTGTGATGTAATGAGTAATTGTGGCCAGGGTTTTTAATACTGTGCGAAGGTGCTACTATTCATCCAGTCAGGCAACAGCATAGGATATCTTAGTTACATCTTACATCCTTCCCGTGCCATTAAACGTCACATAGGGTAGTTCGCCAAGTTTTCCTGTTTTCATTGAGCTTTTCAACCTTATCAAGGGATTTTATGCCTACTAATTTGGCCTCTCTTAACAATGTCCTCTTTAGACATGGTCGACCTCTTTCTTTGGCATGTTGTATTTCACTTGATAGCTTGTTTTGGGATTCTCGTTTCTTCTCATCACGTGACTGATATATGTCCATTTCCCTTTTCTCATCACCCATGAGACAGGTTGCTGTTCACTCACCTGTCTTATCTCTGCGTTCTTGAATTTGTTACACTTTATACCAGGTACTTTTCCTTAGGCATTTGTTTTCAAAAGTGTGTAATTTGATGTTTATTTCTTTAGTTGTCTTCCAGCTTTCGCATGCATAAATGAGGGTGGATATTATATTTGAATTGAATAATCTTAACTTGGTTTTTGTGCTTATAACTTTTGAATGCCAAATGTTCTCAATTAAGTCAGTGCTGCTTTTGCAATTCTAACTTTCTTTTTGGTGTCACCATCCTGATTTATGTAGCTGCTGAGGTATGCAGATTGGTGTACTTCTTCAACAGCTGTTCCTTCTATGTAGATTTTTCCTTCTTGATTAATGGGAAGTTTCATTATTTTTGTTTTTTTCCTTGTTAATTTCAAGTCCTATTTTGCTAGCCAGTGAAGACAGGGTATCTGTTTTTTCTTGCATTAAATTCACACTGTCACTGATAAGAGTTATGTCATCTGCAGCATCAAGATATAGTTTTATACAAATTGACTTGCCTAGGATGTACAGAAAATGACCTGGCATCATCACTAGTTACTAGTGATGTCCAAATTGTGCCATGTAAGAAAGAAAACAGACTCCAGGTTCCCATTTCTCTACTGCTGTGGCATAGAAAACTCGTGTATAAAGAAAATCAGGCATAAACTAAACTTTTATGATGGACCAAAAAAACTACAACAATGGGAGATTTTTTTTCAGTATCATTAACTGTTACTGTCTCCAGTGATATTCAGATATTTTTTTTTGTGTGTGTGCAATTTTGTTCAACTTTGTCCAGTGATCTCTGGAAACTAATTTATTCTACTTTTTTTTACAACGATCTTCAGCTTAAGTTCTTATCTTTATAAGCTTGTTCTACTTGCTCCAGTGATTATCTGATGTCCTTTCCTATTTCTGCTTGTATCTGCAGAAGAAAATAGGATGGTTATGCAAGCTGGACTATGGACAGAGAGAACGATGAAGAAACAATGCAAAAACCGAATTGAATATGGAAATAATGTGAGAAAAAATACTTACAGCATTTCCAAAAATATATTTATTTCCTTTCCAAGGCATTATGGGAAATATTTACTTAAACTGATCTGATTAAAAATAATTAAGAAAAAAGGGACTTCAACATGGAAACCTTGTTTTGTTCATTTAAGTTTTTTTAGCACCACTGTATTTTACCAGTTGTTCAGAACTTCTGTTACATGGAACATCTGAATCAACAAAAAAATCCACAGCAAACCCCATCTTAGAGGTCTGCGTCATTAATATTTAAACTAACCTACATGAACTTGGCACTTGTTTTATGCTACTACAGTTTCAGGTATGGGGCATGTTCTTTGTTCCATAACTTACAGCAGGGTGTTGAGCACATATGGTAGATGAAATGATCGTGTCTGGGCAAGCAAATCAAAACAAGGTCTAGACACCCATCTTATACCCCAGTGTATTCTCTTATAATGGTGATGTGCCATATACCTGCACCAGAAAACTCTATGCGTTTCACAGCTGATACAGTGGCAGATATTTTGAAACGCATGTACCTAATCTGATAGGAATGATGTACTTCAAATTCTTGCAGTGGACTCGAGCAGACTTCTCAACAACTTCCACTGCTTAAAGGGTGCACACTGATCCTTGCTACCTTGGCCAGGTTGTATTATGATAATGACCTACTACGCTGGGAGCACCACTGGTCTTCACCTATAATCCTGATAAAAACAGTTTCTCTTCTTCACAACCAGTGCATCTGGTAATTTGTTCAAATAATTCTCAACTTCATCAACAGATCAAGGTCACAAGCTCCATACAGTGGGTGAGATCTAGCTTCTTTGGCTCACTCTGGGTTACTAATAACACCACATTCTCTAATACGGTGTCTTTATCCTAGATCCATCATCACAACATCACTTACATCCTTCCTCGGCCGTTGAACGTCACATAGGGCTCGCATAGTTGTTTGCCAAGTTTTCCTGCTCTCGACGAGTCTTTCAACTTCATCAAGGGATGTTATGCCCACTAAACTGGCTTCTCTTAACAATGTCCTCTTCAGAGTTTCATGTGGTCGACCTCTTTTTCTTTGGCCTGTTGTGCTCCACTTGATAGCTTGTTTTGGTATTCTCTGATTGCTTCTTTTCATCACACAGCCTACATATGCCCATCTTCTTTTTCTGATCATCCATGAGACAGGTTGTTGTTTGCTCATCTGTCTTATCTCTGCGTTATTCTTGAATTCGTTCCACTTTATACCAAGTATTTTCCTTAGGCATATGTTTTCAAAAGAGTCTAATTTCTTATCTATTTCTTTAGTTGACATCATCACAATATCACTAGCCTAGATCTTCTCTTCCCCCATCAAAATTAGAAAGCTGAGATGCTTTGACCACATCAAGAGACACAATGGTTTGCAGAGGCTGACAGCAGAAGGCATAGTGCCTGGCAAAAGAAAAAAGTGATGACCTTGACACAAGTAGACTCAGAACATCATAGAAAGTCAGAATATGTCATTGTGAGATGTTGGTCAGTTTACTGAAGATCACATCACATTCAGGGACAACATTCTGGAAAGGACATGTCATATGATGATGATGAGATCTTCAAGTATCCAACTGAAAGAAGATGCTAAAATAACACTGAAAACATCAGCCACAGTGAACTATAATAAACAGAACAGTATCACAGACTCACATAAAATAGCAACTACCTCCAGCTGCATATACTATCATCACAACGAA
The DNA here is from genome assembly GCA_009760885.1 of Achatina immaculata. Lineage (NCBI taxonomy): Eukaryota > Metazoa > Mollusca > Gastropoda > Stylommatophora > Achatinidae > Lissachatina > Lissachatina immaculata. Next base: position 19,550,921 of record CM019693.1, on the reverse strand, counting down.
CAAGGAAGTTATCAAAATAAATGGGAGGTGAAGATGCCTGTCTGACGAGGCAATCGGCGACCCATAGCTGATATGCTAGCGTCAGGGTTAGTGAACTATAGCTGACCAAGACCCTGTCCCACCTCTCTGTGGTACCCCCAGTAATAGCCCTAGCCTGGCTAACGGGGCAGGGATCACCCCATGGTGTGCTAAAAAAGCACTGCACACTCTTTTTTTTTAACTCTTCTCACGGACTGAAAAAGTAGCTGCCATAACCCACTCCCACGCTGATACGATGTTGTGCCTCAACACCTCTACAGCATCGGATGCAAAGAACAACAGCTAGCAGTTACAGGGAGTTCAGTATCAAACCAGTTTTAAACAAGTTTGGAACATGTCCCCAGTTCATCCTTTATATTATAAATGAATTATTCTGATTTAAGGACCTAAGTAACACTATGGTTTATGGTCTGGATCATCATCATTGCAATCTAGACATGTCCATAGGTGCTCAGATCCCCCTCAATATATGCATCAGCATCCTGTGGCTGATAGTGCCCGTTCTAACCAAGTCATATTCATAGAACTGATGCATAAAGCACAAGGCAGACAACTGAACATCTGTATCTGATGAGTCGCAGACTGCTCAGCATCCAGCGGGTTCCAAGTTACATTCTCAAAGTTTTCATCAGAGTTCACAAGAGGTCCACACAGCAGTGTTTCCCACCTTTTTTGGATCATGCACCAACACTTCAACACCTCAAACAATTTTGATGCGCCCCCACAACAGCATACTAGTTGTCCAAGTTCTGAAACATATAAGTATATTCAAAATATTCAACCCCCCCCCCCCAAGTTCTATGCCCCACATCAGGAAATACTGAGAGAGAATGTGTAGATGCTGCTTGAAAGTCTATAACTAAAACAAGGTTGCCTGTTTATAAATTGGAAAAGTTAAGAAGAGTGAAGTTAAACAAAAAGTATATATGCCAGAAAACACTGAAGAATGCAATGTAACAAAATATGCAAGCAGGAAAATGGTGTGAAGTAAAACATTCACGAAGCAATAAATCTTGGAATGAGCCCTTAATGATAAAAAAAAAAAATATATATATATACATTTTTAAAAAACCAAAGTTCCTAAAACCAAAAAATTTGGCACCAACTTTGATACATACTAAAATATGTATAGAGATGTAGTGAATCTTATCTTACATCCTTCTCATGCCATTAAACATCACATAGCATGGTAGTTTGCCAAGTATTCCTGTTTTCCATGAGCTTTTTAACCTCATCAAGGGATGTTATGCCCACTAAACTGGCCTCTCTTAACAATGTCCTCTTTAGAGTTTCATGTAGTCGACCTCTTTTTCTTCAGTCTGTTGTGTCCCCATTGATAGCTTTTTTTGGGGTACTCTGACTGTTTCTTTTTTTCATGCGTGACTGACATATGTCCATCTTCTTTTTCTGATCACCCATGAGACAGATGTACTGAATACCGAGTTTTAAACATTCTATCATATGATTATATAATCTTCCAAACTGCAAATACAAACAGTAGATTCTTACAAAAAGGACTGTTAAATAAATTATGAATATAAAAGTTAAGCTATAATCAGCATTAAAAATTTGACATCCAAGTATTTTTATACATAACTTGGCACTGTCGTACAACTCGGCAGAGTTAGCTGATACAACTAACTAGTTTACCATTTCAGTTTGAAGTTAGATCTCATCTGCCAGAAAGATGCTGCCAGTGTTAGGCACTCCATGAAAAATAACTGCTTCATTATAGCTACTTGCATTTTTTTCTAGAATATAAAGATTCAAATTTAGTTACTGCCCAACTGAATACAAGTTTGAACATTCAATACATCTCTACATATTTGTGATCCAGTATTTGAATACTTGGCCAACTGTGCAATTTTATAAACACAACTAAAAAAAAAAATTTTTTTAAATGTCATACTATACTCTGACTTTTGTACAAGCTGTCAGCTCTGCTTCTACGTATTTAAAAGTAATGACAAGTAATAAATCATACAGGGCACATTTACAACTATCCATAACCCAATAACAACATACACTGTCCTTTATCCATATGATGAAAAAATGCAGAAATGAAGTATTTTTTTAAATTTACAAAAATAAAAAAATATTAAGCATTAACAAAAGCAAGCTTCATAGAATTACATTCTATAAGACAAATCAGCAGTTGTGATTATCACATTTCTAACATTAATCCATGTGATAATCACATGTTTCTAAAATTAATCCATGTGATGATCACATTTCTAACAATAGTTCATGTAATGATCATATTTTTAGCAATAATCCATATGAAGATCACATTACTAACAATAATCCATGTAATCAAATTTCTCACATTAATCCATGTGATTATATTTCTAACAATTAACATTAATCAATGTGATGATTATATTTCTAACTATAATCCATGTGACCATCATATTTCTAACAATAATCCATTGAAGATCATATTTCTAGCAATAATCCATGTGATGATTACATTTTTTATAACAATCCATGTGGTGATCACATTATCAACAATAATCTGTTGCAACCTGATGGTATATAACATCCAACAAATACCTTTTATGTCTTGACATAATGATGTCTGTCCATCGCTTACTTACTCCAATTATATTAACATTATTACCTCTGACATACATCCACCAAATGTGGAACTAGGAACCACGCATCTAAGAAAATGAAACTGCCAGCATTAATGAAACCTCTTCATATTTTTTATAGCTGATACTGTGTCATAGTTAATCTCTGGTTTTAACCTGATTAAAAACTGAGCAGAACTAATTTACAACCAGTTTGTGCAAACTGCTGATTCTGGTCTTGTACTGACAGTGAGTTCAAATATAGGCTTTACAGTGTGAATGTTTCTTTCTAACTTGATGGCAGTAGAAAGATATAAACACATGCCCCCAAACCATCCTAACAGAATAGTGGTTGATAAATGGAAGCATAATAATAGACTGAAACTGAAAACTCCAGTGCACATAGCAGAACAGTTAAACACAAGGCACAAACTCCCTGAAGACAGAGAAGAACTTACAAAAGTACCAGACTACACACTTCCTCAAACTAACACCAGACTCGTGAACAAATCGGATCCCAACACACTAAAGCTGTGTGCACTGGAGACCATAGCATCCTACCCAATGACTGGATCCATGCATACACTGATAGGTCAGCGTTAAAGGAAACAGACAATGCAGGATATGGTGTTTCCAAACAAGACAAGCAGCCACATTTCTGCCCCTTGTGGATCTCACTGCTCCAATTATGATGCAGAGATGCACGCAATATTAGCAGCACTGGCAACCACCACCACCTAATACAAAAACAGTGCCTCCCACCCTGAGAACCTTGTTATTTTCTCAGACTCCCAGTCTGCTCTCCAGGCCCTTGAAAACTGGATACCAACAGCTGATCACATTACAACTGACATACTCAGTGCAATAAACCAACTCACCTCCTATGACATCAAGACCACTCTACAGTGGATACTAGGGCACATAGACGGGGGACACACACGGACGGACATACTTCCAGATGTTTCTCAATTTAATTATAACTGTTCTGGCTTTATTCCGTTCTATTTATATATATTTCTTTGTACCCTCCAATGAGTGTTGTTATGCTGCCAAGGTATCTGCAAGTTTTTGGTCATCACTTGTAACTGCTGTTCTGTTTAGTATGCTTGTCATCATAGCTTTCATTTTCCTCATGGTGAAACATATGCTCAAGAAATCAAGCAGAATTTGAACAACTATTATTCAGACTAAGAACAAGTCACTGCTAGTTGGACAGCCACTTATATGTAAATACAGGAAATATGTATTCTAACCTGCCACCACTCCCACCCCCAAAGTTCATCAGAGATGGCAGTGAACTACAATATCCCAGGCTGTATGCAGAAATGCAGAAACAGCTGTGGGCATCAGTAAACTTAAAGAAAAAAAATGTATTTGAAACACCATATCTCTGAAAACAATGTTTATATGCGAAGCCAAAATCAATGTGTGAAAAAAAAAATTAATAATCTAAAACAAATGTTGCCACTAGTTAATACACCATAAGTTAAGTACAGTACATGCAACATGGTTGAGGTTATGTGACGTTTAAAAAAAAAAAATGACTACGGACAACAGCAAAAAAAATGTTCACTTAAATCAGTATTTCCCAGGCTTGTTCAGGCTGCTGCCCCCTTTTATCCCATGCCACATCCTCAGCACTCCCCCTTCCCAACCCCAACTACAACTTGTACAATGGCCTATTTATTAAACTAGGATATGCATTACACAACTAAAAACTTCAGCTAGCAAACTAATTTATTTAACAATATGAAAGAGCATATTTATAACTCACCTACTGCATTATTTCCTCAACCTTTAATGTGATGGATGAGTTCCATGTACGGACACAAGTTTCTCACTATCAGGTTAAAAAGTGCTAAGAAAGAAAGTATTACTGCCCCCATCTGCTGTTTCATTTTCCTTCAATGTCTCCCTCTACTGCCCCCTTTTCTTCCACTGCACCCTCCTCCACGACCCTTTTCTTGCACTGCCCAACCCCCCCCCCCCAGTATTGCCCATTTTGGGAAGCACTGATTTAATTCTATAACCTGATAATAATCTTACTAAAACTGTCAATGTATTGTCCTCCACTCTATAACCTGGTAATAATCTTACTATAACTGTCAATGCATCGTCATCCTTTCTTCACATACAGATGAATAAATACTAGATCAGCTTCAACAATCAAGATCAATTTTACATTATATATCAGATCAATTTCCTATTTGTTCTGTCTGTGTGCTTGGACATGTATTTCGTTCTGTCTGCTCTAAATTCTGTTTTTCATGTGTAACCATCAACATGTACACTTTCAAATAATGAAAGCATGCCTCACATTTCTTTTTCCAAAAAAAAAAAAATATGGGTATAACTGAGATAATGATCTTCAGTAGCTGACAAAGTTCATATCTTGCTGAGAAAAGATGGAAGAAAAACACACAAAAATCAATACTTCCATCTTGCATTCAACTTTCTGTTACACACACATTGTTTCTTTCATTATTTTTATAGTCTATGGAAACTCCCAGCATTTTCTCTAACAAGCTGTTAGAGAATTATTATATAATTAATCTATAAAATTAAAATACTGTATACTTATAAATAATAAATTATTTATTTCTGAGCACATCTCTCCTGTAACACCTGCTGAGTCACATACAATGTGTTCCAGTAACTATACAAGCATGGAATACAAGCCAAGTTTCAAAGATATCAGAACTAATTATACTGTGCTTCCACCACGTGGTAGCCAGTACCTAGCCACTTGCCTGGAGAACGAAAAATAGGACTTAGGATGGTAAAAGGCAACTAAGAAGGTTTTGGAATTGGGCCAGCAACTTAACTGGCAAATATAACATCAGACTGCTACAGAAACAAGAGGGAAAAAAAACAAATAGGTGGAAAGAGCAACAAACATGGATACCTCAGGGGTACAGCATTAAGGGATCACCACAGGAGGCACAGAGAAGAACAACAGAGAAGATGCAGAGTAACAGAAGGCTTACCTGGGCAAGAGTGAAAATAAAAACAAAAAAGACAAAAGGACAGGCATTTTTAGAAAACCCTTCTGGACGGGTGCCGTGGGCACCTAAAGGTTTAGAAACAGAGAAATATTGTACTTGTCTGACAAAATGACATAATTCATATAACACTTCTGAATTACCATGACATAAAATACATATCTCTCTCTCTCAATCTTAAGAAGTGTCTTTCACCCTTTTTTTTTTCTGCTCTTGCCCAGATGAGCCCTCTGAAGCTTAACATCCTCTCTCTTGTTCTTTTCCAAGTCTCCTTTGGTCTACTCTTACTCTTGTTCCCCTGTGGTGTCCATCTCAGTGCTATTTTTGGTAGTGAGTCATCAGTCATCTCAAGCACATGTCACATATATATATATATATATACATACACCCTAAATAGAACTATTAATAGTCTGACCTAATTAACAGACTAAAAAGTCACTCATTCATTAATTTCTGTGCCCGCAGGCTTTGGCACTCTTTGCCCCCCCCCCTTTTTTTTCGATGTGGCTACTGGCACTTTTAACTAAATCAGTTGTTGTCTCTTGTTCAAGCATCATCTGAACAATCATTCTTTTAAAAAATGTTACAACCCATTAACACACAATAAATTAACAAAGTATATGGCACATGCAGAACAGGCTAATTGTGTGAAATGAAAAATAATGGCACAAGTTTTTTAAAAAATCCTTTAAAACTGTAACTGGATATGATCTGAATAAATCTATCAAAATAATTCTGAATGTCTTTAATTGATGGTTCTTATTATCTAAGATTTATTAAATGACTTTCAAAATTGAAAAGGCAGTAGACTCCAAGTTTAAGATTTGCCATATCATTGCGGGCAATGAAATGCTAGCAGTGTTCTGATATGGACAGTAAACTAGTTTTGCATGTTGTGGGGTGGAAGGGATTAAGTTGTAGACAAGGCATGTCAAAGTACACTTTACAAACTACTGCTAACATAATAAGAGAAAACAACTTCCACAACCAGCCATGTATACTCTGGCCTTCTAATGTGCCAACAGGTCAAGGTAAATATGGGCACTAAAACCATATCCCTAAACTCCTTTTCTTTCCAACTCTGTCCCATCACAGGTTAAACACAGAAACTAACAGCTAAAACCAAAAGGAAAATCATCACAAAAGAAACAAGATGTTAAGGATAATACTAAATGTAGCATGAAAAAACAAAATCACCACCATCAGGGCAGGGCCTGGAGTAACATCAGTACTACAATACATCCAGAAACACCATGTCAAACAGTTTGCCCATGTTACACAAATACCATCTGACAGTGTTAACACAGAAAACATTCATGCTAGGGACTGTAGGAAACAGAAGGAGAAGTTTGCCCACACAGGAGGTGTAGGGGATGAAATTACATAAACCTCATATGTCCCATTATATGAAGCAAATCACAAAGCCTTATCACAATGTTCATTTGTCCCCTCAACACTGAAAGGTATATGAGGAAGGAGACAAGGCAAAACAAGTGTGGATACAAGGCAAGACAAGTGTGAAAATAAATATGCACAACCATTGCTGCAAAAGCAGTCCATGGTAACTTACATGCAAAAAAAAACAGTCACTCACTAGGGTTAAAATACATCCAATAATATCATGGGTAACACTGAGCCGTGCCATTTTCTTTACAAATTATTCAAGAGTGTATGTCTACTTCAAATGTTAGAAATAATATGTTTATAAATCTTATAAATGGACATTAGATTAACAGAAAAAAAGAAAGAAAAAAGACAGAGGAAGGCCACTCTTTCTTGGTATTTCCTGTTGTCTTTGCCTGACTCTGTCTTTGCCTGACTCTGTCTTTGCCTGACTCTGTCTTTGCCTGACTCATGGTTTTCTTTTTCCTGCTTCTGATCTTTATCTTACCTCTTGTTAAATAAAACCACTTGCAACAGCCTTTATTACCTTTTGCTTACATCTACAAACTTCAATAATGGTCCCAAAATTTTCTATAATAGTCTACATTACCATTTTATCAAGTACATCATTTTGCATAAATTATTTATGAAATTCACACACTGCCTTGCATTAATTATCATATTTTCTTAAAATTCATGCTCATTTTCCTTACACAGTCATCACAAATTTAACATCCATTTTTTTTGACTCGGCAGCCTGGTTGACCGAGTAGTCAGGCACTTGGTCTACTAATCTGGTGGTTCAAGTGTCAACAGTGGAGATTTTTTCTGCTACCACCACACCAGAAAGGCCCTGGGGTCCACCCAGCCTATAAAAGTGGGTACCAGTGAAATCTGGAAAGGCGAATGAGGCCAGGCGTGATACTGGCCACATCACACTTTCATGCGCCAACATTCTTGGAAATACAGGCCTAACACCTTTTCCCCAATATGCCTTAACGGACATGGGATTTTACCTTATCTTTTTTGACTCACAGACTTGATAACAAGAAGTCTTGAATTACTGTTAACTGTTTTCAGTGATATAAGACTTTATTCATTTTAAAGTGGGTGAAGACGTTGTTCGAAAAGCCAATCCTAGCTGATATGCTAGTGTCAGGGTTAGTGAACCATAACCAAGACCCTGTCCCACCTTTCTGCTGGTACCCATGTAACAGGCCTAGCCTGGCTAACAGGGCAGGGATCACTATAGTGGTGTAAACTACTAAAGAAGTACTGCGCATCCCTTCTTTTTAGCTGCACTCCATGACTGAAAAAATAGCTGCCATAACCTGCTCCCACACCAATACAATGTTGTGCACCAACACTTTCACAGCATCACCTACAAAGAGCACCAGCTCGCAGCTACAGGGAGATAGAAGACATGACAACACAAAATATTCATTTTAAAAGAATATGAGGTTTTTTTTCTCACTTTAAAATGTGTATCTCTTCAAATAACTTATTCCTATTTTCAATACTCTGTATGAAAAATCCTGTAGCTTAATGCTATTAAATGTATTAAACATCGTATACCAATCTAATTTTTTTTTCTGTTACCATATGACCACAAGTCTGAAAGCAGTATACCGGGTACAATTTTTGTAGCATTGAAATATGCATACTGTTAACAGATACCTAATACAAAGTCTCCCAACCTGGACTCCGTGGAATTCCCTAGGGTTCCAGCAGAGATCATGACTGAAAAACTCCCTCCCAGGCACTTTTGTTGCTTATTGCTTGGGCTTAGCTACATGCTTCTTTTTATCTGTCCAAGACAGGTTGGTTACAAAGTAATTTTTTGTTTATTGCTTGGCCTCAGCTACATGCTTCTTTTTATCTATCCAAGACAAGTTAGTTACAAAGTAATTTTTGGCTCTATGCAACGATTTTTTAAAAAAAAAACCTTTTCTTGCACTTGCCATATGCTGCAAGACTTAATAAACTCTTTTGCACACTATACATTTATTCTTCATCTTTTTGGCAGTGACCTACTGGATAAATTTAAAGGAAAAACATTTTCTTTTCCTGCTTATACTACTGACATTATTAAGAACTGAAATGTTTGCTTTTTTTTTTTTGGGGGGGGGGGGGGGATTTATGTGGTGTGGTAGCTGTGATGATGAACATTTGGGGGTGTATGTGTATGTGGTGTGGTAGCTGTGATGATGAACATTTGGGGGTGTATGTGTATGTGATGTGGTAGCTGTGACGATGAATGTTTGGGGGTGTATATGTATGTGATGTGGTAACTGTGATGATGAACATTTGGGGCTGTATATGTATGTGGTGTGGTAGCTGTGACGATGAACATTTGGGGCTGTATGTGTATGTGGTGTGGAAGCTGTGATGATGAACATTTGGGGGTGTATGTGGTGTGGCAGCTGTGATGATGAACATTTCAGGGTGTATGTGGTGTGGTAGCTGTGATGATGAACGTATAAAGTGAAAAATGAGCAGCAGTAAATATATTACTGCAGAGGTTCCAAAGAGATTAAAAAAAATATCCCATGGTTCCAATGTGAGCAAAAAGCTTTAAGAAAAGCTGATCTAATACTAAATATAATTTTTAAAAAAATGGAATGAATCAACAATGGCCAAAAGTAACAACCATATCACACAGGGAATTACTAATTACTTAACAAAGCAAACAATAATGTCCAGACACAATGACTCTTATAAAATCAACCCAGACAAAACTCTATATAAAGATATGAACAATGAGAAGCAACCATAAATTGACAAGCCACTAATTATATTTTTTTTTTAAATTAAAAGTTTAAAAAAATCTTAAATTTTAAAAATCACAACCCATTAAAGTCAAGAGTAAGTGAAACAATAATGTTCACTCTTGCAATTAGCATCATCATCAAATCAACACATGGAATGAAATTATCCCAATGAATTTTTTTTTAAAATCTTACAATCCATAACTTAACATAAGTCATGAATTTACTTTAGTTTACATAAGCAGTATAACAACGGAATAAATGCTCCTACGGCTGCAAACACTGGGAAGAGCATAGCACTTGTATCTTCTGAAGCATAAGGATCTTTTGTTCTTGGTCCTGATGGTTTACGAGGCTTCCTTGACTTTTCTGTTGGAGTTTCCTCATCTTCATCAATATCATTCTCATCTGCCAAGTTGGGGAGGACCATTGGAGGAAGTTTTGGCACATCTGCGAGGAAACAATTCTTTCAGATCTTGGGGATAATCAATGTCTAGTAGCCTACTTGGCCACTGAGATTTAAGTCTTCATATACTGCCAACTTTTTCTTTAAAAAAAAAACAAACAAACAAAAACAGAAACCTATACAAACTATAGTTTTATGCCTGATCCATCTAACCTGAATGAGAACGGTGCTTGTTTTGCTGAAAGACTCCTCTCTAAGAACCCGGCATTTTCAGCAACTGATGTCTTGGTGAAGAATTTATAACAATGGCATAGCACCCCCCACCCCCACATGAGGTGTATGTTTTGGTGGCCATCCTTACATCCCAGAGTTGATCTAACATGCAGGCCCACCTCAGTGGGTAATAAGTCAATCCCTACCCAAGCACTGGAACCACAACAGTCTGTTACCTGATGAAGTGCAGTGAAACAGGACAAGGTCCTGACTATGCTGACGTCTAAGCAGGTCTTTTATGCCTAGGAATGCCTAAAATGCCTAAGAAAAGCCAATGAGAGATGACCCTTAATGAACACACTATGGGGGGGGGGGGGGTGTGTGTGTGTGTGTTAAGTTCATTGGCCATAAAATAATGAAAAGAGGAGGAATAAAAAAAATATCGAGACAACAGGGAAATTGGGAGGCGAGATGAGGTAGAATGAAAGAGAAAATCATAGATGGCCTTGGCAAAACAATATGGAAGATGCACAACGACAGAACAGATGGAAAACATGAAAGATCGGAAACCATGCAGAGACATGGTCACCAACACCTATTGGCGTGGCATATAATGATGAAAGGTATTCTCTACCTGATAATATTACACTGGTGGCGAGATTCTTCGGATGCCATGCATGGAGTGAAACTCCTCCCGGCCAATGAAGAAAATGCGAAAAAAGAAATTAGGGTTGCCATGCAGCGCCGATGTGAAAGGTGATGGAAAGGATAAAGTTAAGCTTAGTCGGTATGTCCTGTGGTTTCGCAGCCCACGAGAGCTACTCATACCACAGCATCTCTGCTCTAGACCCCGCAGGGATGTATGCATATCCTAATCACGCTGAGGTTTTCCGGTGAGAAAGTCCAACGCTGGACTGAATGGGCAACCACCTCTCACCCAACGGGGATACACATGTATCCCAAAACACGTCTAGGTTTTCCAGTAAGAAAGTCCAACTCTAGGCTGGATGGGCAACCACCTCTCACCTAGCGGGGATATACTCATATCCAAAACACGTCGAGGTTTTCTGATGAGAAAGTCCAACTCTAGATTAAACTGGTGCAATGAAAACCACAGTATCACGCATTCCTGCTTATGAGACCCACCAAGAAAACAGGCTCAAGCCCTGCAATTACTCTGAACCTCTTGTGGTCCTCTCGGGGACCACGGGACCTATCAAGGACCACAGGAATAAATTCAGTAGGATCACGGGGCGGTCTTGGTGGCAGAAGTGAACGAAAAAGAAGAAGACTTGACATTATTGAAATCACTTTCACAATTTACACAGACCTCAATACACATTTAAACTATGAAGATAAATAAATAAAACTGCATGTACTCAAATTTCTAAGCTGTTTCCAAGATAAGAAACATGGCTATCTACCACCATCAGGCCTTACTGTTAAAGGTAGTATTTCTCAACACATCTTCACATAAGACCTATTTTTACACCTTTATCCACTAGAGAGTGAAAGAAAAGAGGAGTCTGAGGAGAAACCATACTGCTGTCAATTCAGCCACTCCCACCCTGTGCAATGCAAACATTAACATATTTGCTGCCAGGCAAATGTTTACATTAATATAGTCTCTTCTTGCCTGATGAACTCCATCTCACTGCACGAACTACTTCTTATAAGTAGCAAATTCCCCTCTTCTCTATTTTATTTGCTGTGTTGCATGCCATTATCTACTTACCTTCCAGCGTGCCTTTCATTAAATAAATGGCGTTCACTTTTGGGTTGTCAAAGTCTCCCTTAGGAAAAAAAAAAGGCTGAATGAAGAATTTTAGGAAAGCAAAGTATTAAATTCTTTTGATACATGTAGAGGATGGGTGTAGAGAGATAGTGGCAGAGAGGCCAGAGAAAGAAAAAGAGACAGACAGAAAGAGAGGAACTGGCAAAGATAGAAAGACAGAGAAAGACAGACAGATAAAAAGAGAGAGACAGACAAGAGAGAGAGAGAGAAACAGACAGAGAGACAGATGGAGAATAAGCCAGAAAGAGAGAGAGAAGACAGAGAGGGGGAGGGAGAGGAGGGGAAAAATAGGGAGAGAGAGGAGGGGAAAAGAGGGAGAGGAGGGGAAAAAGAGGAAGAGAGAGGAGGAGAGAGAAAGACTTGATCTATACTAATTAACATTCAAATATCATATATTATCAATTAAGACACTGATAAAGTATCTAGAAAATATCCCAAAACACTCAGTGTAACAATGGTTTCAATAAACAAAGTACAAATGAAATACAGACTATAAAATACACTTAAAACAGAGACCAAAAAAAAAACCAGATAAATACATGAAGTTCACACTGAACAAAGATGGAGATACAAGTATGGAAATGACAAATCAGCTCTTGATGAACAAAGACATCTACATCTAAGAGTTCTGATGGAAGAAAAACACACACAAACTGCTCTAAGAAACAAGATGGAAGATTTGCAACTAGATTCACATCAGGAACAAATGAACTTTATTTTCAAAGGATTAAGGATTGGACATGCAAGCCCATCAACCATTTTGGCCTTCATTATACAACTTTCATTCAGTCACATTCAGCAATCATTATTGAACATGATAAGCATGAAAAAGCAAAAAACAAATAAATAAATAATTAATAAACTAATTCTTTCTCTTCTCCCCCCCCCCCACACACAACACCCACCCACCAACACACACACACACATAAAGAGAGAGAGAGAGAGATAGATGAAGTCAGTAAGTTAATTCTCTAACTCCTCTTCTTTTTCCTACCATCCGACTCCAATTCCTCCATAAATTATACAGTTCTATCATCTCTCATTCCATCAACAAACAAACAAAAAAATTGCTTCTGGCTCTTCCACTTCATTCAAGTTCTTGATCTCTAGGTCCTCTTGGCATCCCCACAGCTTCCATCTTAGATCCGAGCCCTGTGGCCATGTCTGGTTGCAAAGGTTTGTAAAATATGGGCACTCTTGTAGTACGTGTTCTGAAGTCTGTGCTTCACTCCTACATGGGCATTCATCTGTATGTGATGACTGCTCAACAGCCTGCAAATGGCCAGTTATTAACTAAACATGACCATTTGTTGCTTTCTTTGTAGTTGATGGATTGGACCCTGTTCACTGCCTGCACCCAACCTCTTGGCCCACAGCTGATTGTAGCAGTTGCGCACAATGGTCTTGACCTCTCTGTAGCTGACTTGATAGCTGTCTTGTTCCATTCTGCTGACATGTTTAAACAGAGCATCAGCTTTGTCACCTGTGATGCCACAGTGGGAGGGTAGCCAACGCAAGGGTTTTTTTTGGTGTGTGTGTGTGTGTGTATTTTGCAAGATGGTCAATTTTGTTTTTTTTAAATTTCCTACAGTATCATTTCTGGCGTTGTTTAGTGCTTCCTGGAGCAATTTACAGTCATGCTTTCAGTTCCAACATGGCGGAAGGGTAAATGTAGCCACTGCTGATTGTGTCTGTGCTTGTTTTTCTCTATGCTTTGTCTGTACCAGTTTTGTTGTGTTGTGGGTTGGGTGACCAGTTTGGCTCTCTAGCCACGGAGTTAAATGCTCAGGGTATCACTATGAGCTGTGACTTTCAGTGGTGCACATGGATTTTCCCGCCAGTGATCGGCATCGTGAATGTCACTGATAAACATGGCTAACACACTCGGCTGTGCTCTTTGGAATGCTGGCGCTGTATAGCTGCCGAGACAGCTGGCTGTGAGTGCCTTCCCACTGAAGATATTTGTGGAAATGTATGCATTCACCATGCACGGATCACTTTTCACCACTATGCTTGGACATGACGTGGGACAGTTCTTGTACATTCCAGGAGATACCACTGAGAACAGCTGGTGGAGCAATTATGGGATATTCTCATTTGCTGTGATGCTGCAACTGTACTGAACGGAACGGAATCTACAGTCATTAAAGAAAGATATCTTTGTTGGCCTTTGTCTATCCTTTTCTGTAAAGTATCTCAGGGCTTTCAGGACTGCTGTTGGCTCAGCACTGAAATTAGAGGATGTTTTCTGACTCTTGTATTTTTTCCACTCTCAGGCTCCCAACTCCACCAACAGTACATTCTCTCCAGCCCTGACTCAGCCCAAAAATAGTTTCATACACCAATTCCAATTTCACATCTCTCATTTAAAAAATACATTTCAATGACACCAAAAAAAACAGCACTGACCTTTACAAATTCTAAGGTGATTTTCTTCCCATCTATCCGAGATGTCTCTTCATTTACAAGAAGCTTCCCACCTTGCACACGGAATGGAATGATTTCATCATGAGCTATGCCTCGACCCACTTTTGAATATATGTCAAGTTCACTCACTATGGTGTGCTCACCATTTAAAACAACATCAAAAACCTGAAAATCCAAAGAAACATTAAATGACTCCTGCAACAGAACTATATAGCATCTGCATTGAACAAGACGTTCTTGTAATGACGTAACAATTTACCTCTATTTCCACATTATCATCCCCTAATCTCTCATAGTGAGGTCTGGGGTTCAAATCCAGCCAGAGATGCCCCAGTCACCCAGGCTGTAGAAATGGGTACCCAACTTCTGGAGCTGGGGAAGAAAAGTCGGCCAGGCGCAATGCTGACCACATCACCCTCTAGTGTGCTGTCATGTCATGGAAAATATAGGCACTAACTCTATCTCTCTATGTGTCTCTAGGGCATGACAGGTTACATATGAAAATGATTTATGAAAACTTTCTGAACTGAACATAAGAAAAAAAGTAAACTCACAAAATAACTTCACATTTTCTCTCCAAGTTAACCAGTGATTGTATTAACTGGCAATTACTGGTATATTACCATTTAAAAAAGAAAAACTGAAACTTTTGGAAGGCGTTGGTTACCATCATCATCATCATCGCCTTTCACTCCTTTGAGAGCATAGGCCACAGATAAAGGCTCTCCAGTCATCCCTTTTCTTGGTATTATTCTATACTTTCTTCCATGTGCATCCCCTGTCTCTGAGCACTGTCATAATTTCTCTTCTCCAAGTAAGTCTAGGTCTTCCACGTTTTCTATTTCCTTGAGGATTCCATGTCATTGCCTGTCTTGCTATGTTGGTGTCGGGTTTCCTCAGAGTGTGGACAATCCACCTCCACTTCCTAGACATGATTTGTAGGTTCATAGGTTCTTGTCCTGCCCTTTCCCAGACCTCCTCGTTCCTGATCTTGTCCTGCCATTTAATGTTTAAAATCCTCCTCAAGCAATAGTTCATGAATGTTTGTATCCAGCATTGTACTGTCTTGGACATAACCTATGTCTCTGAACCATATAATAGGACAGTCTTTACGTTTGTATTGAAAAGCCTAAGTTTGGTTCTTGTTTTGATATTCTTAGATGACCATATTTTGTTAAGTTGGATAAATGCTGTCCTGGCCTTGGTTATTCTAGCTTTAACATCCTTTTTCTGTTCCCCCAAATTTATCCACTATGCTGACTAAATATGTGAAATAATCTACTCTCTCAATTATCATGAGGCTATTGTCTGCACTATTACTTTTCATTATCTTTGTTTTTGTGTCTGTTAATATATAGTCCCAGTTTAGCTGAATTCTTGCTTAAGATCTGAAGTTTCTCTTGCATTTGTATGTGACTGTGTGCCAGAAGTGCCACATAATCTGCAAAGTCAAGATCTTCCAATTGGTTTCACAATGTCCATTGTATCCCATTTCTTTTTCTTTGTGTGGTAGTTTTCATGATCCAAACAATTGCTAGAAGCTGCATGCCTGTTTCCACTTTAAAACTTTCTGTGAGAGTTCCTCCATGTACAATTCTACAAGTTGTTCCTTCATATATGGTCTCTATAAGCTTTGTTATATTGGCTCTGATACCATTGTGTTCCAGTAGTTTCCATAGCATTCTACGATCTAAACTGTTAAATGCTTTCTCATAATCAATGAATGTAACTAACGGTGAAGAATTCCACTTCACTGACTGTTTTATTATTTGCATTGTAGCAATGTGGTCAGTACAGAATCTTTGTTGCCTGAAACCTACTTGCTCTTCTCTTAGTTTACTATTTACTGATGTTTTAATTCTATTTAGCAAAATCCTGCTGAAGACCTTGCTGGGTATTGAGAGCAGGGAGATGCCTCTATAGCTCATACATTCTAATAGATCTCTTTTCTTAGGCAGTTTTATCAGATGGGCCCTTTCCAGTCCTCTGGGACCTTCTCTTCTTCCTAAATCCTGTTAAACAGTAAGAGTTGTATTTCTGTTGTTATTTCTTTGTTCGCTAGGAGCACTTCTGCTACAATTCCATCTGGACCCAGTGCCTTATTTCTCTTCAACTCTGAGATAGCGTGTTGGTTACCATAACCGGTTTATATTACCAAAAATCTAATAAAAAGCTACAAATGAAATTGCCTGTAAGATAATCAGGCCAGAAGGCTGATGATGTTCAACTTCCATAGTGGAGAATCAACCAGCTTTGAGCATTTTGTAAAGATTAAATCTCACCACAAATAAGATAATTTTTAACAAAAAAATTCACACTACATTTACTTTCCACTAATGTTTGTAAAGTGTGTTTCATTTTACATGAAAAACGAAAAAAGTATAAAGTACAGAAACCTGTACTGACAAAACTGATGCTTCAGAAAGTACTTTATGCAAAGAGAAAGACAGTATAACTGCACTGGTTTTAAAAAATCCTAGCGCAATCATTGGTGCTAACTTATGCATATGACCTTTAAATGGCAACTGCAAACTCAAATTTTTTAAATTTATTTTGGTATTCCCTGTATTTGTTATTATGTTCAGCAAATTTTCCTTTTTTCATTTTTTGTTTAAAAATGTAAGCATGGATTTATCAAGCATGCTCAAGCAGTATCCAGCTACATGATTTTATTATGCTGATCATCAATCATAATTTGCAACAAATGGCAAAAATTCATATATCAAGGACAATGGGAAAATTAAGTGAAGAATAGGAATAGTCAACTGCACTTCCAACAGAGTGACAAAAAAGTTCTTACTTCAAAGCATAGCACATGAACTGAAGCTGAAAGTCAATGAATGCTATCTTTATCTCTCTCTGGTCCATGCCAATCAGACGTTGGTCGTCACTGATTTCCACAACCATCTATCCTTTGCTCTTTCTATAAGCTGCATTTTCGATTGTGCTCTGTGTCAAGTCTTTTAATCCATCAAGTATCTTGTTTGTCTTCTTCTGTCCCTTTTTCCTTACAGTTTTCCTGTTGTTATTAAGGCTTCCATTTTACCTTTTCTTAAAATACGTCCTACAAACCTGGCTGTCATGTTCTGAATTTTGCTATAATTCCTCTTTCTTGCCCAGCCTCACTTAGAGCCTCTTCACTTGTTTTCTTGACTGTCCATTCTCATCATTTTTCTTATGCTATGTGCTTGCTATATATACTCCACTTTCTATATGGTGTAGAACAATGTTTCCCATGCTTTTATGGGCTGCTGCCCTTTTTTCTCCCAGGCCCCATCCTCAATGTTCCCCCCCCCCAAACTGGGTTATGTACTATTTATACAATGGCCTGTTAAACTAGGATGTGCATTACACAACTAAAAACTTCAGCAAGCAAACACATTTAACAATATGAAGGAGTACATTTATAACTCACCTCCTGCATAACTGGTTTATACTACCAAATATAATTTTTAATGTGATTGATGAGTTTCATGCAGGGACACAAGTTTCTCAATATCAGCTTGAAAAGTGCTAAGAAGAAAGGAGTTAACTGTCCCCATCTGCTGCTTTGTTTCCCTCAACACTCCTCTCACTGCCCATTTTTCTTCCACCCTCCCCCCGGCCTTTCCAGCACCCATGAGGGGGTGGGGCCCTGTTATTGCCCACTCTGGGAGACACTGGTGTAGAATATGGAAGAGAAAACTGAGGCCTTTGAAACATGAATTTGCTTGGATTCCATGGACACAAAAAAATGCAAAGAAGTATTAAACCAAAAGAAATTATAAACAGAAATAATGAAATACATAAAAACCAATCAGTTAAATATTTTGCTCATATCAAGAGGAAAAAAAGATGAAGGAAACCAGTAGGAGGATCACGATGTAAAGTGGTGGACAACATTAATTCAGCTAGGTGCACTGTGAAAACAAGGTACAGAGCAAGTCAGAGGCCCACTGCTGCCAATCTTCCTAGAGGAGATGGAACAGAATGATGATAAATAGTAGAAACTGCATGCTCTTCTTTCGTTAATTTGAATATATATATGTGTATGTGCACCTCATTTCTTATGCTTCAGTCAGTACAGTGACTGAGTACAGCACTGCATGGTTAACCTTGTAAGTTCTTAACTTTGCTTCAGTCAGTCAGTCAGTCATTTGCATGTCCCTTGTGGAACACTGCCTTCCTAACAGCTCTCCTGTTGGCCTCTCAGTTGTAAGCAAGATGACCTGCTGCTGATGCATCCATTTGCAGATTATCAATGTCTTGCAGCCATATTTGCCTTGGTCTTTCTCTCTTAATTAAGTACTTCAGACATATGAGGGAAAAAAATATGTAATATGTGAATCACGTACTACCGTCGAGCGAGCAACTGCCTAGTCGTGAGCACCTCCTACCGGTGTCCGTGTTTAGAGTTACGATCATTTTCTTATCATTTTTTTTTCTTTCTCTCACGTCTTATGTGCTTTGTATTCTTCAAAGCTAACCATACAACACTGTGCTCCATCACTTTATCGCACATGCCTCGTTTTTTTTTCCTCCGTTTGAAAGCAAAGCAAGACAATTTTCCCTAATTCTTTTTATCAAAATTTCAAACAATGCAAGTTATTAGATGAAATTCCATGATTCCTTATGACTTGCTAATCTGCAGTTAAGCTATGTTATGTTTGATTTCGTTAAACCCACCACAGCCCACCATATCATTTTTAAAGTTTCAAGCTTCGAGCAGACGCACAACCGATATAATGACACGTGACATAACGCCTGGCACGATTGCATTGGTTCTTACCTTTTGATTCGGTGCGGAAAACCAAACTTCGCTGAATTTCAAAACAATCACATAGTCACCATCTCCCTGAATTGGTACATCATACCCAAATGTATGGACATTATATCTTTCCGTTTGATACAGAATCTGATCTTGGGGGTCAACCCTCTGAATAATTAAATTCTTTCCGAAATCGGAGCGGAACCCGGCGTCTAATGGATCTGCTTGATAGTGAACGCCGTGAGCGTCAGTATGTTCATCTCCTCCACAGTTTACAGCCCACAACACTTCCCCTGCACAAACTAGATTCATAATCAAACTGATCTCTATAAATAAAATTATAATCCATTGCTTATAGCTTGGACACCGGTGTAACATACAACCAGCAGAAGGCACCATTCTCGAAAACATTTTTCGTTGTTTGTAAGCGGAAGTGGAAAAAAAACTGCAGCAGACGACAAGTTCAAAATTTTACAAACCTTGGACTGGAATAGAAAACGAAACAAAGCTCAGAAATGCTAAAATGGCGGATCGTTTAACGCAGTTACAAGACGCTGTGACTCAGGTAATCTCATGTTTCTTCATTGTAGTATATTATAACTAAAGCATAATAAATTATGCATATACTTTTGTTAATGCTGTTATTTTATCAGTCTTTTATTTTACTCTAAGCACGATCATATTCACTTTCTGCTGCATAAGACAAAAAGGCAATGTACATGAAAAAAAAGTGTTTTACATGAATGTCAGAGCTTACAAATAATTATATTTTAAAATATTATATGTCTAGAATATTAACATTGTAGTTAGTCAGAACCCCCGTGTGTTACCCGGGACCTGGGCACATGCCTGGGAAGCAAAGAATAGGACCACTGTACCCTCCCACGCATGATCGTAAAAGGCGACTAAGGAGGGTTCGGCATAGGGCCAGCAACCCTATCGGGTAAAAAAAAAAAACATCAGACTCCTACAGAAACAGAAGCAAGGGAAAAAGCAAATGCAGGTGGAAGGAGAAATGCTTATCAGGAAAGTGAGCCCATGAAGGTTATGGATGAAAGCCAGCCACTGGAAGTCCCCAGCATGACTGCAGACCTGGACCCTAAACACAAGATGGAAATAGGCAGCTGGATTGTAAGAAAACATAATCAGACTGGAAAACTAGCACAAACCATCAAGGAAATACACAGATACAAACTAGATATACAAGGAGTACAAGAGGCAAGATGAACAGAACAAGGCAGAAGAAAATTAACAACACAGCACACAGAGGATACAATAATGTTGTCAGGTAAAAATAGTAATCATGAAGGAGGAGTAGCATTGATTATAAAAAAAAAAAGAAGCATTAAGAGCACTGGTGAAATTAACATCTATAAATGAGAGATTATTATATGCACGCTTCAACTCAAGATTCACGAAGCTGTCTATTATAGTTTGTTATGCACCAACAGAAGCAGCTGAAGAGGAATTAAAAGAAGATTTTTACAACAGCCTCCAAGCCACAGTAGAAACAATACCCAAACATGATACGCTGCTCATCTTGGGTGATTTCAATGCAAAAGTAGGTGAGGGAAATGAAGATAGAAGAAGAATCATGTGCAGAGAAGGAATCAGAGAAATAAATGAAAATGGAGAAAGACTTGCAGTTTCTGTTAAGAAAACATGATGACTATCAGAGGAACAATTTTCTAACATAAAAACATCCATAAAGTGACTTGGAGGTCCCCAGATAAAACCACAGAAAACCAAATCGATCACATACTAATAAACAAGTAACAGTCACTAATGGACATATGTTGGTCACTTGATGAGAAGAAATGATCAGAGAATCCCAAAACAAGCTATCAAGTGGAACACAACAGGCCGAAGAAAAAGGGGCAGACCACGTGAAACTCTGAAGAGGACATTATTAAGCAGGAAAAATTGGCGAACTACTTTGCGAGCCCTATGTGACGTTTAACGGCACGGGAAGGATATAAGATATAAGAAGAACAGTCACTACAAGATGTGAGAACAAGGAAAGGAGCAGATATAGGAAGTGATCACAACTTTCTGGTAGCAAAAATAAAATAAAATTAAGGAAAGCCAAAATCGGAGAACATAGAAAGGCACGCTTTGATACAGCAAAATTGAAAGACCAGCAAACAAGGAATGAATTCTCGATAGTACTTAAGAACCTCTTCAGTGTCCTGCAAGACGAACCAGAAATGTCCATACTAGAGTTCAGTGAAGCACTATAGGAAACGGCAAAAGAGGTGCTGGGATATCGGAAACGGGGAAAAGAGGAATGAATAAGCAAGACCACATGGGAAAAGATAGAGCAAAGAAAGGAAATCCAAAAAAAATTACTGAGCACCAAATCACTAAGGCTAAAAAAACAAGTTTTAAGTAATTATGCACAAAAAGACAAAGAAGTAAAGGAATCTTGGCATTAAACTAAACGTCAGTACTATGACAACTTAGCAGAAGCAGCAGAGAAAGCAGCATATGCAAATGACATGAAAACCATATACAAAATCACAAAGCAGATGACTGGTAACTTCAGCACAAGATGTGAGAGTGCAATAAGGACACATAAGGGACAACTGATCAGTGGAGGAAGAGAAAAACTTGAAAGATGGAGGGAGCACTTTAACACCCTACTAAACAGAATGCAAGCAGCACAAACAATAGACATACCTGAAGCAAAAATGAAACTAAACATCAGTACAGGACCAAAAACAATAAGTGAAGTAAAGGAGGCGATAAAGTTGGTAAAATTAGACAGGGCACCGGGTGAAGATGAAGTGACTGCTGAGATGTTGAAAGCAGAAGAAACAGAAACATCAGAATAACTATGCCGGATACTACAACAAATTTGGGATCTAGAAAAAGCACCAGAGGAGTGGAAAATTGGCCTTATAGTAAAACTACCAAAGAAGGGTGACCTCAGAGATTGTGGGAACCGGAAAAGCGGTATCCTACTGCCACTCACCAGTAAAGTATTTTGCAGAATAATCATCAACAGAATTGTACCAGCACTTGTGGGAAAACTTTGGAAAGAGCAGGCAAGATTTAGGAAAGGAAGATCATGCATAGACCACATATTTGTACTTAGACAAATATTAGAACAGGCAAATGAGTGGCATAGCACAACATATGCATTGTTTATAGATTTTGGGAAAGCCTTTGACAGTGTCAATAGAAATGCACTGTGGAAAATCCTAAGATGGCATGGCCTCCCCCATAAGATAGTGAATGTAATAAAATCCCTATACAAGGGTTTTCAGTGCAAAGTGATCTGTGGAGAATGTACCTCTAGCAAGCTTTAGGGTACAAACAGGAGTGAAGCAAGAATATGTACTATCACCAACATTATTTATCTTGGCAGTAGACTGGTTAATGAAGGAGGCAACATCAGACAAATGCAAAGGATTACAATGGACCCTTGACACAGTGCTGGAGGACCTTGACTTTGCGGACGATATTTGTCTGCTGTCAAGCAGCCATAAAGATATGCAAGAGATAATAAACAAGCTAACTCAGAATGCAAACAACATAGGACTAAAGATCAACGTAGAAAAGACAAAGTTAATGAAGCAAAATATGAACAACAGAAATGTACTGAGAGTAGATAGCAAATTAGTGAAGGAGGTCAACTTCTTCTTCTTTTTCATTCGCTTCTACCACAAAACTGCACTGTGATCCTACTGAATTTACGCCTATGGTCCTCGTTAGGTCCCGTGGTCTCCTGTGTGGTCCTCAAAAGGACCACACGAGATCCACGAGAGGACCACAAGGGGTTCAGAGTATCACAGGGCTTTAGCCTGTATTTTTGGTGGGTCTCAGAAGCGGGATTGCGTGACACCGTGGTTTTCATTGCACCAGCTTAGTCTAGGGTTGGACTTTCTCACCGGAAGACCTCGACGTGTTTAGGATATCAGTGCATCCCCACTGGGTGAGAGGCGGTAGCCCACCCAGGCCAGAGTTGGACCTTCTCACCGGAAAACCTCGACGTGTTTTGAGAAACCCGTGTATCACCGCCGGGTGAGAGGTGGTTGCCCATCCAGTCCAGAGTTGGACTTTCTCACCGGAAAACCTCAGCGTGATTAGGATACGCAAACATCCCCGCCGGGTGAGAGGTGGTTGCCTATCTAGACTGCCCTGGTCCAGTGTCTCCGACTTCAGCATTTTGCGATCGTGGCCGCTACCTTTCCTAGTTGTGACCAGGATGGAGCTTTTGTCCAGGAGGACGAATCCTCGCCACTAGTGACTTCCACCCCTGGGTTGAGCCGGTTTAGGCATATTATCCCAGTATGGGCGTGTTTGGGACGTGACCGACCTCTAGAGCAGAGGTACCGTGGTATGTATAGCTCTCGTAGCGATACTACTGGACATACCGATTAAACTTCATTTTATCCTTTCCACCACCTTTCCCATCAGCACCGCACAGCAACCTTTATTTCTTTTCCGCATTTCTTCCTTGACCGGGAGGAGCTTCACTCCACGCGCGGCATTTGAAGAGTCTCGCCAGCAGTGTCTTAACCTCTGGGACAAGCCGGTTCATGCATTTCACCCGATATGACTGCACTCAGGACGTGGCCGACCTCCAGACCAGAAGTGCCGTGATTTGACTGTTTGCTTCGCTTTATCCTTTCTACCACCTTTTCCGCAGTGATGCTGCGCGGCAACCTCATTTGCACCTTTCTTCATTGGCCGGGAGGAGCGCCGTTCCATGCACGGCAACTGAAAAATCTCGCCAACAGCGGCAGATGAGCTACCAAACGTGCCACTCATCTACCCTAAGTATCTGGTTTTCAGGCACCAGATATTCGCCCTCACCCCTTCTCCTGTCAGTTTAAACACTTCTGCCACGGGAAGGCCAGGAGCTGGACTTGACTGCCAGAGGCTGTTTGAGACGCATTTACAGTCCTTAGAACCGAGGAGGTCAACGAATTTGTATATCTTGGCAGTAGAGTAGTAGAAAATGGAGACAGCACAGAGGACATCAACAGCAGACTTACTAGAGCAAACCAGGCTTTTGCAGTAATGCAGACTATATGGAAATCAAAAAAACTAAGCATGAGTACGAACATCAGGATATTTAAGAGTAATGTTCTAAGTGTACTACTCTATGGAAGTGAATGCTGGAAAATCTCCAAAACCATAGGAAATGAGTTGAATTATTTCCAGACTAACTGTTTACGAAGAATTAGAAAAATATTTTGGCCAAACACCATAAGAAGTAACATCTTGTTAGCAGAAATGCAGATGAAGCCACTGACAGCAATTATTGAGGAAAGATGATGGTGATGGTTGGGACATGTGCTTTGAATGACTGACAACTCACTACAAAAAATAGCACTAAGATGGACATCTCAGGGGAACATAAGTAAGGGTAGATCAAAAGAGACATGGAGAAGAACAACAGAGAGGATGTTGAGCAATAGAGGGCTCACCTGGGCAAAAGCAGAAAAAAAGGCAAAGGACAGGCATTAACTATGTCATTTTTGGCATCTTGCTCTCTTCCCTTCGATCTTGCCCTCAGATAGAGTCTTCAGTACAGTGTCATGCCTCTTGATGTACCCAGAGTATCTCATTTGTCTTGTTCTTCCGATGCTGGTGAGATTCTTCAGCTGCCATGCGTGGGGTGAAACTCCTTCCAGCCAATGAAGAAAAATGCTATTAGGGTTGCTGTGCAGTGCTGTCATGGAAAAAGTGAAGGATTAAGTGAAGTGACCAGTAGTCTTGAGGTCAGGACTACTCAAATCACGGCACCTCTGCTCTAGAGGCCTGCGATGTCCTATACATACCCATACTGGGACAGATTGCCTAAACCGTCTTAACCCAAGGGTTAAACTAAGACACTGCTGGCAAGATTCTTCAGCTGCCGTGCATGGAGTGAGACTCCTCCTGGCCAAAGAAGATGCAGAAATGTAACTAGGGTTGCCGGGCGGTGCCGCTGTGACAAGGTGATGGAAAGGATAAAGTGAAGTTTAATTGGTATGTCCAGTAGTCTTGCAGGGAGAGCTACTCATACCACAGCACCTTTGCTCTAGAGGCCGGCCACATCCGATATACACCCATACTGGTGAAATATGCCTAAACCGGCTTAAACCAGGGGTGAAACTTGATGACTACTTATGACATAGTACTTCCATTCTAGAGGTCGGTCACATACTAAACACGCCCATACTGGGATAATATGCCTTAACTGGCTTAACCCAAGGATGAAACTTACTAGTGGTGAGGATTTGACCTCGTGGACAAAAGCTCCGTCCTGGTCACAATTAGGAAGGGTAGCGGCCACGAACACAAACTGCTGAAGTCGGAGACACTGGATCAGTGCAGTCTAGATAGGCACCACCTCTCACCCGACGGGGATGTATGTGTACCCTAATCACGCTAAGGTTTTCTGGTGAGAAAGTCCTATGCTGGACTGGATGGGCAACTACCTCTCACTCGACGGGGATGTATGCGTATCCTAATCATGCTAAGGTTTTCCGGTGAGAAAGTCCAATGCTGGACTGGATGGGCAACCACCTCTCACCCGGCAGGGATACACGGCATTCCAAAACACATCGAGGTTTTCCGGTGAGTAAGCCCAACTCTAGACTAGATGGACAACCACCTCTTGCCCAGTGGGGATATACTGATATCCAAAACACGTTGAGGTTTTCTGGTGAGAAAGTCCAACTCTAGATTAAACTGGTCTAATGAAAACTACAATGTCATGCAATCCCACTTCAGTGACCTACCGAGAATACAGGCTCAAGCCCTGCGATACTCTGAACCTCGTGTGATCCTGTCAAGGATCTCGTGTGGTCCTATCGAGGACCACAGGATTAAATTCAGTAGGATCACGGGGCAGTCTTGGTGGTAGAAGCAAACGAGGAAGTCTTGTTCCTAATGATTTTCACTATCTCGCTTTTCATTTTCAGCTGATCCAGCACTTCTGTGTTTTCTTCTCTGTCCACTTGATACTCCCCATTCTTCTGTATATCCACATTTACAAGGAAATTTATAGCTCTCCCATGAGAGATTTTTCTGTCAGCCACAAGGTCCAGAAAGAACTGGCGAAAGATGATTCATCTGGAGGGAGAAGTTCTGTGAAAGGGTGGACATTTGAACATGAGCTTTGCAATGGTCAACTGTGCAAATCCAAGACTGGTAAAGTTAGCCAAGAGAGAAGCTTTATTAAAAAAAGTGAGAGTAAGCAGATCCCAGCTATAACTGATATCACTTTGCTTCAGAACTATTTCTAAGACAAAAAGAGCCATTATTAGTATTATTGTTTAATATTATTATTATTCGATTGTATATCATGATATATGTAGTACTAAAATGCTGTTTCAGCAAGCAGAGCACTTCTACAACAGTATTGGCATCTTGCAGCAGTGTGCACCTCCTAGCCCCTTCCCTGGATTTGAGAAGCCTGGAGGTAAACCACCATCACCTCCTCCTCAAGAGGGTAAGTGGGTCTGAGCACTTTTAACCTCACAAAGTTGGCAGCTAAGTGACTTTAACCTCACAGAGTTGGCAACTAAGTGACTTTAACCTCACCGAGTTGGTAGGTGAGATTACTGTAACCACACAGAGTTGGCAGCAGAGATAACTTTAGGCTCATAGATTTGTCAAGTGAGATAATATTAAATACAGTGTTGGCAGCTTCAACCTCATGAAGTTGATAATAAATAAAATACAAAGCAAAAAAAAAAAAAACATCTACAACAGATAACATAAACTAGCAGTAATTTATGCATTAAAAGAGATGTTTGTGTCACTGAATTTACTGTCACTGGAACCAGCATGCCAGAGCTAACCAAGAGCTTATCCTGCCTCTTCCAACTCTTGAACCAAGCTATTGTGTAAGTTGAGCCAGTGGTGAGGTCTGCATTGAGAGATTATAAAAAAGCCTCCATAGCCAGCTCTTGATATGACAGTGCCTGTTTTTCAAAATCTTGACAATGAATGTCAGTTTCAAAATGCTACAAATGAAGTTTCAGGTAGATCTTTAACAACTAACGAAAATGTATAAACTAGGAAAAAAGTAAGATCAGCTTTATTACTTTATGAGTACACAGTTATGATGTTTCAGCGTGAGCCTTAATCATACAAAAACGCACAGGACAAAGAAATAGAGGAGATAAAGTATAAATTCATACGAATGCTATGTTAAAAAAAAATAAAATAAAATGAATAAAGCACTTAGCTGTGAGGAGTTCTGAACTATGTGTAACAAGTGAGAAAGGAGTTGAACTTAGTGGAGAGGCATTGTGGAAGAGGAGAATGTTAGGTGTAGCTGAATGAGTTTAAACCATGTGGTTCCAGCGTCCCATATTCATGAATGTAATGATTCTCAAGCGCTAGGCAGCTTCTGTCATCTGCGTGACATTGTTTGATGGCTGTTACCAGAAAGTCAGATTTGTCTCTGTGGTTGGGGCCGTATAGGATAACTTATATTGGTGAAACTGGCCTCAGATTAGGGAACCACATGCAGAAACATCTGTATGATATCACCCAGTATGCTTTGAAATCAGTCTCGGATCATTTCAGTTGTATGTATATATGTCCCAGCTGTGTTGTTTGGTGCTCATTTCTGCTTTAATAGTTCTTAATCAGGTTGTCTTTGGTTGGCCCCTCTTTCTCTTTCCTTGGGGGGGGTCCATCACAGGGCTGTTTTAGCAGTGTTGCTAGGATCCCATCAAGAGCACTTGACCAGTCTATTTCCAGCATTTTTTTTAATGACATTATAATATGCATGTCTTCTTGTTCACATTGGACAAGTAGATCTCTTTTATTTATTGTGAGGCTACTTAAGAATGAATATACAGTATTTATATGAGGGCCACACAAGAATTAAAGATTTATTCATTAGGCAACTCTTTCAAAAACTTTTGGAGGAAGTTAAGGGCACATGAATGACCCATTGATGAGTCAGATCAGATATGCAGGGTTGCTTGAATAAGTTCCATGTTTTAGCTTACATTCAGAAACATTTACAATGCAGATTATTTACATTTTTAAGGAATGCTTGCTATGTTCTCAGTTTGATTTTTTAAAAAAATTAAAACAGAAAAAAAATAAAATAAACTTGTTTCACAAGTTAATATATTTAACAAAAAAAAGGGGGGGGTGTAATTTTTTTCCCTTTTTTTTTTCTTTCTTCCCCTATTCCCAACCCCAGTCACATATAACATTAATACATTGCAAATATATTTTAATTTTGAAAAGTGGCACTCGAAAATGAAATTTTATGACAATGGCTACCAGTGTTTATTTTTCACGATAACTGCATTTCTTGCAAAATTTTACTGGTAATTTTTACATTTCTGTGTCATTTTGGTGGCATCTGTTGTCAGTCTAGTAGAGCAGAGATAAAGCTGTGTTGGCAGAACTTTAATAAAGCACATGATTTCAAAAATAATTACACAGCAATTTGAAGGAGTTCCTGAACTGTAGGATATATATAATCAGGGTAGAAAAAAAAAAAAAAGGCTGTCCATTAAACTTCTTTGATCATTCTCAGATGTTGGCTTGTATACCTCTAAAGCAATCAGTGGTCAGCTGGAGTTGGAGTACATCACCATGAAGCTTATCTTGAGCTGATATAAGTGTTGGCCAACATCACTTATTTTGAACATTCCTGCAGAGTATGTTCTCCCGTCATCTTGTTCATGAAACAGGTGTTTTGAAATCACAACAGACACTGCTGGTAGCACTAAAGATTCACCTGTTACGTGTGTTTGGCTTCTTTTGCTATGAGTTTTGATATCTCATAAGATGCATTTAAACCTTTGTCTAATTTAGTTGATTTCACAACAAACATTTGCTTAACTGTATATCCAGTTTCAAAATGGCCTTACAACATTTTGAAATATACCAGTGGTTTGTCTTTCTTGTCTGCATGTGACACTCTCCAAATACACCATCAGTAGATGGCATCTACTATGTTCCATAATAAATGCTTTCCGTATATGCTAATATATAGTCATAGCTCTAAAAGCATAATTTTCCGCAGCTTTACGGTATATGGCACTTTATAATTTGCTCTACAACTTCTCTTTGGCAAACTTTACTTGAGTTATTGTTCTCGTTGCTCTCCTCTGGTCACCTCTGCCCATCCATCATTTTCTAACTAATCTCCATCCTTATCCTCTGGTCACCTCTGCCCATCCATCATTTTCTAACTAATCTCCATCCTTATACATCTATAACGTCTGTCTTTTCGCATCTCGTCTGTGCTCTGGTTAAGTATGAGTGCTTACTCAGTGGAGATCTGTTTCCTTCCTGTTTGTATAGGTACTTAGTTTGTGATTCTTTTTGGCATCCTCTTGACCTTGCCTGTGGTATTATTGTGGACTAATACCATGGGAGCTCCTTCACTGGTTCAACTAGTGACAACAACGAAATATTTGCTGTTTCATATATGTATAGGAAAGGATAAATGTTCTCTGACATCAACAAGACAGTATTTATGGTATAGTACACTTATATTTTTTATGGCCCCCTCAACAAGTTCCATGGCTCCCCTTTTTCAAGTTTTTTTTTAACCTATGGCCCCCTTAAATTATCTCGGGGGGGGGGGGGGGGGGGGGGCATGTGGCCCCAGTTGAGAAATGCTGCATTAAACAAAGCATGTTGTAACTTTTCAGTTTTCATCTTATTCAGACACACACAAGATGAAGAAATAGAAAAAAAGAGAAAGTGTAAATTTACATGCATGATTTATAACAAATAAGAATAGAAAAAAAAAATGGAGGGAAGGGTATTTGTCTTGTGACTCCCCCCTGAGAACAACTGTGTTAAGAAAATAGTCTTATGAGACAGGGAACATAGATCTGTTTGCTTAAAAACTCTGACCTACTTCTGTAGCCCAGAAACCTGTAGCAGTAAACACTAATTGTAGTTGTTATTTTTGTAAAATGTAATGTCAAGTTGGTGAATGGATGGGGACATGGAGATCTCTGGCAGGGATGAGGAAAATCTGCCGTGAAACCAATGAATCCAGGACGTGACAAGCCTATGGGTCTTTACAACAATGGCTATCAGATTGATGTAAACAAAACAGAGCCAGCAGACTATAGGTGGTGGGGAATGGATATCATTGAGGCACTCATCAGATTCCTCATCCCAGAGTTGGACTGTCTCTGTGGAACTGTCTCAAAGCCGTCTGGCCAGTAAGCATTGCATGCTGGATTTGATGTGGAGAAGGGGCTTAAGTACAGCCACCAGAGGCTGGAAAATAAAATTTTGACCAGGCCACTGTCTTCACGGCAGTTCGAGCAAGACCACAGTCTGCTCTTGCAAGGAAAGGTGCTGAAGTTGGAGGTACCCAGCCAAAATGCATATCACAAAAATCAGGGTACTACGCATCATCACCAGTGTGCGTATAAAGAAGAAGAAAATCTTGTGACTTGAATATGTGTGCTGTTTTGTTTTTTTTTTTATAGAATGCCATGTGTCTTTTATAGTTCATGAGAACTGAGTTTTCTAATATTCTTTCATTCTAATGTTTAGACTATGCAGCACTTTTTGCCAAACTCATCACCAGAACTGCAAAGGATATTGATGTTCTGATAGACAACCTTCCAAGCGAAGAATCCTCCACAGAATTACAGGTTTTTAAAAAAATTTCAGCATTTTTTCTCCAGGGATATATTGTTCTTAGTTATAAATCCTAATTAATTTTTATAAGCTACAATCACTGAATGGAATGAATTGACTTAACAATTCATAAAACAGCGAAAGGTGTTCCGATAGCTCATCAGACAAATAAATAATGATCTATATTCTAATTAATAAAATTCTTATTATAGTAAGAAAGAAATGTTTAGTGATATAATGTCTCTTTGTTTATTAAAACTCAGTTTTGAAGCAGTTGGCTCCCAGTTGTGTGTAAGTTGCCAAGCATCATTTTGTTAAGTGGCTTTACTGTGGTTTATTCAAGAAGAGTGGTTCTCAACCTGGAAGAATTTCTTTTGAGGGTCCATGGACCAGAAAATGAATTAAACTCAGTTAGAAGAATCTTAGCACCACATGGGTTAAGTTTATTGGTTTATTTTTAATCTGGGATCCATAGCTGTTGTAACAGTATATGTAGAATGTGTTGTCCAGTCCCATACTTGTATTGGGGTAACACCCCTGAGTATTTCTTTACAGTGTGAGTGTTATTAAGTTGTGTCCCTTATATCAAGGAGTAACCTTACTTATCAGTTGTGTCAAAAGTATTTTGCAAAGTTGTTCTGAATAGGACTAAAGATATAGTGGATACTGCAATGAGAGAAGAACAAGCAGGATTTTGAAAAGGGAGAAGCTGTCTTGACCAGATCTTTACTCTAAGAGTAATACTTGAAGAAAATATTGAAAAGCAAAAACAATTAATCCTGAATTTCATTGACTTTAAAAAAGGCATTTGATAGCATACACAGAGATTCATTGTGGAGAATTTTAAGAATATGTGGAATACCATCTAAAATTGTCAACATCATTAAGGATCTCTACAACAGATATATTTGTGCAGTAAACACAGAAGAAGGAATGAGCGAATGGTTCCAGATTGAAACTGGCATGAAACAAGGATGTAAACTGTCTCCCTTGCTTTTTGGAATTGCCAAAGGCCTCATAATGAAAAAATGCTGCACAGCTAAAACGGGCATTGATTGGGTACATGGGATCCACCTGGAAGATCTTGATTTTGCAGATGACATCACTCTTAAGAGTCACAATGTGAAATCAATGCAAGAAAAAACAGATTCCCTGTCTTCACTGGCAAGTAAAATAGGGCTTGAAATTAACAAGGAAAAAAACAAAAATAATGAAACTTTTCATTAATCACAAAGGAAAAATATATTTAGAAGGAACAGCTACTAGTTTACCAAGTAAACCAATTTACATACCTCAGCAGCTACATAGACCAAGATGGTGACACCAGAAAGGAAGTTAGAATTCAAATTGCAGAAGCAGCATTGACTTTCAAGAATCTTGAGAACATATGGCATTCAACAGTTACAAGCACAAAAACCAAGTTAAGACTATTCAATTCAAATGTAATATCCACCCTCATTTATGCATGCAAAAGCTGGAAAACAGCTAAAGAAATAACCAAATTAGACTCTTTTGAAAACAAATGCCTAAGGAAAATACTCTGTATAAAGTGTAACGAATTCAAGAACAATACAGAGATAAGACAGATGAGCAAACAACAACCTGTCTCAAGGGTGGTCAGAAAAAGAAGATGGACGCATGTCGGTCACGTTATGAGAAGAAACAATCGGAGAATCCCAAAACAAGCTATCAAGTGGCACACAACAGGCCAAAGAAAAAGAAGTCGACCACGTGAAACTCTAAAGAGGACATTGTTATGAGAGGCCAGTTTAGTGGGCATAACATCCCTTGATGAGGTTGAAAAGCTCGCTGAAAACAGGAAACTTGGCAAACTACCATGCAAGCCCTATGTGACATTTAATGGCACGGGAAGGATGTAAGATGTAAGAAAAGGATTTCAGGTAGCCTGTATTTCTGGCTAGCACAAGATTTTCAAGAGGCAGGGAGTGAGAGCATGGTTTGCTGAAGTAATGGGTTTGTATCTTGAGCTGTGTGGACGTGAAGTTGTCGCACTGTTTAGAAATGTGAAACTATTGCATTCTGCAGAATATGTCATGTTAGCTGATGTTATTGCTTGTTTGGAATAGCTGTTTGGTAGATTCATCATGTAGCTTTTATTTTGATGAAGCTAGCCCAACCAAGATTTGTTGTTGCTACTAATCCTAACTATTCGTGCTCATCATTGCCAGCATTATCACTCAGTTCCATTCATTAAACATCTTGTGTTGTCAGTGCCAGGCTTTTATACATTTGTATAGTGATGTATCGACAAGGGTTAAAAAAAAATCTAGTCTAATCTGAATCATTGTTTAAGTACTTCAGAGTTCTTTACACACACAGAGATAGAGACTATACTTTTACACTGTTCTCAGATGAGAAAGAGGATCCAAGGTCCAAAAAAGATTTAGAACCACTGAACTTGAACATTCTCTATTTCAGTTTTACATACATATAGTAGAAATATTGGATATCTCTTTGCTCTTATCCTGAATGCATCAAATCTTTTACCCCTTCAACCCAGTCATGATGAAGGTAATGATAGCAGGTAATGTAAAGCAGAGAATTTGTTGATCACTGCTGCCTCTTTTATTTGGCTTTTGTGACACAACCTGCTACCAAGGCAGCCCTGCCAGGAAGTGAGATTGGGTGTTGGCTGGCTTTGGTTTACCTTCCTCATAATTCAAGAAATGCAGTGTTTTTTTTTAATTCCTTTGGGGGGGGGGGGGGGCGTTCTAAAACATTCAAGTTGTAGTACACTTAGAAAAAAGCACTGGACTTATTTGTGGTACAGTTAGAAAGAAGTACTTGACTGATCTGTGGTACAGTTAGAAAGAAGTACTGGACTTATCTGTGATACAGTTAGAAAGAAGCACTTGACTTATTTGTGGTACAGTCAGAAAGAAGTACTGGACTAGATCATGGTACAGTTAGACAGGACTGGACTGATCTGTAGTACAATTGAAAAGGACTGGACTTATTTGTGGTACAGTTAGAAAGAAGTACTAGACTTATCTGTGATACAGTTAGAAAGAAGTAGTGGACTTATTTGTGGTACAGTTAGAAAGAAGTACTGGACTTATCTGTGATACAGTTAGAAAGAAGGACTGGACTTATTTGTGGTACAGTTAGAAAGAAGTACTAGACTGATCTGTGGTACAGTCAGAAAGAAGTACTGGACTAGATCATGGTACAATTAGACAAGACTGGACTGATCTGTAGTACAATTGAAAAGGACTGGACTGATCTGAGACACAATCAGAAAGAAGTACTGGACTTATCTAGTGATACAGTTAGAAAGAAGTACTGGACTTATCTGTGTAACACACAAATAATTAGTGTATAGTCATACAACTATACACAAAGCACTGCAATGAAGCTGTGATACCAAAATATATAAACTAGGAAGAATGATACCAAAATGTATAAACTAGGAAGAATGATACCAAAATGTATAAACTAGGAAGAATGATACCAAAATGTATAAACTAGGAAGAATGATACCAAAATGTATAAACTAGGAAGAAAACAAGTTTGTTATTGTTAAATAATAAAGCTGTTCCTACTTTCTTCCTAGTTTATACATTTTGAACTTATCTGTGATACAGTTAGAAAGAAGTACTGGAATTATCTGTGATACAGTTAGAAAGAAGGACTGGACTTATTTGTGATACAATTAGAAAGAAGTACTGGACTTATCTGTGATACAGTTAGAAAGAAGGACTGGACTTATTTGTGGTACATTTAGAAAGAAGAACTGGGCTGATCTGTGGTACAGTTGAAAAGAACTACTGGACTGATTTGTGGTGCAGTTAAAAAAAGGGTACTAGACTTATTTGTGGACTGATTTGTAATATAATTAGAAAGAATGTTGTTTGATAATCATAATGACAGTCATGTTTTGTATTGCTGTTTATTTTGTTAACATACAGTCTTTGTTCTTTTAACAAAAAAGCACTGGTGCCTTTCTCCAGGTTGCCAGCCTCCAAAAGTTGGAGCTTGAGAACCAAGAGGAAGCAGAGAAATTGGAAGAAATTGTGGCAAAAGGGGAGCAGTTGTTGAAGACAATCCAGAAGTCATTAGAGGATATTGCAGCATCTCAGCTTCATAGCCAGGCGCTGGAAAGCAATTTTAGTCCATCATGACTCTGTATTTAAATAAAAGTTTGAAATACCAAAATTTAAGAGGTTTTTTTTTTTTTGTTTTTTAATTTCTTTATTGCATTTTTATTAAGTACATTTTTTTTTTTCTTTTTGTTGTGACATCTTTGAGTACTTGCAGCCTTCAGCCTCTTGTTTCTTAATCTTGTCTTTAGTTGCCAGAAAGAACCAAAGCTGGTTTACACACTTCAATGACAAAAGTGTTCTGCTGTTGCTTGATCTCCCTGGTGCTGCAAGTAGGATGTTGTTAACAGCTAATGCTGTGAAAATTATAGAATACAGGCATCATGTCAGATTGGTGGTTTGCTTTACAACATGGTAAAAGTAAAGCTAGCCCTGTTGTGCTGTGGGGGCACCTAGGGGATATGGTGTTCCATCCATGTCCTTGGTTGGTGATCAGCTAAGCAGTCACAGCCCAGTACACCCTGTGGTGTCTTGCAGGGCAGCAACAAATTCTTCTCACAGTCTCCAGCCAAACTTTGTATTGTGCCCCAGTTGTGCTGTACGCTGCTTCTTCTTCGTTCGCTTCTACCACCAAGACCACCCTGTGATCCTACTGAATTTACTCCCGTGGTCCTCTGTAGGTCTCATGGTCCCCGAAAGGGACCACACAAGAGGATCACTAGAGGTTCAGAGTATTGCAGGGCTTGAGCCTGTATTATTGGTGGGTCTCAGAAGCAGGATTGAGTGACACCGTGGTTTTCGTTGCACCAGTTTAATCTAGAGTTGGACTGTCTCACCGTCACTATATCCCAACTGGGTGAGAGGTGGTTGCCCATCTAGCCTAGAGTTGTGCTTTCTCACCAGCAAACCTCGACGTGTTTTGGGATGCCCGTGTATCCCCACCGGGTGAGAGGTGGTTGCCTATCTAGAATGCCCTGGTCCAGTGTCTCCATCTTCAGCATTTTGTGGTCATGGCCGCTACCCTTCCTAGTTGTGACCAGGACAGAGCTTTTGTCCAGGAGGACGAATCCTCACCACTATTGAGTTTCATACCTGGGTTGAGCCGGTTTAGGCATATTATCCCAGCATGGGCGTGTTTAGGACGTGACCGACCTCTAGAGCGGAGGTACCGTGACTTGAGTAGCCATCAAATTTCACCCCTGGTTTAAGCCAGTTTAGGTATATTTCACCAGTATGGGTGTAGAACGGACGTGGCCGGCCTCTAGAGCAGATGTGCCGTAGTATGAGTAGCTGTCGCCCCAATACTACTGGGTATACCGATTAAGCTTCACTTTATCCTTTCCATCACCTTTTTTTTCACATCGGCGCTGCACAGCAACCCTGATTTCTTTTTCCTCATTTTCTTCATTGACCGGGAGTAGTTTCACTCCACGCGCAGCATCCGAAGAGTCTCGCCAGCGGCTTCTTAACCCCTGGGTTAAGCCGGTTCAGGCAATTCGCCCGGTATGAGTGTACCTGGGACGTGGCCGACCTCCAGAACAGAGGTGCCGTGATTTGAGCAGTCCTGACCTTGAGACTACTGATTACTTCACTTACTCCTTTCTTTCATCTTTTCCACAATGCCACACGGCAACCCATAACCACACCTTTCTTCACTGGGTGGGAGGAGCCCCACTCCACGCACGGCAGCTGAAGAAATCTCACCAGTAATGGTAGATGAGCTACCAAACATGACTCTCATCTACCTGACGCGTCTGGTTTTTAGGCGCCAGATATTTGCCTTTGCCCCTTCTCCTGTCAATTTAAACAGTTCTGCCACAAGAAGCCCAGGAGCTGGACTTGACTGTCAGAGGCTATTTGAGACGCACACCATTGGAGTGGAGAACGTATCCTCCACCCCACCTCCGCAATGACAGTCCTTAGAACCGCTGTACGCTACTCATTTCTGCTTCTACAATTCTCAGCCAGGTAGCTTTTAGTTAGCCTCTTTTGTTTTTTTTTCCCTTGAGTGTCCATCACATGGTTGTTTTAGTGATGTTGCTGGAGTCTCTTTGAAGCTCATGACCAGTCCATCTGCAGCATTTTTTTTTCTTTTATGGCATGCAAGTAGATCTCTTTTATTTATTGTCTGTGGCCAGTAAATATTTAAAATCTTTCTGAGGCAGGTTGTGTGGAATGAGGATAATTTGTCCATTTCCTTTTCAGTTTTTCTCCAGCATTTTGCTTCACAGATGAGTATGCATAACACACAGCTTTGGTACAGTTTTATTTTGGTTGTACTGGGAGGACTTCCAGATGTTTCTAAGATTAACGAAAACTATTCTCACTTTATTTATTCTGCTTCTTATGTTTTTATTTATTCCTCCGTCCACATTAGTATGCGGCCAAGGTATGTGAAGGTATCTGTTTCTGTTAGGTTTTGGTCGTTAACTTTAATTGTT
The DNA here is from genome assembly GCA_009760885.1 of Achatina immaculata. NCBI lineage: Eukaryota > Metazoa > Mollusca > Gastropoda > Stylommatophora > Achatinidae > Lissachatina > Lissachatina immaculata. The sequence continues at coordinate 19,513,480 of CM019693.1, read as the reverse complement.
GCTTTAATTGTTCACTTTCATTTCAGTAACGTTTACTGACTGCATTTCCTTCCCAGGAGTAACCAGGTATCCATTTCTGTCACACCTGGGGTAACTTCAGCCAGTTTCAAATGATTTAAAATGATGACATGGAATGTATTCCTCCTTCCACCCCCTCCCCAAAAAAATGAGCATCTCAACAGACTTGAACATTGTAGGGATCACAGTCTTAACAAATCCTGTTTGCCTGGCCGAGTCTTGCTAGAAGCACCAGTGGAGAGGTAGAATAAGCCCTCAGCCATTTATGGTCTGCTGGTCTAGGTCAGTCAGTTATTTGCATGTCCCTTGCGGAACTATACCTCCCTAACAGCTCTCCTGTAGGTCTCTCAGTTGTAAGCAAGATGCTCTGCTGCTGATGCATCTATTTGTAGATTACGTATCAATGATGTCTTGCAGCCATCTTCAACTTGGTCTTCCTCTCTTTCTTTTTCCCATTATGTACCCTTCCAAGACAGTCTTCTCTAGATTATCATAATGTTTAATGTGTCCAAAATATAGTTTTCTCTAGCCAGCCTTCTTACTAGTCAGCCTTCTTCAATATTAAGTTCTTGTAGTATGGATATATGAGGGTAATACTGAAAGTCGTAAGTAAATTTTGTTTAAATCAGAATTTATATTTAGAGAAAATATAAATGCATCATTTTCGTCACTTATCAACATAATCTCCATTTCCCTGCACACATTTTCCCCATCGCTCTGCAAGTTTGAAAATACCCTACTGGTAGAATTCCGTTCCAGCTGACCGAAGGCACAGACGCACTGCTTTCTGGACGTTCTCTCCTGTGTCGTAGTAATGACCTTGCATTTGTTCTTTCACAAAACTGAAAAGATGGTAATCGCTGGGTGCCATAGGCAGGGTGTGGAATAATGTCCCAACCTATTTTCTGAATTCTTTAGTTGTCCGGCGAGCATAGTTTTTCTCACAGCTTTGTGATCTTCAATCAACAAACGTGGGACCCAACGGTCACAAACTTTTCTATAGCCTATGGTTTCAACCATTTCCTGTACTGCATTGTGTCCTATTCCAAGATTTACAGCGATTTCAGATACTGTGACGCGTCCGTCTTGTTTAATGATGTCGTCAACCCTTTCCACGTTGCATTCAGTGGAGACAGTTAGAGGGCGACCGCTGCGAGGCATATCTTGGATGCTCGTGTTTCCATCTGTGAAATGTTTCACCCACCTCCCAACACTGCTAGCACCCATACACACATCTCCATAAGCAAGTTGTAGGATTAGACCTCGGAAAAATCGTAGACAAATCACTTTAGTGAGACATGAGAGAAAGAAAAATCACAAGAGAATTACCTGGGATTCGAACACGGACTTCGGTAGGACGAGAGGCCGTCAAACCACGAGATAACAGCGTACTAACGAAGTGAACCATCTCAGACCCCCCCCCCCCCCCCCAAAAAAAAAGGTCTTTTGAAAGCAAAGTCATTAGTGCTGTTCAGCCGACACGAAGGATCGTGACACTGAAATTCCATATCTTAGATTCAGTCTCTCTAGCAGGTACCAATGTTTTTTTTTTTTTTTCTGGGACAAGCATACACACGGTTTCCTACCATGTCTGGTGCATACTTGAACAACAACAAACGAACGAAAAAAATCTGAGATTTGAACACTGACTCCGGTAAGATGAGTAGCCGTCTAGTCGCGAGAGAACAGCGTAATTCCCGTCCCAGAAAAACCAAAAAAAAAATTGGTAGCTGCTAGAGAGGCTGAATCTAAGCTACGGAATTTCAGTGTCACGACCTCGTCTCTTTCCAGTGTCACGATCCTTCGTGTCGGCTGAACAGCACTAATGACTTTGATTTCAAAAGACCTTTTTTTTTTTGGGGGGGGGGGGGGGTGTCTGAGATAGCTCAGTCCGTTAGTACGCTGTTCTCTCGTGGCTAGACGGCTGTTCGTCCTACCAGAGTCCGTGTTTGAATCCCAGGTAATTCTTTTGTGATTTTTCTTTCTCTCATGTCTCACTAAAGTGCTTTGTCTACGATTTTTTCGAGGTCTAATCCTACATTTATAGGTATCACAAACGATTTTTTTTTTTTTTTGGACGCTGTAAATTTCACAAACACGTGTAACTGAGATGTCATGTTTTAATTTCTCGGTTATATATAATTTCTGTGGCACATTTAAGTTCACACGCTTTCTTTTATCTCTCACTTGATGCCATTTTGAATGTGTAACGATTGCAAAAGTATTTAGTAAATAAGTCACAACTCAGAAATACAGAAACATTCAGTATACAACCTGACTGCACGATAGCTTGATGCAGACATACCGAATCAAAGTTATGCTACCTAAAACAAGTGCGATATGAAATGCGCAACGTATTGAAGTTTTTTTTAAAAACTGATCCGAAATCCGTTACATCGAGGTCTGTTAATTAAATTGAAGGTTTACTGCATGCCATTTAAAGAGTCGAGTTTTTTTAAGCTAATTTTTTACATTCACTTTTTCCCTTCTACATGTAGTTCATCCCCCCTTCCCCTACCTTTTTTAAAACTGTTTCTCCACCTCCCCAATAAATAAACAAATAAATATGATAACTGGAGATACCAGAACAATAGACAAAAAGTATGACTTCCAACTATAAGAAAATCTAAATCCAATCCATGTAAACCATCCACCACGTGGTGATTTACTTTTCCGCTTCCGTCCTTTCACATATTGAACAAACTCAGTGCAACGCGTGCTTCACGTTTCGTGTCTCAAGACTTAAAAGTAAGCTGTAATTTTGTTAAGTTTTCTTTTCTATACTATGTTGGACATAACGTTGATATTCAGAATGAGTTTACATATTTATAAAGCCATGTAGATTTCAAAACATGCCTCAATATTTTCAAGTAATGGTATTAACTAGTTTGGCGTCATTTTTTTCCTTTTCAAATGAGGTCAATTTTTGTTGCACATTGCCTACCAAGAGATAAAGTGGCCGGCTATTACTTTTTACAATATATAGCTGCCTCAAGTTGTTTGTGTGCATTTTCTGACAGTTTATTACGTAAAGTTAACATTTTTAAGCGAGTGGCCCATGAGAAAATGGGAAAAGTATTTTTTGCTTACAAAACACCCCCAAGCATGGTTTACACATTTGTTCATATATTTGTATTTTATGGTCTCTCTCCCTCTCTCTCTCTCTGAACCTTAAGTGCCCAGGGCACATGGGGCTTCCGCAAAGGTTTTCCACAAATGCCTCTCCTTTGCCTTTTTTTCTGCTCTTGCCCAGGTGAGCCCTCTATTGCTCAACATCCTTTCAGTTCTTCTCCATGTCTCTTTTGGTCTGCCCTTACTTCTGTTCCCCTGTGGTGTCCATCTTAGTGCTATTTTTGGTAGTGAGTTGTCAGTCATTCGGAGCACATGTCCCAACCATCGCCAGCGTCTTTCCTCAATAATTGCTGTCAGTGGCTTCATCTGTATTTCTACCAAGATATTTCTTATGGTGTTTGGTCAAAATATTTTTCTAATTCTTCGTAAACATTTAGTCTGGAAGGAATTCAACTTGTTTTCTATGGTTTTGGTGATTTTCCGCCATTCATTGCACTACAGACACGTCCATAGGTGATCAGAATTCCCCCCCCCCCCCCAACAGTGTCCTGTGGCTGATAGTGCCCATCCTATGTTAGTCCAGCCAGCCTATCAGCTCTCATTCCCCTGAATGGCTGCATGCCCAGTGACATAGATGAAGGCAACTGCAGATCATTGATTTCTGCAGTGACTCAAGCCACTGCCTGCATACAGAGCCTGCCTCGACTCATCACATCACTTAGTAGATTTGTGTAGCATGCAAGAACGTAGCAAAACTCTTGCTTAATAGAGATTCCATAGCTTGCATCGGGTTATTAGTGGAGCAAACCATATTGGCTGAAACATTGTAAGATACATTAAGCTATTAGTACCCTATTGTTTGAGAAAACTTGCTTTTCTTTGATACCAAAGCCTGAGCTCATTTGACCATATCAGAGCTTTATTTATTTTTTAAAAAAAGAAGAGGTTGCTATGGATAAAGCTGTGAAAAGTTTCTCAGCTTTCAACTCCAGCAGCTTTTTTTTTTTTTTTGTCTCGTTTTGTTATCCAGCACTGGCACTCTTGCTCAATAATAAGGAACATAATGTGCTACTGAAACTTTGAGCAGTATGTACTGACTTAAGCGCTGCTTTTTGCAATTCCTCAGAATGCGTTACGTAGCCGCTTACCTTCTTGCTTCCCTTGGGGGGAAGGCTAACCCATCTGCAGCAGACATTGAGAAGATTCTCAGCAGTGTGGGCATTGAAGCAGAGACTGATAAGATTAACATAATCATCAGTGAGCTAAAGGGAAAGAATCTGGACGAGTTGATTGTTGCAGGTAACATTTTTTTTTGTTTTTGTTTTCCTTAATTGTTTCTAATTTGTGTACTCTTTCTATGGTTCTCTTTTTTCTCCTCCTCCTTCCCCACTCCCTCCCCCTCTGAAAATTCTGACAATGGCATAGTGCATTTGCCCAGAAAAAAATTTTTATTGTATATTATGCAGTTTTTTTTTTTTTGTACAGCAGACCACATGGGATGTATCACCATTTGTAATGGTCCTCATCATAATCCTTGTACATATAATGTTGTGGCTGTGTTTTTTGTGCCTTGTTGCACATTACATAACCATGGAGACCAAAGATTTTTTTAACTGTTAACAGTGCTCAATAAACATAGCTCTGCCAGCATAGTACTCTCAGTGGAATGAATATACTTGATGTACTTGAAAGACTGTTGTAGTTTAACCAGTAGGTTTCTTTAATGCATACAGCTTGAAAATGTTCACAAAAAATAACTCTACTTTTCCTAATGATTCAGGCTTAAGAGTATGAGAGTGTTTTTGACAGAGTGAAAGAAAATAGTCAGAAGTAAGGAGGTATTTTAGTAATCATAAAAGACATCAGAATAGTTTTGGTCATATTGTTGATTCTTAGGCACCAGAACTGATTTCATCATCATTTAAATATGCATCAGCTTGTAGCAGTGGAATATCATGTCTTGTAGTGGGGAAGGAATGATGGCTCTTACAGAAGTTGTGAGGGAAGATTACACCAACCAGTTTTCAAATGTCTGAAAATGTTGGATGAAGAAGAAGAAATGTCTGACCATTCAAGAAAACTTACACAATATGGAGGTGGAGTCATCGAAGTTTTAGTACGAATCTGACTTTAAATGTGTACTTATTGTTGGGAGATATGGAAAAACTGAAGTGGGGGAGAGGGAGAGAAGAATGCATGTAAGTTTTAATTTGTTGCTTGACACAAGTAAAAGAAAAGGGTAACAACTCATAAACCCATGAGTTGGGGGGGGGGGGAAGAGCAAAGTTTCACCATGTCCATTCTTTGAACTTGTAAGCTTTCCCCTCCCCTCTTTCTTCTTTCTCCCCCCCCCCCCCCCAAATGTTGATGAATATATTATTTGTATATGCACAGACAGTTTTGGAGAGAGAAAAAAAGGTCTCATCATGATGACATTATTTTTTTATGTAGAATGATGTCACAGATTGAGACCTGACATTAAAATGAATGAGTTCTAAGACAGACCATAGTCCCATGGGCTTTGTGTTTCGCAAATGAACCAACAATAACATTTTTCTAATAAGGCAGATACTTCTTTTTGTTGCTGATTACACATACTGTTGATGTTTGTGGAGCACTGTGCACACATAAGTTTTTTTTATTATTGTTATTATTAAAAAGCATTGACTTATTACAGAAAAAACTTTTTTTTTTTAGTTTTCATTTCCAGAGTATTTAAGCTCTGGGTAAAGATTCCAGTTTCCCAAAATCAGACATTTGTGTTACTTCAGCCAGACCAGTTTAGATGGAAGTCGACTTGTTCCCCCTCTTGGTGGTGACACTTAATGAGAAATCGGCTTCTAGGGTCTGTTCAGGGTATTAAAAAAAAGTTACAAGTAGTCCACTTTACATTTGACTTGATATGCCAGCAATTTGAGATCATCAGTGTAGTGTCAGATAGGAGTTTGCTACTTTGCACTTGGATTCATGATTAGGAGGGGATTTGGTATGTCCCCTAGAGGGAGCTGTTACATTCCCATTTAGGAGATAAAACAGTGTTTCTCAGTTTAGGGGAGATCAACAATAAAACCGAGTATTTAGTGCATTATAGACTTGAGTCTATAAAAAGACTTATGAGAGCGTTTACCTATAAAGTTCTGGTTAGAACCTACAGAGGTCAGTTATAGAGATAAAAGATAAACATCATTTCTCTCTTTTAATTGTTAATTTCAGGTTCCAGGAAGTTGGCATCAGTGCCATCAGGTGGTGCTGTTGCAGCTGCAGCTGCTCCTGCTGCTGGCGGTGGCGCTGCCCCAGCAGACAAAGCTGCTGCACCTGCTGCTGCTGCTGCAGGTTAGCTGTTTTATATTTCTGTGTCAGTTTTCTTCTCAGGTAGAGTTTAAATGCAAATTTATTTCAACAGATGCATAATTGCTAGTTTTAGCTAGAGAGGAGGTGAAAGCAATGAGGATGAATTTTGAATGGTTCCAATAAACCACAAAGACATAAGAGTGAGATGGAGCTCCTAGGACAATCGGCCATTTGTCCGTAACATGACAGCATCAAAGGATGCTGATGTTATTCATCACTGATTGTATTTACAATTAGTCACCAGCACAGTTAACATTTGTTAAATATTTCTGCATATTCCTTAGACAGGTCAGCTGATGTGTTTCCATGAAACCTCTAGCTGTGTGTTCTTTGGTGTAGATGATGTGAAGGTTTTGAGATTCAGGCAAGTCGTTGGATAGGGAATGGATTGTTATGGCTTGCATGAAGACCTGGAGTGCTGTGTGTTTCAAAGCCTGCTACCACCACCACCACCAGAATGATCTCTACAAATTTCAAAGTTACAGATTGCGCTGACAGAATGGGTCTCCATCTTTTCTAACACTTCAGCCCTAATAAATCTGATGTGTTAGTAAGGTAAAGGTAGCCCTGTTGTGTCATGCAGGCCACCTCAGAGATAATGTATTGATGTCCATATTTTCCTTGACCTGTCAGCATATTAGAGTGTGATGTGGTCAGCATCACACCTGGCCACCTTTCCTACAGAACCCAGGAACCCATTTCTACAGTGGGATAACTGGGGCACCTCCAACTAGACTCAAACAATTGACCTTTAGTGTGTTAGACTAATGCATTTTACCACTTGGTGTATGTTAGATTTTTTTTTTTCTTGCTCTCTTGAAAACTAAAGTTACTGAAACATTTGTTTTTTTTAATTACAGGAAAGAAAGAAGAGAAAAAGGAGGAATCTGAAGAATCTGATGATGACATGGGCTTTGGTCTCTTTGATTAGTCAGAGAAGGGGAATTGGAATTTTTTTTTTTAATAAAAGTTGGAAATGAAAGCTACATCCTAGTTTCTTTTGTTACTGTGATTGTTAATTTACAGTGATCATGTTAACTGTCAGTTACCGATTTAAAAGAGAAACAGAAATTTTTGGAGGTTGTCTGTTACCTTAACTAATTTATATTATTATAAACCTGTTGAAAAAAGCAGGCATGAAATCGTTTGGAGAATAATCAGGACAGCCCGCTAATGATGCTCAATTTGCATGGAGGAGTATCTGCCAGTTTTGATTCTAGTTCAGCATGTTAGCATTTTGTCAAGAATAAATATCGCTGTAAATAAGGTGTGAAAATTTCATGGCAGTTCCCACTGATGTCTGTCTAAAAAGTATAAAATACTGAATGTTATGTTGACATCACCAGTATTTCATAAAGTACTTCATGCATATGTATGTATACATCTTACATCCTTCTGCTAAATGTCACATAGGGCTCACATGGTAGTTTGTCAGTTTTTCCTGTTTTCAACAAGCTTTTCAACCTCATCAAGGGATGTTATGCCCGCTGAACTGGCCTCTCTAATGTCCTCTTTAAGAGTTTTGCGTGATTGACCTCTTTTTCTTTGTGTTCTACTTGATAGCTTGTTTTGGGATTATCTGATTCTTTCTTCTCATCACATGACTAATATATGTCCATCTTACTTTTTCTGATCACTTGTGAGACAGTTTTTTGTTTTGCCCATCTGTCTTATCTCTGCGTTTTTACCAAGTATTTTCTGTAGGCACTTGTTTTCAAAAGTGTCTAATTTCTTGTCTAGTTGTTTTCCAGTTTTCGCATGCATAATAAGGGTGGATATTGCATTTGAATTAAATAATCTTTGTACTTATAACTTGAATTATATATATATATATGAGGGGTGATTGATAAGTTCGTGCCATAAGGTACAAATACTTGAAAAATACAGTTAATATTAGGTGCATTTGTAGATCAGGTTAATGTAAGATTAAACACCAAGTTTCAAGAAATAACTGCAACCAATTTTTTTTTTTTTTTACATGCTAGCAGACATTGAGAAAATTGGATAAAATTTCTCGAGCTGTCATTCACTCCCTCTGCATCAAAGGAGATCCATGAGGATATGGTAGAGACTAGGGGAGAATGCCCCTTCTTACAGCACAGTGAAGAAATGGGAAGCTCAGTTCAAACATGGAAGGGAGAGTTTGGAAGATGATCCCTGTCCAGGAAGACCACCTCTCACCCAGTGGGGATATACTGATATCCAAAACACGTCGAAGTTTTCCAGTGAGAAAGTCCAATTCTAGATTAAAATGGTGCAACGAAAACCACAGTGTCACGCAATCCCACTTATGAGACCCACCAAGAATACAGGCTCAAGCCCTGCGATACTCTCAACCTGTTATGATCCTTTCTGGGATCTTGTGTGGTCCTTTTGGGGACCACGGGAGTAAATTCAGTAGGACCACAGGGCAGTCTTGGTAGTAGAAGCGAACGAAGAAGAACACAAAGAAGGTATCCGTATGTTCCAGGATCGCTGGACTAAGTGCATAAACTTGCAAGGGGACTGTGTTGAGAAATAACCCAAAAAAGTTGTCTATAAATAATCTGTTCTACCTTATGCTGAGAACTTATCAATCACCCCTCGTTTGTTGTACGTGTGTGTATATATATATATATAAGGTGCTCCATAAGTAAGTGCACTAACCCAGTATTGATTACGGTATCATAATGATAACGTAATGACTGTGGTATCTAGCCACATCTGATTAGCCTCTTCTTCTTCTTCTTGGTTCGCTTCTACCACCAAAACCGCACTGTGATCCTACTGAATTCATGCCTGTGGTCCTCGTTAGGTCCCGTGGTCCCCGAAAAGACCACACGAGAGGACCACAAGGGGTTCAGAGTATCACAGGGCTTTAGCCTGTATTCTTGGTGGGTCTCGGAAGCGGGATTGCGTGACACCGTGGTTTTCATTGCACCAGTTTAGTCTAGGGTTGGACTTTCTCACCAGAAGACCTCGACGTGTTTAGGATATCAGTGCATCCCCGCTGGGTGAGCGGCGGTAGCCCACCCAGGCCAGAGTTGGACTTTCTCACCGGAAAACCTCGACGTGTTTTGAGATACCCGTGTATCACCGCCGGGTGAGAGGTGGTTGCCCATCCAGTCCAGAGTTGGACTTTCTCACCGGAAAACCTCAACGTGATTAGGATACGCAAACATCCCCGCCGGGTGAGAGGTGGTTGCCTATCTAGACTTCCCTGGTCCAGTGTCTCCGACTTAGCATTTTGCAGTCGTCGCCGCTACCCTTCCTAGTTGTGACCAGGATGGAGCTTTTGTCCAGTGACTTCTATCCCTGGGTTGAGCCGGTTTAGGCATTATCCCAGTATGGGCGTGTTTGGGACGAGACCGACCTCTAGAGCAGAGGTACTGTGACATGCATAGCCTTCAAGATTCACCCCTGGTATGAGCCGGTTTAGGCAAAATTCACCAGTATGGATGTATATCAGGCGTTACTGACCTCTAGAGCGGAGGTGGCATGACATGTCTAGCCATCAAGTTCCACCCCTGATGTGTGCCGGTTTAGGCATATTTCACCATTGTAGGTGTATTTCGGACGTGGCCGGCCTATAGAGCAGAGGTGCCGTGGTATAGCTCTCGTAGCGATACTACTGGACATACCGGTTAAATTTCACTTTCCACCACCTTTTCCCATCGGCGCCACACAGCAACCTTTATTTCTTTTCTGCATTTCTTACTTGACCGGGAGGAGCTTGAAGAGTCTCGCCAGCAGTGTCTTAACCTCTGGGACAAGCCGGTTCATGCATTTCACCCGATATGACTGCACTCAGGACGTGGCCGACCTCCAGATCAGAGGAGCCGTGATTTGACTGTTTGCTTCGCTTTATCCTTTCTACTCCCTTTTCCGCAGTGATGCTGCGCGGCAACCTCATTTGCAAATTTCTTCATTGGCCGGGAGGAGCACCGCTCCACGCACGGCAGCTGAAGATCTCGCCAACAGCGGCAGATGAGCTACCAAACGTGCCACTCATCTACCCTAAGTAACTGGTTTTCAGGCGCCAGATATTCGCCCTCGCCCCTTCTCCTGTCAGTTTAAACAGTTCTGCCACGGGAAGGCCAGGAGCTGGACTTGACTGCCAGAGGCTGTTTGAGGCGCGTTTGCAGTCCTTAGAACCATCTGATTAGCCTATAATACGTAACATTTTTAATCGGCGACTCCAGCCATGGCGGGTAGATGTGTCCAGATACCGCAGACATTAAGATATCACTACGATACTGGAAATCGATCCTGGATTAGTGCACAGTTATTTTCTGAATGCACTGTCTATGTTGTATGTATATACATACACACACCACCCCTTTTGTTGGTACCCTCTACTGTTTCTTACTATTCTTGCCTTGAATGTTTTCTGTGCTACACTTATCTGGTGGTGCTCATGTAACGTGAAATATGAACTGTTTAGGAGAAAAAAAAACATGACTCCATGGTGTTACAGCTGAGCATCCCAGGAAAACTGCTTCCAGGTGGAAACATCATAGCCATTTAGGTTGGGGGAGATTATTTTTGTTCACTGAGTTCTCATATAAATGGATATGGCTTTTTACACAGATGTCTTCCTCCCGGAATCACTGACAGCTGTGTGTACCCTGTTGCCTCTAGTCTTGCTGGAGAGTGTCATCATTTCATCTCTCATCTTAGACAGTGCGTGTTCAGGGTCAAACTGTGGAAATGAGCTTCCCAATAAGAGTCTAGAAGAATAGCATCAGACGACTTTCAGGCATTGTGTAACACCAGATTTCACTGCGCGCATTGCTGTCAGTGAACTTGAATACTCATGCTCTGCTGCTGCCCTAGAGATGGGCCTCCTTGCTCTCAGGACACTCTCATATATATGTTGTTCATAGCGTGTGTTGGGTGATTGTGCCAATGGCCGTCAGCGACTAAAGCGATAATAGGATGTCACTGGTAAAGGTAGCCCTTTTATGCCATGGAGGCGCCTATGGAATATGATATTAGTGCCCATATTTTCTTTGACCTGTTGGCATACAAGAAGGTGATGTGGCCAGCATCAGGCCTCTCCATTTTTCCTTCCCAGCTCCAGAAATTAAACACTCATTTCTAAAGCTGAGGCACCTCTGGTCAGATCAAAACTACAAAGCTTCAGAAGCATTCGAGACCTGTACGCTTATCATTCAGACAGGTTCTAAGGACTGTTATAGCCGGAGGTATGGTTGGGGATACACTCTCCACTCCAATTAAATGTTTCCAAGGCGCGTGTCTCAGATAACCTCTGACAGTCCAAGTCCAGCTCCTGGCCTTCTCTTGGCAGAACTATTTAAACTGACAGGTGAAGGGGCTAAAGGCAAATATCTGGTGCCTAAAAACCAGATACTTCACGTAGATGAGAGTCTTGTTAGGTAGCTCATCTCTCTCTGTCTTTATCTGAATCTTAAGTGATCTGGGCACATTTTGGGGGGGGGGGGGGGAGATCCACAAATGCCTCTCCTTTACCTTGTCTTCCGCTCTTGCCCAGGTGAGTCCTCTATTGCTCAACATCCTTTCTGTTCTTCTCCATGTCTCTTTTGATCTACCCTTACTTCTGTTCCCCTGTGGTGTCCATCTTAGTGCTATTTTTGGTAGTGAGTTGTCAGTCATTCAGAGCACATGTCCCAACCATCGCCAGTGCCTTTCCTCAATAATTGCTGTCGGTGGCTTCATTTGCATTTCTGCCAACAAGATGTTATTTCTTATGGTGTTTGGCCAGAATATTTTTCTAATTCTTCGTAAACATTTAGTCTGGAAAGAATTCAACTTGTTTTCTATGGTTTTGGAGATTTTCCAGCATTCACTTCCATAGGAACATTACTCTTAAATATCCTGATTTTCGTATTGATGCTTAGTTTTTTAGATTTCCATATAGTCTGCAGCATTGCAAAAGCCTGGTTTGCTCTAGTAAGTCTGCTGTTGATGTCCTCTGTGCTGTCTCCATTTTCTACTACTCTACTGCCAAGGTATACAAATTCGTTGACCTCCACTAACTTGCTATCTACTCTGAGTACATTACTGTTGTTCACATTTTGCTTCATTAACTTTGTCTTTCTTACGTTGATCTTAAGTCATATGTTGTTTGCACTGGTAGCCTATCTAGGAGGAGGGGAACTCTGATTAAAAACCCGCTACTAACGAGATTTTCAGCTGCCGTGCGTGGGGTGAAACTCCTCTCGGCCAATGATGAAAAATGCTATTAGGGTTGCCGCCGTGGAAAAGGTGAAGGAACGGATTGAGTGAAATAACCAGTATTCTCGATGTCAGAGTTACTCAAATCACGGTAACTCTGCTCTAGAGGCTGGCAGCGTCCTATATACATTCATACTGAGGCAGATTGCCTAGCCCAGGGGTTAAACTAAGACACTGCTGGCGAGATTCTTCGGCTGCCGCGCATGGGGTAAACTCCTCCCGGACAGTGAAGTGCGATTAGGATTGCCGTGTGACGCCGCTGTGGAAAAGGTGAGAGTTACTCATACCACGGCACCTCTGCTACAGAGGCCGGCCGCGTCCTATACACACCCATACTGGTGAAATATGCCTAAACTGGCTTAACCCAGGGTGAAACTAGTGGCGAGAATTCGTCCTCCTGGACAAAAGCTCCGTCCTGGTCACAACTAGGAAGGGTAGCGGCCACGACCACAAAACGCTGAAGTCGGAGACACTGGACCAGTGCAGTCTAGATAGGCAACCACCTCTCACCCTGTGGTTATGTATGCGTATCTTAATCACGCGGAGGTTTTCCGGTGAGAAAGTCACAACGCTGGACAGGATGGGCAACCACCTCTCCCCGCTTCCGAGAATACAGGCTCAAGCCCAGCGATACTCTGAACCTCTTGTAAGTTCAGTAGGATCATGGGGCCGTCTTGATGGCAGAAGCGAACGAAGAAGGTCACTCAGACATACAAGTAAATAAATTCATGTAAAAGATAAAATAAATTCTGTTTAGGAGTTATCTTCAATACATAAGAAGTCTTTCAAAGCAAATATAGATGAAACTACTTTAGGTGGCCATCCAGTATAGGATGTTTTTAATGTCATGATATAATGTTGATATGACTGAGGCATGATCGTGCTGACTTTCTACGGGCTTCTCCCGCAGCATTTGTATTTGTTTCGTCTCCTCTTGGTTTATTCGTATATCGTAATGGTAATCCGTTGGGCTTCCACGACTGTATGATGTGTGTACAGTAGATATGCAAAAAAGGAAAATAAGACACAATCTTTATTAATTACGTCTCGGTAATTGGCATTGATAAGGGAGATAACGTTTAGTCTCATGGAATGTTTTCGTTCTAAGGGAGACAACCAAAGTTTTGCATGATTTTTCATGGCAAGTTTCTGCAGTAAAAATAAATGAGCGACAGACAACATCTTAGGACTGACGGACAAGAGAAGGAGGAGAAAAATAACCAAAAAATATATAGCTAGATAAATAAAGAAATAAGACGCAAATGCAGAGAAGCAAAGCAAGTATGGTGAAATGAAAAGTGCAGACAAATAGAGGACTCCCATAACAAAGATAGCAAAAACATGCACAAACGACTTAATCTTCTTTTTCTTCTTCATCTTCTGCCTCTTCTTCTTCTTCGTTCGCTTCTACCACCAATACCGCCCTGTGATCCTACTGAATTTACGCCTGTGTCCCGAAAGGACCACACGAGAGGACCACAAGAGGGCTTGAGCCTGTATTCTTGGTGGGTATCAGAAGCGGTAATGCGTGACACTGTATTTTTCGTTGCACTACTTTATTCTAGAGTTGGATTTTCTCACCAGAAATCCTGGACGTGCCGGGCGATTAGGATACGCATACATCCCCGTCGGATGAGAGGTGGTTGCCTATATAGACTGCACTGGTCCAGTGTCTCCGACTTCAGCATTTTGTGGTCGAGGCCCTACCCTTCCTAGTTGTGACCAGGACGGAGCTTTTGTCCAGAAGGACGAATCCTCGCCACTAGTAAATTTCACCCCTGGGTTGTTCCGGTTTAGGCATATTATCCCTGTATGGGTGTATATCGGACGTGGCCGGCCTCTGTAGCAGAGGTGCCGTGGTATGAGTAGCTCTCGCCGCGTGACAACTGGACATATAGACTAAACTTCACTTTATCCTTTCCATCACTTTTTCACATCGGCGCCGCACGGCAACCCTAATTTCCTTTTCGCATTTTCGTAATTAGCCAGGAGGAGTTTCACTCCACGGGCGGCGTCCGAAGAATCTCGACAGCAGTGTTTTAACCTCTTGCTTAAGCCGATATGAGTGCACATAGGACGTGGGCAACGTCCAAACCAGAGGTGCCGTGATTTGACTACTGTTTACTTCGCTTAATCCTTTCTTTCACCTTTTACACAGCTCGTCAACCCCATTCGCACCTTTCTTCACTGGCAAGGAGGATCCCCACTCCACGCACGGCAGCTGAAGAATTTCGCCAGGAGCGGTAGATGAGCTACCAAACATGACTCTCATCTACCCGAACCGTCTGCTTTTCAGGCGCCAGATATTCGCCTTCGCCCCTTCTCCTGTCAGTTTGAACAATTCTGCCACGAGAAGGCCAGAAGCTTGACTTGACTGTCAGAGGCTGTTTAAGACGCACGCCATTGGAGTGGAGAGCGTATCCCCCACCCCACCTCCGGCTATAACTATCCTTAGAACCACCAAGAGACATTATACTGGACAGTCTGACGGGATGGTGTGAGAGGAGATCACCAACTGAGCTGATGGGCTGCATGAAGGATCGTGTACTCTGGAAGAGCGTAATAGCCAATGCCAGTTGGCACGGCATTTGATGATGATGATGATGATGATGATGATGATGATGATGATGGTGATGATGATGATGATGATGATGATGATCTGGACTCTTGATAACTACGGAATAGTTCTTGAAGTCAGTACTGAAGCAGGTGGATGGCCGCCAGTCAATTGTTTGTAGTACATACTGGGGTAATTGTTTTGCTTAGCAGGCTTGCTCATGGCGAGTTCAACAAAATGTTAATAGTATGGCCATCTCTGATCCATACTACAAGGTACCCATGTGTCTGCAGAAAAGAGACACGAACAGAGTTGCCAGCTAAACAACGAACTTGGATCTGGCCAGACCGTAACTCCCTGCATGAACTGTAAGGCAGTCCCGAAAAACCAAATATAAACTACCACATGTATGAAAAAGATTGACGTCGATAGTTGAATGAGTAACAAACAATAACTAAGGGTCAGCATGGACAGAGTAATACAAAACGCATATTTTACTAATTATCTAGGGAACCCTTTTTTTTTAAAGTTCTCCCACTGTGACTATGGTGTAATCACATACTGGACTGTGCTGCACCTGATGTACTTTTCCCCCTTCCATCCACTTATGTGGGTGCAGTGTAACTCAGCGTGCCTTGCCATGCATGCAGATATTCTTCATTTTGAGGGGTCAGGTTTCCCTCAGTACAGTGTACCAAGTACCCAGTTTTACAGCTGGGGTGATGACAGATTGTAGTAAGAGGCACTGCTTTCTGTTCAAGTAAGAGCTTCAGTATCGATATACCTCATTTACATTCTATCAGAATTCTTCAAGAACGTACAGACAGTAAAGGCATGAGATATGAGAGCACTGGTCACTGGAATCGACAAAACAATTAGCCTAACCTATTAATGGAACAGTTGGCTGTATTCTTCTGTGTTCATGCTATAACGCATACTTATCTAAGAAACCTTATTGTTTGCCACGGCAAAAAACCACGCGAATCCAACAGTTTTCCTACTTAGCTGATGGGCGTGGCTAAGTACTTTATCCCAAGTTTCTTACATCCTTCCCATGTCGCTAAACGTCACATAGGGCCAAGATTTCCTGTCTTCGGCGAGTTTATCAACCTCATCAAGGGATGTTATGATCACTGAACTGGCCTCTCAACAATGTCCTCTTTAAAGTTTCACATGGTAGACCTCTTTTTCTTCAGCCTGTTGTGTTCCACTTGATAGCTTGTTTTGGGATTCTCTGATTGTTTCTTCTCGTCACATAACCGACATATGCCCATCTTCTTTTTCTGATCACCCATGAGTCAGGTTGTTGTTTGCTCATCTTTTTTTTATCTCTGTGTTGTTCTTGAATTAGTTCCACTTTATACCGAGTATTTTCCTTAGGCATTTGTTTTCAGAAAGAGTCTAATTTCTTGTCTGTTTCTTTGGTTGTCTTCCAGCTTTCTATCTCAAGTTCGTTTTCTGTTAATTACCCTTGTGTATTTGGACAAGTATCAGTAATAATTTTCAGCACTCATATTCTAGAATGCCAATGGATTTTTTTTTATCCTATGAGTGTACAGAATATTTAGTAAATATCAAAATGAGAAAAAGATAGCTGTTGATGACAGCATTATCCAGGCCAGGGAGAATATCAGCTGGTTAGTATTTTATCAGGCGAGACATGCTGAGAGGTCTGATAGATCGGCAGGAAACAACTTGGCCAAGCATATTATGAAAAAGAAAGAGACAGAACAAACAGAAAATCCGTTCTTCCTTAAAATATTACCTAGGATAATGATTGGTTCTACTGATTTCTTCTTAGCTGGGTGCCTGCAGCCAGATACTTCAGACATATCTTAATGTAATATCTTAATTCAAAACATATCTTGAATATAACAAAGAATCTGTTAAATATATGGCACATATAACACTCACAGCTGGCAACAATTTCTAAGCTTTGCTCATTTATCAGACCAGACCTGTAAGCTGTGTTCATGTAACTGTAGAAATATGCGCTGCTCAGTTACAGGCATAAATTTCATATTTAGTAGGGCATCCTCTGTAACATGCCATCAGGAGGAACAGAATACGCCTTCAGAAGAAGAATCTTTGATCTTCTTCTTTCATCCTTTAGGTGCCGTTAAACGTCATATAGTGCTCGCATAGTAGTTCACCAAGTTCTGTTTTTGGCGAGCTTTTCAGTCCCATCAAGGGATTTTATACCTGCTAGTTTGGCCTATCTTAACAATGTCCTCTTTAGAGTTTCACATGGTCGACCTCTTTTTCTTCTGCCTGTTGTGTTCCACTTGATAGTTTGTTTTTTGGGATTCTCTGACTGTTTCTTTTCATCAAGTGACCGATATATACCTATCACCTTTTTCTGATCACCTATGAGATCATCATCTGCATTATCTATACAGAATCTTTGATACAGCCTTAAAATTTCAGGCGTTCTCTCAAAAAAATGTATTGCTATTGATTCTGATCCCATGCAGTTATGCTTATATCTTCCTTCCCGAGCGCAGCAACCCATAGCGTCACGGTTGGCAAACCATACTGACCTAGATCCTATACCACCTTTCTATTGGTACACTCATAAACAGGTCTAGTCTGGTTAATGGAGCGTGGATTGCTATAGTCACCGTGACAGTGGAATTTGCAGAAGAAGTACTGTGTAAAACATAAACGAAGTTGGTGCTTTAAACTTATATGTGAATTATCAAACTGTTTTCTTCCCATATTTACGTGCAGTCGTACATGGGACCCCACAGCTATACCCCTCCAAATATAACAACTCAATTCTAAGCCTTCCATCTGTGTCTAGCTTGCCATCCGTGAATTTCACACATTAACAGCATATTTTCACATACAACGCGGAACTACGTGATGATCACGGAAAATAATAATCATTTTAGGCAGACATCTCTCCCTCCCTCCCTCTCTCTCTCTCTCTCTTTCTCTTTCTCTCTCTCTTTCTCTGAACCTTAAGTGCCCTGGATACATGGGGGTTCTCCAAAGGGTTTTCCACAAATGCCTGTCCTTTTGTCTTTTTTTCTGCTCTTGCCCAGGTGAGTCCTCTATTGCTCAACATCCTTTCTGTTGTTCTTCTCCATGTCTCCTTTGGTCTACCCTTACTTCTGTTCCCCTGTGGTGTCCATCTTAGTGTTGTTTTTGGTAGTGAGTTGTCGTCATTCAGAGCACATGTCCCAACAATCGCCAGTCTTTCCTCAGTAATTGCTGTCGGTGGCTTCATTTACATTTCTGCCAACAAGATGTTATTTCTTATAGTGTTTGGCCAAAATATTTTTCTAATTCTTCGTAAACATTTAGTCTGGAAAGAATTCAACTTGTTTTCTATGGCTTTGATGATTTTCCAGCATTCACTTCCATAGAATGTAACTTAAAACATTACTCTTAAATATCCTGATTTTCGTATTCATGCTTAGTTTTTTTTTTTATTTCTGTATAGTCTGCAGCATTGCAAAAACCTGGTTTGCTCTAGAAGGTCTGCATATCATTCACGACAAAATGACTACGGAGAACCATGAAAACTATCATCATGAACAAGAACATACAGTCAGAAAAGAGGTCGACACTTCATGAAATCTAACCACAAGACAAAATAACTGTCACCATGTGTGACTCTCATATTAACCATACATTTTCTCCAAATGGCCATTCTTCAACAGAAGGCCTCACTATGCTGTCTTATGCAATTGCACTAATGCTCAGTAAATATATATTTTCATGAATATATCAACAAAACGCATGAGTTACAATCGAAATACCCAACAGAGATTTCTACTTGTGTTAATTCATCTTCTTCCTCTTCTTCTTCTTCGTTCGCTTCTACATAGAAAGACCGCCCCGTGATCCTCCTGAATTTACTTCTGTGGTCCTCGATAGGTCCCGTGGTTCCCCCCTGTGGCCCCCGAAAGGACCACACGAGATCCACGAGAGGACCACAAGAGGTTCAGAGTATGGCAGGGCTTGAGCCTGTGTTCTTGGTGTGTCTTATTTTGTGGTCGCGGCCGCTACCCTTCCTAGTTGTGACCAGGACGGAGCTTTTGTCCAGGAGGACGAATCCTCGCCACTAATAAGTTTCACCCCTGGGTTAAGCCGGTTTAGGAATATTATCCCAGTATGGGCGTGTTTAGGACGTGAACGACCTCTAGAGCGGAGGTACGGTGACATGAGTAGCCATCAAGTATCACTCCTGTTTAAGCCGGTTTAGGCATATTATCCCTGTATGGGTGTATATCGGACGTAGCCGGCCTCTAGAGCAGAGGTGCTATGGCATGTGTAGCTCTCGCCGCGAGACAACTGGAATACCGACTAAACTTTACTTTATCCTTTCCATCACCTTTTCACATAGGCGCCGTACGACAACCCTAATTTCTTTTTCGCATTTTCTTCTTTGGCCAGGAGGAGTTTCACTCCACAGGTGGCGTCCGAAGAATCTCGACAGCAGTGTTTTAACCTCTTGCTTAAGTCGGTTCAGGCATTTGTCCCGATATGAGTGCATACAGGATGTGGCCGACCTCCAGACCAGAGGTGCCGTGATTTGACTACTGTTTACTTCGCTTAATCATTTCTTTCACCTTTTACACAGCTCGTCAACCCCATTCGCACCTTTCTTCAACGGCCGGGAGGAGTCCCACTCCATGCACGGCAGCTGAAGAATTTCGCCAGGAGCGGTAGATGAGCTACCAAACATGACTCTCATCTACCCGAACCGTCTGCTTTTCAGGCGCCAGATATTCGCCTTCGCCTCTTCTCCTGTCAGTATGAACAGTTCTGCCACGAGAAGGCCAGAAGCTTGACTTGACTGTCAGAGGCTATTTGAGAGGCACGCCACTTGAGTGGAGAGCGATGTATCCTCCACCCCACCCCCGGCAATAGCAGTCATTAGAACAATATCAACCTATAAAACAAAGGGTACGGCAAGGATGTGTACTATCTCCTGTACTGATGAAATATGCCTAAATCGGCTTAAGCCAGGGATGAAACTTGATGGTTACTCAAGTCACGGTACCTCGTTCTAGAGGTCGTTCACGTCCTAAACACGCCCATACTGGGATAATATGCCTAAACCGGCTCAACCCAATGGTGGAAGTCACTAGTGGTGAGGATTCGTCCTTCTGGACAAAAGCTCCGTCCTGGTCATAACTAGGAAGGGTAGCGGCCACGACCACAAAATGCTGAAGTTGGAGATACTGGACAAGTGCAGTCTAGATAGGCAACCACCTCTCACCCGGCGGGGATGTATGCGTATCCTAATCACGCGGAGGTTTTCCGGTGAGAAAGTCCAACGCTGGACTGGATGGGCAACCACCTCTCACCCGGCGGGGATATACTGATATCCTAAACACGTCGAGGTTTTCCAATGAGAAAGTCCAACCTAGATTAAACTGGTGCAACGAAAACCACGGTGTCACGCATTTCCGCTTCTGATACCCACCAAGAATACAGGCTCAAGCCCTGAGATACTCTCAACCTGTTATGATCCTCTCGGGGATCTCATGTGGTCCCTTTCGGTGACCACGGGACCTATTGAGGACAACGGGAGTAAATTCAGTAGGATCACGGGACGGTCTTGGTGGTAGAAACGAACGAAGAAGAAGAAGAAGATCGGTTGATATTTTCCAGTTCTATTTTCAACTCGAATTGCTGTTTCTTGCTGCCAGTATAGGTGTTTTACAATCCTCAGGTCTCTGTCGTCAATATTGATGTCTTCAAGCATTTTAACAATTTCATTATGTTTCACCTTGTCGAATGCCTTGGTGTAATCAATGAAGCATAAATAGAGATCTTTCTATACTTCTAAAGCTCTTTCTGTTAGTGTTCGTAAAGCATAAATTGCATTGTGTGTTCCCTTTCCTTCAACAAATCCAAACTGTTCATGTGCTATTTCCATTTTTACCTGTTTCCTTGTCCTTTTCATAATATTTCTCAGACGTAGCTTCGCTATGTGACATGAGAGGCTGATAGTCCGGTGGTCATCACATTCCTTTGCACTTGGTTTCTTTGGTAGTGCTGTAAACGTGGATTTAAGCAGGTCACTGAGCATGTAACTACTGGTGTAAATATCATTCACTAACTTGGTTATTATTTTTATTCCTATCTCCTCTAGCGCCTCTGTTTCTTCTACTGTTATATTATCAGGCCCAGTCACTTTTCCTTTCTTCATGTGTTTGATGGCATCTATGATTTCATCTTCAAGTATTGGTGGTCAATCACATTTTTCAGTATCTGGTGTTAATTGTGGTCTTTCTCCTCTATATAGCTCACCGATATACTCTGTCCACCTGTCCACAATGTCTTCTTTTCCCATTAACATTTTACCTTCTTTTGATTTCTGACATCCTGTGGTATATTTTGTTTTTCCTGTCTGTGAGTTCACTAATTTGTTTGTGCATGTTTTTGCTATCTTTGTTATGAAAGTCCTCTATTTGTCTGCAATGTTCATTTAACCACACTTCCTTTGCTTCTCTGCATTTGCGTCTTATTTCTTTATTTATCTATCTATATTTTTCTTGGTTATTTTTACTCCTCCTCCTCTTGTCCATCAGTCCTAAGATGTCATCTGTCATCCATTTATTTTTAGGGCCTTCTCTTTTGTCGGTGGTATTATCTCCTTAACAGTTTGGTGGATAGAATCTCTTAACATTGCCCATTGTTCACCTATGCTATTTATCTTTGCTATTGCATTGTATCTATCTGTTATAATAACTCTGTATTGTTCTCGCAGTTCTTGGTCATTTTAAAGGAGTTCTGTATTCATTTTGATGTTTCTCAGTTTTCT
The DNA here is from genome assembly GCA_009760885.1 of Achatina immaculata. NCBI lineage: Eukaryota > Metazoa > Mollusca > Gastropoda > Stylommatophora > Achatinidae > Lissachatina > Lissachatina immaculata. Next base: position 19,491,500 of record CM019693.1, on the reverse strand, counting down.
ACATGCTTTCGCTAGCTTTATTCTAATTTTTCCACACAGTGGGTCGTCGTCGCTATTGCAGTCAGCTCCTGGTATGGTTTTTTTTTTCTTCAGTAATGCAGTCCGGAATCGTTTTTTTCATTAATACGTAGTCTATCTGGTTAAAAGTCTTTTTTGTCTGGGCTGCACCACTTTGCCAGTCTTCGGGGATGTTGTTTAAACCAGGTGTAAGAATAAAGGCTAAAGCACTGTGATACTCTGAGCCCCTTGTGGTCCTTTCGTGGAACTCGTGTGGTCTATTTTGGACCACACAGGGGACCACGGGACCTAACGAGGACCACATGCGTGAATTCAGTAGGTTCACAGTGCGGTTTTTGGTGGTAGAAGTGAACGAAGAAGAAGAAGAAGAAGAAACCAGGTGTTTCCTACTGCCATGCTATGTATTCTTGCCCATTCAATTAATTTACTACCTCTGTTATTCCTCCCCCACCCCCCCCCCCACCCCAGTCCATAGTCACAAACGATGTCTGAAGTTCATCCTGTACCAAGTTGGGCATTAAAATTAAAATAAAAAATTAATTAAAAAGACTGTAGTAACTTTATGTGACTTTGTGTGTTTCACTGCTGTCTCTATGTCATTATAAAATATCTGTACATCTTCTTCAGAACTTTCAGATGTTGGACCGTACACTTGTATAATATTTATGATTATTGGTCGTCAATTTCAGTTGGGCTAGCAGGACTCGGTCCGAGAGGTTCAAATATCCTAGAGTTGTCCTTGCTGTTGGTTCATCAAATATTATTCATACTCCTCGTTCACGTTTCTCACTTCCTGAATATATTATTGTATATTTATCGGAGTTTATCTTCACTGCACCTGTCCATCTAACTTCACTCATTCCTAATATGTTGATCTTCATCCTTTCCATTTTTCTCTTTATATTTTCTAATTTTCCAGCCTGGAATAAAGTTCTAACATTCCATGTTGCTATTTTGAACTTGTTAGTTTTGCCACCAGTAGCTTGATGACGATCTGGCCTCACCTGTGGTTCGTGAGCTGTCCTACCGACGAGGCTGTTCCAGAGGAACATCCATTAACGTCGTTCATGACAAATCTATTACTCTGAATAAGCATAATTGTTCTTGGGAGCTACAACAGTGGTTTCCCGTTGCCGTCTGTCGGTTTGTGTACGGACTCTCCGCTAACCTTTTGACTCCTTGTCCTACCCGCAAGGCAGCGGGAGTGAGAGGTTTTAAGGCACCTCTTACCCGCCTGGTATTCCTTTCACTGAGCACATGAGGCATTTTATAGGAGTAATAGAGCCACCTTGATGAGGTTGAAAGACTCGCCGAAGACAGGAAAAATTGGCGAACTACTTTGCGAGCCCTATGTGACATTTAACGGCACGGGAAGGATATAAGATATAAGAAGAGCCACTACCACCCCACTTCACTCTCTGAGACTACTGCCAGTCATGTCATGTCTGATAATGAGATCCGCACTTAAGGGAGAGGAAGAAATACATTCTTTATCTTCTTCTTCTTCTTTGGAACTGTGACTTAGTGTTCTTTGGAGCCCATGCGATGAGGATGTTGAGGCACAACATCATGTCGGCTTAGGATTCAATTCATGAGTGCAGCTAAAAAGCAGGGGGTATACAATGCTTCTTTAGTAAACTTCATTGCTGTGTGGATTACAATGGTTCCTGCTCCATTAGCCAGGCTAGGCCTGTCACTGGTGGTAAAATGGAGAGATGGGATAGGGTCTTGGTCAGCTATGGTTCGCCAACCCTGATGCTAGCGTAAGGTATGGGTCCCTGATTGCCAAATCGGACAGCTTTTTCAAAATGCGAGCAATAGATTGATATGGTTTGGCGGGCAACTTAAAAAAATAGACTGGACCTGAGCTTGGCCGGATGCACTGTGAAAATGGACAGAGCAAAGTGGTGGGCCATTAGTAGCCAACCTTGCTTGGGGAGATGACACACGATGAATATAAGAGAGTAGAATACAAACGCGATATATTTTTTCTACGATTGCACTAACACAATTTTTTTTCAGGCTCATGAATATATTATCTCAATGAAGTAATATAGTTCCAAATAAACGGTGGCTATATAACATAAGATATACAAGTTTGTTTATAAATTAACTTTGCGTATATAATTTTAAGAGCGATAAAATAATATTTATGAATACTACAGGATTTGCATGATCCTGTTTATTTTTGGCAACAATGTATATCCCAATTGCGCACTACTTTTGTGTTTTTTTTTAACCACCGGAGGCAGCCATCTTACGGAAAAGTGTTGGAGAATCAACCAGCAGGGAAGCAAATTCTTGACAGTTTTCGCGAGGTTAAGCGCATATTTTCGATTGGTGTCAGTACATGAAATCATTGGCATCTCGCCATGTCGACGCTTTTACCGATTCGGTTTCAGGAACATATACAGGTAGGATAAATTGGCACGTCGCTAACGTTATTTTCATGCACGCACAGTGTTTACTCGGTCTGAAAACACACTCCGAAAACTTTTAGTATAAACGACGTTAATTAATAAATGTTGCTGAAATAATTATGTGTTTAAAAAGTACAACCCACGATGTTTATAAATGTTATGTATGTTCCATGTGTCGCCACATGAGATTTAGATATATCACGCTGATAATGTAGCTGATGACATGGCAGAAGAATAGCAGTCGCCACTCACAATATGACGAAGTAATAGCGACTCACATAGCAGCAGAATATGAGTGATTAATTAAAGATGTTTCCGTTCTAGAATTTAATCACTTCTTTCAAGATGCATATTGGCATATATTTGGAAAAGGAAGAGCAGACGAAAACACACTGTCTAGACAGGTAGTGCTGTTTATTGTAGTGAATAGTGGATTATGTGCACAGATTAATACAAGGATGAATGGGGGAGGGAATATAAAAGAGTAGCTTTGTTGCTTAAATGTATGGTTATTGAAGAACCTCCCCCCCCCCCCCCCAAATTTTAAGACCTACATGTGACTATGATATTTCCATAATTCTCAGAAAAGTATACAATATTCAGCATGTGAATGACTGATTATTATGTGGTCAGCGTTGAGTAACTTGTCACCTTTCACAGCCATTATGGCTGTTACATACATTGGATAAGCAAATAAATCGTTCCCCTAACTCCCATATTCAACCACATTTTTGTGAAGTGGGGAAAAGAGCAATGAAATTTTAAAAACACAACAAAACTTGCCTCTTCTCATGGTTATTGAAATTTATGAGAAGTTTTGCATGGTCCAAAGATTTTTGAAAGTGCAGTGAGGCATATGCTAAACATTTTATTGTTTTCCAACAATTTAATATGATCTGGAATAAATACTGAGTGAAATATTTTAAATGTTTCCTCTTTGCCATCATATGTGATAATCAGATGTTTTAAACAGTTTAATATATAATCCTAAGTAGTTTATTTGTTATTGTTGTAAAAACAAAATATTTAATCTGCATTACTGTTAACTTTATATGTATGTGTGTGGCCGGGGGAACGGGACACACATGCACGCACACACACACACACACAAAAACACACACAAACAATGCAAAGGATATGCTAACAGTGAGGTGAGACTCCCAGTATGTTGATTTTGATTTCTTCCTTCATGTATACCTTGTCTCTGATTTCATAAAATTCTTTTGATATTGGTACTGCTTTTAAATGAAAACTTAAAACTAATCAAAAATTTGTGAAGCACACTAGTTGATGACCAGCTCATAAGTATAACAATATTTCCCTTAAATGTTGCAAGTGCAAGAAGTGTTACAATATAAAACTTTGTGTTATCTTTTCATGGGTTGATAGAAGGAGTTAGATTTTAAAAAAAAATGAATTAAATCATATTTTTCTGTTAGTCCAATGACAGCAATTTGTATATTTTTCTTTGGTGTGCCTTGCCCTGTATGTAAGATTCTCCTTAATTTAAAAAGTTCTGTCAAGGGCATGGCTTCACTAAATTATCCATAAGTTTGTGAAAAAAAAGGTGCTTTGCAGCATTTAATCATAGTTTTCCACCAAGCAGACCATACCTTATAGTCTGTAAAAAGGAGTCACAACACTGAAAGCAAAATGAAACAGAAAACCTGCTTTGATATTGTGAAGGGAGAATTTTGAGGATATTTGAGTTCCAAGTTTTGTGTTAGTCAGGTGTAATCTTTTGTAACAGAAAGGAGGAAAAAAAAAAAAAGGTATGATTCCCATTTTCAGTAACCTGATTTTGTTAAGTACAAGATACCCTTGGAAATACTATTCACAGAAAAGTAAAGGTTATACTGAAACTTATATTTAAAAAGTTTTAAACCTCCTCCAAATAGGTGCAGTATTCTCTCTCTCTCTCTCTCTCTCAAGGTCCCTGCTAACAAATGTAGGATATCATGTCCTTCCATAACCCATGATCCCTTGTGCATCTCATTAGGCTTGTCACTTAGCATTTCCCATGCCAGGATGCCAAACTGTCAAACATCTTTTCTGTTTTGTTTCTTCTGCCTTCGAACTTCTGTGTTGCCATTAGGTGCTCTAGCCTGCCTCTCCTCCAAACACATCCCACAAATTTGGATTGCTGTTTTCTGATCTTTGTATAATTTTCATCGTTTCAGAATTTATTCATTTTATTTTCTTCCAGCCCATATTGTCTTCAGCATTCTTCGTAAGAAATGCATTTCAGCAGCATTATTGTATCTTGGTCAAATTAAAATGAACAAAAATTCAGTACTTAAAAAACAAGTTTTTTTTCAGTTTGATTGTTCTGTTCATATGAGTATCACATTTTAATAACACAAGAAAGCAAGGGAATATTCCCATGGCTGTTTACGCTTATTTCTGTTTTCAGCTCCAAAGCATTGGGATCAATGCAGCCAACATTGGGTTCAGCACTCTTACCATGGAGTCTGATAAATTCATTTGTGTGCGTGAGAAGGTTGGAGAGGCTGCTCAAGTAGTTATCATAGACATGAACGACCCAAGTAATCCCATCCGCAGGCAGATCTCTGCAGACTCTGCCATCATGAACCCAACCAGTAAAGTGATAGCTTTGAAAGGTATGGAGCTGCAGCATGTTATAAAAGCATCCTTGTGTGCACGTATAAACATTTCATGCCCAGAGTTAGGTTTTTTTTTTTTTCCTTCCTTTAAAAAAAAAATTTATAGAATTTATGATGGAAATTTTTAAAAAATTTAGTGCTGCTAACATTTCATGTTTATTTTCAAAATTGATGTCTGCCTTATCCATTTACCTTTGAGCCATGTAGGGTTGTATTGATTATTTTTAATCCCATTCAACTTGGCTGATATACAGATTTAAGATGTCTGTTAAGCAGTAATGATTCACCTCTGCTGTATGTGTTTATTGATAGTGATGGTTCAATATTTTGTGTGGTTTTTGTTTTGTTCATGTCCAGTGAAACCACCCGAGAAGCAAAGTTTTGTGGTTCTACAGGAACTACAAAGAACAGTCCAATTTATCCAAAAGACAGAACTACAGATTTAGACAATAAAGGCATATGAAGAAGATTTCAGCGAAGATTTCAGTTGAATTTATCAATGCGTCTAATGGGCCACTGACTTTTTTGTGCGCAAGGAATGTCTTTGGTGTTGCGACCTTGGGGTCGCAGTGTTTTTCTTCAGACTCCATGTGTTGCTTGCAAGGTGTCAGCAGTCCAAAAGAAAACATCAGAGCCATGGTGCTGATTTCAGCCTGACTTTGCTGACAATTCAGTCTCCAGCTTCTGGGACATCTGTGACAGTTGTTACTAGACAGAATGGTTGTGGCAGTTGAATTTATGTTGCTTGATTAACTCATGATGTAGAATAAAATTGCCTGAACACTACTAGTATGTTACAGTAGTTTACAATAACAAATTTTATTGTGTAAATAAACTGACATGTCGCCTCATGAGTCTCCTGTTTGACGCATATGTTCATTGTGGTTACAACAACCAGTCCTTCCATATAACATCACTATCACAATATCGGTGATCATGCTAGGATTTTTAAAAAATTGATACAATTGTACCTGTCTTTTACTTTACATGGAGTACTTTCCAAAATACTAGTTTTTTATTTTTTAATGTGAAATTAATTACACTTTAGAAACATCAGTGGAAAGTAAATATTCATGTGGATTTTTTTTTTTTTAAATGTTATTTGTAGTGAGATTTAATTTTTTACAGTATGCTCACGTGTCCCAAAGTCAAAATTAGCTGATTCTTTTCCATGCAAATTTAGCATCATCAACCTACTGGCTTGATTATCCTCCAGCCATTTTTGCTGGTTTTAATAATATAAACCAGTTACAGTGTCTGACAACCTCAAAAAGTTTCAGTTTTCTCTTTTTTTTAATCAGTAATTTACTGGTGATTGCCAGTTAATGCGATCACCACAGTATGCATTCAGTAAGTCATTAAATTATTCCATTTTATCAAGAAATACTTTTACATACCATTGTGAATGCTAAATTTGATGCCTCTTTGACTTTTGAATTGTGCAGCTGGAAAAACACTTCAGATTTTCAACATTGAGATGAAGAGCAAGATGAAGGCTCATACCATGACAGATGATGTCATTTTCTGGAAGTGGATTTCAGTCAACATGATCGGCCTGGTCACAGAGACAGCTGTGTACCATTGGGCAATGGAAGGTAGTGACTCTTTTAATACATCATCATAAAGTAGCAGTGAAAGAGATGTTTATTATTGGATGTTTGTTTCCATTTGTTTATTAGCAGAGGTGTTGGTCATTTTTTTTTTCTTTCTTATAAACTTTACACACTAAACTTTTATTTACGTTACTTGGAAACTCTTATTACGTTACTTGGAAACTTTTATTACATTACTTGGAAACTTTTATTTTTTCTATTGTAAACCCTTGTTTTATTAATGCCAAAGACACATAGGGTTCCTTGTAGCAAGAGATTTCCACTTCTGTCACTCCATTGTTATCTTGGTTGTCACCCATCCTTTGTTTATCATTTTCTCTGCTGCACGTTGCAGTGTCTCATTGGGTTGTCCCATGTTTCTTCACTTTCTTCATCAAAGCGATCTGTGGTCTGTCATTATCATACTGTCAAGTGTCCTTTCAGAGTCTATGAAGCATGTATGTAATAGGCTGTTCGCCTTTTTTGAATTGTTCTAGTGGATGCTTCAGGGTGAAGATCTGATCTATGCAGGATTTGCTGTAACCTGCTTGTTCAATTCTGTTTCTCTTTTCTACTGCTGTCATGATTGTTTAAGATGATTCAGCTGAAAACTTTATTGGTGTTGAGTGGGAGGATGAAAACTTTACTGGTGTTGAGTGGGAGAATGAAAACTTTACTGGTGTTGAGTGGGAGGATGAAAACTTTACTGGTGTTGAGTGGGAGGATGAAAACTTTACTGGTGTTGAGTGGGAGGATGAAAACTTTACTGGTGTTGAGTGGGAGAATGAAAACTTTACTGATGTTGAGTGGGAGGATGAAAACGTTACTGGTGTTGAGTGGGAGGATGAAAACTTTACTGGTGTTGAGTGGGAGATTTTAAACTGTAGATATAAATTAAATTGATTCTTTTTTTTTTTCTTCAATATATAATATATCATTTGAACATATCTTTCTATACATATGAGCTAAACTGTATCATATGGTATTGCTTTGAAAAGCTGAAGGTTTTTTTTTGTTTTTTTTGTTTAATTCCATTAACTTTGTACAGCTAGACTTATGACATAATTCACATTCCAGGTGACTCACAGCCACAGAAAGTGTTTGAAAGACATACTAATCTGAACGGATGTCAGATCATCAACTACCGCACAGACGCAGCTCAGCAGTGGCTTTTGCTTATTGGAATCTCAGCTCAGGTGCATAACTTCAGCTTAGTCTGTAACTTTTGTGTGTAGATGAAGTCATTTCTGAAGGTTTCCATGCAGTAGCAAGGATACAAAGTATACACAGAAGAATACATTTAAGATGATGGGCTTAATAGGTGTATTACGCCTAGTTTTTTGTTGTTGCTGTCATTATCATTTTCAGTTGTTTTATTTGTTATTGTGTTCCCGAATACTCATTTGATGTTTTTTTTCCCTACCAAATGGGACTATTTACTGTGAGGATTTGATTTGTGGATGTAGTTTTTTTGTTTGTTTGTTCAGCATTGACAGCAATGATGATTCCTAGTGAATTGAATGTTGATTCTTTCTGTTCTCTGAAGATTTATGTATTGCCTTTGTTCTTTTGACTTTGCAAGAGATTTATTAGGTATGCTTCCCATAACTTTGGTCACTTTGAACTGTCTAGCAGGGCTTACAAGGGGTGATTGATAAGTTCACGGCCTAAGGTACAAATACTTGAAACATACAGTTGATATTAGGTGCATTTGTAGATCAGGTTAATGTAAGATTAACTGCAACTGATTTTTTTTTAAAAGCTACTGAAGTGGTAAGGGGTGGCAGATATTGAGAAAATGGATACAATTTCTCATTGAGCAGTCATTCGCTACCTCTGCATCAAGGGCTTATCATCGAAGGAGATCTATGAGGATATGGTAGAGACTAGAGGAGAATGCCCCTTCTTACAGCACAGGGAAGAAATGGGCAGCTCAATTCAAACATGGAAAGGAGAGTCTGGAAGATGATCCCTGTCAAAGAAGACCAAGAATGGTAACCACAGATGAAACTGCCAGCAGAATCCATGACATGATAATGGAGGATCAACGACTAACTGAGTGGTACATTGCTACTGAGTTTGGCATCTTCCAGGAATGTTCATGCTATTATTCACAATGATCTTCAAATGACAAAGGTTTCTGCTTGATGGGTCCCGAAACTTCTTGGAGCTGATCACAAATGACAGCATTCAACATGTCAGGAGACAATCTTGGCCATTTTTCTGCAGATCCTGAAGAGTTTCTTCAGCAATTTGTGACTATGGGTGAGATTTGGGTTCATCATTTTCAACCAGAAACCAAAGAACAGTCAAAGCAGTGGAAACATCGTGGATCCCCACCTCCAAAGAAACCAAGTGTGGTTCTATCTTTTGGGATTCAGAAGATGTGCTATTGGTAGACTATCTTCAAAAGGGCAGAATGGTCACCAGGCCCTATTATGGTAATCTTATGAAGCAACTGCGGGTCAGATTGAAGGAAAAGCGTCAAGGGAAATTGATGAAAGAAGTCATCTTTCATCAAGACAAAGCTCCAGTTCACAAGGTTGTGGCAATGGCTGCCATTCATGAATGCAGCTTCCAGCTTCTTGAACATCCTCCTTATTCCCCAGATTTGGCCCCTTTGGACTATTACCTGTTTACCAAACTCAAAAAAGAGCTCAGTGGTCATAAATTTGCTTCAAATGATGTCATTCATGCTGTAGACCACTTTCTACTGGCACAAGATGCTGACTTTTACAAAGAAGAGATCCGTATGCTCCAGGATCACAGGACTAAGTGCATAAACTTGCAAGGGACTGTGTTGAGAAATAACCCAAAAAAGTTGCCCACAAATAATCCATCGTACCTTATGCCGAGAACTTATCAGTCACCCCTCGTATTTTACTCCGCAACTGTTTATTATGGATTTACAGCTAGTTTCACATTGATGGACCTCATTCTGTTTGCCTTTTTTTGACTGATGTCCATTGAAGAAGGCAGATTCTAGTAGTTTGTTTTCTAAACTGTGATAAACAGTGTGGTAAAATTTTGATTTCTGTATATACTGGCTATAAATCCTTACTTCAGTTTGATTTATAAATACATTTATTAGTACTTTTGTGCATTTAGTAGCTGTTTCTAAAGCTCTTTTTGCATCCTTATCCTTTCAGTTTCAGACCTGTTATGATCCATCTTTCTTATGTTTCTATCAGCTCCCTGTGAATTGATTCTGTCTCAGATGTTTATATGATTCTTCCTTGTCACTTTATTTGATGTTCTAGTCTGGTTATAAATGAATTTGCTATTTTTTTTTTCTTAATGAAAGTGAATTTCATTAATTTTTATATATTTAATTTACAGCAAAACAGAGTAGTTGGAGCAATGCAGCTGTACTCTGTAGAGAGGAAAGTCAGCCAGCCCATTGAAGGCCATGCAGCAGCATTTGCCTCATTCAAGCTTGAAGGAAATCCAAATCCATCAACCTTGTTCATTTTCTCAGTCAGGAGTGCCCAAGGAGGAAAGGTAGGAATATTGGTCTTATATATATGTTGTTGGTTGGTTAGTGATCTCCCTGTGACGGCAAAGTTTTGAGTTTTTTTAACATCTACTGTTGGCGTATTTCAAATGGGCTGTAGCGAGTTTCTCCAATCCCTAGTGTGAACCAAACAAATAAAGAGTCATCACAAAGGAAAATATGTAAAACTTTATTATCCATTAACTTCTTCATACGCATTTTCTGTCTATAGCTGCAGTCCTGTCTCTTGGATAAATTTCACTGTTTTTTTGCAGTTCATGTATGGAACCATAGAACTTAACTTCTTGGGTGATTTCACTGGGCCAGTTATTTCTTCTCAGTGTCTCATAATTAGTGCAGTTTTGGAGGATATGTTCTACAGCTTGGGGCACCTGGGCACATGTACAAAGAGTAGAAGAAACAACTTTAAATTTTGAATACATATGACTTCAGAGTTGGTCGTGTCCTGTTCAGAGATGGAAAATGGTGGCTTGTTCCTTTCTAGTCAGCATGTGATAGTCATCATGTAGTGGTGGTTGTGGCTTTCTCTAGGTTTTTGTCGTGTTTTTCTTCTGGTTATAGTTGATTGGTATGTCTGGTTGCTCTGTTTCAGCACACTCTTTGGCCAGATGGTCAGCTTTCTCATTGCCTGGTATCCCACAGTGGGATGGAATTGACTGCAAGATGTGTTGTAAGCCAATTTTCTACAATGTATTCTTAAGGTTTGGTAGTTTGTTGCACTGAAGAGCTTCCAGTACTGATCTTGCATCTGTGAGAAATACTGTAGGGCATGCATCAGTGCTGTAGTTTGATTCTTTTTCAACTGTGGCAGTAATTGCCCTAACTTTTGCATCATAGTTGTTGCAGTATTTTCCAGTGGGTATGGAAATCTTGTCAGTGGTGGTATTTGGATATTCAGTTTGTGCTCCTGCCCCTCCATTCTTTAAGGCACTGTGTACAGATCCATCTGTATATACACATATCCTGATGTCACATGGATATTTGTCATCTAACACACTAAGTGTGACTGTTGATCTTACAGGACTGCTTTGTATCTCACCATTGTGCACATCTTTCACTTCAGTTTGAATAGTTGTTTGCATACAGTCAACTTCTTTCCATAGTGTATCTCTGGTACACTCTGATAATGGAGCAGCTACAGTTGGAAGGTCAGGTCTCAGCTTACGTGGACACTTGGCCTGATGAATGAAGCTGCTTCTTTTAAGCTGCCTTTGGGCCAAATTATTGAATCTTTCCTGCAGAGGATGGCTTACAGAGCTGAGGAACTTCTCTCCTAAGGTCATGACCTTTTTTTTGTCTCTGCATTCTTTTAGCACTTGAACACCCATTTTCTGTATTTCTACTACTGGTGTGGACATCAAGGCACTTGTGATTGTAGTGATTGATTTTGTACCTTGTCTAGATTATGCAGCATAGTGTTTGCTGTGCTCCAAACTGTTGAGCCATATTGTAAATGTGGTTGAATACTTTTTTTAATATACATTCTTGGGGCTCCCCACGTGGTTCCGCTCAATTTTCTTAAGATGGCTAGCTTTCTTCTGGCTTTTGCTTCTGCATTGCTGATGTGTTGCTGCCAAGTCAGTTTTGAGTCAAGAGTCAGTCCTAGGTAAGTGGGTTGGTTGTTATTCCTTAAGGATATTTTGTTTACAGAGATCTTACCATGCTTTTTTGTCTGGATGTGAGAGTGAACAGAGTGGTGCCTGATTTGTCTGCGTTGTCCATTAACTGAGTTGGAGCATCTCACCAGCCTGTCTCCGAGCACATCATAAATGTCAGCAGCTTCTGTAATTAATTTGCAGCAGGACTTAGGACGTGGAAGGAAGGAGAAAAAAAAAGATGGAAAGAGACTTCATTAAGTAGACTTCTAGAAAGATTGTTTTCACTGATGAAGTGCCTAATCCTGTGGTGGTGGAAGCAGATAATAAAGTGTTCTTTTACTTTCACAGCTTCATCTGATTGAGGTCGGTGCTCCTCCTACTGGCAATCAACCATTCACTAAAAAGGCGGTGGATGTTTTCTTCCCAGTTGAAGCCCAAAATGACTTCCCTGTTGCCATGCAGGTATGTGTAGTGGTGAGGTGGGGTGGTGGGGAAGAGGAGGTTGTTATTTACTGAAATGGTGTAGTGTTAACTGATGCCACATACAGGTGAATGCCTGTGTAGGAGTGGAGTGTGAACTCCAGAGCATGTTTTCAAAGAGCACCCAAATTTTATAGTCCTACGCAGCCAGACGTGGTCATAGGGCTTGAACCTAAGGTGGAAGGGCCTGGAGAAGTCTTCATCCTGGCAGCCTGGCTTCTGAATTAGCATGGCCAAGAACTTAAATGCCAAAGAAGAATAAGTGATATGATTGTGAGGAATTAATTTTATGGGTTTTTTTTTTTTTACAATAATAATTCTACGTGTTTTAATAAATTGTTACATTATGAAAGTAATCTTTTAATTGATGCTTTGTGAACATAGAGATTAATGGAGTCTTTGAAATTTATGTAAATATCAGTTATTTACTTAATGGAATGAAAAAAAAAAGTAAAGAAAGATGTAAATATTACTGTTATTTCTTGCATGCTAGAGAGCATTATGGCATTATAAATGGGTTATAAATAAAAGCTCCTTGCAGCAAGAAGCAGGGGAAAGTACCGGTGTAAACACTGATTTAACTGTATCATTTGACAGCTATAATGAAACACGCGTGCAGGAAGTAAAGATAGCCCAGTTTATGGCATGGAGGCACATGGGGGAGTATAATGTTAATGTGAGCATATTTTCCTTCAGCTGTAAGCAAAATAGAGGGTGATGCAGCCAACATCACGCCTGACTGCCTTTCATTTCCTAGCTCCAGAAGAAGCTAGGTACCTATTTGTACAGTTGGGGTGGCTGGGGTGCCTCCAGCCTTCACCATGAGAGACTAGCACACTAACCACTTCACCACTCATGTGCCCAAACATGCAGGAAAGAAAGCATGAAATATAGAATAAGGCAAAACATGGGAGAGGGTAAGAAGAGAGATGGGCTGGCATATAGTAAAACTGAAGCCATACTGTGGCTAGCCTTGCACAAATAAATTTGTGAAATTTGTATAAAAGTTGCACTTTTTCCTGTCCTTCATTAACGGTTCCCTAGTTAAAACAGCTTTGGCACTTGAATCCTCTATCAGTTTTATGATGCAAGAAGATAGCTTAAAAAAAAAAAAAATAATAATTTTACCTAATAGTATAGGAGAAAAATAATGTTCAGCTTTGTTATAAGTTCATGGATTAAATTATACTTTCACAGAGCAGTTAAAATATATAGGATGTGCAAAAAAAGTGTAGTTAAAAGAAAATAGGCAAATGAAATTCATAAAATAGATTGAATTCCATCCATCCATCCATCTGTGTCTTTGGTCAGTGAATGACTAAGCAATCACTACCCAGTACACCCTGTGGCGTCTTGCAGGGCATCAACAAATTCTCTCCACCTCTAGCGGTCAGCAGTTAACCGTTGTATTGTGCCCCAGCTCTGCTGCGTGTGACTCATTTCTGCTTCTACAGTTCTCTGCCAGCTAGTCTTAGGTCAGCCTTTCTTTATTTTTCCCTTGGGTGTATGACATGGCTGTTTTAGTGGTGTTGCTGGGGTCTCTTTGAAGCATATGAGCAATCCATTTCCATCATTTTTTTGTTATTATGCCATGCATATCATAGTTGATGCCTTATTCTTTATAAAAGGATATGAAAGGGCTGATATGGTCTTGGAGTTTACAGACTGATGATAGTGAAGAGAAAAACACAAAGATGGAACTTTTGTTTTTCCCCTCAAAGAATTGAATGAGGATGTTCAGATGTAACTATAGCAAGTTTTTGAATGTAACTTCTTATTTGTCATGTTGTGTCATAGACTAGCAACAAGCATGGTGTTGTGTTCCTGGTGACCAAGTATGGCTACATTCACATGTATGACATTGAGACAGGAACCTGCATCTACATGAACAGAATCAGCGCTGACACCATCTTTGTCACTACCCCACATGAAGCTACAGATGGTATCATTGGTGTCAATAGGAAAGGACAGGTAGCGTTTTTGTATAAGTTGCTGAATGAAAGTTTTATGTGTAGAAATGTGCAGGAGTGGTTATAGTGAAGTGACATGTCATGTGAAGGCTGTGGTTAGAGATATGCTATCAGTTAATTCATCTACAAAAATGGATGTTTTTTTTTTTAATTGTTGGGTCTTGCTGAAATTGAGCAAGATGTATTTAGTCTCATGTGCTGTGTAGGTGTTGGAATATAGTTTAGTACTGAATTGGGAGTGGATCACAGTTGCTTCCATGAAGACCCATAGTTTGCACCAAAAAAGCAAGCCCTTAGCAGACTTCACAATCATGGGACCACAAAAAGTCCTGCCTACTTCACCAGCCTGAATCTGTTACTGGGAGCACCAGCTAAGAAGTTGAAAAAGGTCTTGGTCAGCTCTGATTGGCCAGCCACTATAAGCGTACTGTTACACTAACTTATTGTTTTGATAAAATTTGGAAACGTGACACTCTTGTGTTATGAGAACTGCTTGCAAGGTGAGGCATACTGGCTTACACTACACAAAGCTGCCAGTGCATTAAATGAAGACCATTTCTCTTGATCAAAATTCAGCAAGGGCTGATGAAAAAAAAATGTATGAGCAGTGTGGAGGCATTTTTTAAGAGAAGTTTTGACCTCACACAGAAGGTAAGTGCTGCTGAATATGTGTACAGACACAAAATAGTTGCCTTTTGGAATCTCAGTTTTTCATATCTTGCAAGTCTTAAAAGTTATTTAGTGATGTTTTAACATGCAGTTTTGTCTTTAAAAAGTATAATAGTTAATTTACTGGCATTATGACCTGTAGATTCCCAGTGGATTAGTGCATCGTCCTCTCGCAGCTAGGCAGTTGCATGCACCTGCTGAATTCTGTTGTGAGTGATGGTCTTTCTCTCACCATTTTTATTTCTGTCATATCTTAAGTGCTTTGCATTTTTCAAAGCTAAACCATACAACACTGTGCTTTATAGAATTCCAGAGTTGAGAGAGATTAGACGTCCAGTCTTAAGTCAGAGTATTGGCCTGTAAATTGAGACATGACTGTATGTTAAGAAAATGAATTTTCTCATGAACGTCAGTCTCAGATGTAAGTTACAACTTTCATTTCACAGAAGGAGAACACAGTTCCAATATTTTATAAAATGCAACAGATGTATATATTTTTTTTCCTCACATACAGTTATAATTGATTGTGTTTGTCTTTTCTTTGAAGGGAGTTATTTACATGATGTGAACATTCATAAAGTTATACAGATATTGGTCCATAATCCCAAGAGCATCAACCAAGGCAGCTGTTATTCTGTACTTGAAGGTTTATTGATCATTTAACAAATTTTTCAGTGTATACCTATGATCATGCAGATATCCATTATTTCCAGACTTTGTTAGTGAAGGGTTCTCAGATCATTGTTAAATGTCCCCTGTTTGTCTGACAGGTACTGTCTGTGAGCGTGGAGGAGGAGAACATTGTCCAGTACATAAACACTCAACTTCAGAACCCAGATTTGGCATTGAAAATGGCTTCCAGGTGCAACTTGCCTGGTGCTGAGGACCTCTTTGTAACCAAGTTCAACAACCTCTTCCAGGCAGGCAATTACCAAGAAGCTGCCAAGGTTGCCGCCAGTGCTCCTAAGGTTATTTCCTTTTTTTTTTTTTGTAAATGGGGTATGTCTTTTAGAAGAAAATGAATGTTTAATTGCTTGATAGTTCAGCTTGATTTACTATACATAACTTTTATGTATTAATTATTTATGCTAAAGAAACTGTTTTTATAACTTAAAACAATCTTTGTACTTTTTATGTGTATTTTTAATATTACGTAATTTTATATATGTAGTTTATTATATTACACATTTTATGTATGTAATATATAAAGCAGGCAGTTCTGCACATTGTGTACAGTAAAAAACATTTAAAAAAAATTTAATATTGTTTTGTATGTAGGGCATCTTGCGCACCCCACAAACTATACAGCGTTTCCAGCAGGTGCCCACTGTGCAGGGCACTACATCACCTCTGTTGCAGTACTTTGGAATTCTTCTAGACAAAGGACAGCTTAACAAATATGAGTCACTGGAGCTGTGTCGCCCTGTGTTACAACAAGGCCGAAAGCAGTTAGTGGAAAAGTGGTTGAAGGAAGAGAAGGTTGGTATTAAAAAAAAACTCATCTGAGAGTGGTTATTGCTCATTTTGCATCCCAATTTTTATAATACAGTGTGTCGCCACGTTACGAATGAGTTTCTGCGTCTGTTTATGAGTCGAATTTGTCTTAAATTGGAACAGTTAGGTATGTTTATATGTAATGTGTACATTTGTATGCATAAAAAGCAACAAAGAAACTAATGCACAACTGTAGATGCATGATATTTTGATGTGTGCCACAAAGTATTGCCAGTTTCTTATACAAATCATCGCATGTAACTTGAATTTTTAATATAATGGGTTTTATGGGATTCGTTTGTAAGTATGGGTTGTATGCAACCCAGGGACTGCCTGCAGTGTTTTATAGCCATGCACCCAAAATCAATAATTACAGAAGATTTGCTTGCAGGCTGTAGGTAATAAGTGAACATTGGCCAGTTGGTTCATGTTATTATGACATCTTGGACATTGCCTAGACCTTGATACCATCGAACTCCTCCATCACCGACATTCTGTATGGAAATACCTTACATCCTACCCGTGCTGTCAGGCGCCACATAGGGCTCTCAGTGTGTCTTCTATTTCAGCTCACTGTGTATAGAACATCTTTCTTAGAAAAAAAAAAAAGGAAAGAGGTACAGAGCAGCTGAAAAAAGATTTGCTTGTACATTCTACTATCTGACACAAAGGAAAAAGTGAAAACTTGTAATCCCAGGGATCAGAAAAGTCAGAAGTCAAGTAGGTATTGCTTGAATTGCACTCTCAGCAGAGATGTGACAGTGAGTGCAGTGTTTGTTTAGTCAGCCACCATCTAAGGGCATTGATGATGATGATGATGATACTTGCTATCAGCTTTGCTGCTTTTGTTCCAAGTATCAGGCATCCATTCTATGTTGAATTGAGCGAGTCTGGGGTTGAGCTAAAAGCTTGGGTGGTCGCCTTGAGAAGCCATGACTCTTAATAGCTGCACCTTCTGATTCTTGGTTCATCTGGGTCCATGTAAGTTAAAAGTCAGATCACAGCGTGTCATGAATGACAGTTAAAGAAGGGTAGTTAGAAAGTCTCCAGATCTGACTGGAGGTGCCCCAGTCAACCAGCTAAAGAAATGGGTACCTGATGTCTTCTTGAGTTGGGGAAGGAAAGACGCCCAGGCAAGATTCTGACCACATCACCCTCTAGTGTGCTGACAGGTCAAGGAAAATATGGGCACTAACACCATATCCTTATGTGCCTCTAAGGCTATTTTGGAGAGAAGATTCTTGAGCATAAGGGATCGTGACATTACAGTATTGGTGTTTGATAGGAAGTAGGATCATAGACACTTTTAAAAAAAAATCTTCAAGGATTTTCTAAATTATTATCTTACATGTAAAACCATTCCTGAATCGGGGAGAAAGATTGAAGAGGAAAAGGATATGAAGAAACCACATCTTGAGTGCAGACAGAGGGGAACACATAGAGAGATATGGATGTGGAAAAGAGGAAAAAAAT
Organism: Achatina immaculata; assembly: GCA_009760885.1. Lineage (NCBI taxonomy): Eukaryota > Metazoa > Mollusca > Gastropoda > Stylommatophora > Achatinidae > Lissachatina > Lissachatina immaculata. The sequence continues at coordinate 19,473,648 of CM019693.1, read as the reverse complement.
TTGTAGAATCAGTTTGAGAACACAAATATGGAGAGTTATAGAAACAGACCTGGTACAGTCTGGCATAGACTGAGATGCCAGAAACTGACCCAGTACAGTCTTGCATAGGCTGAGATGCCAGAAACTGACCCAGTGCAGTCTTGCAAAGACTTATATGCCAGAAACAGACCCAGTACAGTATTGCATAGACTGAGATGCCAGAAACAGACCCAGTACAGTCTTGCATAGGGTGAGATGCCAGAAACTGACCCAGTGCAGTCTTGCATAGACTTACATGCCAGAAACAGACCCAGTACAGTCTTGCATAGACTGAGATGCCAGAAACAGACCCAGTACAGTCTTGCATAGACTTATATGCCAGAAACAGACCCAGTACAATCTTGCATAGACTGAGATGCCAGAAACAGACCCAGTACAGTCTTACATAGACTGATATGCCAGAAACAGACCCAGTACAGTCTTGCATAGACTGAGATGCCAGAAACAGACCAAATACAGTCTTGGATAGACTTATATGCCAGAAACAGACCAAATACAGTCTTGGATAGACTGAAATGCTGAGTTGAAAGATGTGTTTATGACTTAACAGTTCTGTAATATTGTGAACTATCAGTGATAGTTGATGTCGGTTAGATTACACTTTTATAAAGTTCCTGCTTTTAATCTTGTATATCTTATGATACAGCTGGAGTGCAGTGAGGAACTAGGAGATATTGTTAAAACCGCAGATCCTACTTTGGCTTTGTCTGTGTACCTCAGAGCCAACGTGCCCCAGAAGGTATGTTATTACTATGAGCAGAAGTTGTAACCCATCAAAAAACTGACAAGAGAAGAAACAAAATATGACTTCTTCCTCAAAATAGTTTTTTCTTAATAATACAACCATTCTCTAGAACTTGACAAAGTCCTGTGACATGTCACATCACAGTTTATGTCTTGTTATTAAGCTAGAACATTGTACCATCTCCGCTCCTACACTTGTGTTCTCACTCTTTAAATTTTAAGTAATATATAATACTGTGTTTCTTTTCTGTCTTTTCTTCTTTACCAGAGCTATTGAATGTCCAGAGAGATCTGCTCATCTCAGTCAATTGTTAACATTTGTATTGAGTGCAGTGCTTTCATGTTACCGCAGGTCATCCAATGTTTCGCAGAGACAGGCCAGTTTCAGAAGATTATCTTGTACTCCAAGAAGGTTGGCTTTACTCCAGACTACATCTTCCTGTTACGCAACTTGATGCGCATCAACCCAGAGCAGGGTTTGCAGTTTGCCCAGATGCTGGTTCAGGACGATGAACCCATGGCTGACCTGAACCAGGTGTGTAATGAGTAGGGTTTTGTTTATCTTGGCATAATCACATTTATGTGGAACTGATTTGACTGTGTATATACTGTGGTATAGCATGCTTTAACAGCAATTACAGTATGGCACATGAAATTCCTATAGTTCTTAATATAATCTTCTTGAAATATTTATAACATTTTATTAATGATTGCTTACAAATGGTTATCCATTGCATTGTTTGAATTAAATTTTGCACTGTTTTGCAGAATATTGTTTATTAAATTGATTCTGTTATGCTGACAGTTTGGCATTTATTCTGTAGAGTTGATATCTTTCATTTAATGATGTTGCTGTTATAAAATAATATTGCTAATTGAGGCCCAGCATTGGAGAAATATGTTCAGCGAAGGATTCTAGCCCAAGTGGAATCTTTGTAAGATTGTGTCTAATATGTTCCAGTCATCTGTTATCTGCATTATTGTATATTTGTATTGTAAAAATTTGTCAGAATTCTGCTTGGTGTTTTTTCAGATAGTAGATGTGTTTATGGAGTTCAACCTGATCCAGCAGTGCACATCTTTCTTACTGGATGCTTTGAAGAACAACAGACCATCAGAGGGTCCTTTACAGACTCGCTTGCTGGAGATGAACCTCCTGTCAGCTCCCCAGGTAAAGAAAAAAAAGTTGTTTAGGTATTTAAGGAGTTTGGAGTTTTATGATGTTTACGGAGCAGTTTTCCTCAGCTTCAGAAACATAACTGTGCTAGTGAGACAGAGACATTTATATTATTTAATTTAGCATGAGGTGGATGCTGTAACATGGCCTTCAAGCAGCCACTGAGATACAAGTTTCTACTCAAACAGTTCAGAGCCATCTTTGTTGTGGAAGGCTGGCATTTCAGATACCTTCGTTTATTGGCAGCACCACATTCATCAGAATTGGGCAAGACAACATTGTTCTTGGGTAGCAAGTCACTGGCACCAGTCTGTCTTGTCTTATCTGGGCCATAGGCCATCAACATTTCTGTTCTGAGCTTTCCTCTGTCTGTCTCCATGTGTGGTCACTTTGGCATAGAGTAGTATTTGGTAGTGTAGACTCACTACCAAATACTACTCTATGCCAAAGATTTTTCTTAGACTTCTGTGAAGGATGTTGGTAGATGTGGTGACAGTTCCTTCTCATCATATCAAATTCATTCAAAACTTTGTGTCTTTTAACTTAGACTTTTTAAAATTATACATCATTATCATGTATTGTACTTGTGAAATAGAGTCAGTTTGTTCTAAGCTAACAGTTTCTCTTGAGTTTTGTTTAAATTTTGAATTTGTCCTGACTGAATAGTCATGAAATAGTTTGAATTGTCCTGACTGAATATTGTAAAACATGACTTTCTGTTTCTATAACTTGGACATCATTTAATGAATAACAGGTGAAATGTATAAGAAATAATTTATCATAAATAAAAAAAAACAGTAAAACATGATATTCCAGATTTGTAGAGCATATTTTGAGAAGAGGCAAACTGGAACACTTAGTTACAGCAGGAAAACTGGAGACACAGAGGGACAGAGGAAAACAAAGAGACAGGATACTTAATAGACTAAAAAAATGCACAGACCATGGTCCAAAACACACAGAAAGAACAAAGGATAGATGATTATAACTTATATTGGTGAAATTGGTCTCAGATTAGGTGACCGGATGCAGAAACATCTGTATGATATCACCTAGCGTGCTTTGAAACCATCCCTAATCATTTCAATGGCCCCAACCACAGAAACAAATCTAATTTTCTGGTAACAACCATCAGACAATGTGACGTTGATAACAGAAGCCGCCTAGCACTTGTAAAAAGCAACATTCAGGAATATGGGATGCTGGAGCCATATGGTTTGAACTCACAATTCAGCTACACCTAATATTCGCCTCTTCCACAATCATATTCCCTCTGTGCAAAAGCTCCACTGCTTTCTCACTTGTAACACATAGTTCAGAGCCTCCTCACAGCATCAGATTAAAACCCCTCTACCCCAGCTATAATCACCTATTCCACCTTCTCCCATCTAGATTACCATTGTATACTCTCTCCCCTTTCCACAGTTGTGTCCCCTCGCGCTGCTGCACAGAATGAGAAGAGAATGACAGTGGGGCAAGCTGACAGATTACTGAGAGATTGTAACCAGTGTCCTGCCTTACTAGTTTTCTGAAAAGACAGTTTTTTGCATTGTTTTAATGCCTAATGACCAGATGTGAAGATGGCAATAAGACATTGTTGATGATTTGTGAATGGATGCATTGACAGCAGGGTATCTTGCTTACATTTGAGAGGCCTTCAAGAGAGCTGTTAGAGAGGCAAAGTTCCACAAGGGACATGCTAATGAAAGAATGAATGAAATGACCAGATGTGATGATGTCAGTGTTTGCTAATTTTGGATGCCCATGTATGCTGATATGAGATAAAAAAAATGTATGTGTATTATTTCTTGTTGCCTTTCTGCCTACTCTTTGAGCACTTGTGCATGTGATGCTAAGTGTTATCACCTGGAACTAGTAAAGGCAAATGTAAAGCTCTTCCCCAGAATACTATTATTAGCATTATCCCCACCATCATATAAGACACAAACTCCATACAGGCATTAAACTCTGTTAAAAGATTATCCGATTTCAAATGAGAATTGGTCACTGAGTTGCTTCTGTTGACTTAAAATATCCTACACAGATGAATGCTCTTGTGAGAACGGAGTGCATACTTCAGTGGTATAAAGTATTTACGGACCTGCACAGCCAAACTTGGCCATGAGCAGAAGCTGTGGTGGGGTGCTGTGAAAACCTGGAGAAAGCTAGATTTCATCCAGGTTACCTGGTTCCAGATTTAGTATGACCTTGAACTTGAAAACTGAAAGTCCCAAAAATAAGGCAAGCAAAAGTCGAATGTATTGGGCCATGCAAGGTTTGTATTGGGATGCAGTGCAACCAATGCCCATTTGAGGGTGAATGCCAAAGAAGAGAAGAATAATACTGAAAATGAAGATGAATACTGAGGAAAGCTTTAACAGGTGTGGCTGCTGATCTGTGCAGAAGGATGAACTACTACGGTGCATTTTTACAGCATTTAGGAATATCAGATAAGAATGGAAGAAAACATACTGTTAGAAAAAGCTACAAGAATATTTTGTTTCATTCTTTTCTCTTCCAAAAGCTTCACAATCTTTATAGTCCTAAATTTCATAAAATCGTCACACACACTTGTATACATATTTGTAACAGTCATAATTCTGTTTTATTTCACATCACTTAGAAAGGAGATTTTTGAGATATCTTCCTCTTCCTATTTTAATGAGTGCTAATGAAAATTTTCTGTACATTCTTATAGGCACTGGAGCATTACACAGACTTGTATGATGTGAAGAGAGCTGTGGTTCACACTCATTTGTTGAACCCAGAAGTAAGTTTTTTCCCTTATATTACCCATTCATAATTTGTACCATTATTTCTTTCTCTTCATTCTCTCGCACTGAGCGTTCATTCACTTTATCTGTTGATCAAGTAAGAGAACAAATATTGTAGGATTAAACCTTGAAAAAATCGTAGACAAAGCACTTTAGTGAGACGTGAGAGAAAGAAAAATCACAAGAGAAGGTAATTCTCTTGTGATTTTTCTTTCTCTCACGTCTCACTAAAGTGCTTTGTCTACAATTTTTTCGAGGTTTAATCCTACGATATTTGTTCTCTTACTTTACCGTGCCAAAACCTCGTAGTTTCCTATTTATAAAAAATATCTGTTGATCAGTGCCATCTTTGAAAAATGTTTAACTCTTGTTTGTTTTGTTTTGGTTTTTTTTTAAAAAAAAAATATATTTCAGCCTCCTGGCATGTCAGAGTTTAATGTCAAAACAGTATATGTTCTGTCACAGTGTATTGTCCAGAGAACATGTGTTCAGTCAGATTTGAATGCCCAGACATTACGTATTCATCTTGGCATCTTTATACAGTAAGGATTCCTTGTTTAAAGCAAGTGCAGAGACAGACCAGTTAGAATGAGGTGAATTTTCATGTGGCAGGAAGTATTTTGGAGACTCGGCAATTATCAAGCCCCAACCAACCCAACTGTAAAAGTGGGTATTCTGTGGGTACTTGTGTTTGGGAACTGCCATCAGAAGTTGGAGAAGATGTGAGGCACACTAACATGTACAGTATACTTGGCTGTCAGTGTATAAAGAGAGAGAGACGTGTGTTTTTTTTTAAATATAAATATACATATGTATGTTGGACTGTATAGGAGTTCTAAAAATGGGATATCTTTCCACTTAAGCCAATTGACCTTACATTGAATTTCTCAAAAGCTTTAAGAAATAATTTTCCAGTGATGACTGATAGTATTTTATTTATGTTTTTTTTCCATGTGTTAATTACTAAGTTTTATTCTTGGTTAATTGTTTTTTTTTTTTAAAGAATTATCCTGTCTTTATTGCTTTGTATTAAGATTTAAAAAAAATGAACAGAACAAGTGTTTGTGTATTATTATATACAATGCTACGTTACATGTATATGTATCCCTGTACTCTATGGTTTTTGACTTAACTACCAAATTGACTTAATAGTGCTACATATCTCCATCATAAGTTGAAGGCAACTGTAATTTTTGGGGGTTTTTAAAAATATTTTTTTAAGACCATTCAGTAGCAAAAGTAATATTTCATAACCCTTTTTTGTGCTGACTTACCAGTATTGATTTATTGGAGTTTTGAAGATTTAAAACTGTCTAACCTTCAGTGGCTTGTAACTTACTTTGGCACCCTCTCTGTTGATGACTCTATGGAATGCTTGAAAGCTATGCTGACAGCCAACATAAGGCAGAACCTACAAGTCTGCGTTCAGATTGCCTCAAAGTACCATGAGCAGCTCACCACAGAGAGTCTGATTGAAGTGTTTGAGTCATTCAAGAGTTATGAGGGTAACAAGATTGTTGTTTGTTTATAGAAAAATGTATGTGGATTATGTCTTTACTGTTTTTGAATGTTGACTTTTGTGTTGTGTGAGACTGGGGGTGAAGCTGCCATCCAATCTAGCAGTCAGCAACCTATAACTGACACACTAGTGTCAGGGTTGGTGAGCTATGGCTAGCCAAGACCTTGTCTAACCTCTCCATTGGTACCCCCAGTAACAGGCTGAAACTTACTAGTGGTGAGAACTCCTCGTCCTGGACAAAAACTCCGCCCTGGTCACAACTAGGAAGGGTAGCGGCTCATTCATTCATTCATTCCTTTGCATGTCCCTTGCGGAACTTTGCCTCCCAAACAGCACTCCTGTAGGCCTCTCGGTTGTGAGCAAGATGGCCTGCTGCTGCTGCATCCATTTCCAGATCATCAACGATGTCTTGCAGCCATCTTCGTTTCAATCTTCCTCTTTTTCTTTTTCCCATTATGTATCCTTCCAATACGGTCTTCTCTAAATTATCATGACGTTTAATGTGGCCAAAATATTTAAGTTTTCTCTCTTTAATCCTCTTTACTAGCCAGCCTTCTTCAATATTAAGCTCTTGTAGTATAGATATATTTGTTCTTTTTTGTGTCCACGATATTTGGAGAACTCTTCTATAGCATTTACATTCGAAGGCATTTATGTGCTTCTCAGCTGTTTTGTTAAGTGTCCAGGTCTCACAGGCATATGTTGCGATAGGAAAGATGCATGCCCTTAAAAATCTTATTTTTGTGGTTCTGTCTGCTCCGCTCCACAGATTCTTTATTTGTTTTACTTTCTGAAGAGCAATAGATGTCCTCCGTTTAATTTCCCTCATTGTATCTCCATTATTAGTTAGTAGTGATCCAAGATATTCAAAACTCTCCACTTCTTCCAGTTTTTCCTCATTGATACATATTTCAGTTGCCTTGTTTGTTTTGTCAGTTGTCATCACTTTAGTTTTCTTTGCATTAAGATAGAGGTTCTGCTCTTCGCTGTTCTTGCGGACTGACATAATTAGTTTTTCCATTCCTTCTTGTGTTGTGGACAGCAATACTGTGTCATCAGCATATCTAATCTCTGGTATTTCATAACCTCCAACTGTTATGGCATCGTAATATTCTTTGTCTACATCTTCTCTAACATTCCTCATTATATTTTCAGTATACAAGTTAAATAAGTAGGGTGACAATATGCACCCCTGACGGACCCCTTGTTTTATGTCAAACCAACTTGTTGTTTCACCATTTATTCTTACTGCTGCTTGTTGGTCTAAATACAGCAGTGATGTTAATTGTATCAAATGTGTTGGAAATCCCATTTTTTCCATTATTTCCCAAAGTTTCTGGTGTTGTACACAATCAAATGCCTTTGAGTAGTCTATAAAGGATAAATATAGATTCACATTAAACTCCCTGCATTTCTCTATTATTAATCTTAGATTGAATATATGATCTCTTGATCCTCTTCCTTGCCTGAAGCCAGCTTGGACCATATTGACTTCTTCTTCTATTTTCTTTCGAAGTCTACCCATTATGATTTTTAACAGAATTTTACTGGCATGACTAATCAGGGCAATAGTTCTGTAGTTGGTGCATAATTTCAGGTCACCCTTTTTTGGCAGTGGTATGAATACAGTTCTTTTCCAATCTTTTGGCCAAATACCTGAATGCCATATCTTTTTACATAGTGCATGATAGATTGTTGCACACTCATTTCCTCCTGCTTTAATAAATTCAGCGGTTATCTCATCACATCCTGGTGATTTACCATTTTTCAGACTCTTTATTGCCCATAAAACTTCTTCCATTGTCGGCTCGGGTTCTTTCTCCTCCAATAATAATTCACACTGTTGATATCTGCTTCCACAGTCGGTTGTTTCATACATTCTTTTGCAATATTCCTTCCATCTTTCCAGAATTTCCTCTGCCTCTGTCAGGGTATTCCCCATCTCATCACAAATTACATTTAGCTTAGGTGTGACATTTCTCGTCAATAAAGCTAAATGTAATTTGTAGCGGCTACAACCACAAAATGCTGAAGTCGGAGACACTGGACCAGTGCAGTCTAGATAAGCGACCACCTCTCACCCGGCGGGGATGTATGCATATCCTAATCACACGGAGGTTTTCCGGTGAGAAAGTCCAACGCTGGACTGGATGGGCAATCACCTCTCACCCGGTGGGGATACACGGGTATCCCAAAACATGTCGAGGTTTTCCGGTGAGAAAGTCCAACTCTATCCTGGAGGGGCAACCACCTCTCACCCAGCGGGGATATACTGATATCCAAAATACATCGAGGTTTTCCGGTGAGAAAGTTCAACTCTAGAATAAACTAGCGCAACAAAAACCACGATGTCACGCAATCCTGCTTCTGATACCCACCAAGAATACAGGCTCAAGCCCTGCGATACTCTGAACCTCTTGTGGTCCTCTTGGGGATCTCGTGTTGTCCTTTCAGGGACCACTGGGGGACCACAGGACCTATTGAGGACCACAGGAGTAAATTCAGTTGGATCACAGAGCAGTCTTGGTGGTAGAAGCGAACGAAGAAGAAGCTAGTAAAAATAAATTGGTTGCAGTTGCAACATGGTACATTTCCTGTTGCAACCAGTAAAGTGTTATCTTGCTATATGCCAGCTCAGAGCTGATTTTGTTTGGTTGTGCACAAGTAGCAACCGAATAAACATGGATCCTGTGTTCACCATTCCCACCAGCTGTGAGGTCTTTGGTGTGATTCGTTTTCTGCAAACAGAAAGACACAATGCAGTGAAGATCCATCTTCGTTATGTATATAGTGAATGACAGTTCTGTGAAGGATTGATGCAGGAAATTCGGGAATGGATTCAAGATATGCATGAAAAGGGAGGGACAAGGACAACACTGATGAAGTTGTTCAAAAAGTTGACCCAGTCATGTGTGAAAAATGTTGTTTCACAATTTCAGATTTTTCTGAAGAATTTTCCAAAATTTCAGAGACTAAGCAGTTTTTAAAAAAAATTGTCATAGAAAGGTTGGGTTACCATCAAGAAGCTGATGGATGGAGAGTGTACTGTTTAAAGAAGGAGGAAGAAGGGTGCCTCAAAATCTGAGTTAAGAGTAATAAACAAAATGATGACTGTATCGTGAAACAACTGGCAGGATGCCCTGGTGGCACATTTCTTTGATGAGGGATAAGGGATTGCTCTATGGTATGACAAGGGTGACAACTGTATGGAAAAGTAATGCAGATATGTATGTTTTGTATGTAGTAACTTTTTTTTTTCCTAGCCAGTCAGAGGTTGGATTTTGAAGTAGTCCGTGTGTTTTAAATGTTAGCCTACTGCAATATGAGGTGTTGGACTATAGTGATCAGGAGAAGATGATAGCTTCCTGGTTTAAAAAATTTGTGAAAATGATGCTACGGTCTTTTTACATTGTGATGAGAGCAGGATGTCTTGAACGAGATACTTGGCTGTTTGGTATGCTAGGTCATTTTAGGGACAGATTTATCTCTTACCTTGTTCTTCAGCCTTTCGCCTGATTCTGGGGCACACTTAGAGAGTTTGAAGTAGTGAGTGAGACTTTGGCAGTACTATGGTTCACTAGCCATCAAAGGAAGTGTTCATTTGCAGTTTCATCTGAAGTATCTAGGTTGAGGACTAGCCTTGAAATTGTTATATAATTCGTGGCATTGAGAGAAAAAAGTGATGAAACCTTCTGATGTTTTTTAATAAGAAGAGAGTAAATAATAATTTCTCTGTATAAATTGCCTTTCGCTTTAGAACACTGTGTTTTGTCTGGGATGAATAGATTTTATATATGCTATGTGGTTTCAGGTCTCTTCTACTTCCTGGGCTCCATTGTAAACTTTAGCCAGGATAGTGAAGTACACTTCAAGTACATACAAGCTGCCTGCAAGACAGGCCAAATCAAAGAGGTGGAGAGAATCTGTAGAGAAAGCAACTGCTATGATCCAGAGAGAGTGAAAAACTTTTTGAAGGTGATGCTTTTGTGTGGTTAGCGATCAGTTTAATATGTATAATGTTGATCCTGCACTACTAGGGTGTTGAGTAGCGTCATAACAGCTTGTCTGTGGTTTTTGTCAGCTTTCTGTCTTTGGGATGAGGTTGAAGTATGATAGCACATTTACAGTAATTTCAGATAATCATCACAGACAGAATGAGAACATGACAATCTGTAATATTATATTGCTAACCAAGAGTCGCCTTTTTTTTTTTTAACCTCTTTACCATTTGTTTTAAAAGCATTATGTCACTATTGCTTCATGGAAATACAGGGTGAGTATGAAGTCTTTTCCTGGTTTGAATTACACAGAGACTGTGCTAGGTGTAGTTGTTATGTGAATCTTACCTCACTTCCAAAAGTTTTTTTTTTTTAACCCTATATGTGCCCTTTTTCTAAGTGATATTCAATTTTTTGCCATGTGTTCTCCAGCGTCTCATTAGTCACCATCAGTAAAGCATCTATTATTCTTGCCTTCAAAGTTTCAGTATCAGAAAGTGATGACCTGCACAATTTGTTCTTAATATACTTCCATTTTAAAAAAAAAAAAAGGTTGGGAGTGGTAGTGTCTGAGCATTGTGGCCTTGGCGTTGGAGCATCCCACCCAATCCATTGGTTTCACTTTGTTATCATAAAACACTGGGCTTTATTCTTCGCAGACACCATTTTCATACTGATGATTGCATCAATACCTGTACAGAGGGAAGAAAAAACCGCTAAATATCAGCCTATGTTATGCCGCAACGTTCATTTTTATGTGTAGCACAATTCTTAAGATATGATTTTTCTTGATCAGGGAATTTTCACAAAAGCAGGTAGACCTACTGGAAATGTTTTTTTAAAAATGCACAGAAATTTTGAAGACAATGCAAAGATTTATTCTGAACTGATGGAGAAGAACAACAGAGAGGATGTTGAACATTAGAGGTGTTTGTGGTAAACCCTTTTGGAAGCCTTGGGCACTTAAGTTTCATAGAGAGAGAGAGATGATCACTGCTGTCATCTTCACTCAGAAGAACATGTTTGCTACATTCAGCCATTGTCAACACAGACATAAGTATGTGTGGTCAGAACATGGCTATATTTAGCTTTACCTGCTATGGAATTTGCTGTCCCGTTTGCCTCCTCCTGTTATCCCATAACGAGGCTTGCCATTGTTTATACTAGAGCAAGATAACTCAGGAATAATGGCATGTAGATGGCATTTTATATTGTTGCAGTTATTTCAGGGACAACCATGTATGATGGACATCCACAACCAAGTACTTGGGGATGACAGTAAAAGGTTAACAAGACTTTGAATTATAAGGTGGTCAGAATTAGATGTGTTATTTTGTGACTGAGTTCACAGCTGGTGAACATATTTACTACTTTTTTGCACAGGTTGAAAAAAAAAAGAAGACAGGAAAATAATATGCAAAAAAAAAAGTAATGTTTATTGAAATATAAAAGTTATTTTCAAGGGAAATAATCTTTTGCTGTTTATATTTCTAGGAAGCCAAATTGACTGACCAGCTGCCATTGATCATTGTTTGTGATCGCTTTGACTTTGTTCATGATCTAGTGCTGTACCTATATAGAAACAATCTCCAGAAGTACATTGAGATTTATGTTCAGAAGGTAAGGAGGATTATTATTATCTGTCTTTGTAGTGAGAAAAAAATTTGAAAAAAGATTTATTCCATCAGCCTAAGGTGCATTCTGTTACTGTATGGCTTTGTATTACAAGAGGTGGCAGGATTTAAATTGTTTACACATTTACTGCTTTCCTTGAGACACGAATAGGCTAGTCAGTAGAGATTTCGCTTCTCACCAGAAAGGTTCTGGGTTCATGATATGCTACCAGTGTTCATCTATAAAAATCTGCACTGGACACGCCACTGTTGGGGGGAAAAAACGATCTCTGAAAAAAATGGAGAATATCTGTCTTCTTTGGCGGTCGCAACAAATTGTGTTGCACAAATGGGTGGTGAATAAAGGGAAAAATATAGTATCATGCTGCTTATCTCTTTTCATTTATAACTGATGATATTGTAGCAGACAATACAGTTATCTGATGCAAATGTTTGTGTAGGTGAACCCTTCCCGTCTCCCCGTTGTTGTTGGAGGCCTGTTGGACGTTGACTGCACTGAAGACATTATCAAGCAGCTCATTCTGGTGGTTAGGGGACAGTTTTCCACTGATGAGCTTGTAGAAGAAGTGGAGAAGAGAAACAGGTAAATAAAATCTAACTGGACTTTCTTTTAGTTGTGAGAAACAATTATGTATGTGCATTTTAACATTTTTTATTTTGGAAATAATATTGTATTTTAGTCCTTTCTTCCTTAGTAGAGTGCTACTGTAATATCAGAAAGTGGAGTATGTGTCAAGCATCTAGGACAGAGCACATTCTGTAGTAACTGGTCTCAAATGAAGACAAAGAGGGTTTACTGTTTGTAGCTGGTGAATCAAACCAGGTTCATGGTTTACACTGAATCATTGCAGTCCGGTCTGTATTGATTATGGGAGTCACCAGAAAATTCAGTACATGTGCCCCAGGGGGATACAGCTTTATAGACCTGGCAACAAAAAAAAAAAAAAGAATAAAGGTGCTAATAGAACCTGGGAAGAACTAAATTAAACTGGTGGTAGGGCTGCCTGTGGATTGTAAGCATGCTTCAAGTTTTTCATTGCTGAATAAGACCACAGGTTTTACCTGCTGGTCATCCTTGCCAACTTTTTTAAAATTGGAATTTATTACTAAAGATGAGCAGGTTTCTATTTGAAGTAGATAGTAAGAGAATCCAGTGTTTGTTTTACAGTGATATCTTTTTACAGAGTCTTGTTAAAATTAGAACCTTAGTTTTTTTTCTTTTTCGCCTGTGTATCCGCAGACTAAAACTGTTGCTTCCATGGCTAGAAACGAGGGTCCTTGAAGGTGTAAATGAGCCAGCCACTCATAATGCTCTTGCTAAAATTTACATTGATAGCAACAACAACCCAGAAAGGTTCCTTAGGTATGTTTTTTTTTCCTTTCTTTTTTTGACAAATTGACTCTGTAATGTATTCTGCTGTGTCATATATAAAAGAGTCTGAAGAGTGTGGTGTGAGAAACATTGTGTGTTTTTAAAAAATTGTGTTGAACAATATCGGTAATGAATAGAAGTAATGCTTAGAGTTACAGACCTTGTTTGAGTCAACAAAATTTAGGAAGTAGGAAGTATAAAAGTTAATATGGTCTGTTTCTGTTTTAGCTTTGTTGTTTAAATGGCGGCCTGGTTTTCTGAATGGTTAGGCACTCGGTCTACTACTAGGTTCAGGTCCCAGCAGTGGGGTATTTTTTTCTTGTACCACCATGCCAGAAAGGCCTTGGGGTCCATCCAGCCTCTAAAAGTGGGTACCAGAGAAATCTGGGAGGGTAAATGTGGCCAGGCGTGATACTGACCACATTAACCCAGAGGTATTGGAAATAGAGGCCTAACACCATATCCCCAATATGCCATAATGGCATAGATAGTCAGATTTTAACATTATCTTACTTGTTGATGTAAAGAGATCAGTAACATTGCAATCAACTTTGTCATGCCTGAACGCTTTAATGCTGAAGGAAAAGATGATGGATTAGTTATAAAATACTGACGCAAGGAAGGTGTTTAATTTTTTTTTCTTTAACAAGCAAAGACTTCAAAACAAATAAAATTTCTAATAAACACAGCTGCCTTATTTTTACTGGAAATGACCAGAGGTTTACAGGTATCTTGTATGTTAGTTTAAAATTTGAATCCCCAAAGCAAAGGACAAATCCAGATGGATGCAGTTATTTTTTAATGTAATTTTTTTTTTCAAACAAAGCCATTTAAACATGCTCATGGATAAAAGAATTAAATATTTACGTTTTTATTGCAGATTATGTTTGTTAACCAGCCAGGCTTTTGTCTTGTGCATATGTTAGCCTTGATCATGCCCACCTGGCTTTCTGCTTTCAGAGAGAACCAGTTTTATGACAGCAGAACAGTTGGAAAGTACTGTGAGAAGAGGGATCCTCATCTAGCATGTGTAGCATACGAGAGGGGTCAGTGTGATGAGGAACTTATCAAGGTAATTCAGGGATGATGCTTTGCTTGGTACTGTTATAGTGCTTAACCTTGTACCTGTAACAGTTAAGTCATTACAAGATAAAGAAATCATTTCTACAGGGGTTTATGGTCTGGGTCATCATCATTGCACTTTGGACATGTCCGTAGGTTCTCAGATCCCCCTCAACATATCCATCAGCATCCTGTGGCTGATAGTGCCTGTCCTGTGATGGTTGACCAGTTGTCTTGCCTCTCATTCCTTGGCCATGCTGATCTGTATTCCCAGCTCTCTCAGTCTGAGTAGTGATGTAGATTCACTGCCCTTGAAGTTCTCCACTCTGCCTGTCTCTCTGAGCACATTAACAATATCAGCTCGATCCAGTGGTTGTCTATCTGCAGTGATGGCAGAACCAGCCATTCTGTCAGCTCTCTCATTTCCCTGGATGCCCATGTGCCCAGGAACATATATGAAGGTGTCTGTGAATCGTTGATTTCTGCAATGACTCAAGCCACTGCCTGCATACAGAACCTGCCTCAGCCTTCTGGATCATACTCATTGAATCACTTAGTATGCAGACATGAGTGTAGTCTTTGTGACTCCAGCCAGACCAGTGCTTTAGTTACTGCCATCACCTCCATCATCATAGTGGTCATAGTGAAGGCACCACAGGCTTCCTGGATTGCTCTTCCTGCCGAAAGTGCCGTGAGTGCTCATGCACTCCTTTGATGCCATACAACAGACCCATCTGTGTAAATCACGGCATCTGCAGGAGTTAAGTTCAGAAAAAGTCTTGGTTACTGGTTTTATAGATTGTTATGCAGCAAATTAGTTATAACCCACCCATTTATAGATTGTTATGCAGCAGATTAGTTGTAACCCACCCATTTATAGATTGTTATGCAGCAGATTAGTTGTAACCCACCCATTTATAGATTGTTATGCAGCAGATTAGTTGTAACCCATCCAGATAATGGTGAAAAAAAAGAAAACATCAGTTAAAATGTTGTTTGAATTCATTTACTGTAACAGAATTTAACTACCAAATAAAAATAATTGAACACATGGCCAAGAACCTGATCTGAAAACAAACCATCCAGGTGATTATTACTACTGAAAATCTTATAAAGCAGAACAATCTAGACTGTTGTTCTGCATATGAGATTTCTCTGGCAGCAGAGTTTCCAACCCTAGCTGCTTCTTCTTCTTCTTTGTTCGCTTCTACCACCAAGACCGCCCTGAATTTATGCCTGTGGTCCTCGTTAAGTCCCGTGGTCCTCCGAAAGGACCACACGAGATCCCCGAGAGGACCACAGGAGGTTCAAAGTATCTCAGGGCTTGAGCCTGTATTCTTGGTGGGTCTCAGAAGCGGGATTGCGTGACACCATGGTTTTCGTTGCACCAGTTTAGTTTAGAGTTGGACTTTCTCACCGGAAGACCTTGACGTGTTTAGAATATCGGTATATCCCCACTGGGTGAGAGGTGGTAGCCCACCCAGGCCAGAGTTGGACTTTCTCACCAGAAAACCTCAACGTGTTTTGAGATACCCGTGTATCACCACTGGGTGAGAGGCAGTTGCCCATCCAGTCCAGTGTTGGACTTTCTCAGAAGAAAACCTCTGCATGATTAGGATACGCATACATCCCCACCGGGTGAGAGGTGGTTGCCTATCTAGTCTGCCCTGGTCCAGTGTCTCAGACTTCAGCATTTTGTGGTCGTGGCCGCTACCTTTCCTAGTTGTGACCAGGATGGAGCTTTTGTCCAGGAGGACGAATCCTCGCCACTAGTGACTTCCACCCCTGGGTTGAGCTGGTTTAGTCATATTATCCCAGTATGGGCATGTTTGGGACGTTACCGACCCCTAGAGCAGAGGTACCGCGACATGCATAGCCTTCAAGTTTCACCCCTGGTATGTGCCAGTTTAGGCATATTCACCAGTATGGGTGTATATCGGGCGTGACCAACCTCTAGAGCGGAGGTGGTGTGACATGCCTGGCCATCAAGTTTCACCCCTGGTGTGTGCCGGTTTAGGCATATTTCACCATTGTAGGTGTATTTTGGACGTGGCTGGCCTCTAGAGCAGAGGCGCCGTGGTATGTGTAGCTCTCGCAGCAATACTACTGGACACACCGATTAAATTTCACTTTATCCTTTCCTTCACCTCCTCACAATGGCACCACACAGCAACCTTTATTTCTTTTCCGCATCCTCTTCCTTGACCGGGAGGAGCCTCACTCCATGCGCAGCATTCGAAGAGTCTCGCCAGCAGTGTCTTAACCTCTGGGTTAAGCCGGTTCATGCATTTCACCCGATATGACTGCACTCAGGACGTGGCCGACCTCAAGACCAGAGGTGCCGTGATTTGACTGTTTGCTTCATTTTATCCTTTCTACCACCTTTTCCGCAGTGTTGTCGCGCGGCAACCCGATTTGCATCTTTCTTCATTGGCCGGGAGGAGCACCGCTCCATGCACGGCAGCTGAAGAATCTCGCCAGCAGCGATAGATGAGCTACCAAACGTGCCACTCATCTACCCTAGTGTCTGGTTTTCAGGTGCCAGATATTTGCCTTCTCCTGTCAGTTTAAACAGTTCTGCCACGAGAAGGCCAGGAGCTGGACTTGACTGCCAGAGGCTGTTTGAGACGCGCGCTGTTGGAGTGGAGATCGAATTCTCCACCCCACCTCCGGCAATAACAGTCCTTAGAACCTCCAACCCTAGCAAGAAATTTATATATATATATGTTTTGTTTGTTTGTTTGAAATCTTGATTACTGGGAGATCAGTGTATGTTACCATTATGAGTGGTGTCATTGAACTGCACAGGCAATTTGTTGCACCAAAAAAAAGTAAATGAATTTGCAGTGCACCAGTAAGGTATTTTCTAGTTGTGTCTGCTATGTAAGTAGTTTTTCTGTGATTGAATCTAGTCATTTATTTTAAAAATGACTTGTTTACTGTTTTATAAAAACCCTGCTTGCACATTTCTTTCTACCTCTCACATTTAGGTATGCAATGAAAATTCTCTGTTCAAAAGTGAAGCTCGCTACTTGGTTCGGAGGCGTGACCCTGACCTGTGGGCTACGGTACTCAGTGAGGAGAATGAATACAAGAGACAACTTATTGATCAGGTTTGCAGTTGTTCTATGTTATAAAGATTCATCAGTCTTCTTTATCTCTTTTGTAGTTTTTTAGCTTGAGAGTAATAACAGGACACAAAGTGGAGGGTAAGGACCTAGTTGTCAGTTGTTCCCTTGGTTGTCTGGCTAATGAATTGAAGGTTTTGTGCTCAGAAGAAGGGCAAAGGATTATATTTTGTTAAAGGTCTTTGCCACTTCTGTTTTTCTGAATCATTGAATGGCTGTGAGATTTTTCTGTATCAGACTTGTTTCTCTTTTGAAGTACTGCTTGATATTTTTGCTTATTCTTCAAATCTTTGTAAATTTTACATTCTGTTACCTTGATGTGGCCATTTAAAAAAAAAGTTTCTCTTCTTTTGCCTGGTTGGATGAGGTGCTCCGTCTACTAATCTGGTGGTACCGTGTTTATGTCCTGGCAGTGGGGATTTTTTTCTGGCACCACTACACCAAAATGCCGTCCTTCTGGATCTACCCAGCCTCTAAAAATTGGTACCAGAGAAATCTGGGAAGGTAAATGTGGCCAGGTGTGATGCTGACCACATCACACTTTCATGTGGCCAATTTCTAGGAAATACGAGCCTAACGCCATATCCCCGATATGCCTTAATGACATGAAAATGGGAATTTTACTTTTACTTTATTCACCTCAAAATGACAGTGGTTACATTGTGTTATGGTTTACAGTTAGGCTATGATATCTGCACTGTTCAGTCGGACACATTCACCAGTGGCATGCCTTATTTTTGGGGCCTGGTTTGCCTTTCTGTTTAATTTCTGTTCGCTCAGCCAGACTGTGGACTGCATTTAGGGGTCGCCACTGGAGAAGAGGGTCTTGGTAGCTGCTCTTTATTTTATGCTCTCCCCCATCCCAGAGTTAAAGCTTAGTTTTATTTGGGACATATTTAAACTTATAAATAATTACAGGAAACAAAAAATGCTTCCCTTATGTAACTTTGACCTGACCAATATATTTTCAGAGCTTAGGAGTGAAGCATGGCATACTGTAATCATGCTTGTTGTCTCAACACAGGTGGTACAGACAGCACTGTCTGAAACACAGGACCCTGAGGAAATATCGGTAGCCGTTAAGGCCTTCATGACAGCTGATCTTCCTAATGAGCTCATAGAACTTCTGGAGAAGATAGTGTTGGAGAATTCGGTCTTTTCTGACCACCGGTAAGTATTCTGCTTATAGGGGAAATGATTGCTCTTTCATGTGATGCAGGAATCCATCAGGATGTGTGTGGATGTTCATGTGTAGAGAAATAAACATTCTTAGATCACATGGATTGGGCATCATGTGAAATGTTTGGAACATTTCGTTTGCTGAATGTCCTTGTTTTCAAATGGTGAAAACCAGCATTACAATCCAGTACATTTATGGCTTCATTTACCTTTTTTTTTTTTTTGGAAGCTTTTTGCCTTGTGAAATTTGTAACAGATAATATATGAACTAGTAACTGACTGAAATAAATTATTTTTTTTTACTGTTTATAATATTTATTCATGAATGAGTTGCTTGTGTAGGAAAACTTGAGTACAGCACTGGGATACCAAAGCTGGTTTGTCTAAGAAATATTTGTCAAAGTATAGGAAAAGGTTGAAGAATTAATATTACTTTTGGTCAGGTTAAATGCTACTTTAAAAAGAAAACAAAACAAACTGATTTAACCGACTATTTCAGGGAAAGGGGATCTCTTGTTAATGCTGAAAGTCCGTTAAGCAACCTAAGGGGAAATATTGAAAATCTTATGAACAAGATGACTAAAATTTTTCAGCATATCAAGAGATATATTATATTGAAGACCCTTATTGAGGGCAAGGTTGGAGGGGAAGAAAACAGATTGCAACATCTAGAGATGGGCAGGAACCAGCTTGGCATTACGAAGGCAAGAACCAGAGCAGATTCATTGCAGCCAAACTTCCATGGGGAGATGGCACAAGATGATGATGATAAACCTGAAAGGGCATTTTTTTGGTACCATTTAAAAAAAAATTTTTTTTTTATATTAAAAAATGTTTTATTACAGTATACATTACTGTACAAAATACAATTATTGATTTATAATCACAAATAGGTAATATTTGCTCACCCAAAATACGTGCAGTGTGAAATACTTATTGTGTGGCATTTAAGATTTTAAAATTAAAAAAATTTTTTTTTTAAATTTGCTTTGTCTGTTACATCTGAAATCCATTGTATTGGGCTCTGTTAAATTGAAGATTTACTGCATTTTGTAAAAGATTTGATTGCTTTTATTTAAATATGGTGCTTTGGTACAAGGCTTAATTTTGATCTTCGCCAGAAACCTGCAGAATCTCCTGATCCTGACTGCTATTAAAGCTGACCGTTCACGAGTAATGGAATACATCAACAGGCTAGACAATTATGATGCTCCAGACATTGCTAACATAGCTATTACAAATGAACTGTATGAAGAGGCTTTCGCCATTTTCAAGAAATTTGAAGTGAACACATCTGCTATTCAGGTCAGGACAATGACTTCGTTTTTTTAAAAAATACATATTCTCACATTTGTTTTGTCAGGATCAGAACACGCATGTCTTTTTCACGGTAAATCATTGTTTAGACAATTCATTGGAGATGTGTGAAACAGCAGAGACTTGGAAGTGGCTTCTGAGATCAAGAAAGGACCTAGATATCTTCTAGCTACCAGTGCTCTTCAGTCCAGTAAAGATATCCTGTCATGCCACAGGGGCACCTAGAGGGTATGGTGTTGGTGCTCATATTTTCCTTGGCCTGTGGGCACACTAGAAGGTGATGTGGTTAGCCTCATGCTTGGCTGCCTTAGCTCCAGAGAAAAGTAGGTACTCACTCCTGGAGCTTGATGACTGGAATGGTGCTAGCTGGATTTGAATGACCAGTCTTCACCGTGAGAAATGAGTAAGCTAATCTTGCTGTTCCGGTGCTGGATTTCAGCCAGCACTGCTGAAAAAAAAAAATATACACAATGTGTGTTGGGAAACAAAGGTAATAAGGCTGAGAGTGGACACTTTGCCTCTAGAAAGTTGGGTCTTTGCTGAGTGAAAAAAAACTTTACTATCTTGTACATACTTAGAAGTTTCAGTGTTTCTAAGAAATTTTTGTTTCCATCCTATGATTCAGTTACATTGTTTCCCTGCTTTTGTCATTAGGAGAATCTTAATATACAGTTCATGCTTTCATAATTTGTTCCCAGGTTTTGATAAACAATGTCAACAACTTGGACAGGGCCTACGAGTTTGCGGAAAGATGCAATGACCCAGCCGTGTGGAGCCAGCTAGCTAGAGCTCAGCTCAATCAGGGTCTGGTGAAAGAAGCTATTGATTCCTACATCAAAGCTGATGATCCTTCACAGTACATGGAAGTGGTGTCAGTAGCCAGCAGGAGTGGTGAGCATGTGTTGAACTACTGTAGTGACTAGATGTTTATGCTGAGTGGTGGTCTGGTGTAATGTTTTAAAGAGCTGTCACTAGCAGATTTTAATCTCCGTACTTTTTATTGGTGGTGGTGGGAGTGGGCAGGGGCAGAGGAGGGGGAGGCAACTGACTAGAGGGATGGTGCAGTCATCAAGGGCAACAGACTGGAGCTGATCAGAACTCTTATTTCACCACCTGACACATTTCCAGGAGCAATCTGTAATGTTGCCTCATCATCGTAAAGACAGACACATTCCAAATTGTGATGAAGCTTTCTGAGAAGTTTGCTTATTATGCTTGTTCTGGGAAGTAAAGCTCGTTTCCCACGTGTTGCTGGTCATATCTCTTTGCCATGAAAAAGAACTCATCCATAATTGTAGTGAGATGTAAAATAACAGTTTTTAAATTTTGTGCTTGAAAGAAATAGAATGGAGTACCTAGTGTAGTTTTTTTTTCTTAACTAGCAGTTGTGTGTAGAGTGTATTTCCTGGGAAGTCATTAAAGGTTCACATACAATTATCTATTATAAATGGCCAAATGTTTTTCAGAATGCAGAAGTAGACAGTCACTTTGACAAAGCTGCATTAAAATGTGCCTGCCTCACAGTGAAAACAAGAGCTTTTATCTAAAATACTTGCATTGCCACACATTCCTATAATGTGGTGAGGCAGTTGCCCTCAAAATTGTGGGGAAATATGATAAAGGAGGTGTTAAACAAGATTAAAAATTTGGGGGGGAATTAGATGGACAGAGTGATTGTGCTGCCAACCATCCCAGGTGGGAGCATCATCTTAGGACAGGACAAGATGAATAGAAGCTCTTGCATCAGGCAGAAGAATGAAAGGCTAATGAAAAAGAAACATCAGGAAAAATGTACATGAAAGAATGATTATGCTTTGAAGGGTAGATCACTCCAATGGTAAGAAACGACTGAAGGAAACTAAAGAACTGTTGAGTCATTGGAGATCATGTTTGATTAATTTGTTCTCTCAGAATTAAATTTTAATTTTTATTCTTGTCATAAGTTGAACTTGTATTTAAATCTTTTTTTTTACAGAAAACTGGGAAGATCTGGTGAAGTTCTTGCAGATGGCGAGAAAGAAAGCTAGGGAGACATTCGTCGAAACAGAGCTGGTCTTTGCTTATGCCAAAACTAACAGACTTGCTGACATGGAAGAATTTATATCTGGGCCTAACCATGCCAACATAACTCAGGTAACAATTTATTTCATGAGGTTCTTGGGAAGTCTGGACTTTTATTTTTTTTTTCTTGAAGGAAGAAAAATTGAGTGAATGTCTCTTTCTTTGGTGATGTAGAGGGAAGGCTGTATGAAGTCCTATGGTCCTCTTTATGAGACTTTAAATGCACAATGGCAGTACTGCAACCAATATTAATTCACTATGCTATCTGCTACCACACATGTGTCATGGTGCTAAATTAAATATCTTCAGAATATTCATGTTTTGACTTCTATTTGCTTAGGATATTTGTGATGTACAAAAATAAGAGGAAAAAAAAAACGTGTAAAATTTATACTTGCTATATTTCACACCGAAGCCACTGACTTCAATTAGTGAGGAAAGACAGTGGTGATGGTTGAGGCATGTGCTCTGGATGACTAGTGACTCGTTACCAAAAACGCCACTGAGGATGACATGTCTGGAAAAAGGAGTAAGGATAGACTAAAGGAAAGATGGAGAAGAAAAGCATAGAGGATGTTGAAGAATTAGAAAGTTCACCTGGGCAAAAGCAGGAAAAAAAGCGAAAGGCAAGAGCCCCATGTGCCTTGGGCACTTAAAGGTTAAGAGAAGTTCTACACACTTCACTCCAACTCTTCACAGATGCCTGGTTGGGGTAGTTGCTGTATTGCAAATGGATTTAGGATGATCTTTCATGAATCATTTGCAGAAATTTCTTCACATGAAAAATCCAAAGTGGTGCATACGGTTTTGAATAAATCCTGGAAAAGTTTATGAATAGGAATGTGAAAATGATGCTCGAGGAATAAAATAATGAAGCAGATACTTACAGATGTGGATAAGCACAAAGTCACATTTCTGGGCTTTTGCTGTTTTTTTTTTTTTTTTGTTTTTTTTTTGTCATGAAATAAATTTGTTTATACCCATTCTAAATTATTTTTGTGTAAGCTGTACAGAGTGAATGATTTTAAGTGAGAACATTTGTAAACTACTTTATGTATCATCACAGGTGGCTGACCGATGCTTTGACAACAAAATGTATGAAGCTGCTAAACTTCTTTACAACAATGTATCAAACTATGCCAGACTGGCCATTACTCTGGTTCATTTGGGAGAATATCAAGGTGCGGTGGATGGAGCAAGAAAAGCCAACAGCACAAAGACTTGGAAAGAAGTAAGGAAAATTGTTAAATTTCAGATATTCATCAGGTTTTTTTTTTTTTTTTAATAACTTGCGTAGATAGTGCAGATTACTTTTTCTGGTGCTTCTTTTTCTCATCTCTCCCCCATTTCTCATTATCAACAAAGTTCTTGCTGTAGGCTACTCCAAAGGTTCAGCTGCCACTGGTCTTACCAAATTTTGTCTTGCATGTTATAGTTCCAAGCAGTCTTAATGCTTTTATGATATATAACATCTTCACCATCATTCCTCTGGAATATAAGTATTATCTATATATTTTTAAGTTGGTTTTTGCATCTTTTAGTGTGTACAAGGTACTTGATTTTTTAAAGTTTTTGTTTCATCACAAAAGCTTCCGGTAGTTTTTCTTTGTATGAAACTGTAGTTCTCCACAGTCTCCACAGCCCAGCGTTTGGTGTTGCCAAAGCCACTGTTCTTTCACTGCAGCTGGACAGATATGTGGAACATTAGAAGAGTATGAAAGGGCATTTGGCCAAAGGCAGATTTTAATGCAGCTGAATCTGTGTACACACACGCGCGCACACACGCACATACACATTCTGTAACCATAATTATCCAATTCCTGCACATTGCAGGTGGTACTCCTGGAAGTGTAGCAGCTGACTCTTTAGCTAAAGAGAGCTTTACACAGGATCAGAGTCACAAAGTTAAAATTGCTTAAAACAAAAGTAAGAACAGCTTTATTAATTAATGAGCACACAATTATTGATCTTTCAGTTTACATATAGATCATACAAAAATGCTTGAGAACCAGTACATTCAGGAATATGAGGTGTTTGAACCACATGGTTTGAACTCAAAATTCAGCCATACTTAACATTCCCTTTCATCACAGTCATATTCCCTTTGTTGCCAAGTTCTATGCTTTCCTCACAGAAACCCCCTCCATTCACTAGATTACAAACTATACTCCAACCACATTGTATCCCCCTCTCTCTCTCTCTCTCTCTCTCCTTTCCATTTTTTCCACCCCCTCTTTACTGCCAACCTATCACACTTCTAAGTCTTCATTTAAACATTCACAGTAGTCTACCATGTGCACTCCAGTCTTCCTACAAATCACAACTAAGTGCTGCCCCTGGGAACAACTGTGTTAAGAACACACTTATCTTAACATAGTCTTTGTGAGACAGGGAACATAGATCTGATTGCTTAAAAACTCTGACCTACTTTTGTAGCCCAGAAACCTGTAGGAGTCAACACTAATTGTAATTTTTGTAAAATGTAATATCAGGTTGGTGGACAGATGGGGACATGGAGACTGCCAGCGGGGATGAGGAAAATCTGGTGCGAAACCAATGAATCCAGGACGTGACAAACCTATGGGTTTTTACAAAAATGGCTATCAGAATGATGTAAACAAAACAGAGCCAGAAGACTATAGGTGGCAGGGAATGGATATCGTTGAGGCACTCATCAGATTCCTCATCCCAAAATCACTGTCTCTACGGAATTGTCTCAAAACCATCTGGCCAGCCAGCGTTGCATGCTGGATCTGACATGGTGAAGGGGCTTAAGTACAGCCACCAGAGGCTGTAAAACAAAGTTTTGGCCAGACCAGCCTACACCACTGTCATCATGGCAGTCCGAGCAAGACCACAGTCTGCCCTAGCAAGGAAAGGTGCTGAAGTTGGAGGTACCCAGCCAAAGGCACATCGCAAAAATCAGGGTACCACGCATCATTGTCAGTGTGCGTACAAAGAAGAAAACAAAGTGCTGCCTTTTTTTTCTGATTTTTTTTTTCCCCTAACCTTTTTTCAATTTCTGTTTCTTGTATTAATGTGAATTTATATTTTATCTTTTTTCCTTATTTCATTGTCCTGTGTATTTTGTATTCAGTGTAAACTGAACCATCACAACCGTGTGCTCATTAATTAATAAAGATGTTCCTTCTTTTGTTTTAGTTTTAACATTTTGTTATCACAGCTTTACTGCAGTGGTTTCAAGTACATTTATGTATTTATTTTTATGTACACTTATACCCAGACTATTCATGTGTTAGAAAACTCACAAAGCTCTGTCAACACAGCCTGCTACCTCACAGCAGACAACATGAACTACCTTTAGAAGATAGAGCAGACAAGTGTGTTCTTTTTGAGAACACTTCTCTGCCAAATGAGAGTGTTTCAGGTCAAGACCTCAAGCGCTACAAACTCCTGCCCAGGTACTTCAAGAAGTCAAAGATGTTCAGGCAAGCGCTACAAACTCCTGCCCAGGTACTTCAAGAAGTCAGAGATGTTCAGAACCTGAGAATGCTTTTCAGGAAAATGAGTTTTTCTTATGTTCTGCTAAAGCACACACTTCAGGAAAGTATGTCTTGTGGCATGAGGAAAGATAAAATCAGTTGTTATTGCTTAATTTATTGTTCCTACAGGTATGTTTTGCCTGCGTGGACAATGGAGAGTTCAGACTGTCTCAGATGTGTGGCCTTCATATCGTTGTACATGCTGATGAGCTAGAAGAACTAATCAATTATTATCAAGACAGAGGCTATTTTGAGGAGTTGATACAGCTGCTAGAAGCTGCATTAGGTGATTCATTAATTAGTTTAGTGAATTTAGTGGTATTTTATTAGGTTTTTTTTTTCTCCCTCTTTCAGGCTTTTGTGCTTGCAGAGATTTTTGTGTAGAGTGAAGAACAATTTTAAGTAGGATATTACTTGGTTGAAAATTTTAAAAAAATTAGTAAAAGATACAAGTTTTCTCACAGTCAATGTAGTACATATGTTACTATCGGGGTTGTGGAGTTAGTACACTAAAACTTTGACCTCTCCATTTTTCTACTGCCTGGCTTGAATTCCAGGTCTTTCTTTGTAAATAGTATGATTTTACCAAACTCAACTGCACAAAAGTTTGTTTCCAACTCGACAGCCTTAGTAATGTTTACCATATTTTTCTTGCTTTTATATATGTGTTGTAGTCTTTTGTTTTGGGAAACCATGAGATAAATGTTTCAGAAATAGAGTACTTTGAAGTGAATATACCTACAACTAAATAAATGTTTCAGAAATAGAGTACTTTGAAGTGAATTTACCTACAACTAAATAAATGTTTCAGAAATAGAGTACTTTGAAGTGAATATACCTACAACTAAATAAATGTTTCAGAAATAGAGTACTTTGAAGTGAATATACCTACAACTAAATAAATGTTTCAGAAATAGAGTACTTTGAAGTGAATATACCTACAACTAAATAAATGTTTCAGAAATAGAGTACTGGGAAGTGAATATACCTACAACTAAATAAATGAAATAATAAAGAGATGAAGGAAAAGCCAGCTATGTTTCAGTCAGCAGCCAATTCCGTTCATGAAAGTAACACTTGTTCACTAGTTTTTTGTTCTTTCCCTAACAGGACTTGAGCGAGCACACATGGGAATGTTCACCGAGCTTGCTATTTTGTATTCCAAGTACAAGCCTGAGAAGATGAGAGAGCATCTAGAGCTATTCTGGTCCAGAGTCAACATTCCGAAGGTCAGAATGTGCACTTGTCAATTTAGTATTTATTCTTATTACTATTTTTTTTTTTTTTTCGGCCTGAATGAAAATGTGCCCGTGTGGCTACCAGGGCCCATGGGGAGAAAAAGAATAGGACCACTGCCACCCTCCACATGTGTCATAAGAGGCAACTAAGGAGGTTGGGGGATAGGCCAATGACCTGTTCCCTGTAAAATAAAAAATTGGAGCATTACGGAAATATTTGTTTTGTAGAAGGAAGGGACTCTGATAACAGCATGTGAAGTTGTGCAGTCAAAGCCAAAAGGAAGCTGCAGAACCAACATCCCAACTGAGTACCAGTACACCTTTTGCATGTTGGAATGTTAGAACAATGTATGAAAGTGGAAAGGCTGCCATGATAGTGAGAGAAATGAACAGAAACACACTGAACGGGAACAGGTAAGCTAAGACTAGCAACAAGGGAGACAGTCCTGTTTTCAGCCCATATGTGACACACTCAGAGGGCATGGCACTAATGCTGTCCAGAGAGTCCCAGAGAGCATTGATGAGCTGGGGTGCAGTTAGCTCAAGGATAATTATAGCCTGCTTCTCAACAAAGAAAAAGGATATTGAGCTGAATATCATCCAGGTATATGCACCAACAAATGATGCAGAAGAGGTAGTAAAGGATGAATTCTGCAACACATTGCAGGAAATCCTAGACCACCAAGAAAACAAACACTTAACATTTCTACTAGGGGACATCAATGCAAGGGTAGGTAAGATCAACAGAGGTTATGAGAAAGTAATAGGTCAAAATGGATTAGGAACAATGAACGAAAACGGAGAAAGGCTGGTGGATCTATGCATACTCAACAACCTTGTCATTGAAGGAAATATATTTCCACATAAAACCATACACAGAGCCACATGGGTATCACCAGATTATGTCAGAGAACCAGATATACCACATTTCTATCAGTAGAAGCTTTTGCAGAACATTGCAAGATGTCAGAGTGAAACAAAGTGCAGATGTAGCTTCTGACCACCACCTACTGATAGCTAAACTGAGAATGAAACTGAATAAGCATCACAAAACAGACGTGGCAAGGAAAAGATATAATATGGTACTGTTGGACGACCTAGAAATCGCAGAGAACTTTAAATTGAAACTGAGCAACAGATTTCTGGTTCTGCAGGAGTTGTACAAAGTAGATACTCTAGATGTGAACACTGTGTGGAATAGTGCTAAAGAAATATGGAGCAAGTCATGTGAAGAGATAATGAGATCTAAGAAACCTCAGCACAAGAAGTGGATTACATTGGAAACACTGAAGAAGACAAAAGGACAGAAATGAAAGCAAAAATAAATGACAGTGAAACAAGAGCAGCAAAGATGTCAGCTCGGATAGAATACAATTTGGCCCATAAAGAGGTGAGGAAAAACGTAAAGAAAGACAGACAGGCCTATTTCGATAAAATGGTGGGACAGGCAGAAGAGCCAGCTGGTAAAAACAACATGAGAGCTCTGTATGAAGTGACGGAGAAGTTGGCAAATAGACCATGTAGAAAAGCCCAAAACAAGGTAAGGTAGTAACATCAGAAGAAGAGCAGATGCAAAAATAAGTGGAATACTTCAGCGGAATCCTAAATATGCCAGCACTGACAGAAACAGGAGATACCAGCAGCAAAAAATACTCTAGACATTAATGTAGAATCACCTAGCAAGGCCAAAATTGAACATGCTATCTCAGAGTTGAAATAAGGCACCAGGTCCAGATGTAATCACAGCAGAAGTGCTCTTAGCAAACACAGAAATAACAAGAGAAATAATACTCTTACTATTTAGCAGGATTTGGAAAGAAGAGATGGTCCCAGAGGACTGGAAGGAGGCTTATCTAATAAAACTCCCTAAGAAAGGAGATCTATCAGAATGTAAGAACTATATAGACATCTCACTGCTTTCAATACCTAGCAAGATCTTCACCAGGATTTTGCTAAATAGAATTAAAACGTTAGTAGATAGTAAACTAAGAAGAACAAGCATGTTTCAGGGAAGGAAGATCCTGTACTGACCACATTGCTACAGTGCAAATAATAGAACAGTCAATGGAATGGAATTCTTCACTGTTTATGAGAAGCAATTTGATAGAAATGTGGTTTATTAGAAGAATGTTGCGAATCCCCTGGTCAGCAAAAATAACTAATGAAGAATGTATGAGAAGAGCTGGAGAGACAAAAAAATCTTGTCAAGAAATAAGAGAGACAATGTACTTTCATAGGACATGCAATGAGAAGAGGGGACATTGAAAATATTGTAACAACAGGAAAAATAGAGGGAAGAAGATCAAGAGAAATGATACTGGACAGTCTGATGGGATGGTGTGAGAGGAGATCACCGACTGAGCTGATGGCCTGCATGAAGGATCATGTATTCTGGAGGAGCATAATAGCCAATGCCAGTCGGCACGGCACTTGATGATGATGATGATTTGATAGTTTAGATCGAAAGATGCGTAGTGTTTTATGGAATTTTTCACATTTCTGCTGATCATGTACTGGAAGACTGCTCTACCTGTGTTTCTCATTGCCCATATATGTAGCCATTCTTCCTTTTTTTGTTATTATTTGTTTTACATTTTAATGAAATAATGTTGTGTAGTTATAACTTTTTTTTTTTTTTTTTTTGAAAGTCTGAAGGCTTGTGATGTTATGAGTAAAATTCATGCTTCTGTCATTTATTTGGAGTAAATTTCCGATTTTCTTTTCAACGTCATTTTTGTGACAGGTTATAACCAGCTTAAGTTATACATTTTTGTTAACTGAACGTTGATCATGATTAAAGTTTGTAAGAAGAAGTTAGCTAGGATTATTTTTTTTTTAAACTAGTTAATAATTCCTCATTGCATTTGCAGTGAAGAAGAAATGAAGTTTCTTGGATTGTTATGGTAAATCAGAGAGTGAGTCAGTTTTGATCAGAAGTTGACTTTTATTTTGCGTCTACTTTTTTTTTTTTTTTTCCAATATAAATCTTGTTATTCAGGTGCTGAGGGCAGCAGAGCAAGCCCACCTCTGGCCAGAGCTTGTGTTTCTCTATGACAAATATGATGAGTTTGATAATGCTATACTCACCATCATGGCACATCCCACTGAAGCATGGAGGGAACCTCAATTCAAGGATATTATCACGAAGGTAGAAAACACTTCATGTTTTACACAGTTCACAGAGTGTCATATTTAATTTAATGGCTGGCTACCTTCTGTACTAATACCTCTGTGTGTGTGTGTGTGTGTGTGGGGGGGGAACTGAGCGGGTTGATAGTTTTTGTTTCAGAAATTATTCCCTGTTTTTTTTTTTTATATTAACTTTGTATAAAAAGGTAAAATCCCCGTTTTCATGCCATTAAGGCATATTGGAGTATATGATGTTAGGCCTGTGGTTCCAAGACCTTCTGCACATGAAGGTGTGATGTGGTCAGTTTTAACCAAGCTGCATTTACCTTCCCAAATTTCTCTGATAGCCATTTTTAGAGGCTGGGTGAACGCATCTTTCCTATCACAACATATGCCTGTGAGACCTGGACACTTAACAAAACAGTTGAGAAACACATAAATGCCTTTAAATGCTACAGAAGAGTTCTTCAAATATCATGGACACAAAAAAGAACAAATATATCCATACTACAAGAATTTAATATTGAAGAAGGCTGGCTAGGAAAGAGGATTAAAGAGAGAGAACTTTTTTATTTTGTACACATTAAACGTCATGATAATCTAGAGAAGACTGTCTTGTAAGGGTACATAATGGGAAAAAGAAAGAGAGAAAGACAAAGATGGCTGCAAGACATCGTTGACGATCTGCAAATGGATGCTTCAGCAGCAGGCCATCTTGCTCACAACTGAGAGGCCTACAGGAGAGCTGTTAGGGAGACAGAGTTCCGCAAGGGACATGCAAATGAATGAATGAAATGGGTGAACCCTGGGGCCTTTTTTGGTGTGGTCTTCTTCTTCTTCTTCTTTGTTCGCTTCTACCACCAAAACTGCCCTGTGATCCTGCTGAATTTACGCCTGTGGTCCTCGTTAGGTCCCGTGGTCTCCTGTGTGGTCCCCGAAAGGACCACACGAGATCCACGAGAGGACCACAAGGGGTTCAGAGTATCGCAGGGCTTTAGCCTGTATTCTTGGTGGGTGATACCACAAAAAAAAAAAAAAAATCTCCATTGATGGGACTTGAACCTGGTACCACTATATCAGTAGGCAAAACAACCAATCACTCAGCCAACCAGGCTGCCATTATCTTTGTATACCACACAGATAATAGCTTAGACTACGCAAACATTTTTATAAAATAAGCTCAGCCAACATGTCTTCTGAGAAAGTCTTGAGATGCCTATTTTTTAGATTTTATGGTATTTACAAATTCCCACCCATAGAAAAAAAAACTAAAAGAATGGCAGTCCTTTTTTTGATTGGTTAAAACTGACTTCTTGTAGGACAAGAGTTAAATTATCAGCATTGTGAGTGTTGAAAACTGAATAATCACATTCTGTGTTTATATATTTACAGGTGGCCAACATTGAACTGTATTACAAGGCTGTCCAGTTTTATCTGGACTACAAACCCATGTTGCTCAATGATCTGCTTCTAGTTCTCACTCCAAGATTGGACCACACACGGGCTGTCAATTATTTCATGAAGGTAGGTCATAAAGGGCTAAAAGCATGGGCTATTGAAAAAGATGATGCATACAGTGCAAGAGTATTCTATTTAAGTGATTCTGCCATCACTGTTGTATGGTATGGGGGTGCATAACAGCTTAAAAAGCAACTGCTCCTGTTCTCACTAGAATAGTGGAGCTTGTGAAAATTAGTAAACGCAAGAAAGCAAAATAGATGGAGAAATGAGGTTTGTTGAATTATGGTAATGATTTTTAACTCTCTCCGTGCCTCAGGAAGAAACGCGGACGTTCAGTTGGGTGCTGGATTAAAAGCCCGGGTCTTGATGTGTATAGGGAGTATAGTTGTAAAATTGAATGAAACGCACTATTTCCATGTACTTCCATGTACTTATTATGTTTCAAAATATAACTAAATGTATGAAGATTTCATAAATGCAGAGTCTTTTTCATGAAAAAAAGAAATAATGTCATGTTTTTAGAGAATGATTGTATCCAATTTACCATCAGAAAGATCTAGAGGTACAGTATGTACCATCTGAGATGCATAAATCTACCTGTTGACGTCGTATTGTGATTCAGTGTTGCATTATCGGTAGAATAATGTCTGAAATAACCTTCTAACTACTTCTCCAGACATCTGATATGTCTAGATCTGCTTGGGATACATTCAAGAACAGTGGTCTGGTCACAGGGCATGTCCATACCACTATCTTCATCACCAAAAATTGAAATTTCTCGCAGAAAACTTCAATTTTCTCCCTCGTAACTAAGCACTCTTTGGCCATTTTGAAAAAGATCGTGGGGCATGCACACTAAATGTTTACAATCTAAACATTACACTGGGTTTTTAATGAAATAAACCAGATGTTGCTAGGGCGACTAAAGGCACCACATGAGAAACTGTAACTGTCGTCTAGGTGACAAGAGGCACGGGAAGAGTTAATGAATGATTCTTGTGCCAGACTTTCTCACTAGGAGGAGACCAAAGTCTATATTTTTCATGTTTTTTATATGTTGTGTTGTTTTTGTAAGTGATCTTCGAAAAAGGTTTTTGCCGAAATATTGGATTGTTCTACGATCTTCACTTGTATGACTTCATCTTACTTTCTGCTATTCTTGTTTCTGCCCACTTTCCTCACTTTTGTGTCTTTTTTTTTTTTTTTTAAACTGAACCATACCCCGTATGTTTTCATTACTAGAACCAGTTTTACCACAGTTGTCATCTCTTTTATGCCTTATATTTTATTCACACATGCCATTTTCTCTTTCTGCACCAGTTCCTCTGCCACTGACTTTGTTTTATCTGTCCTCTCCATAGAAATTACACCTGTTGCAGTAGCATTGCAGTTAGCATGATCATCTACTTCATTGCCTCTTTCTGTCTCTCTCTCTCATGCCCTGGCCAGCATAGCCACATCAGCCTGGTGACACAGGAATTTAGGTTGAACTGTTACTAGATCTTACACCTTTAGATTTCTTAATGAAACAGATAAAAGTAGAAGCTTATTTGCATAAAATACGTGTTTTCAGTGACAAAGCATAGTCCTTGTGCTTTACATAATATCTGGGTCACTCACTACTATTATGTGCAGCTTTTGGCTCACCCTGTAAATTAACATTTATACATGTATGATGAATAAGTAAAAAAAAATCATATGGTTCAGTATTTTTTTTAAAAAAAACCACATACATTTTTGTTACATGAAGAGGAAAATAAAATGTCTAAAAATTGGGATTAATAAAGGGAAAGATTAACTTCCTTAGAATTACATTTCTGGTGAAAAAAAAAACAAGCTGAAAACATTGCTTAGATGCCTTGATGACCCTGCCCACATGATATTAATTAATCAGTTCCCATGATTATTTTTAGAAGCCTGACCTCATTACATTTCCTACATGACACACTACTACCCCAAACATTATTCAGGTGATATGCTGTCTTTCTTCAGAATCAGGATAGTCCATATAACATGTAGAGCTAATGATTTTAGCATAAAAAATCTGGTCTGTATGATGTACGGGGTTAATGCCAGAGAGGTTAATAAACTTTGTATGTTATGTGAATTACAAATGATGAATATTCTGTAGAGTGGAAAAATAATAACACACAGATGTTAAGAATCTGTGATTTTGAGGGCGTACGATATTTTATGGGTCATTACAGTTTTTACTGAAATTCTCAGTGGAATTTTACAACCTCTACCACCTGCCTCCAAGTTCTTCTGTAGTTTTTATTCATGGGAGTTGTTTGGTCATTTTTAGTTTTTTTTTTAGCATTTTTACCATTTTTTAACTGCTCAATCTTTTTGGGGTTTTCCATGAACTTAGGTGAACCAAATACCTCTGGTAAAGCCGTATTTGCGGTCTGTTCAAAAGAACAACAACAAGGCAATCAATGAAGCCCTTAACAACCTATTTATCGAGGAAGAGGACTATCAAGGACTGCGGGCCTCCATTGATGCTTATGACAACTTTGACAACATTGCCTTGGCCCAGCGTCTAGAGAAACATGAACTCATTGAGTTTCGACGAATTTCTGCATATCTTTATAAGGGCAACAACCGCTGGAAACAGAGTGTGGACTTGTGCAAGAAAGATAAACTTTTCAAGGTAGGACTTGCCTAACAAATAAATTTACCACAAAGCATGGACATTTAATAATTTCATGTCAAAGGTCACGATTTTATAGATAAATTTTTTAAAATGTAATTCATTAACATCGAAAGGGGCAAAGGTTCACTCAGTGACCCATGGCTAGCTGCCAGCATTGGGGTTGGCAAGTTGTAGTCTGGTCAAGTGAATAGGGATCGTAATGGGAAGACGAAACAAGTCCTAAAATTACATTGAGCAAGTTGAGCAAGTCAGGCCCAGCAAAGTGCATAACAGCAACACAGTGCAACCAATGCCCTTATGAGGACAGACACTAGGCAAGATTAAGTTAACATTAAAAATCAGTGGAGACAGTCATTGGACACATTGATCCTGCATTTTCAGTAGCCTTGTTTCTTCATATTACTTGAATATGTGTTGGAATAGGTTGAGTACCCTATAGCTTTATCATTAACTTTTAATCTGTGTTATAGAATATTAGAACCTTCTCCTTATTTAATGTCTTTTTTTTTCTTTAAATGCCCCAAGGATGCTATGACATATGCTGGAGAGTCTAGACAGATCGAAATTGCAGAGGACCTCATATCATGGTTTTTGGAGAATGGGAACCACGAGTGCTTTGCAGCTTGCCTCTTTCAATGTTACGACCTCTTGCGACCTGATGTTATCTTGGAACTTGCATGGAGACACAACATCATGGACTTTGCTATGCCTTATATGATTCAGGTCATGAGGGAGTACACTTCAAAGGTATCATCTGTTCAGTTTCTTTACTTAATGACTTTGTTTTGGTTATATATGAATGTAAAACACTTTGATCAGTTGTGTTCTGCATTTGTAGAATGCTCTTAAAATTTTTTTTTTTAAAATCAAGATGTTGACATTCTTGCTTAGTTGTAGCTAGAGAGCATACTGTCAGAGCTGTGCAAAAGAAAAAAATATATGTATATAGAGTAGGACATACTCCATAGACAGAAAGAAAGATAAACAAAGAAGTACCAGATCAATTGAAATTGAAGAGAGAAACAGTGGAAAGCATAAACCAAGATGTTTATGTAATTTGGCCATACGAAGAGGCATAATACTATAGCAACAATTATTCTTAAGGGAAAAGAACAAGAGAAGGGCGGTGATATAAATGTGTGGAAATGAACAGGAATTGGCTTGGTAGGCTGCATGGTGAGAGCAAGGGACAGATTATGTTGGAGGTCTGTTGCAGCCAGACTTCCATTTGGAGATGGCACAAGATGATGAGTAAGATGTAGGCATGTGCTGAGTAAACAAGAGTCTCTATAAAATCTGCCAGTAGGAGCCTCATTTCTGAAAACATGCAGTTTTACTTCCGACAGTTCAGACTGGTATCAAACCCCACAAGTCTTCATTTAAACATTCACCAAATTACATGCGCTCTCAGACACAGTCTGCCATAAATCATAGCTAAATGCTAGCTTTTTTGTGTGTGTCCTTATTTGTTATATATCTTCATCATTTTCTTTTCCTGTTTCTTCATCCTGCATGTTTTTATATGATTACACATAAATGCCTTTGAATGTAAATGCTACAAAAGAGTCCTTCAAATATCATGGGCATAAAAAAAAATAACAAATAATCCATACTACAAGAACTTAATGTTGAAGAGGGTTGGCTAGTAAGGAAGATTAAACAAAGAAAACTAAAATATTTTGGACATATTAAACGTCAGGAGAATTTAGAGAAGACAGTCTTGGAAGGGTACATAATGGGAAAAAGAAAGAGAGGAAGACCAAGGCGAAGATGGCTGCAAGACATTTAAATCTGCGAATGGATGCATCAGCAGCAGGGCATCTTGCTTACAACCGAGTGGCCAACAGGAGAGCTGTTAGGGAGGCAAGGTCCTGCAAGTGACATGCAAATGACTGACTGACTGACATGTTGAAATAGTATAACTATGTGCTCATTAATGAGTAAAATCGAATGTGCCTTGTTTAAAAAAACCACATCTTCGAGCTGCTTTCACAGTCACCGAGGCTCACTGTTGCAGATAAGACACATCCCCATTCCTCTCTGTTTTTGATATTTTCTTGCCAACTGTTAATTCCAAGAGCGTGTACATCTTCTTCTAGATTGTCTTGCCATCGTTGTCTTGAGTCTACCTCTTGGTTTATCTACTTTCTTAGTTCTTAACTGACCCATGTACATTACATCTGTCTGTATGAATGGTAAATTTCATCATGAGGAACTAGTAAGTTTACAAGCATTCTATTGATAGCAAAGTATGACTCTTGGACAAACTTAAGTTATCGCATTTTTCAGGTGTATTTAATATAAATTAGTATCATTTTCACATTTTATACCACTTTTGATGAATTTTCATGATTTAGTTTTTAGTTTCCACTCTTACTGTATGGTAATATGGAATCAAAAGGATTTGCTTCAGGTAAAAAAAAAAAAGTTTTTAAGGTTCATTTGTGTGTTGTGTGAATTGTATTTATTTATTTATTTATTTATTTTTTTTTTTTGCCTTTTATGCTTGCAAGGTTGACAGACTGGAGCAGTCAGAGTCTGTGAGAAGTGAAGAAGAACAGAAGGCAGAAGAAAGACCAATTGTTTTGTGTAAGTAGCCACTGTTATGGTTATTTTCAGTTTCTTTTAACATGTACACAGGGATCTAATGATTTGTATTTTAGTGCTCTTACAGGCCATCTGCCCTTGTCTTAACAGATCCTGTGATATTATTCTTCAGCAGCAGATCCCTGTCGACTTGACTGTAATCAGAGGCCGGCATCCCCGCACCCTGGATGTTCCCATATGTGTTCTGCCTTTCTTTCCAACACCCACTGAAGTGTGCGCCTGGTGATGGTGCCAGTCACACACTGGTTGTGGGTCACATGCACTAAACCACTTCCTTCAGGAAAAAACATCCACTTCCCCTCTCCTCAATCACCCTCCAGATATGATTGTCATCATTCAGCCCGATGTCATCCTCCATTCACAGCCTATCCTAAGTGGCTCTTGCTGTCTCCTCCCTGTCATTTTGCATAGATCTTATGCTTATGTAGCAAATCCCTGACTTGGGGACAAATCTAAGAAATGCTACTGATAAAGTTATAAGGCAGAAGTATTAGATATTGCAGAAAAATGCATTGTGCACCAACTCGAGCCAGGCCTGTATTTTAATATATATATATATATATATTTTTTTTTTTCAATACATTCATGTTTGGAGTTGCATCTTTGTGATACTTGTACTCCAACATATGACTTATACAGATTTTGTGGAGTGATCCTTCTGTATTTTCACATAATTCCTCATTTCTGTGGCACATAATCCTGATGGTTGACAAAAGGTGTGTTACATGTTTTCAGAATTTGCAGACTAAAGTGTAGGTAACTGTAGAAAATGATCTGTCAAAATAAAGTAAGTAAACATATCTGTAATAAAAGAATGCAGTTTGATAGAATAGACTTTCAACTAGTGGTTCTTAACCTGTTGTGCTTGGGCCCAAAGGGGGTCCACGAAAGGATTTTTAGTCCAAGGACTAGCTAATGGACTGGCTTAATTAAAGAAATCTTAGCATCGTCTGGATTCTGTGTATTGCTGTATCTTTAATTAGGGGTCCACAGCTGTTCTCAGACCTGAAAGGGAGGTCCATTGGCAGAAGAAAGGTTAAGACCCACAGCTTTTGACTAAAGTTTAAGAGAAGATGGCTACACCATCGTGATATCAAGACCGACAAACTAGAGCTGACCAGAAGCTTGTCCTGCTATCACATATCTCTAACTACCATTATTAGGAATGTTTGCATGTTGTGCGGAGATATATTCAGAAAAAAAGTTGTGATTTATTTAGCCAATCTTAACATGATGTTGATGTGTGTAATGCACAATTTATGATGTCTGCTTGCAGCTGAATTTTTTTTTTTTTTATCGGCAGCTGAGCCTCAGCTGATGCTGACTGCAGGACCAATGGGGATGCCAGCACAGCCAGCTTATGGTTACGTCCCAGGAATGGCCATGCCTGGTTATGGCTACAGCATGTAACCTCACATGTCAGTTTTAGAACCCCTGGAAAAATTTCATCTCTATGTTCACACTGTTATGTTTGTGAAGACTGGACAATGGTGGACTTTCATTTCGGCTGAGGGCTCCTGCATTCCATTACAAGGGGTTGCTGATTGGTAGCTTTGATATAGTCAGTTTTAATGCTCATTGTAAATCTGTTCTGTATACAATTTGTTGTTGGATATTTTTTTTTCCCTTTAAATTGCTTTTTTTGTTCTATTTTTTTTCTTTTGTTAGTAACAAGTAAATTGATACCACAGTTAACAGAGCATTTTCAGAATGTTAACCGTAAATGTTAACATTTACCATTCAGGATGTTGACATTTTACCTTGCATCAATATGGTCATGCGTCAGCATTAGTTGTGATTCTGTGCATAACATCAGTTGATGGAATGTTGCGTGTTTTGAGAGGGATCTCAATCTTGATGGATTGACAGGTCACCGTTTATTTATATACGTGTGTGTGTTTGCTGGATTATTTGTTAACATTCATTTATCTTTTGTTATTATTTTATTGAATTTAGTTTTCCTATACAAGGCCGTGAAGTTTATTCACATAAAGAATTCAGAATCA
Organism: Achatina immaculata; assembly: GCA_009760885.1. Taxonomy (NCBI): domain Eukaryota; kingdom Metazoa; phylum Mollusca; class Gastropoda; order Stylommatophora; family Achatinidae; genus Lissachatina; species Lissachatina immaculata. Next base: position 19,435,044 of record CM019693.1, on the reverse strand, counting down.
TTTTATGATCTACGTTTGTTGGGTTTTTCGTGCTGCAAAACAGATAATTGTGCCTTTGGGTTTTTTTTGGTTTTTTTTTTTTTTTGCGTTATTGAGATTTGATAAAAAAAAAAAATCTTCTGAAGAAACAAGAGCTTCTCTTGCTGAAAATTCTTCATCCTACCATGATTATCTTTGCTGAGTCTTCTTTTCTTATCTTTGAAAAGAAGTTTGTCAGTTTTATGAACTCTTATCAATGTTAAAAGAAAACAAATCTAAGAAAGGTTCATGTTAAATCTTAATATTGAGCTGTGTACTCAAAAGTAAAGGTTAGTGTTGTTATTTATGAAACAATCCTTGATTTATTTTTAAAACTAAGTTTAATTGGTAATAAAATAACACAGTGTGCAATCAGTGTATTTAAAACATGTTTCATTTCATCATGTAAAAAGAGTTTTATAATAGAAGTATAGTAAAGTTTTTTTTTTGGTTTTTTTTTTCCTTTTTTTTTCTTTTGTGTGCCCAGTTTTCGTGGTTTTTTTTTGTTTTGTTTTTTTTTTCTGGAAAGGTTCAGCAAGAGTTGTCCATTTAGTGAAGGTCAGTAAATATAACAATGAAGAATTTGTTAAAAAGTTTATTTTACAGACTGGTCCTTGCAGTTGACCACAGAGCAGAAATGTAATTGTAGCATGTATTAGTTGAAGAAAAGGAATGATTGTAATTAGAAGTCTTTTATCTTGGATTGGTGTGATTGTAGATGTAGTTATATATGTTTCACAATGTGTGTTTGTAAGTGTTTGGAGATTTTTTTCTTGTTCTTTCATTTATTTATTTATTTTTTTTCTGTCTTTGATACTTGGAAACATGTGATATTAAATGTATTTCTAGATTCCTATCACACTTTTGTGCTGATAATTGTAATGAGTTTGTGACATGTTTGTGATGTTTCCACAAAACAAAATGTATTTCTGTGGTTTGAGTGAGAATCCCATCACAGATTCAGATAAAAATCAAAACAAACATGAGGTAAAATATTCACCAGTCGTCTTTGTCTAGCGAGACAGATCAAACCATGCATTTAGTGGTTGCACGAAAGATCACAAATTTGATAATGTCGTTGTTCGTTATTGGCTTGAAACCATCATTGCAGGTGTTTTTTTTTATATCCAGCCAAAATGTTTTTTTTTCCTCTCTCAGTGTTATATCTCTCCACTCTTGTGCTGGTAGAAAACAATGTGATGAAATTATAAAGATGTTTATTGCTGTCCATTTTTTTTAACTGCATACTTAGGTAGACTTCGTTAGTCATAAACATCAGTCTCCACATTTGTAACGGAAGTAAAGCCAACCTCTTTATCGAGTATTGTTTTTATTACTATTGTTATTATCATTGTGGTCTAGACTAGATTGTTGCTGTGGTAGCGAGAGGTAGTGTTTCATTGTATGTTGTTATATCCTGCTGCTGTGTAGTTTTTTTTTCTTATTCCTCTCTTTCTTGACATGTAGAAACTCAGTGTGTGATAATGTGATGGATGAAACACTCATACATGGTGGGTGGATGTTGGGAAATGTGCATGTAAGATTACCAGGCAATGGATGAATACGATTCTTGCAATTCTTTTCACTTTTTAGACTTGGACGCGCACCCTCAGAATTTGTCCTAACAGTGAAAAGTATGTAAACGGCGAAGCACATTCCTGATTGGTTTGTCTGTTTTCATTTGAACGTTCCTGCCACTTCAGTATATGAGCTGTACATAGATGAGAATTTGGAAGTTTAGTTAACTTGTATGTGTATGTATGTTTTCTGTATCAGAGTTACTGTCATGTGTAATATTGATCAGCATCTTGCTGTTGTTATCTGCATAACTTATTACTGTCATCTATAATATTAGATTGTTGCTGCCACCTGTAACATTAGACAGCTTTGTTATCTCTACATATAATATTAGATAATTTCATTACCTTCATCTATAAGACAAGTTAACATATTGCCTTAGAGAAATGAGTGCATAGTTGTCTCCCCATTAACTCCTTCATCACACGCAGATTTTTGAGTATTGAGTGTAAGGTTTGTGCTGTTTATGGAGCTTTATGTTCTACAGTATTTTCAGTTTTCATGCTTTCAGTATTTTCATTTTTCTTGCTTTCACTTGTTTTGTAATCATGTTCAAATGGGTCTTTGAGTCGTGTGTTTCTTCTTTGTGGTAAACTTTTTTTTTTGTTCCTTCTTTGGGGCAAAATTTTTGTTTGTTTCTTCTTAAAGATAACATTTGTTGTTGTTGTTTTTGGTTTCATCTTTAGGATAAAAGTGATTTGTTAGTAGAAGTTGTCAGAAGTTATAATTGATCTGGTGAAGATGATGAGATCATTGATAGCAGGTGTGTGGCTTAAACTTGCCAATATAACATTATGTAGGCTAGCTTTACTTTTTTTTTTTTTTATAAGTAAAAGTAAAATCCCTGTTTCCATGCCATTAAAGCATATTAGGGATACGGTGTTGGGTCCATATTTCCAGGTCCTAGGACACATGAAAGTGTCATGTGATCAATACCATGCCTGGCTGCATTTACCTTCCCAGATTTCTCTGGTACCCATTTTTAGAGGCTGTTTTTTTACAAGTAGAAATAATATTGAATACAACATATGAAGTTTCAAGCAATGGTTGTTTAAAATTTGACTTGTTCATATCATCGCAAGCTATCCAGTAGCTGAAATCTGTCTCATACCATAGAGTGATTATATTGTGTTTGACATGAAGAAAATGGGCATAAACCACAATCCTGTTGTAAATGGGCATTGTTTAGTTGTATCATTCTGCCATCTGTGTTAGTTATCAGATGTGAACATTGAAGTAATAGTCAGTGGCCTGTTAGGCTATAAAACTATATAAACACATTTGAGGGGTTAGTCAGGTCTCTTGCTGCCAGTGGTGTTTTCCAGAGAAATTTTTGTATAAAGATGCTCCAAGAGCCTTTTTTTTTTTTAATTAAACTTGTTCTTATGATTTAATATGCGGTCCGTATGAAATGTATACTGTTATATTCTTTTCCCTTACAATTAACAAACTTCACCCCCATCCTGTTCTATGAGAAAATTGTGCATAGAATCTCATAATGCATTCAGCATGTTGGAGTAGATCTTTATTAATGTTCAACTTCAGTATGCTATAACAGACCGCTGAAAAGGTTTAGGAAGAAAAGATATTAAGAGATCTTTTTTTCCCAGTAATTATGGACAGAAGTAATGGATATTATATATATATGTATAACTGTTTTTTACTATGTAGGCCACAGATAAGTGATTAATGACCATATTTCTAACAGAATTTCTGTTTGCAGTAGTTTCATCATCAGGGTGTGTTGGCTGGGGCACGCTTCTTTCCTTGTTTATAAATTTAAGGAAATGAAGAAGTATAGTTCAAGATAAACTGAGAGAGAGAGCGTGCGTGCGTGTTTGCGTGCGTGCGTGCGTGTTTTTTTTTTTCCCTCTAATTTTTTGATTGGGGTAATAAATAAAGTCATTGTCAGTTTCTTAGCTTGTTCCAGGTCAATCATTAAAACAGATGATGACTACATCAGTATCTACACCATCATCACCATCCATTTTGGCATTGTTTCTCTTGTATTATTGATTTCCATTTTGTATTTTTTTTTTTGCGTTTGCCTTTTGTGCCATTCTCCGTCTTGATTTTTTTTTTTTAAACCATCTTTCAGGCTGTGTGGAGATTAATCATCTCATTTCAACCTCACCAATTTGCAAGATGACAGTAAAGGCTGTTGTTGGACATTTTTTTTTTTTTCTCTTCAGACAGTTTTAAATAATAAATGTAGCTGTTAGCATCAGAGCGAATAAGCGGAGCTGTTCTGTGGAGGCATTTTTCAGTGGTTTATAATGGGATGTTGACATTTTAAACAAAAAATGCACCATTTACCAAAAAACAAAGAAGAGTTAGATTGTAAGTTTGTGTGATGTAATCTTTTTTTTTTTGTTTTTCATTGATATAAGAGCTAAATAAAAATTACCAAGCAAGCAAGAGTGGATTGTTTTTTTTTTTTAATTGATAAGATTACATGGCAGGAAGATTCATCAGTTAAAAAGCAGTTAGGACTCTTTACATCGGGGGTACATTCCTGGGCCAATAGTTGCTTAAATTAAAAACTTATACACACAGTCTTCTTGGATGTTGTTTAAAAAGTGTGTTAGCGATCATTAGCTCATTTTCCATGCAAAACGCCATTAGATTGTCACCTGCCTCATTTCTATGTCCTATGCTAAATTTCCCTACAACATGTCCTTCATCTTCTGCTCTTTCTTTGCCAATCTTTGCATTAAAATCCCCCATTATTAATACAATATCATTTTTCTGTACCTGGTCTATTGTCATTTGCAGTGTGTTATAAAAGTTTTCTACTTCCTCTTCTTCTGCTGCTGATGTAGGTGCATATATCTGGATAATAACAACAGCTAAAGACATGGTTCCAGTAAAGAAAAAACAAAAGAATGGATGGATTATAGCAGGTACACTAGAACTGATAAAACAACGTAGAGAAATGAGGACGCAATGGAAAGTGACAAACAACAACAAAGAGAAATATAAAACTTTAACAAAAGAAGTACGAAGAAACATAAGAAAAGACAAAAAACAATACATACAAGATTGTTGTGAAAGAACTAAAGTACATCAGAAGTGTGGAAGAGATAGTGAAATGTTTAAAGAACTGAAGACATTGACGAGAAATGTCACACCTAAGCTAAATGTAATTTGTGATGGGATGGGGAATACCTTGACAGAGACAGAGAAAATTCTAGAAAGATGGAAGGAATATTGCAAAGGAATGTATGAAACAACCGACTGTGGAAGCAGAAATCAATAGTGTGAATTATTATTGGAGGAGAAAGAACCCAGACCGACAATAGAAGAAATTTTATGGGCAATAAAGAATCTGAAAAATGGTAAATCACCAGGATACGATGAGATAACAGCTGAATTTATTAAAGCAGGAGGAAAGGAATGTGCAACAATCTATCATGCACTACGTAAAAAGATATGGCATTCTGGTATTTTGCCAAAAGAATGGAAAAGAACTGTTCATACCACTGCCAAAAAAGGGTAACCTGAAATTATGCACAAACTACAGAACTGTTGCCCTGATTAGTCATGCCAGTAAAATTCTGTTAAAAATCATAATGGGTAGACTTCGAAAGAAAATAGAAGAAGAAGTCAATATGGTCCAAGCTGGTTTCAGGCAAGGAAGAGGATTAAGAGATCATATATTCAATATAAGATTAATAATAGAGAAATGCAGAGAGTTTAATATGAATCTATATTTATCCTTTATAGACTACTCAAAGGCATTTGATTGTGTACAACACCAGAAACTTTGGGAAATAATGGAAAAAATGGGATTTCCAACACATTTGATACAATTAACATCATTGCTGTATCTAGACCAACAGGCAGCAGTAAGAATAAACGGTGAAACAACAACTTGGTTTGACATAAAACCAGGGGTGCATATTGTCAACTTAAACTTGTATACCGAAAATATAATGAGGAATGTAAGAGAAGATTTAGACAAAGAATATTACGATGCCATAACAATTGGAGGTTATGAAATACCAGAGATGTGCTGATGACACAGTATTACTGTCCACAACACAAAAAGGAATGGAAAAACTAAAAATGTCAGTCCGCAAGAACAGCGAAGAGCAGAACCTCCGTCTTAATGCAAAGAAAACTAAATTGATGACAACTGACAAAACAAACAAGGCAGCTGAAATATGTATCAATGAGGAAAAACTGGAAGAAGTGGAGAGTTTTGAATATCTTGGATCATGACTAACTAATAATGGAGATGCAATGAGGGAAATTAAAAGGAGGACATCTATCGCTCTTCAGAAAGTAAAACAAATAAAGAATCCATGGAGAAGAGAGGAGCAGACAGAACCACAAAAATAAGATTTTTAAGGACATGCATCTTTCCCATCGCAACATATGCCTGTGAGACCTGGACACTTAACAAAACAGCTGAGAAACACATAAATGCCTTTGAATGTAAATGCTACAGAAGAGTTCTCCAAATATCGTGGACACAAAAAAGAACAAATATATCTTTACTACAAGAGCTTAATATTGAAGAAGGCTGGCTAGTAAAGAGGATTAAAGAGAGAAAACTTAAATATTTTAGACACATTAAACGTCATGATAATTTAGAGAAGACCGTATTGGAAGGATACATAATGAGAAAAAGAAAAAGAGGAAGACCAAAACGAAGATGGCTGCAAGACATCGTTGACGATCTGCAAATGGATGCAGCAGCAGCAGGCCATCTTGCTCACAACTGAGAGGCCTACAGGAGTGCTGTTTGTGAGGCAAAGTTCCGTAAGGGACATGCAAATGAATGAATGATTGATGAAACAACACAGTCATGTTAGCTCATAGTAGTAAACTCAGTGCCTGAACAAAACAGTGCCCCCCCCCCCTTTTAACTTTTATGCTTTCCCTCCAGCAATTCCTTTCACATGGCTGTTAAGAAAGGTCATTAGTTACACATTTTTATTCAGAATCGGTGATATAAGAATTGTGTTTAGTATAAGAAGCAGTGCCAGAAAAGAATGTAGAACGGTTGTGTAAAACACACACACACACACACACGCACATAGACATACTTTGAACTAGTTTTAAAATGACGTTATTCTGAATCGGGGCAAACTGGATTGACGTAGTACCTATAATGCAGACAAATGGTTACTGGTAAAATCACGAGTGGTAATTATGCATCATTTTCTGCCTTCAGTCTTGGCCTGTAAGAGGTACAGAAAAACAGAGGTAGTATGAGACAAGATTCAATAAAGCGAAGTAAACTATTTTCTGACAATACAAAAGTTGCGGATTGAGATACAACAGCGGCAGATTTCGTCACTTTCCAGTTTGCGTAACAGCATTTGCGGGTGCGTACGAGTATGTGAGTCTAGGTTGAGTTTAAGCGTAGGAAATAGAAAGGAACAAGCATTTAGAATCAATAACAAGACACTGAACAACACAGAACGGTGTATTCCAACAAATTTCTTCACTTTTCTAGTTTTTCATGTTCATAAGTGTCATATTAGTCCTGTTGTATGGATCAGAAACACAGACATCAGCCAAAAAGTACCAAGAGACTGCAGACCTTTGTTAACACCTGCCTAAGGAAGATCCTTCGGATTAGATGGTCAGATAACACCAGCAATGAATAGCTACTCGTATGGCAGAAAAACAAACCAATCTACAGTGAAAGAAGTGATACTGAAAAGACGCTTGAGACGGAACGGGCATACACTGTGAAAGCCTATCACGAACACGGCAAGTTCTTACATGGAATCCTCAGGGAAAGAAGAAACAAGGAAGACCTAGAAACACCTGGCGAAGAAGCTTAGATAAAAAAGATGTACTACACCTGGGGACGGATAGAAGAAACAGTCCATGACAGAAATAGATAGAGAGCATTTGGACTACACCTGGGGACGGATAGAAGAAACAGTCCAAATCAGAAATAAATGGAGAGCACTTGTAGATGACCAATGCCCCAGATAGGGATAAAGAAGACGAGGATCCAACACACCACACACTTTTCTTAAAGGGAAGTAAATGCGTTTTTCCCCTAACCGCGAGGTCAGGGGTCAGGTTGTCGGTCAAGGTGAACGTGCATAGTAGATGATAACAGTGCATTTATTAGCTACAATTAATTTTGATTAATTTATAACAGACAGGGCCCGAAACTGTCTTCAATTTCTACATCTACACTTCTTCATGTCATTATTAATTATAACCAATACGACTGTTTCATCAGTTACTGTCGAACGAAGGTAAGAGAGATCGGTGAAGTCAAGTTCGCAGAAAATAGCTGGTCATGAAGTGACAACACATCTTTCCAAAACATTGCTAGAAGTTTCACTACAGTCACAGAGCCCAGTACTTCTTAATCTCATTAACTACCATGTGTGCCTCATGTACCACATATTTTAGTCTTGTCCTTTCAGTATTGAAGGGACAAGCAGACGTCCTGATAGGGCTCTGGGATTTGTTTCATATAATGGGATATCCAAGGTTTCTGTGATGTATGTCCTCCCTCCATCTCCTTTATGGGCAGTCTTACCCTGTTTCATACAGTTCTTAGCCTGATTGTTTTCTGTGGTATAGTGTAACTGTAACGGTAAAAAAGGGAGCCTAGCTCTAACCTGGACACTTAACAAAACAGCTGAGAAACACGTAAATGCCTTTGAATATAAATGCTACAGAAGAGTTCTTCAAATATCATGGACACAAAAAAGAAAAAATATTATCCATACTACAAGAACTTAATATTGAAGAAGGCTGGCTAATAACGATGATTAAACAGAGAAAACTTTTGAACACATTAAACATCATAATAATTTAGGGAAGATGGTATTGGAAGGGTACATAATGGGAAAAAGAAAGAGAGGAAGATCAAAGCGAAGATGGCTGCAAGACATCGTTGATAATCTGCAAATAGATGCATCAGCAGCAAGGCATCTTGCTTATAACCGAGAAGTCTACAGGAGTGCTGTTAGGGAGGCAAAGTTCCGCAAGGGACATGCAAATGACTGACTGAGGTCTGTTGCTAGTCACGAGGAGCAGCTTCATTATACTTGGGGCACACCAGAAATGTTCAGCCTTTGGCATTAGGGCTTCCTTCAGTGTTTTTAAGGAGATGACTCCAATGTTGTGTTGATTATGTGTTGCCTGTGATCTAGCATTTAGTTTGGATTTGCAACCACTGCCCTTGTCTATGTTAATGCATTGAGCTGTATGTGATATGTACTTTGGAGGAAGTTGCTTTGTATCTGTTCATCAAAGTGTTGCTTGATGGATTTGTATAGGTCAAATTTGTCCATTTTGAGGAGGCCCTTTGGTTTGGCCCCCGCTTCTAGTTGGTTGGCTTTGTTATTTCTGTCAACCCCAGCATGGCCTGGACAGTTTATCCATGTGATGTGTTTGATGTGGGATTTATTAATTATTTCGTGGCATTCACTTCTTATGGTTTTTTTTTTTGGTTGCACTTTTGCTGATGTGGGATTTATTAATTATTTCGTGGCATTCACTTCTTATGGTTTTTTTTTTGGTTGCACTTTTGCTGATTTTGGGAGTCGGTAATGGTGTCTAGTGGTAGCTGTGTAACATGGGCAACCATTTGACTTGTTGTTTCTAGGTGTAGTGTAATACTGGTATTACTCCAACCCTTGCACTGATGGTGTCATTTCTGATTTTGCCTACGTTTTGTATTCTCCTCAGACATGTCATCTCTGTCATGACTATTTTCTTTTCATGTTTTAGCTGTTAGTGTTCATGTTTGACACTGAGAGGGAGTGAAGATGCAGTCTCATATGACAACCAGTGACCCATAGTTGAAATGCTAACCTCAGGGTTGGCAAATCATAGCTGACATGCCAATTTCAGGGTTGGCAAACCATAGCTGACATGCCAACTTCAGGGTTGGCAAACCATAGTTGACCTGCTAACCTCAGGGTTGGCAAACCATTGCTGACATGCTAACCTCAGGGTTGGCAAACCATAGCTGACGTGCCAACTTCAGGATCGGCAAACTATAGCTGACATGCTAATCTCAAGGTTTGCAAACTATAGCTGACATGCTAACCTCATGGTTGACAAACCATTGCTTACATGCTAATGTTGGCAAACCATAGCTGACCTAGACCCTGTTCAACCTCTGCAACAGACCTAACCTGGCTAATGGCGCACAGTCATCATAGTCTCCATGGTAGTGGAGTCTGCTAAAGAAGCTTTGCACCTCTTCTGCTTTTTTAGCGTCACCCAGGGACTGAAAAGAATAGCAACTGGAACCCACCAACACAAGGGTGTGCCTCAACATCTTCACTGCAGAGAGACAGAAGAAGAAGAAGAAGAAGAAGAAGTTTGACATTTTTGTTTCAGTTGTGATGTACTTGCTTTTCATTAAAGGTATCCTATGTTCAGTGATTTGATTTGTTTTACTGCATCTGTTGTCAGTTTCGGCATCAGTTTTCCAAGACAGTGATATTGTACTCCCTAGGTGTCTGAAATGCTTCACTTGTTTCAGGGGCTGATTGTCTAGGAAGATCTTTGTTGGAATTTTTTCTCTGGCAATGGTCATGATTTTCATTTTTCAGCACTGAATTTCATGTTTTTGCTTGTACATCAGTCTGTCATTTGCATGTCCTTTGTGGAACTTTGCCTCCCTAACAGCTCTCCTGTAGACCTCTTGGTTGTAAGCAAGATGCCCTGTTTCTGATGCATCCATTTGCAGATTATCAACGATGTCTTGCAGCCATCCTTGCCTTGGTCTTTCTCTCTTTCTTTTTCCCAAGACAGTCTTCTCTAAATTCTGATGACGTTTGATGTGTCCAAAATATTTAAGTTTTCCCTGTTTAATCCTCTTTACTAGCCATCCTTCTTCAGTATTAAGTTCTTGTAGTATGGATATATTTGTTCTTTTTTTTTTTGTGCCAATGGTATCTGAAGGACTCTTCTGTAGCACTTAATTCAAAGGCATTTATGTGTTTCTCAGCTGTTTTGTTAGTGTCCAGGTCTCACAGGCATATGTTGCGATGGGAAAGATGCATGCCCTTGAAAATCTCATTTTTGTAGTTCTGTCTGTTTCTCTCCACAGCTTCTTTAGTTGTTTTACTTTTTGAAGAGCGATAGATGTCCTCCTTTTAATTTCCCTCATTGTTATCTCCATTATTTGCTTGTACTTATTTTGCTAAATTATCAGTGTTCTGCTGTAGGTATTTTTTCTGATGTGGCTATTAAGTGCCTGATCGTCAGCTAAAAATGTGTTGATATCTGCTTAACCTATAGGGTCCGTTTTCTCTTTATAAAAATTCTGGTTCACATATTTGCTGATGGTCAACATTGTTCACATTTTCAGTATTAGAGACTAGTACATTAGAAAAGGAAAATGAACATAGAAAGTGAGGTTCCAAGTCTGAAATTCAGTCTTTGCATAAGGAATCATGACTAAATGATTAACATTTAAAATCTGTTAACATTTAGTTAAATGCATTATTTCTAGAGTTGGGCTATTTGGCAGTTCCATGATATGCATGTTGGCTTCTTTGCAGATGTTGTCAATGCATGTTATGAATAATAGGGGAGATCATATATGTACTATCTTCTCTGGTTCAGTCCAGATTTTACTATGTGTGGGTCAGAGTGTTCCTCTTTTGTTCTAACTGCACATTGGCTGTTTTAGTTTAGATTTGTGCACAGTTTGATCATCTGAGTGGTGAAGTAGTTAGCGCATTAGTCTGAAAATGGGCAGGATCAAATCTAGGCAGAGACAACCCCAGTCATCCAGCTGTAGAAATGAGTACCTGACTTCTGGAGCTGGGGAAGGAAAGGCAGCCAGGCGTGATACTGACCATATCAACCTCTAGAGTGCCGACAGGTCCAAAGAAAATATGAGCACTAACACCTTATCTCTGTGTGCCTCCACGGCATGACAGGGTTACTTTTACTTTTTTTTTTTTTTTTTGACAGTTTGATGAGATGTGCCCTTGCACCATAATGTTACAAGATTTCCCACAATTTGTATCTGTCTGCTCTAAATGCTTTCTCTTGATTTACATTAGCATGTTTCTTGATGCTGGTTCTTCAGTTGTTCTTTATACAACACTTTTGTTTTGTTCTTCTTGTAGACCTATCAATGACAGTTGAGCCTCTGACCAAAGATGGCAGACAGAATAAACCTGCAGAAGTGGGATAAGGCTGAAGATGGCGTCCTGAATGATGAAAACATGAAGAAGAAACTGCAGGCAATGGGATATCGATGCACAAAGTATGTTTTCCCACCCGGAACAGATTTCCCAGATCACACACACAGCATGACCAAGATGGACGCCATCACCACTGGCAGGTTCTTCTTGAGCATACTTGGACAGCAAGTCATAATGGAACCTGGTGATATTGTTGAAGTGCCCAAAAACACGATACACAACGCCCACGTTGTTGGTAGTGAAAATGTGACCTTTTTTGACTCCATAAAATAATTTTTTTTTCGACTTTGTGTGACCACTGTAAATTTTAAAAATATAAGTGCTGAATTATATTTGTTTTATTTCCATAATGTACAGTGTTGATGTCCTCTGTCAAGGCTGCTAAGTTGATTAGTGTGTTGTCCACTTCTGGCTAGGTGGTAGCTTTTCTTACTGGTGTTCTCAGTTTGAGTTGTGGTCATGCTCTAACGGTCCTGTTCCATTTAAGGATTGACCACTGCAGGTTGCTGAGGCATTTCTGCCGTCTCAGATCTCACATACAAACGAATTTCCCCGCAGGGGTGGAGTACAGAGTCCAGAACACGTTCTCCGCGAGTGCCGAGCTTCTACAGATCTACGCAGTCAGACATGGCCACAGAGCTCAGACCTAATGCAGAAGCTGTGGGGCTGATGGAAGGACCTGGAAAAGACTGTGGACGTCATCCTTGAGACTGGTCTCCTGATTTAGCATGACCAAGAACTTGAACGCAGAAGAAGATGAAGAAAAGGGTCATTCTCGTACTATGTTTCATTTTCTATTTTTTTTTTTTTTAGGCTAGTCATGCTGTGTGCAAGCTGTGTTGTTTCCGATTTGCTATACTTTATGATGCCCTTAGTTAACTGATGTTTTATGTTTTAATGAATTATGATTGATCTTTGGTCAATGATTTTTGTTTCTGTTTTGTGGCCTGCTGGGGTTCACCACTGTGGGTCATATTCCTGGATTATCTTACAAGGTCTCTTGTCCCAACCCAGTAGTCCTGGGGATTGGGTTGCTATTTTCACAGAGAAGCAATAGAGCACAGTGTTGTACTTATCCTTAAAAAAATACAAAGCACAAAGATGTAAAGGGGAGGGGGGGGGGAACAGTGGATTGTGGCAAAGTGGTTAATGCATTAGTCTATCATGGTGAAGGTCAGAGGTGGCTATTGAAATGGGTGCCTGGTTTCTTCTGGAGCCAATCATTTTATCACTTTAGATAAGTAGCATTGGTGCAGTTATCACTTTAGATAAGTAGCATTGGTGCAGTTATCACTTTAGATAAGTAGAATTGGCACAGTTATCACTTTAGATAAGTAGCATTGGTGCAGTTATCACTTTAGATAAGTAGTATTGCTGCAGTTATCACTTTAGATAAGTAGCATTGGTGCAGTTGTCACTTCAGATAAGTAGCATTGGTGCAGTTATCACTTTAGATACATGTCATTGGTGCATTATCACTTTAGATAAGTAGCATTTCTACAGTTAACACTTTAGATAAGTAGCACCGCCGCAGTTAACACTTTTGAAAAAGTGCTATAATGAAACAAGGAGTATATCAGAGGGATAAAAGCTTTAGAAAAAAATGCAGCCATTGATCAGGATATATCTACTGACATGACCAACTGTCTCACAGTATAGGAGACAGTCTTGTTTTGTTAAAAACTTTGTTCCTTCTGTTGGGGTGTCTAAATTCCTCCGTTTTAAAGCAGTATCCTATATTGTTTTTTTATTCTCATATTTGATTGATGCATGTTTGGAAATCCTTGGTATTTATTTTTAAAATTATCTTAGTGGAAATGTTACAATTTTGATGAAAATTCACTCTGTAGAAAAGTACAAGTAAGCCTAACTGGTATGTTTGTAAATAAAGTTATAAATTTGGCCTACTTGTTAAATGTTTTGAGTTAAAATTTAAATTTGAGAGAGAGAGAGAGAGAGAGAGAGAGAGAGAGAAAGAGACACACACACACCTGCCTACCCACATGATTGAGTGTACTGTACTTGAATTTAGAAAACATGGCCAGGTTAACTAAAATGCACAGTGCCAAATGTGAATAAAAAGAACACTGTTGTACTTAAAAATGTGAAAATTGGTTCTGAAATGCTTCTAGAAACATGGTGGGATGTCCACGAGTAAAAGAGGGGAAAAAAAGTGTCGTTTTTTTTCCTTTTTTCCAAGGGACAAAAATCATTATAACCAGGAGAAGCATATTAATGAAAGCATTAATGAATCAACGAGAAGCCCTGTTGGCAGTTCATACATGGAGATAAAGTAGACTTCACACTGGATGGGGATGTGAGAGGTATAAAAGTATTTTCCACCAGGAGATGTCCCTCATCCCATTTGTGTTTGACGGAGAAGAGCTGGGTTGCGGAGACAGAAGCAGAAGCACATCCTGACAGTATTTTTTTCTTAATTCACAGGGAAGTGATATATTGTACTCGTTATCATTTTTGTATTTTAAAAATCAAATCGAGATGACGTGTAAATCGAGCAGGTGATTATGAAAAGAAAGTTATTATTTTGTTTTAGCTGGCGATTTCTTTCTTGTTAATCAACGCTTGAGAAATTTAAAAGATAAAAATACACTAAGATAAAGACTTGTCAAATTTGTTGGCTGAAGGAGGAGCTGCGTCCAATGGCAGTGGTTGTCTGTTTTGGTCTTCAGTGTAGAGCAGTGTTTCTCAGGCTTGTTCGGGCTTTCAGTGATTGCTACATGGTTAGAATTTTACCGTTACAGTTACATTAATTTTTAAAAATATCAACAATAATTTTTGAATTAATGAAAAAATTCATAGCATAGGCTGTAAATTTATTATCATTAGTGCCATCATCATCATCATGATAAAGATGGTGTACAAAACACTGGCGAAAAAATATTGGAAAGATTACAGCGACTTGAAAGTGAAATTCGTTTTTTTCTTTCAGATTTTTCTCTAGATATTCTGACTTTTAAAAGTAGAGATAATTATCCCTGCCTTCCCCTCCTTTTTTTTTCAAAATTCCGACTGTCTTACGTTGGTAAGAGCGAGATAATACATGTTTACAAGTGAAAAATAAATATACCTTTCACGTTAACATAAGCGCTATGATGGGTAAAGCTCACGGGATTATAAAAGTATTGACCGTTGCATTTACCTTTTTCATTCTATAAATTTCTTTTTCTTTCAAGATAGAAAACGAAAGTGGATGTTTTCTATAAATACGATGTTTTAATATCCATGATTTTATTTTTCATACATGGCGTGAAGCTTCTACCTTGTTTATGGCAGTATTTAAAATAAAGGGCCGAGAGCAGACGAAAGATAAAGTGTGTTCAGTTTTGCCATGTGCTTTGAAATCGTAAAAATAGTGTAAATGAAGTCTAAGCTCATTATGTCAGCCATATTTTATATTTGTATTTTTTATAACAACTTGTATTTTTTTTTCTTGTCACGTATTGGGTACAAATAATGAGAGTGTTAAAAAAGACTAATACACCAGTTTTCAGCATCAAAGACGGGGATGTAAACTACAAATATGACACATTCTCATGAACACAAACTTGAATAGAGTTCACAAAATTATAAGAGTAATCGTACCTTTTTTGTTAGAGTTATTAAGCCCGTTGAAGAGCGCCGATATGTAACTGCATCAAACTTTGTGTAATAATATGCATATCTTTATGACTATTGCTAATTCCGTTGTATAAGAACTATCGCAATAGAACACTAACTTTGAAATAAATTTGGTGATTTTGAACACGTTTTAACAAGTGAAATATTTGACTATATTGATTGTAACCCCACCAATAACATAAAACACAAGCAAATAGTGCTATATATAAGCAAGTCAGTGTACAAAGTATTCAGCCTTCTCGGGGAAACCCGGTTGGTTACCGGCATATAACCCATATCGTGTTAAGACTCACCTGAGTCAAGGTCCTCGCAGAGTCAACTAGAGCCTGGTTGACTTGTAAAGCTTTGGGTCGCGCGAGGTTCCTCCCATAACACACGGGTCGAGGGTTATCACGCTGGGGGTGGTAAGGTAGGTGATGTGTTAACAAAACATCATCATGTGACTGGAGTGGCTCCTAGTGTCTCGGCACTTGCTCACAGTCCATCCCGTTGTTGCTTCACGCGTCCTGGTGCTTGTGACCGCACTCAGCGTTGGGCGGGGAAGGCATCCAGAGCTGGGGGCGCATTACCACTTTTGTTTTTTTTTTGTTTGTTTGTTTTGTTTTGTTTTTAAAAGAAAGAATCCCGCAGCATTCATTCATTCATTTGCATGTCCCTTGCGGAACTTTGCGTCCCCAACAGCACTCCTGTAGGCCTCTCGGTTATGAGCAAGATGGCATTCTGCTGATGCATCCATTTGCAGATCATCAACGATGTCTTGCAGCCATCTTCGTCTTGGTCTTCCTCTTTTTCTTTTTTTGGAACTACTCATTAAAAAATATCTACAAATCTGTACCGTATGAACTATTTCTTTTTCTAATGGTCACAGAGAAGGGAGAAATCAGTTCATTTTGAATCCTCTTCCCAAAATAATGACGGGTCGAAAAAAAAATCACATTACTTTATTTTGCTTGCATGTTCATCCCAATTCTCCTAATTTGCTGTCCCCCGTCGTTTGCAAATGCACATGATGCACTATTGGTAGAGCCGGCCTCGGTATACAAATTGAAATAAAAATAATTAAAACAGCGAAAACGTTTACGTACGAAACATTTGACCTTTGACATTTCGATCAGCATGGCGTCCAAAGCTGAGGATGCAAAATATTCTGATGATCGAAGCTATTCTGTAGACAGCGTTGCTTCAGAGTCCTCGACAGAAAGTTCCAGTAACGTTGATCCGGAACTTGACGCCATCCTTGATAGTAAGAGCTGGTTTCTAAGTGTATAGAGATGCTAGTATATAGAGAAGCGTGATTTGACTTGTAGTATGTACGAACTTGTAGTATATACTAAGTTAAGACTATTCAATTCAAATGTAATATCCACCCTCATTTATTCATGCGAAAGCTGGAAAACAACTAAAGAAATAGAAAAGAAATTAGTCTCTTTTGAAAACAAATACCTAAGGAAAATACTCGGCATCAAGTGGAACGAATTCAAGAACAACGCAGAGATAAGACAGATGACTGAACCACAACCAGTCTGATGGGTGATCAGGAAAAGGAGATGGGCATATGTTGTTCACTTGATGAGAAGAAATGATCAGAGAATCCCAAAACAAGCTATCAAATGGAACACAACAAGCCAAAGAAAAAGAGGCAGACCGCGTGAAACTCTGAAGAGGACATTATTAAGAGAGGCCAAATTAACAGGTATAAAATCCTTTGATGAGGTTGAAAGACTCGCCGAAGACATGAAAAATTGGCGAACTACTTTGCGAGCCCTATGTGACGTTTAACGGCACGGAAAGGATATAAGATAAGATAAGATATACGAACATCCTCCCGTGTGGTCCTGGGATCTGTAAAGAATAGGACCACTGTACCCTACCACGCATGATCATAAAAGTGACTGCTGAGATGTTGAAAGCAGAAGAAACAGAAACAGAAACACCACTTTTTCCTATTATGTACCCTTCCAAGATGGTCCTGTCTAAATTATCTTGACTTTTAACGCATCCAAAATATTTAAGTTTTCTCTATTTAATTCTCTTTACTATGCGGGCCCTATGTGACCATTTAGCGGCATTGGAAGGATGTAAGTAAGTATGGATATATATTTGATGTTTTCAAACAAATTGTTGATATGATACATCAACAATAAATCTGATGTAGTACATCAATTTTCAGTACTGTCCACTTTCAGACCTTACATTTGCAACTGAGCCTGGCTGAAACTGGCAAAGGTCATGAACAACATAACATCTACTTCTGGTGTTCAGTGTCTGTCACAAGCACTCAGGGTCTGTTGCGGACACACAGATCATCATCAGCCTAAATCAAGCAGCGCATGAACTCTCTCTCAGGTACAGTAGACTGTTGTGTTTTGTTCTTAACATAGGTCTGAATGCATTTAGATTATATACTGTGCAGTATGATCCATTTATTTCCACACAAACTGTAGCAGTGGTTCCCAAACTTTGGGATACAAAGGGTCAGGTAGTGGTCCACATAACAAGACTAGACTTTATGTAAAACTAAAAACATGTGATTTTAAATGTGTACATAGTGTCAAGGGGAGTTTAGAGAGACTGTATAGGGAGTTCCGTAGTAAATTATTATTAACTTTGTGCATCCTTGACTGTAACAATTTTGGGAACCACTGAAGTGAGCATCATTTGAACAGAAAGATTACTTAACGTACATCTTCTGCTTGCTCTCCTTATAGCAGTATATTGAATGTTTGGATGTAAGATAGATAACTCATCTGAGAATTGGAACATTTGTATAAAATGAGTTATCTTCTAAAGTAATCAGCTGTTTGTGAGTAGAGTCCATCTCCTTGTCTCAGGTTGCACGAGGGTCACGGATGGGGAATGATAGGAAAAAGGTCAGGTGAGAGAAAAATCATATGACTGAGGGACAGGTGTGTTTTGTGTATCGTCTGAGATAGACGTAGATTAGGCTGTTAGAAATGTTGTTTAGTGAAATAGATGTAGAACAGAGTGTATTAGGTTGTTCTGATGGTGACATTAGTCTGCCGAGAACATATATCGTGGAGATGTCCAGTCTTGTGTCCATGGATTTTGTTGATACCTTTGTTGTTCTTGTCATATCGCTCATCGTCACCTCGTGCATCATTAAAGTCATTTCAACTGTAAAGTTGCTGCTTCTGTATTACTATTTCTAAATGAATAGCAGTACATCTACAGTTTACATTCTACACACAGAAAATCACCAGAGTATTCTGCTTTATCCTCCTGCATCCCATGTTCTAGCCTCGGATATATGTTGTGTGGATAATCTTCTGTGGAGAGGAGCAGACAGAACCACAAAAATAAGATCATCTTTCCAATCACAACATATGCCTGTGAGACCTGGACAATTAACAAAACAGGTGAGAAACACTTAAATGCCTTTGAATGTAAGTGCTACAGAAGAGTTCTCCAAATATCATGGACACAAAAAAGAACAAATATATCTATACTACAAGAGCTTAATATTCAAGAAGGCTGGCCAGTAAAGAGGATTAAAGACAGAAAACTTAACTATTTTGGACACATTAAACATCATGATAATTTAGAAAAGACCGTATTGGAAAGATACATGTTGGGAAAAAGAAAGAGAGGAAGACCAAAACGAAGATGCCTGCAAGATTTCATTGACGATCTGCAAATGGATGCAACAGAGGCAGGCCATCTTGCTCACAACCGAGAGGCCTACAGGAGTGCTGTTTGGGAGGCAAAGTTCTGCATGGGACAAGCAAATGAATAAAGTGAAATGGATAATCTTGTGTACATAATGCCACAGTGTTGTAGCATAGTTTTCAAGATATTTTGTCTTAATCAGAAGTAGACAGTCTGTTGTTACTGAGGTGGATTATGAAGTGCAAATGGGAGATGCTGTTCACCACAGTGACCACTTGGCAACCTTCCACATTATCTAGGTGCCTCTTCTTTTGTCTCCCAGGAACCTTGAGCTGGTGTTCTTTTGCAGCCAGTGTTGTGAAGATGTTGAGGCACATCAAGCTGGTAAATTGGGAGTTGATTTGGATAGCTAATTATTTTTTTGTCAGTCCCTGGAGTGGAACTAAAAAGGGAGGGTGTTGAATAGTTCTTTAGCAGGGTCCATCACCATGAGGAGTATGGCTATCCCTGCCATGTTAGACATGCTAAATCTGTTAGTGATGGTAGCAACAGAGAGGTGGGACAGGGTCTTGGTCAGCTATGGTTCATGAGTCCAGATGTTGGTAATGTCAGCTATGGTTCGCCAGTCCTAATGTTAGTATGTCAGCTATTGTTTTCCATTCATGTTAGTATGTCAGCAATGATTCACCAGTCCTGATGTTAGTATGTCATCTATTGTTTACCAGTCATGTTAGTATGTCATCAATGAGTCACCGGTCTTAATGCTAGTATGTCAGCTATGGTTCACTAGTCTTGATGTCAGTATGTCAGCTATGGGTCCCGATGTTAGTATGTCAGCTATGGTTCACCAGTCTTGATGTTAGTATGTCAGCTATGGTTCACCAGTCTTCATGTTAATATGTCAGCTATGGTTCACCAGTCTTGATGTTAGTATGTCAGCTATTGTTCATCAGTCTTGATGTTAGTATTTCAGCTATGAGTCACCAGGCTTGATGTTAGTATGTCAGGTATGGTTCACCAATCTTGATGTTAGTATGTCAGCTATGAGTCACCAGTCTTGATGTTAGTATTTCAGCTATGGTTCACCAGTCTTGATGTTAGTATTTCAGCTATGGTTCACCAGTCTTGATGTTAATATTTCAGCTATTGTTCACCAGTCTTGATTTTAGTATTTCAGCTATGAGTCACCAGTCTTGATGTTAGTTTGTCAGCTGTGATTTGCCAGTCCTGATGTTAGTATGTCAGCTATGAGTCACCAGTCTTGATGTTAGTATGTCAGGTATTAGTCACTGACTACCAAATGGGACAGCATCTTCATTCCTTATTACCTCCCTTTATTACCATTTTTTAGATTGGAGATGGTAAGAGAGCAGCTGGGCAAGGCAGACCACAGTGGCCTCAGAGATCTGTGTCACTACTGTTGAGATTTGGTATCAGTGGGATTGATTGATGCAGGTTTGGATAGCAGATGTAGTGGGCAGGTAGGTCAAGGTTGTTAGTGGTTTTGATATGTCACTTTTCTGTTCATTAGATTCATGTACTACTACTACTACTACTAAGTACTACTACTAACTAATACTACTACTATTACTAACTACTACTACTACCTAATACTACTATTGCTACTACTACTACTACTTACTAATAATACTACTACTACTACTACAAACTAATACTACTACAGCTACTAATACTACTACTACTACCTACTAATACTACTACTACTAACTACTACTGCTACTACTACTACTACTAACTACTACTACTACTACTAACTAATACTACTACAACTACTACTACTAACTAATACTACTGCTACTGTTACTACTACTACTACTAACTACTTCTACTACTAACTTATACTACTACTAACTACTACTACTAATACTACTGTTACTGCTACTACTTCTACTCATCACCATCATCATCATGTGCTGTGCCGACTGGCATTGGCTATTATCCTTCTCCAGAGTACCCGATCCTTCATGCAGGCCATCAGTTCAGTTGGTGATCTCCTCTCACACCATCCCATCAGACTGTGCAGTATCATTTCTCTTGGTCTTCCTCTTGATCTTCTTCCTTCTATTTTTCCTGTTGTTATAATATTTTCAATGCCCCCTCTTCTCATTGCATGTCCTGTGAAAGTACATTGTCTCTCTCTTATCTTTTTGACAAGGTTTTTTTTTTGTGTCTCCAGCTCTTCTCATACATTCTTCATTAGTTATTTTTGCTGTCCAGGGGATTCGCAACATTCTTCTAATAAACCACATTTCTGCTGCTTCCAATGATTTTTGTGCAGACTTGCATATTGTCCATGATTCACTTCCATATAACAAGATAGGTTCAATATAGCATTTTAGGACTCGTTTTCTAACATTCATTGATAAAGATGTGTTAGCTAATATGTTTCTCATTCTCTGAAATGCAGTCTTTGCTTGGCCTATTATACTTCTACTACTACTTCTCAATCAGCATTTGTACACAGCTTACAGGTCTAGTCTGATGAAGGAGCCAAGCCTAGGATTTGTTGCTAGCTTGAGTGCTATAAAATATGTGAGGCACATTCAACAGATTATCAGTTCAAGATATATTTATCAGTGTCATAGTTTTTAAAATTGTATTTGTGATATTGAATTTGGTCATTCTGAATTATTTATTTGCAAATGATCATTTTTGTCAAAATGAAGATGCAACACATCCCAGAATAGTTTCTTTTTATGGCCTACTAACATACACCGATGGTCAGCTAATGTGCATTTAGGGAGCAACTAGCATAGACAGAAGTACAGCTGACATACATTAAAGATACAGTATATGGTAGTTTTTCAAGTTGAAAGTTGATGGTTTAAATATGGCTGGAGGCACACCAGTCACCCAGGCTGTAGAAATGTGTACCTGGCTTGATCTAGAGGCAGGGAAGAAAGGTGTTATGCTGACCACATCACCCTGACAGGTCAAGAAAAATATGGGCACTAACATCATGTCTCCACGGCACAACAGGATTACTTTACTTTTTTTACAGCTTATGTCAAGGACCAGTTACAGTATGTATGAAATAGATGTGACTTTAATAGCCTAGGAGATGCCTGACTAACATAGAGGTACTTGCTTCATCATTATGTGACTACAGTAGCCTAGAAGATGCTTGACCAACATAGAAGTACTTGCTTCATCGTTATGTGACTACAGTGGCATAAGAGATGCCTGGCTAACATAGAAGTACTTCCTTCATCATTATGTGACTTCATTAGCCTAGGACAGTGGTTCCCAATTGGTGGTATACGGACCAGGAGTCCATGACAAAATCTCAATGTTTTGGTTTTTTTTTCCACAGTGGAATGTTTAACATCTGATGTTTCGGCAAATCCTGCATGGATGAAGGAACTTTTTTCACATTTAAAAATATAATTATATTATTGTCAGTTTGAAAATTCACCAAGTCTGTACTGTGTATTTTTTTTAGCATAGTGTAGTGTTTATTCATTAAAGGTTACCCACATTTTCTTTAAAAAACAAATTCTTTTGCATTGAAATGACATAGCTACCACAAAGATATGAAACTTTTCCAAAGTATTGGCATCCGTGGCCTGAATTTTGATCACACTAGACTTTGTTGTATTTGTTTGTCTTGTTTTACAAAGAGAACTGTGAGTCAGCATAAAACTGGTGTCATCAGTTGCTGAATGCTGAAAGGAGATCAGAGATTTGTCTGGAGTTCAGTGATGATGATGATGATGACGATGATAATAATGATGATGATAATGATGCTAACTAAATAGGTAATGTTTGTTTCTTCTTATCACCCACAAACAGCAGTCTCATTGGCTATCCGTCATGGTGGCTACAGTGGTGGCGTCATCCGACTTGCTGCCATAATCAAAGATGGGATTTAAGTATTTATCCTTACCAGAGATTAGATTTCAAAGTTCTGTGAAGACAGTTAGGAATTATTCTTCTTTATATTCATGTTTCTGTGTTTATATTCAGAATTCATAATTGCTGCACTGCCTGTGCCAGTGAATATCACACAAAATGTTCATCGATGGTCCTTCACATCAGTCCTTGATGATGAGCCACCCAGTGAGAGCACCATTTCAGGAACTACAACAGTTCAAATGTGAAAATAGTCAGCGTTGCTCATGGTATGAACTTCATAGCTAAGGCGCCAAGCCAAATCAGGACACACAAAGTCCATCGCAGTTTACCATTGGCCAAATAGACATAAGTAAGAACCATCAACACTGTCCATACGAAGTTCACAGCTCACAGTGGTGCCATAGCTCTAAACTTAGTAACTTGACACACAGAACCAACCTCCTTCTTGAAAGCAGTGACAACACTGTTGCTTATTTGACACATTTGTGTTTCTATTCGCACCACACTCAATCGAACAGCAGAGACACCGCAGGTTATAAGCACTTTCAACAGGCAGTGCAGAAATACAGCTCTGTATCAGATATCATAAAAATATTATCAAATATGCATAGAGGGAACAGCTGCTGAAGAAGTAAACCGATTTGCATATCTCGGCAGCTACATAGACCAGGATGGTGACACCAGAAAGGAAGTTAAAATTCGAGTTGCAAAAGCATCATTGACCTTCAAGATTCTTGAGAACATATGCCATTCAAAAATTTATATTCACAAAAACCAGGTTAAGATTATTAAATTCAAATGTAATATCCACCCTCATTTATGCATGTGAAAGCTGGAAAACAGCTAAAGAAATAGACAAGAAATTAGACTCTTTTGAAGAGAAATGCTTAAGGAAAATAGTCGGTATACAGTGGAACGAATTCAAGAACAACGCAGAGATAAGACGGATAAGCAAACAAGAACCTGTCTCATGGGTGATCAGAAAAAGAAAATGGACATATGTTGGTCACATGATGAGAAGAAACAATCAGGGAATCCCAAAACAAGCTATCAAGTGGAACACAAAAGAAAAAAAAAAAAAGAGGTCGACTACGTGAAACTCTAAAAGGGACATAAAAACAGCATTGTGTAGGTTAGTTCACTGTTGGTGAAAGTTAAGAAGTGAGTAGACTGCCAGATAACACCTGTGACACACAAACACTCTTTGTTATCATTCATTATGACTGTCGTGTTTTAACAATAAATGATGTGATACTATTTTTAGCATTTACAACAGCTATCACATCATAATGTTAATATCAGCCTGGATGAAAGCTTTGATAAATTGACAGATACCATAGGACCATTTTGTGTATATTTTGTTGTTTTTTTTTTATGGGTGACATAAACATATGATTATTGTATGAATTATTTATACACAAATATAACCACCTTGATTCATGTTACATTCTTTACACATAACTCATAGCCATAACTTATAATTTTTGCATAAATTTATCAAGAATATATATGTGGGTGTCTGAGCGGCGAAGTGTTTAGTGCACTGGCCTCTCATAGCGAAGTTCATAAGTTCGAATGCGGCCAGAGGCACCCCAGTCACCCAGCTGTAGAAATGGGTACCCGACTTCTTCCGGAATTGGGAAAGGAAAGGCAGCCGGGCGTGATACTGACAATATCCCCCTATAGTGTGCTGACAGGTCAAGGAAAATATGGGCACTAACACCATATCCCTATGTGCCTCTATGGCATGACAGGATTACCTTTACCTTTATATTATTATAATTTGGATCATAAATGTTAATCATTACTTTTTTGGATCATAATTATTAATAATCAGCATTTGAGACTATATCACATTTTTTCATGATAAATGTAACAATTGTTTAATAGAAATTTATATTTGAAAACAGAATCAATGTATTTTTCCCTTTGTGTATTGTAACAAATGTTATGAAAGACATTTAATTGTGTGAATACACTACAAGTTATTATAATTCTTCACATCTTTTTCTTCAGTTCATTGTAAGTGTTGAAATAATATTTACGTGAGTCAGTTGTCAGTCGGTTACCGTTACTGGTTTAGGGTCACTCTCAAAAAAGAACTGCTGATCTTGGTCAAGGAGAAATGTCTGCTCATTCTTCTACCAGTATATAATATTCTACCACATCCCGACATTCCTGATCAGAAATTACTTTTCCTAGTTAGATTTTTACAACACGTCTCTTCCTGGATGATAGCTTCCTAATGGATTATATGTATTAATTAAATTAAATGTGTTAATGTATTAAACAATTCATTCATTCATTTGCATGTCCCCTGCAGAACTTTGCCTCCCAAACAGCACTCCTGTAGGCCTCTCGGTTGTGAGCAAGATGGCCTGCTGCTGCGGCATCCATTTGCAGATCGTCAATGATGTCTTGCAGCCATCTTCGTTTTGGTCTTCCTCTCTTTCTTGTTCCCATTATGTATCCTTCCAATATGGTCTTCTCTAAATTATCATGACGTGTAATGTGTCCAAAATATTTAAGTTTTCTGTCTTTAATCCTCTTTACTAGCCAGCCTTCTTGAATATTAAGCTCTTGTAGTATAGATATATTTGTTCTTTTTTGTGTCCACGATATTTGGAGAACTCTTCTGTAGCATTTACATTCAAAGGCATTTATGTGTTTCTCAGCTGTTTTGTTAAGTGTCCAGGTCTCACAGGCATATGTTGCGATGGGAAAGATGCATGCCCTTAAAAATCTTATTTATTTGTTAAACAATGCCACGTGTAAATTTTTCATCTAATTTTCATGTTTTTATCTGTTGTATTGTTTTTGTATGTGATCCTTGTAAAAGGCTTTTGCCGAAATATTGGTTTGTTATATGTTGTTCATTTGTATGTGTTCATCTTGCTTTCTGCCATTCTTGTTTCTGCCAGCTTTCCTCACTCTTTCTACAGTGCATTTGGAAAATAACTGTGCACTAACCCAGTATCGATTCTGGTATCGTAGTGTTATCTTAATGACTGCGGCAGGTAGATGTGGCTAGATACTGCAGACATTAAGATATTGCTATAAACATTTATGTTTATACTTTAGGAATCTTTGGCACCAGACTATGAAATTCCACACTGCTTCAAAAACAAAAATGAGGTGAGAAGTAAAAGTACAGAGTCTAAACCTGGAGGAATGGAGAAATTTGAAACCTATATTATTTGGATTCTGGGAGTGGCCAGGTTTAATGATGATTTCATTGTTCAGAAACTTTGAAGGAAATCATGAAGAAATAGCCTTTGTAATAGAAAAATATTTGACTTTTGTATCATTTTATGTCATGTTTCAGTGATCATTCTTGTCCATCTTGTGTGGTCCTTGGTGTTGGCAGTCAACTGAAGTGCTCCCTTTTGTGGTGCCTTTTGTGTGAGTCAGCAGTTTGAGATTTTTGTTTTTTTTTTTCCATTGGTCTTTCTCTACTTCTTTTTCTCCTGAGGCTTTTGATGTAGACTAAATTCTCTAACTCCTGTCTTCTCATGACTTGTCCAGTGATTACCAAGTTCTCTAACTTCTGTCTTCTCATGATATGTCCAGTGATTACCAAGTTGTCTAACTTTCCTCATCATCCAAACCAATTATAAAACAAACAAGTAAGTAAACCAAGAAAAAAATAGACAAATGAAGCCTCCACTAACCCTAAGCGAAAACGTCAGTTCCTGTAACTGAATATATCCAGATTTATTTGGCTGATTTGCTTCCTGGATTTCTATTCTTTGTCTGCTTTTAGTCTGTATTAAATAATCTATTCATTTCTGTAGTATGAGTTTGAAAAAGAATGATTCTAAGTTGTTATAAAAATTTCATAACAGCTCTGAAAATACGTTGCATCTATTAAGGTAAAGGTAAAATTCCGTTTCCATGCCATTAAAGCGTATTGAGGAATAGGGTGTTAAGCCCGTATTTTCCATGGCCTTCGGCACATAAAAGTGTGATGTGGTCAGTATCACGCCTGGCCGCTTTATCTTCCCAGATTTCTCTGGTACCAATTTTTAGAGGCTGGGTCAACCCCGGGGCCTTTTTGGTGTGCGTGTGTGTGTACCAGAAAAAAAGTCCCACTGCTATCTAGACAAAAAGAACAAAAAGTTCCTTTTATCAAAACAATCTAACAGCAACTGACCATTCTGACCTTGGGTCAGCCCAGCACGGTTTTTCGTAACCTCCCATCAAAACATCCAAGCATGCAAACTCAAATAACTTAAGACAAAAATAAACTCGCAGCTTGGCCTTTACATCGAACCGAAACACGCACGAGCAAAACTCATACTAAAACCTATACCTTTCTCTTCCCTGTCTTAGCTTAACTCTTCTTTGTCCTTAAGACTCCCCAACCCCCAGTACTACAGAATAACATAACTTCTGCCTTCTGTATGTTCAGTGATTACCAAGCTCTCCAACTTCTGTCTTTTCAGTTTAAAAAAATACAAAGAAGAAAGAATGGCTACAAAGGCAGTGATATGATCACGTAGAAGTGTAAAATAAACAGTAACAAACTAATATTTTGGGTGTTGGGAAGGTCCAGTTGACGGTGGGTGGAGGTGGGGCGGGGCGGGAAA
The DNA here is from genome assembly GCA_009760885.1 of Achatina immaculata. NCBI lineage: Eukaryota > Metazoa > Mollusca > Gastropoda > Stylommatophora > Achatinidae > Lissachatina > Lissachatina immaculata. The sequence goes on along the minus strand of CM019693.1, from coordinate 19,407,557 downwards.
GAGAGGCACCGGTAACATCAGAACCATGTGAGCAAAATCATTGTTTTGTTGTTTTATTGTTTGAAAGGAAATGGACGGCGGCCGGAAAAGATATGAGAGTCACTGATCTATTTGAAAGCGAGTAGCTCCAGTAAGCCTAGCACAAGAGAATCAGGCACCTATTTGACAGCTAAGTTGACTATGATAGTGAATGATCTTCATTAAACTGCGTTGAATAACAAGGCATTTCAATATCACTATGGTAATCCTGCGCTAATAGTGGCGCCACAGTGTGAGATAGATTTTTTTTTTTTAAAGGGAGGGGACGGGGTAAAGCGAAGGAATGAAATGAAAAGAATGGAAGAGGTTCTAAGGACTGGAAACGCGCCACAAACAGCCTCTGGCAGTCAAGTCCAGCTCCTGGCCTTCCCGTGGCAGAACTGTTTAAACTGACAGGAGAAGGGGCGAGGGCGAATATCTGGCGCCTGAAAACCAGATACTTAGGGTAGATGAGTGGCACGTTTGGTAGCTCATCTGCCGCTGTTGGCGAGATCTTCAGCTGCCGTGCGTGGAGCGGTGCTCCTCCCGGCCAATGAAGAAATTTGCAAATGAGGTTGCCGCGCAGCATCACTGCGGAAAAGGTGGTAGAAAGGATAAAGCGAAGCAAACAGTCAAATCACGGCACCTCTGGTCTGGAGGTCGGCCACATCCTGAATGCAGTCATATCGGGTGAAATGCATGAACCGGCTTGTCCCAGAGGTTAAGACACTGCTGGCGAGACTCTTCAAATGCCGCGCGTGGCGTGAAGCTCCTCCCGGTTAAGGAAGTAAATGCGGAAAAGAAATAAAGGTTGCTGTGCGGAGCCGATGGGAAAAGGTGGTGGAAAGTGAAGTTTAACCGGTATGTCCAGTAGTATCGCTACGAGAGCTATACCACGGCACCTCTGCTCTAGAGGCCGCCCACGTCCGAAATACACCTACACTGGTGAAATATGCCTAAACCGGCACACACCAGGGGTGGAACTTGATGGCTAGACATGTCATGCCACCTCCGCTCTAGAGGTCGGTAACGCCTGATAAACACCCATACTGGTGAATTTTGCCTAAACCGGCTCATACCAGGGGTGAATCTTGAAGGCTATGCATGTCACAGTACCTCTGCCCTAGAGGTCGGTCCCGTCCCAAACACGCCCATACTGGGATAATGCCTAAACCGGCTCAACCCAGGGGTAGAAGTCACTAGTGGCGAGGATTCGTCCTCCTGGACAAAAGCTCCATCCTGGTCACAACTAGGAAGGGTAGCGGCCATGACCGCAAAATGCTGAAGTCGGAGACACTGGACCAGGGAAGTCTAGATAGGCAACCACCTCTCACCCGGCGGGGATGTTTGCGTATCCTAATCACGCGGAGGTTTTCCGGTGAGAAAGTCCAACCCTGGACTGGATGGGCAACCACCTCTCACCCGGCGGTGATACACGGGTATCTCAAAACACGTCGAGGTTTTCCGGTGAGAAAGTCCAACTCTGGCCTGGGTGGGCTACCGCCTCTCACCCAGCGGGGATGCACTGATATCCTAAACACGTCGAGGTCTTCCGGTGAGAAAGTCCAACCCTAGACTAAACTGGTGCAATGAAAACCACGGTGTCATGCAATCCCGCTTCCGAGACCCACCAAGAATACAGGCTAAAGCACTGTGATACTCTGAACCCCTTGTGGTCCTCTCGTGGATCTCGTGTGGTCTATTTTGGACCACACAGGGGACCACGGGACCTAACGAGGACCACAGGCGTGAATTCAGTAGGTTCACAGTGCGGTTCTTGGTGGTAGAAGTGAACGAAGAAGAAGAAGAAGAATGGAAGAAAAGTCTAGTGCCAACTTAGATTTTCATCGTCGTCGTCGTCATGATAATCATCATAAATATGTTGTGTGTTGCAAACACTGTCGAAAAATATTTAAAAGATTACTGCGATTAGTTGAATTTGTTTTTGCAGCCTTTAGAAATATGTCTCTAGATTTAAAAATGTGTAAGTGTCTAGACTTTAAAATAAACATCATTTTTAAACATTCCAGCGTCTTACGTTGTTAGGAGCGTGAGACCACACATTACAAGTGAAATATAAGAAGTAAAAAAGACACACGCAACGAGAGACCTTTCACGTTAACATAAACTTTCGACTGAGTGTGAAATTAAACCAGGCAAGTGCGCTAACCGCTACTTCACCGCAGCACGCGTAATATTAATACTAAGGATACAGTTGTTACTTATAAATTCAGACATTTTGAAACCACCATTTAAAAAACAAGTATTTCAATGTTTATTGTTCTGATTTATATATTTTCAAATACATGCAGTGCACCATCTATACTAGAAGCTTAAAATTTGCTCGACAGTCTTATGAGTCTGCGACAAAGAGCAGATTAACAGACTCCAACTGTTGTTGGAATTTTATATGAATATTTTTTTGAGACAGTCGTTGGGGGAATGGTGAGTGGAGCGTGAAGAGAAATGACATTCTGTGAAAAGGGTACATGATGCAAAAAAATTGAGAATATATATATATCCAGGGTTACTTCACGTGGAATTTTGAATAGATATAACAGAAATTACAACAGCTCGCAGTTACAGGGAGTTCGTACAAGTACAAGTTAAAACGTTTACACAGTTTCAAAAACTGAGTTCTAAAATGGGGCAGTGAGCATATTGTGTTGTATTGGAAGTGTGTCAAGGCTGACCAGCTTGAAGGTCAGGGGCGGGGGCAAAGTTGTGGTTTCTCAAAAGAATATTGCTGTATTCTAAAGTTTTCTTCCTTACATCTAAAGTCACAATTTTCTAGGTCTGTCGGGCTGAATCCTTCACATTGTCTCAGAGTGGTTAGCGAGGTTGAGGTTGTCTGTGTGTGCACGTGAGAAATGTGTTGGTTTATTGCCCAAGAGTTACAAAATAATGTCACCGGATTTTCAGTAGTAATAACACGTGGAAGTTTGTCTTTTGTTCCTATGTCATTACTGTTTTCCTGTGGTGATAGTAAAATGTAACTGGGGGGAAAGTAGGGGAATAGGGTTACTATACTGTGAAATCATAAAGTGAGTACGTCACTCACTTACTCGTTCATAGATGATATAACCCATGCTTGCGGTAGGAATTTTCACTACCCGTGCAGTAGCATATCTTGCCGCCCCACCTCAGTTCTCAAAGTAATACTTAATGTTTTAAAATCTGCTATGTTAAGTAATATGTACAGCAATTATTGAGGAAAGACGCTGGCAATGGTTGGGACATGTGCTCCGATTGACTGACAACTCACTACCAAAAACAGCACTAAGATGGACACCACAGGGGAACAGAAGTAAGGATAGACCAAAGGAGACGTGGAGAAGAACAACAGAGAGGATGTTGAGTAAGAGCGGAAAAAAGACAAAGGACAGGCGTTTGTGGAAAACCCTTGCGTAAGCCCACTGTGCTCTGGGCACGTAAGGTTCAGAGAGAGAGAGAGAGAGAGAGAGAGAGAGAGAGAGAGAGAGAGGTGGTAAGTAAATGTTATGTCCGATCATTAATTTTTAAAAATATCAACAATAATTTTTGAATTAATGAAAAAATTCATAGCATAGGCTGTAAATTTATTATCATTAGTGCCATCATCATCATTAACATCATCATCATCATGATAAAGATGGTGTACAAAACACTGGCGAAAAAATATTGGAAAGATTACAGCGACTTGAAAGTGAAATTCATTTTTTTCTTTCAGATTTTTCTCTAGATATTCTGACTTTTAAAAGTAGAGATAATTATCCCTGCCTTCCCCTCCTTTTTTTTTTCAAAATTCCGACTGTCTTACGTTGGTAAGAGCGAGATAATACATGTTTACAAGTGAAAAATAAATATACCTTTCACGTTAACATAAGCGCTATGATGGGTAAAGCTCACGGGATTATAAAAGTATTGACCGTTGCATTTACCTTTTTCATTCTATAAATTTCTTTTTCTTTCAAGATAGAACACGAAAGTGGATGTTTTCTATAAATACGATGTTTTAATATCCATGATTTTATTTTTCATACATGGCGTGAAGCTTCTACCTTGTTTATGGCAGTATTTAAAATAAAGGACCGAGAGCAGACGAAAGATAAAGTGTATTCAGTTTTGCCATGTGCTTTGAAATCGTAAAAATAGTGTAAATGAAGTCTAAGCTCATTATGTCAGCCATATTTTATATTTGTATTTTTTATAACAACTTGTATTTTTTTTTTCTTGTCACGTATTGGGTACAAATAATGGGAGTGTTAAAAAAGACTAATACACCAGTTTTCAGCGTCAAAGACGGGGATGTAAACTACAAATATGACACATTCTCATGAACACAAAATTGAATAGAGTTCACAAAATTATAAGAGTAATCGTACCTTTTTTGTTAGAGTTATTAAGCCCGTTGAAGAGCGCCGATATGTAACTGCATCAAACTTTGTGTAATAATATGCATATCTTTATGACTATTGCTAATTCCGTTGTATAAGAACTATCGCAATAGAACACTAACTTTGAAATAAATTTGGTGATTTTGAACACGTTTTAACAAGTGAAATATTTGACTATATTGATTGTAACCCCACCAATAACATAAAACACAAGCAAATAGTGCTATATATAAGCAAGTCAGTGTACAAAGTATTCAGCCTTCTCGGGGAAACCCGGTTGGTTACCGGCATATAACCCATATCGTGTTAAGACTCACCTGAGTCAAGGTCCTCGCAGAGTCAACTAGAGCCTGGTTGACTTGTAAAGCTTTGGGTCGCGCGAGGTTCCTCCCATAATACACGGGTCGAGGGTTATCACGCTGGGGGTGGTAAGGTAGGTGATGTGTTAACAAAACATCATCATGTGACTGGAGTGGCTCCTAGTGTCTCGGCACTTGCTCACAGTCCATCCCGTTGTTGCTTCACGCGTCCTGGTGCTTGTGACCGCACTCAGCGTTGGGCGGGGAAGGCATCCAGAGCTGGGGGCGCATTACCACTTTTGTTTTTTTTTTTTTTGTTTTGTTTGTTTTGTTTTGTTTTAAAAGAAAGAATCCCGCAGCATTCATTCATTCATTTGCATGTCCCTTGCTGAACTTTGCGTCCCAAACAGCATTCCTGTAGGCCTCTCGGTTATGAGCAAGATGGCATTCTGCTGATGCATCCATTTGCAGATCATCAACGATGTCTTGCAGCCATCTTCTCTTTGTTTTTGGAACTTTCATTCATTCATTTGCATGTCCCTTGCGGAACTTTGCCTCCCAAACAGCACTCCTGTAGGCCTCTCGGTTGTGAGCAAGATGGCCTGCTGCTGTTGCATCCATTTCCAGATCGTCAACGATGTCTTGCAGCCATCTTCGTCTTGGTCTTCCTCTTTTTTTTTTTTGGAACTACTCATTAAAAAATATCTACAAATCTGTACCGTAGGAACTATTTCTTTTTCTAATGGTCACAGAGAAGGGAGAAATCAGTTCATTTTGAATCCTCTTCCCAAAATAATGACGGGTCGAAAAAAAAATCACATTACTTTATTTTGCTTGCATGTTCATCCCAATTCTCCTAATTTGCTGTCCCCCGTCGTTTGCAAATGCACATGATGCACTATTGGTAGAGCCGGCCTCGGTATACAAATTGAAATAAAAATAATTAAAACAGCGAAAACGTTTACGTACGAAACATTTGACCGTTGACATTTCGATCAGCATGGCGTCCAAAGCTGAGGATGCAAAATATTCTGATGATCGAAGCTATTCTGTAGACAGCGTTGCTTCAGAGTCCTCGACAGAAAGTTCCAGTAACGTTGATCCGGAACTTGACGCCATCCTTGATAGTAAGAGCTGGTTTCTAAGTGTATAGAGATGTTAGTATATAGAGAAGCGTGATTTGACTTGTAGTATGTACGAACTTGTAGTATATACTAAGTTAAGACTATTCAATTCAAATGTAATATCCACCCTCATTTATTCATGCGAAAGCTGGAAAACAACTAAAGAAATAGAAAAGAAATTAGTCTCTTTTGAAAACAAATGCCTAAGGAAAATACTCGGCATCAAGTGGAACGAATTCAAGAACAACGCAGAGATAAGACAGATGACTGAACCACAACCAGTCTGATGGGTGATCAGGAAAAGGAGATGGGCGTATGTTGTTCACTTGATGAGAAGAAATGGTCAGAGAATCCCAAAACAAGCTATCAAATGGAACACAACAAGCCAAAGAAAAAGAGGCAGACCGCGTGAAACTCTGAAGAGGACATTATTAAGAGAGGCCAAATTAACAGGTATAAAATCCTTTGATGAGGTTGAAAGACTCGCCGAAGACATGAAAAATTGGCGAACTACTTTGCGAGCCCTATGTGACGTTTAACGGCACGGAAAGGATATAAGATAAGATAAGATATACGAACATCCTCCCGTGTGGTCCTGGGATCTGTAAAGAATAGGACCACTGTACCCTACCACGCATGATCATAAAAGTGACTGCTGAGATGTTGAAAGCAGAAGAAACAGAAACACCACTTTTTCCTATTATGTACCCTTCCAAGATGGTCCTGTCTAAATTATCTTGACTTTTAACGCATCCAAAATATTTAAGTTTTCTCTATTTAATTCTCTTTACTATGCGGGCCCTATGTGACCATTTAGCGGCATTGGAAGGATGTAAGTAAGTATGGATATATATTTGATGTTTTCAAACAAATTGTTGATATGATACATCAACAATAAATCTGATGTAGTACATCAATTTTCAGTACTGTCCACTTTCAGACCTTACATTTGCAACTGAGCCTGGCTGAAACTGGCAAAGGTCATGAACAACATAACATCTACTTCTGGTGTTCAGTGTCTGTCACAAGCACTCAGGGTCTGTTGCGGACACACAGATCATCATCAGCCTAAATCAAGCAGCGCATGAACTCTCTCTCAGGTACAGTAGACTGTTGTGTTTTGTTCTTAACATAGGTCTGAATGCATTTAGATTATATACTGTGCAGTATGGTCCATTTATTTCCACACAAACTGTAGCAGTGGTTCCCAAACTTTGGGATACAAAGGGTCAGGTAGTGGTCCACATAACAAGACTAGACTTTATGTAAAACTAAAAACATGTGATTTTAAATGTGTACATAGTGTCAAGGGGAGTTAGAGAGACTGTATATGGAGGTCCGTAGTAAATTATTATTAACTTTGTGCATCCTTGACTGTAACAATTTTGGGAACCACTGAAGTGAGCATCATTTGAACAGAAAGATTACTTAACGTATATCTTCTGCTTGCTCTCCTTATAGCAGTATATTGAATGTTTGGATGTAAGATAGATAACTCATCTGAGAATTGGAACATTTGTATAAAATGAGTTATCTTCTAAAGTAATCAGCTGTTTGTGAGTAGAGTCCATCTCCTTGTCTCAGGTTGCACGAGGGTCACGGATGGGGAATGATAGGAAAAAGGTCAGGTGAGAGAAAAATCATATGACTGAGGGACAGGTGTGTTTTGTGTATCGTCTGAGATAGACGTAGATTAGGCTGTTAGAAATGTTGTTTAGTGAAATAGATGTAGAACAGAGTGTATTAGGTTGTTCTGATGGTGACATTAGTCTGCCGGGAACATATATCGTGGAAATGTCCAGTCTTGTGTCCATGGATTTTGTTGATACCTTTGTTGTTCTTGTCATATCGCTCATCGTCACCTCGTGCATCATTAAAGTCATTTCAACTGTAAAGTTGCTGCTTCTGTATTACTATTTCTAAATGAATAGCAGTACATCTACAGTTTACATTCTACACACAGAAAATCACCAGAGTATTCTGCTTTATCCTCCTGCATCCCATGTTCTAGCCTCGGATATATGTTGTGTGGATAATCTTCTGTGGAGAGGAGCAGACAGAACCACAAAAATAAGATCATCTTTCCAATCGCAACATATGCCTGTGAGACCTGGACAATTAACAAAACAGGTGAGAAACACTTAAATGCCTTTGAATGTAAGTGCTACAGAAGAGTTCTCCAAATATCATGGACACAAAAAAGAACAAATATATCTATACTACAAGAGCTTAATATTCAAGAAGGCTGGCCAGTAAAGAGGATTAAAGACAGAAAACTGAACTATTTTGGACACATTAAACATCATGATAATTTAGAAAAGACCGTATTGGAAAGATACATATTGGGAAAAAGAAAGAGAGGAAGACCAAAACGAAGATGCCTGCAAGATTTCATTGACGATCTGCAAATGGATGCAACAGAGGCAGGCCATCTTGCTCACAACCGAGAGGCCTACAGGAGTGCTGTTTGGGAGGCAAAGTTCTGCATGGGACAAGCAAATGAATAAAGTGAAATGGATAATCTTGTGTACATAATGCCACAGTGTTGTAGCATAGTTTTCAAGATATTTTGTCTTAATCAGAAGTAGACAGTTTGTTGTTACTGAGGTGGATTATGAAGTGCAAATGGGAGATGCTGTTCACCACAGTGACCACTTGGCAACCTTCCACATTATCTAGGTGCCTCTTCTTTTGTCTCCCAGGAACCTTGAGCTGGTGTTCTTTTGTAGCCAGTGTTGTGAAGATGTTGAGGCACATCAAGCTGGTAAATTGGGAGTTGATTTGGATAGCTAATTATTTTTTTGTCAGTCCCTGGAGTGGAACTAAAAAGGGAGGGTGTTGAATAGTTCTTTAGCAGGGTCCATCACCATGAGGAGTATGGCTATCCCTGCCATGTTAGACATGCTAAATCTGTTAGTGATGGTAGCAACAGAGAGGTGGGACAGGGTCTTGGTCAGCTATGGTTCATGAGTCCAGATGTTGGTATGTCAGCTATGGTTCGCCAGTCCTAATGTTAGTATGTCAGCTATTGTTTACCATTCATGTTAGTATGTCAGCAATGATTCACCAGTCCTGATGTTAGTATGTCATCTATTGTTTACCAGTCATGTTAGTATGTCATCAATGAGTCACCGGTCTTAATGCTAGTATGTCAGCTATGGTTCACTAGTCTTGATGTCAGTATGTCAGCTATGGGTCCCGATGTTAGTATGTCAGCTATGGTTCACCAGTCTTGATGTTAGTATGTCAGCTATGGTTCACCAGTCTTGATGTTAGTATGTCAGCTATGGTTCACCAGTCTTGATGTTAGTATGTCAGCTATGGTTCACCAGTCTTGATGTTAGTATGTCAGCTATGGTTCACCAGTCTTGATGTTAGTATGTCAGCTATGGCTCATCAGTCTTGATGTTAGTATGTCAGCTATGGTTCACCAGTCTTGATGTTAGTATGTCAGCTATGAGTCACTAGTCTTGATGTTAGTATATAAGCTATGTTTCACCAGTCTTGATGTTAGTATGTCAGCTATTGTTCACTAGTCTTGATGTTAGTATTTCAGCTATGAGTCACCAGGCTTGATGTTAGTATGTCAGGTATGGTTCACCAATCTTGATGTTAGTATGTCAGCTATGAGTCACCAGTCTTGATGTTAGTATTTCAGCTGTGGTTCACCAGTCTTGATGTTAGTATTTCAGCTATTGTTCACCAGTCTTGATGTTAATATTTCAGCTATTGTTCACCAGTCTTGATTTTAGTATTTCAGCTATGAGTCACCAGTCTTGATGTTAGTTTGTCAGCTGTGGTTTGCCAGTCCTGATGTTAGTATGTCAGCTATGAGTCACCAGTCTTGATGTTAGTATGTCAGGTATGGTTCACCAGTCCTGATGTTAGCATGTCAGCTATTAGTCACTGACTACCAAATGGGACAGCATCTTCATTCCTTATTACCTCCCTTTATTACCATTTTTTAGATTGGAGATGGTAAGAGAGCAGCTGGGCAAGGCAGACCACAGTGGCCTCAGAGATCTGTGTCACTACTGTTGAGATTTGGTATCAGTGGGATTGATTGATGCAGGTTTGGATAGCAGATGTAGTGGGCAGGTAGGTCAAGGTTGTTAGTGGTTTTGATATGTCACTTTTCTGTTCATTAGATTCATGTACTACTACTACTAAGTACTACTACTAACTAATACTACTACTATTACTAACTACTACTACTACTACTAACTACTACTACTACTACTACTACTGCTACTACTACTACTAACTAATACTACTACTAACTACTACTACTACTAACTAATACTACTACAACTACTACTACTAACTAATACTACTGCTACTGTTACTACTACTACTATTAACTACTTCTACTACTTACTAATACTACTACTACTAACTACTACTACTAACTACTACTACTAATACTACTGTTACTGCTACTACTTCTACTCATCACCATCATCATCATGTGCTGTGCCGACTGGCATTGGCTATTATCCTTCTCCAGAGTACCCGATCCTTCATGCAGGCCATCAGTTCAGTTGGTGATCTCCTCTCACACCATCCCGTCAGACTGTGCAGTATCATTTCTCTTGGTCTTCCTCTTCATCTTCTTCCTTCTATTTTTCCTGTTGTTATAATATTTTCAATGCCCCCTCTTCTCATTGCATGTCCTGTGAAAGTACATTGTCTCTCTCTTATCTTTTTGACAAGGTTTTTTTTTTGTGTCTCCAGCTCTTCTCATACATTCTTCATTAGTTATTTTTGCTGTCCAGGGGATTCGCAACATTCTTCTAATAAACCACATTTCTGCTGCTTCCAATGATTTTTGTGCAGACTTGCATATTGTCCATGATTCACTTCCATATAACAAGATAGGTTCAATATAGCATTTTAGGACTCGTTTTCTAACATTCATTGATAAAGATGTGTTAGCTAATATGTTTCTCATTCTCTGAAATGCAGTCTTTGCTTGGCCTATTATACTTCTACTACTACTTCTCAATCAGCACAGCTTACAGGTCTAATCTGATGAAGGAGCCAAGCCTAGGATTTGTTGCTAGCTTGAGTGCTATAAAATATGTGAGGCACATTCAACAGATTATCAGTTCAAGATATATTTATCAGTGTCATAGTTTTTAAAATTGTATTTGTGATATTGAATTTGGTCATTCTGAATTATTTATTTGCAAATGATCATTTTTGTCAAAATGAAGATGCAACACATCCCAGAATAGATTATTTTTATGGCCTACTAACATACACCGATGGTCAGCTAATGTGCATTTAGGGAGCAACTAGCATAGACAGAAGTACAGCTGACATACATTAAAGATACAGTATATGGTAGTTTTTCAAGTTGAAAGTTGATGGTTTAAATATGGCTGGAGGCACATCAGTCACCCAGGCTGTAGAAATGTGTACCTGGCTTGATCTAGAGGCAGGGAAGAAAGGTGTTATGCTGACCACATCACCCTGACAGGTCAAGAAAAATATGGGCACTAACATCATGTCTCCATGGCACAACAGGATTACTTTACTTTTTTTACAGCTTATGTCAAGGACCAGTTACAGTATGTATGAAATAGATGTGACTTTAATAGCCTAGGAGATGCCTGACTAACATAGAAGTACTTGCTTCATCATTATGTGACTACAGTAGCCTAGAAGATGCTTGACCAACATAGAAGTACTTGCTTCATCGTTATGTGACTACAGTGGCATAAGAGATGCCTGGCTAACATGGAAGTACTTCCTTCATCATTATGTGACTTCATTAGCCTAGGACAGTGGTTCCCAATTGGTGGTATACAGACCAGGAGTCCATGACAAAATCTCAATGTTTTTTTTTTTTTTCCACAGTGGAATGTTTAACATCTGATGTTTCGGCAAATCCTGCATGGATGAAGGAACATTTTTCACATTTAAAAATATAATTATATTATTGTCAGTTTGAAAATTCACCAAGTCTGTACTGTGTATTTTTTTTAGCATAGTGTAGTGTTTATTCATTAAAGGTTACCCACATTTTCTTTAAAAAATAAATTATTTTGCATTGAAATGACATAGCTGCCACAAAGATATGAAACTTTTCCAAAGTATTGGCATCCGTGGCCTGAATTTTGATCACACTAGACTTTGTTGTATTTGTTTGTCTTGTTTTACAAAGAGAACTGTGAGTCAGCATAAAACTGGTGTCATCAGTTGCTGAATGCTGAAAGGAGATCAGAGATTTGTCTGGAGTTCAGTGATGATGATGATAATGATGATGACGATGATAATAATGATGATGATAACTAAATAGGTAATGTTTGTTTCTTCTTATCACCCACAAACAGCAGTCTCATTGGCTATCCGTCATGGTGGCTACAGTGGTGGTGTCATCCGACTTGCTGCCATAATCAAAGATGGGATTTAAGTATTTATCCTTACCAGAGATTAGATTTCAAAGTTCTGTGAAGACAGTTAGGAATTATTCTTCTTTATATTCATGTTTCTGTGTTTATATTCAGAATTCATAATTGCTGCACTGCCTGTGCCAGTGAATATCACACAAAATGTTCATCGATGGTCCTTCACATCAGTCCTTGATGATGAGCCACCCAGTGAGAGCACCATTTCAGGAACTACAACAGTTCAAATGTGAAAATAGTCGGCGTTGCTCATGGTGTGAACTTCATAGCTAAGGCGCCAAGCCAAATCAGGACACACAAAGTCCATCGCAGTTTACCATTGGCCAAATAGACATAAGTAAGAACCATCAGCACTGTCCATACGAAGTTCACAGCTCACAGTGGTGCCGTAGCTCTAAACTTAGTAACTTGACACACAGAACCAACCTCCTTCTTGAAAGCAGTGACAACACTGTTGCTTATTTGACACATTTGTGTTTCTATTCGCACCACACTCAATCGAACAGCAGAGACACTGCAGGATGTAAGCACTTTCAACAGGCAGTGCAGAAATACAGCTCTGTATCAGATATCATAAAAATATTATCAAATATGCATAGAGGGAACAGCTGCTGAAGAAGTAAACCGATTTGCATATCTCGGCAGCTACATAGACCAGGATGGTGACACCAGAAAGGAAGTTAAAATTCGAATTGCAAAAGCATCATTGAGAACATATGCCATTCAAAAATTTATATTCACAAAAACCAGGTTAAGATTATTCAATTCAAATGTAATATCCACCCTCATTTATGCATGTGAAAGCTGGAAAACAGCTAAAGAAATAGACAAGAAATTAGACTCTTTTGAAGAGAAATGCTTAAGGAAAATAGTCGGTATACAGTGGAACGAATTCAAGAACAACGCAGAGATAAGACGGATAAGCAAACAAGAACCTGTCTCATGGGTGATCAGAAAAAGAAAATGGACATATGTTGGTCACATGATGAGAAGAAACAGTCAGGGAATCCCAAAACAAGCTATCAAGTGGAACACAACAGAAAAAAAAAAAAAAGAGGTCGACTACGTGAAACTCTAAAAGGGACATAAAAACAGCATTGTGTAGGTTAAAGTTCACTGTTGGTGAAAGTTAAGAAGTGAGTAGACTGCCAGATAACACCTGTGACACACAAACACTCTTTGTTATCATTCATTATGACTGTCGTGTTTTAACAATAAATGATGTGATACTATTTTTAGCATTTACAACAATTTAAACAGCTATCACATCATAATGTTAATATCAGCCTGGATGAAAGCTTTGATAAATTGACAGATACCATAGGACCATTTTGTGTATATTTTGTTGTTGTTTTTTTTTATGGGTGACATAAACATATGATTATTGTATGAATTATTTATACACAAATATAACCACCTTGATTCATGTTACATTCTTTACACATAACTCATAGCCATAACTTATAATTTTTGCATAAATTTATCAAGAATATATATGTGGGTGTCTGAGCGGCGAAGTGTTTAGTGCACTGGCCTCTCATGGCGAAGTTCATAAGTTCGAATGCGGCCAGAGGCACCCCAGTCACCCGGCTGTTGAAATGGGTACCCGACTTCTTCCGGAGTTGGGAAAGGAATGGCAGCCGGGCGTGATACTGACAATATCCCCCTATAGTGTGCTGACAGGTCAAGGAAAATATGGGCACTAACACCATATCCCTATGTGCCTCTATGGCATGACAGGATTACCTTTACCTTTATATTATTATAATTTGGATCATAAATGTTAATCATTACTTTTTTGGATCATAATTATTAATAATCAGCATTTGAGACTATATCACATTTTTTCATGATAAATGTAACAATTGTTTAATAGAAATTTATATTTGAAAACAGAATCAATGTATTTTTCCCTTTGTGTGTTGTAACAAATGTTATGAAAGACATTTAATTGTGTGAATACACTACAAGTTATTATAATTCTTCACATCTTTTTCTTCAGTTCATTGTAAGTGTTGAAATAATATTTACGTGAGTCAGTTGTCAGTCGGTTACCGTTACTGGTTTAGGGTCACTCTCAAAAAAGAACTGCTGATCTTGGTCAAGGAGAAATGTCTGCTCATTCTTCTACCAGTATATAATATTCTACCACATCCCGACATTCCTGATCAGAAATTACTTTTCCTAGTTAGATTTTTACAACACGTCTCTTCCTGGATGATAGCTTCCTAATGGATTATATGTATTAATTAAATTAAATGTGTTAATGTATTAAACAATTCATTCATTCATTTGCATGTCCCCTGCAGAACTTTGCCTCCCAAACAGCACTCCTGTAGGCCTCTCGGTTGTGAGCAAGATGGCCTGCTGCTGCGGCATCCATTTGCAGATCGTCAATGATGTCTTGCAGCCATCTTCGTTTTGGTCTTCCTCTCTTTCTTGTTCCCATTATGTATCCTTCCAATATGGTCTTCTCTAAATTATCATGACATGTAATGTGTCCAAAATATTTAAGTTTTCTCTCTTTAATCCTCTTTTCTAGCCAGCCTTCTTGAATATTAAGCTCTTGTAGTATAGATATATTTGTTCTTTTTTGTGTCCACGATATTTGGAGAACTCTTCTGTAGCATTTACATTCAAAGGCATTTATGTGTTTCTCAGCTGTTTTGTTAAGTGTCCAGGTCTCACAGGCATATGTTGCGATGGGAAAGATGCATGCCCTTAAAAATCTTATTTATTTGTTAAACAATGCCACGTGTAAATTTTTCATCTAATTTTCATGTTTTTATCTGTTGTATTGTTTTTGTATGTGATCCTTGTAAAAGGCTTTTGCCGAAATATTGGTTTGTTATATGTTGTTCATTTGTATGTGTTCATCTTGCTTTCTGCCATTCTTGTTTCTGCCAGCTTTCCTCACTCTTTGTACAGTGCATTTGGAAAATAACTGTGCACTAACCCAGTATCGATTCTGGTATCGTAGTGTTATCTTAATGACTGCGGCAGGTAGACGTGGCTAGATACTGCAGACATTAAGATATTGCTATAAACATTTATGTTTATACTTTAGGAATCTTTGGCACCAGACTATGAAATTCCACGCTGCTTCAAAAACAAAAATGAGGTGAGAAGTAAAAGTACAGAGTCTAAACCTGGAGGAATGGAGAAATTTGAAACCTATATTATTTGGATTCTGGGAGTGGCCAGGTTTAATGATGATTTCATTGTTCAGAAACTTTGAAGGAAATCATGAAGAAATAGCCTTTGTAATAGAAAAATATTTGACTTTTGTATCATTTTATGTCATGTTTCAGTGATCATTCTTGTCCATCTTGTGTGGTCCTTGGTGTTGGCAGTCAACTGAAGTGCTCCCTTTTGTGGTGCCTTTTGTGTGAGTCAGCAGTTTGAGATTTTTGTTTTTTTTTTTCCATTGGTCTTTCTCTACTTCTTTTTCTCCTGAGGCTTTTGATGTAGACTAAATTCTCTAACTCCTGTCTTCTCATGACTTGTCCAGTGATTACCAAGTTCTCTAACTTCTGTCTTCTCATGATATGTCCAGTGATTACCAAGTTGTCTAACTTTCCTCATCATCCAAAACAATTATAAAACAAACAAGTAAGTAAACCAAGAAAAAAATAGACAAATGAAGCCTCCACTAACCCTAAGCGAAAACGTCAGTTCCTGTAACTGAATATATCCAGATTTATTTGGCTGATTTGCTTCCTGGATTTCTATTCTTTGTCTGCTTTTAGTCTGTATTAAATAATCTATTCATTTCTGTAGTATGAGTTTGAAAAAGAATGATTCTAAGTTGTTATAAAAATTTCATAACAGCTCTGAAAATACGTTGCATCTATTAAAGTAAAGGTAAAATTCCGTTTCCATGCCATTAAAGCGTATTGAGGAATAGGGTGTTAAGCCCGTATTTTCCATGGCCTTCGGCACATAAAAGTGTGATGTGGTCAGTATCACGCCTGGCCGCTTTATCTTCCCAGATTTCTCTGGTACCAATTTTTAGAGGCTGGGTCAACCCCGGGGCCTTTTTGGTGTGCGTGTGTGTGTACCAGAAAAAAAGTCCCACTGCTATCTAGACAAAAAGAACAAAAAGTTCCTTTTATCAAAACAATCTAACAGCAACTGACCATTCTGACCTTGGGTCAGCCCAGCACGGTTTTTCGTAACCTCCCATCAAAACATCCAAGCATGCAAACTCAAATAACTTAAGACAAAAATAAACTCGCAGCTTGGCCTTTACATCGAACCGAAACACGCACGAGCAAAACGCATACTAAAACCTATACCTTTCTCTTCCCTGTCTTAGCTTAACTCTTCTTTGTCCTTAAGACTCCCCAACCCCCAGTACTACAGAATAACATAACTTCTGCCTTCTGTATGTTCAGTGATTACCAAGCTCTCCAACTTCTGTCTTTTCAGTTTAAAAAAATACAAAGAAGAAGGAATGGCTACAAAGGCAGTGATATGATCACGTAGAAGTGTAAAATAAACAGTAACAAACTAATATTTTGGGTGTTGGGAAGGTCCAGTTGACGGTGGGTGGAGGTGTAGGCGGGGCGGGGCGGGAAAGAGAGGCACCGGTAATATCAGAACCATGTGAGCAAAATCATTGTTTTGTTGTTTTATTGTTTGAAAGGAAATGGACGGCGGCCGGAAAAGATATGAGAGTCACTGATCTATTTGAAAGTGAGTAGCTCCAGTAAGCCTAGCACAAGAGAATCAGGCACCTATTTGACAGCTAAGTTGAATATGATAGTGAATGATCTTCATTAAACTGCGTTGAATAACAAGGCATTTCAATATCACTATGATAATCCTGCGCTAATAGTGGCGCCACAGTGTGAGATAGATTTTTTTTTTTAAAGGGAGGGGACGGGGTAAAGCGAAGAAATGAAATGAAAAGAATGGAAGAGGTTCTAAGGACTGGAAACGCGCCACAAACAGCCTCTGGCAGTCAAGTCCAGCTCCTGGCCTTCCCGTGGCTGACAGGAGAAGAGGCGAGGGCGAATATCTGGCGCCTGAAAACCAGATACTTAGGGTAGATGAGTGGCACGTTTGGTAGCTCATCTGCCGCTGTTGGCGAGATCTTCAGCTGCCGTGCGTGGAGCGGTGCTCCTCCCGGCCAATGAAGAAATTTGCAAATGAGGTTGCCGCGCAGCATCACTGCGGAAAAGGTAGTAGAAAGGATAAAGCGAAGTAAACAGTCAAATCACGGCACCTCTGATCTGGAGGTCGGCCACGTCCTGAGTGCAGTCATATCGGGTGAAATGCATGAACCGGCTTGTCCCAGAGGTTAAGACACTGCTGGCGAGACTCTTCAAATACACATACACTGGTGAAATATGCCTAAACCGGCACACACCAAGGGTGGAACTTGATGGCTAGACATGTCATGCCACCTCCGCTCTAGAGGTCGGTAACGCCTGATAAACACCCATACTGGTGAATTTTGCCTAAACCGGCTCATACCAGGGGTGAATCTTGAAGGCTATGCATGTCACAGTACCTCTGCCCTAGAGGTCGGTCCCGTCCCAAACACGCCCATACTGGGATAATGCCTAAACCGGCTCAACCCAGCGGTAGAAGTCACTAGTGGCGAGGATTCGTCCTCCTGGACAAAAGCTCCATCCTGGTCACAACTAGGAAGGGTAGCGGCCATGACCGCAAAATGCTGAAGTCGGAGACACTGGACCAGGGAAGTCTAGATAGGCAACCACCTCTCACCCGGCGGGGATGTTTGCGTATCCTAATCACGCGGAGGTTTTCCGGTGAGAAAGTCCAACCCTGGACTGGATGGGCAACCACCTCGCACCCGGCGGTGATACACGGGTATCTCAAAACACGTCGAGGTTTTCCGGTGAGAAAGTCCAACTCTGGCCTGGGTGGGCTACCGCCTCTCACCCAGCGGGGATGCACTGATATCCTAAACACGTCGAGGTCTTCCGGTGAGAAAGTCCAACCCTAGACTAAACTGGTGCAATGAAAACCACGGTGTCACGTAATCCCGCTTCCGAGACCCACCAAGAATACAGGCTAAAGCACTGTGATACTCTGAACCCCTTGTGGTCCTCTCGTGGATCTCGTGTGGTCTATTTTGGACCACACAGGGGACCACGGGACCTAACGAGGACCACAGGCGTGAATTCAGTAGGTTCACAGTGCGGTTCTTGGTGGTAGAAGTGAACGAAGAAGAAGAATGGAAGAAAAGTCTAGTGCCAACTTAGATTTTCATCGTCGTCGTCGTCATGATAATCATCATAAATATGTTGTGTGTTGCAAACACTGTCGAAAAATATTTAAAAGATTACTGCGATTAGTTGAATTTGTTTTTGCAGCCTTTAGAAATATGTCTCTAGATTTAAAAATGTGTAAGTGTCTAGACTTTAAAATAAACATCATTTTTAAACATTCCAGCGTCTTACGTTGTTAGGAGCGTGAGACCACACATTACAAGTGAAATATAAGAAGTAAAAAAGACACACGCAACGAGAGACCTTTCACGTTAACATAAACTTTCGACTGAGTGTGAAATTAAACCAGGCAAGTGCGCTAACCGCTACTTCACCGCAGCACGCGTAATATTAATACTAAGGATACAGTTGTTACTTATAAATTCAGACATTTTGAAACCACCATTTTAAAAAACAAGTATTTCAATGTTTATTGTTCTGATTTATATATTTTCAAATACATGCAGTGCACCATCTATACTAGAAGCTTAAAATTTGCTCGACAGTCTTATGAGTCTGCGACAAAGAGCAGATTAACAGACTCCAACTGTTGTTGGAATTTTATATGAATATTTTTTTGAGACAGTCGTTGGGGGAATGGTGAGTGGAGCGTGAAGAGAAATGACATTCTGTGAAAAGGGTACATGATGCAAAAAAATTGAGAATATATATATATCCAGGGTTACTTCACGTGGAATTTTGAATAGATATAACAGAAATTGAAAGCAGTAAAGACGTGTTATGGTGAAAGAGACTGCCTATGAATGCCCAGAAAAGTACACGTTTTCGAAGGATAAAACTGAACCTTATGAGAAAGGCCATTTTCTTTGGACATTTCGTGAGAAGACGTTGGAGTATCAGACGATCACCGAAAAATCATGGTTAAAAAAAAGGTGGGAGGTCTAAGAGGAAAAATATTTAATACGACTGACCAAGTGGCACAATAATAAATAATAGTGACCATATGAAGTTGGGACACGTGCTCCGGATGGCTGACGACTCACAACCAAAAAAAAAAAAAACTAGCACTGAGATGGACACCACAGGAGAACAGGAGTAAGGGTAGACCAAAGGGTAGACACGGAGAAGAACAACGGAGATGGTATTTTCTCACCTGGGCAAGAACAGAGGACAGGCATTTGTGGAAAGCGCCATGTGCCTTTGGCACTTAAGGCTGAGAGAGAGAGAGAGAGAGAGAGAGAGAGAGAGAGAGAGAAGTGTGGTGAATTTAAAACATTTACAGAGGGTGAAGACACCTAATAAGGTAATCAGCGACCCATAACTGATATGTCAGGGTTAGCCACCCATAGCTGACCAAGACCTTGTCCCACCTCTCCGTGGTTCCCCCAGTAACAAGCATAGCCTGGCTAACGGGGCAAGAATCTCCGTAGTCCCCATGGTGGTGGACTCTGCTAAAGAAGCACTGCACACCCCCTGCTTTTTAGTTGTACTCCGGGACTGAAAAAGTAGCCGCCGTAACCCGCTCCCACGCTGATACCATGCTGTGCCTCAACATCTCTACAGCATCGGCTGCGAAGAACAACAGTTCGCAGTTACAAGGAGTTCGTACAAGTACACGTTAAAACGTTTACACAGTTTAAAAAACTGAGTTCTAAAATGGGGCAGTGAGCATATTGTGTTGTATTGGAAGTGTGTCAAGGTTGACCAGCTTGAAGGTCAGGGGCGGGGGCAAAGTTGTGGTTTCTCAAAAGAATATTGCTGTATTCTAAAGTTTTCTTCCTTACATCTAAAGTCACAATTTTCTAGGTCTGTCGGGCTGAATCCTTCACATTGTCTCAGAGTGGTTAGCGAGGTTGAGGTTGTCTGTGTGTGCACGTGAGAAATGTGTTGGTTTATTGCCCAAGAGTTACAAAATAATGTCACCGGATTTTCAGTAGTAATAACACGTGGAAGTTTGTCTTTTGTTCCTATGTCATTACTGTTTTCCTGTGGTGATAGTAAAATGTAACTGGGGGGAAAGTAGGGGAATAGGGTTACTATACTGTGAAATCATAAAGTGAGTACGTCACTCACTTACTCGTTCATAGATGATATAACCCATGCTTGCGGTAGGAATTTTCACTACCCGTGCAGTAGCATATCTTGCCGCCCCACCTCAGTTCTCAAAGTAATACTTAATGTTTTAAAATCTGCTATGTTAAGTAATATGTACAGCAATTATTGAGGAAAGACGCTGGCAATGGTTGGGACATGTGCTCCGATTGACTGACAACTCACTACCAAAAACAGCACTAAGATGGACACCACAGGGGAACAGAAGTAAGGATAGACCAAAGGAGACGTGGAGAAGAACAACAGAGAGGATGTTGAGTAAGAGCGGAAAAAAGACAAAGGACAGGCGTTTGTGGAAAACCCTTGCGGAAGCCCACTGTGCTCTGGGCACTTAAGGTTCAGAGAAGAGAGAGAGAGAGAGAGAGAGAGAGAGAGAGGTGGTAAGTAAATGTTATGTCCGATCATTAATTTTTAAAAATATCAACAATAATTTTTGAATTAATGAAAAAATTCATAGCATAGGCTGTAAATTTATTATCATTAGTGCCATCATCATCATTAACATCATCATCATCATGATAAAGATGGTGTACAAAACACTGGCGAAAAAATACTGGAAATATTACAGCGACTTGAAAGTGAAATTCGTTTTATTCTTTCAGATTTTTCTCTAGATATTCTGACTTTTAAAAGTAGAGATAATTATCCCTGCCTTCCCCTCCTTTTTTTTTCAAAATTCCGACTGTCTTACGTTGGTAAGAGCGAGATAATACATGTTTACAAGTGAAAAATAAATATATCTTTCACGTTACTAACAGTTCCACTGTCAGTTTTAAATGTGCTTTCATTAACTTACATTGTTGAGACAGCTGCTAATGCCAACCAGGGTTAACTTACATTGTTGAGAACACCATGGAAAGAAGCAGATTATACACAAATAACTATTCAGACTGAAGTGAAAGGTGTGCAGAATGGTGAGATGCAAAGCAGCCTTGTAAGATCAACAGCCACACTTAGTGTGCTAGATGACAAATATCCATGTGACACCTGGATACGTGTGTATACAGACGGATCTGCGCACAATGCCATAAAGAATGGAGGGGCAGGAGCACATATTGAATATCCAAACAACACCACTGACAAGATTTCCATACGCACTGGAAAATACTGCAACAACTTTGATGCAGAAGTTAGGGCAATTATTGCTGCAGTTGAAAAACTATCAGACTCCAGAATTGATACGTGCCCTGTAGTAATTCTCACAGATGCAAGATCAGTACTGGAAGCTCTTCAGTGCAACAAACTACCAGACCTTAAGGATGCCTTGTCAAAAATTGGCTTACAACATGGAGTCACTTTGCAATGGATTCCCTCCCACTGTGGGATACCAGGCAATGAGAAAGCTGACCATCTGGCTAAAGAGGGGACTGAAATGGAGCAACCAGACATACCAATCACCTATAATCAGAAGAAAAGCATGATAAGAACCTACAGGAAGCCACAAACACCACCACATGATGACTATCACATGCTAAACAGAAAGGAACAAGTCACCATCTTCCGTCTCCGAACAGGACACAGCCGACTCCGAAGGCATATGTATACAAAGTTTAAGGTTGGTACTACTAATCTATGTACACGTGCCCAGGTGCCCCAAACTGTGGAACATATCCTCCAGAACTGCACCAACTATGAAACACTGAGAAATAATTACTGGCCCAGTGAAACCACTAAAGAAGATAAGCTCTACAGTTCCATACATGAATTACAAAAAACAGTGAAATTTATCCAAGAGACAGGACTGCAGGTATAGACAGACAATTCGAACGAAGAAGAAGACATTGTTGAGACAGCTGCTAATGGCAACCAAGGTTAACTTACATTGTTGAGACAGCTGCTAATGGCAACCAAGGTTAACTTACATTGTTGAGACAGCTGCTAATGGCAACCAAGGTTGACTTACATTGTTGAGATAGCTGCTAATGTTAACTTACATTGTTGGGACAGCTGCAAATGGCAACCAAGGTTAACTTACATTGTTGAGATAGCTGCAAATGGCAACCAAGGTAAGTTAAAAATATCCATATACACACTCAGAGTTTATCATATACTGTTCAAAAAAAGAAACGCAACACCACTGTAGTCATAATGGGCACCAAATTTCAAACTTGTATCAAAATTTTATTTTATGGAATTAATGTTTCAATCCTGGCATGAAGAAATTTTAAGACTTTAACAATGAAATGAAGTTCATTAAATTTGGTTTGGACTTTTATTCTTTGTGACTGAGTTCTCTGTTTCAGTAAGGTGTATGGCCTCCACTGGCCTGTATCAGAGAACAATATCTCATTGACATGGATCCGATTAGCCGTTGGATCTGTTGTTGTGGGATGGCAAGAGAACTGTCGGAGATTGCGCCATGTCTCGCTGGCAGTTTGTCTGATGAGTTCATCCCATAAGTGTTCTATTGGGTGAATGTCTGATGATATGGATAGCCACGGAATGGTCTGGACGTTGTCAGTGAAGAACTGGGTGGTGAATTGTGCCACATGAGGTTGAGCGTTTTCTTGCTGAAAAATCAACTTTGGTGCAGCCAGAAGTGGAAGGACATGAGGACAAAGAAGTTCAGCGATGTATTGTTGGGCATTCAGGCATCCTTCCAATTTGCACCTGGTCACTTCTTCCCATCTTCTTCTTCTTCTTCGTTCGCATTGTCTGTCTATATCTGCAGTCCTGTCTCTTGGATAAATTTCACTGTTTTTTGTAACTCATGTATGGAACCGTAAAGCTTATCTTCTTTAGTGGTTTCACTGGGCCAGTAATTATTTCTTAGTGTCTCGTAGTTGATGCAGTTCTGGAGGATATGTTCCACAGTTTGGGGCACCTGGGCACATGTACATAGATTAGTAGTACCAACTTTAAACTTTGTATACATATGACTTTGGAGTCGGCTGTGTCCTGTTCGGAGACGGAAGATGGTGACTTGTTCCTTTCTGTTTAGCATGTGATAGTCATCATGTGGTGGTGTTTGTGGCTTCCTGTAGGTTTTTATCATGCTTTTCTTCTGATTATAGGTGACTGGTATGTCTGGTTGCTCCATTTCAGTGCCCTCTTTGGCCAGATGGTCAGCTTTCTCATTGCCTGGTATCCCACAGTGGGAGGGAATCCATTGCAAAGTGACTCCATGTTGTAAGCCAATTTTTGACAAGGCATCTTTAGGGTCTGGTAGTTTGTTGCACTGAAGAGCTTCCATTACTGATCTTGCATCTGTGAGAATTACTACAGGACATGTATCAATTCTGGAGTCTGATAGTTTTTCAACAGCAGCAATAATTGCCCTACTTTTTCCCATGAAGTTGATTGTCCCCCACACCAGCACACCACCACCATGTGGAGGAGCCTCATTCATACAGTTCTGGGCGTAGCACTCATGGACTCTGCGGTAAACTTTTCTCCGCCTATCGTGTCTATTGGAGCAGAAAGAATGATTCATCACTAAACCAAATCCTTCTCTAGTCATTCGCAACGGTCCATTGATGATGCTGGTTCATCCACTGCAGTCAGTTCTGGCGATGCTGATCCATAAGAACAGGACCTCTGTAGGGTCTTCTAGCCCATAGACCAGCGTCGTGCAACCAGTTCCTGACCGTTTGATCTGAAATTCAACAAGCTGCTGTCATTGACTGGACTGTTGAGGATGCAGATGCAAATCGATTTCTTGAGGTGACACAGCCGTATGAAGCGGTCTTCGGCAGGAGTTGTGACTATGGGTCTTCCACTGCACTGCCGGTCTGCAACTAAACCAGTTTCTTGAAATCGTCTCCAAAGGCAACTAATGGTGTTTTCTCTCTTTAATCCTCTTTTCTAGCCAGCCTTCTTGAATATTAAGCTCTTGTAGTATAGATATATTTGTTCTTTTTTGTGTCCACGATATTTGGAGAACTCTTCTGTAGCATTTACATTCAAAGGCATTTATGTGTTTCTCAGCTGTTTTGTTAAGTGTCCAGGTCTCACAGGCATATGTTGCGATGGGAAAGATGCATGCCCTTAAAAATCTTATTTATTTGTTAAACAATGCCACGTGTAAATTTTTCATCTAATTTTCATGTTTTTATCTGTTGTATTGTTTTTGTATGTGATCCTTGTAAAAGGCTTTTGCCGAAATATTGGTTTGTTATATGTTGTTCATTACCTGCTACAAAAGCGGGAAGAAACTTCCCTTTTTTGTGCTTCTTGCTTTATCTCGCTGGAGCTTCTAGGCAGGATTATCTTTGCAATCTGTAGCATCATCAGAATAGGAGTGGATTATGATGGTCAGCTTAAAGACTTAGGGAATTTGTTCCAAAAGGCAAGAAACTTTTCAGCAGACTCCACTACCCTAGGGACTACAGCAAGTCCTGCCCCTTCGGTCAAGGCTGTTATAATTAGGAGCATGATGAATAAGAAGAAATCTGTGGTTCACTGGCCCTGATAACTGCAGCATCGCTCTAAGGCAGTCACCTTTGCTCTTTATGTGTCACTTAAACAGTGGTTTCCCATCATTTTTTTTTTAAACCAGCAATGGTATGTGACCCATGATCCTACACCAGAAATGGTATGTGACCCATGACTCTAGACCAACAATGGTATGCGACTTATTACCCTAGACCAGCAATGGTATGTGACCCACAATCTTAGACCAGCAATGGTATGTGACCCATGACCCTAGACTAGGAATGGTATGTGACCCACAAGCCTAGACCAGCAATGATTCGTGACCCACAAGCATAGACCAGCAATGCTAGATGACCCACAAAGCATGAAAAATTTGTTTAAAAAATACTAAATTCAACAAAAATTAGCTAATACTCTTAATCAGTACCTTTAATTTCTTATCTTATATCCTTCCCGTGCTGTTAAACGTCACATAGGTTAAACACTCGCAAGGTAGTTCACCAATTTGTTCTGTCTTCGGCATGTCTTTCAACTTCATCAAGGGATTTTATGCCTGTTAATTTGGCCTCTCTTAACAATGACCTCTTCAGAGTTTAACATGGTCTCTTTTTCTTTGGCCTGTTGTATTTCATTTTATAGCTTGTTTCCTCTCATCACGTGACCAACATATGTCCATCTTATTTTCCTGATCACCCATGAGACTGGTTGTTGTTCAGTCATCTGTATTATCTCTGCATTGTTCTTGAATTCGTTCCACTTGATGCCGAGTATTTTCCTTAGGCATTTGTTTTCAAAAGAGTCTAATTTCTTGTCTATTTCTTTAGTTGATTTCCAGCTTTCACATGCATAAATGAGGGTGGATATTACATTTGTATTGAATAGTCTTAACTTGGTTTTTTTGCTTATAACTTTTGAATGCCACATGTTCTCAAGATTCTTGAAGATCGATGCTGCTTTTGCAATTCTAACTTCCTTTCTGGTGTCACCATCCTGGTCTATGTAGCTGCCAAGGTATGCAAATTGATTGACTTCTTCAATATCTGTCCCTTCTATGTGAATTTTTCCATTCTGATTAAGGGGAATTTTCATTATTTTTGTTTTGTCCTTGTTAATTTCAAGTCCTATTTTGCTAGCCAGTGAAGACAGGCTGTCTGCTTTTTTCTTGCATGGAATTCACATTGTTACTGATAGTTATGTCATCAGCAAAATCAAGATCTTCTAGT
Organism: Achatina immaculata; assembly: GCA_009760885.1. Classification (NCBI taxonomy): domain Eukaryota; kingdom Metazoa; phylum Mollusca; class Gastropoda; order Stylommatophora; family Achatinidae; genus Lissachatina; species Lissachatina immaculata. The sequence goes on along the minus strand of CM019693.1, from coordinate 19,381,415 downwards.
TGGGTCTCATGTACCCAGTCAATACCTGCGTTACCTGTGCAGCATTTTTTCATTATGAAGTCTATTGTAATTCCAAAAAGCAAAGGAGACAGTATACATCCTTGTTTCACACCTGTTTCAATCTGGAACCATTCACTCATCATTTCTTCTGTTTTGACTGCACAAACATATCCATTGTAAAAGTCCTTAATGATGTTGACAATTTTAGATGGTATTCCATATAGACTTAAAATTCTCCGCAATGAATCACTGTGTATGCTATCAAATGCCTTTTTAAAGTCTATGAAGTTCAGTATTAATGGTTTTTGGTTTTCAATATGTTCTTCAAGTATTATTCTTTGAGTAAAGATCTGGTCTAGACAGCTTCTCCCTTTTCGAAATCCTGCTTGTTCTTCTCTCACTGCGTATCCACTATATCTTTTCAAAATGATCTTGCAAAATACTTTTGACACAATTGATATTAAGGTTATTCCTCTCCAATTGTTAAGTCACTAAGGTTGCCTTTTTTTGGTATTTTAACGATTCCTTTTTTCCATTTAGAAGGGACCTTTTCTTCTTTCTAAATCTTATTAAACATTCTCTGTAGCTGTCTCATGTTATCACTATTGATAGCTTTTAACATTTCGAGTGTTATTTCATCTTCACCTGCAGCTTTGTTGTTAGTCATTAAATTCAATGCTGTTTCAGTTTCATGCAATGTAATTTCATCTAGGAAGACACTTAGTTGTGGGGCTAGTAAGTCGGTTTCAAGGTTTAACAATTCTTTTGGGTGTGGTCAATTAAGTATTTCTTGGAAGTGTTCAGCCCATCTTTGCTTTTGGTCTTTACTTGATGTTAATAGTGTTCCAGTTTTGCTAAGGATTGGTCTTTCTTTAGATGTAATAGTACCTGTTAGCCTCTTTTGTATGTTATATAAAGTTTTGCTGTCTCTTGTTTTTGCTGCTTTCTCTGCCTCTTTCACCATATTGTCTATGTATTCTCTTTTATTCCTTCCAGCTGAACTCTTTACTTTCTTGTCTATTTCTTTATATGTTGCTTCCACCAGATCTTTTCCAAGGTGTTTTTACATTCAACATGTCTAATTTTGCTGCTCATCTTTCATGTATGTACTTCCATGTTTTTTCTGATATCCATGCGTTTCTATTTTTTTTTTTCAGTCCAGTGCTTGCTTTTGCTGCTGTGATTATGGCTGTGCTGTAAGAATTCCATAATTCATCTATACTTATCTCCTCAACTTCACTGGGTGTTGTGGAATGATTGGCAAGTTCCTGATTGAAATTACTGTTAGTATTCTCTTCTTGTAGGCTGTGGCTGTTTATCTTTCTGTGCACTGATTTCTTATGTTGGCTTTTCAGTTTTAGTTTTATTTTCCCTATACACAGGTTGTGATCACTGTTAACATCTGCACCCCTATATGCCCTTACATCTATCAGAGATGTTCTGTATTGCTTTCTAATACAAAAATGATCTATCTGGTTTCTAGTTCTATCATCTGGAGATATCCATGTTGTTTTATGTATCTCACCTTTAATTTAACTTACATTTATTACTAATCACTAAAATTCACATATAAATATCACTTCATAATAATCTAACACTTATCACATCTACCTCCCATGACCTTAATTTGGGTAATGACTTCAGGTTGTGAACTACTACCTTTAAGAGTTAAACAGAAAGACAAAACTCATTTTCATTAAAATTTAGTACAGACTCAAAACACAGAAAATTATGTACTTAGTTACAGCCAACCAACATAAGCATATAAAGGATGAGAGTAATGATTACAGCCAATGAACAAAACAGCAGAATCATATAGCTGTATTTATTTCATGAAACAAAATTAACAAATTGTCTACAAGCAAAAACTGAGCAGCAAAATGGCCTTTACAGAGAGCAGAGAGAGAGAGAGAGAGAACGAGAGGAAGAAACAGAAATAACTGCTTTGATTATACATGTAACTGCACCCGCACCAAATAACCATCTTAGTATATTATTTGGTGAAAAACAAATGGTTTGGTTTAGCAACCATGGTCAAGTCTCTCTCTCTCTCATTTTATTTTTTACACATACTACAGAAAAATAGTGGACTCAAATCTCAACCATGCAAATTCAAGATCACATTCCTGTTAAAATAGTTGAAACAGATTATGAAAAATGACTTTCTTCAATTTTTCTGCTTTTAGCAATTAAATATTCCTGAAGGTGGCTTTTGGCAAAAACTAATCAGTGGATATGACATGGTGGTTTACTTTTTTGGCACAGCTGTCAGAATCGGTGGTTTCTCTGTGTGGTTGTTTGCCATTAATAGGTTTTCACTTCAGTGCTGTTCATAATTCTTGAAAGACACTTGAAGTCTATTGATATAACTTGCTCCTGCTTTCAGATCTTCCAGATTTCATCTTATAAAATCTACTCCAAGCTGGTATCAGTGCATACACAAATGTGGCTTTCAGACCAAAGAACCAATGTATGGAAAGATGTGGCATTTAGATGACAGCACCAGTGCAGGGAAAGATGTGACATTTAGGCCACAGCACCAGTACATGGAAAGATGTGGCATTCAGACCACAGCACCAGTACATGGAAAGATGTGGCATTCAGACCACAGTTTTTTAACTTCTGTGGATTTGTTTTATGCATATGTCTGTACAAATACAAACTGATGCACATATTTATGAGTTGGTCTTATAAAATGGCATGGAGAGAGTGTCCAAAATGCAATACATTTCTTTTTGACATTACAGAACGCTACAATTTACAATTTTGATGTCATTAATATGTGAAAATACATATAAGCAGAATTGATGTTCTGAACAAACTGTTTGTTTTCCTATATTTTCCTCTAATATTTTGTTCAAAGTGTCTGTCAAAATGATTTACAACTATATCATATATAACAAACTGAACAATTTTTCTAACTGCGAGGTTTGCCAAAAAAAAAAAACAACTCATCCATCTCACATACATATAAAGATATTCTGAAACTTGTTCATACATATGTAACATACAGAGGCACAACAGTCAAAAACCATCTTTTTGTAAAAGTAAAATTGGCATACACATCCAAGCAACAAAACTGAGGCACGACATTGCATAATCTTTTAGACTCTCCAGAATCTGAAAACAATGTTGTAATGGTTGATTTAAAAAGAAATGATCACAAAAGTTATAAATACCAAGTAGTTTTTTCAGTTGAAAATAAAAAAGAGGCAAGCATTGTATCATTATACCTAGATTAATTAGGATAATTCAGACATATTTTCAAGTAACTGATTAAGATTGCATTATTCCCTTAATTAAGCAACTACTGTACCTTAATCTTAATGCTGGTCTCATCCATGCAGAACTGGGCACAGATTTTTTTGTTCAACGTTTTAGTTAGTATTCAGATAGTCTTAACGTATAATCCTGAAAATGTGACGCTGACACGACACGACACGTACACGGTAAAGTCTGAGATACTGAACTACCAGCATGACTAGATCAGTGACAAATTCATTCCATCTTGACGACTGTCTGCATTCAGATGGTATTATCAGTGGCAGGCTTTGCAACAAAAGTAGTGAGATAACATGAAACCTAGGACAACATGTTTCCTTCATGCTCTCGAACAGGACCATCACTTGAAGCTGACGATGCAAGGGTCACCCATGGTGGCCATATATCAATGGTTCTCAACCTAGGTTCCATGGACCAACAAATGGATTAGCTGTATTAAAAAAAAAAATTACTGTCATGTGGGTTCTACATGTTGCCTGATTTTTAATGAGGGGCCCACAGCTGTTCCCAGAATGGAAAGATTTAGAACCACTGCCCAGATGAAAGCAAACAAACTACAGCCTTCTGAGTTGTCCCTTTTCATACTAGTTATCACCATTTGTTTTCATTCTCCTGTTTCACTCTCAAATATTTCTAAATTGCCAGCTTTTTCTCCCTCTAAGCACCATATCAAATGTTGTCATGTACAGGCTGGACATCCAAAGTGGCTTTATTTAATCTGCCATTTCATAAAAAATTAAACATTTGTAAATAAACAACACAGTTTATTGTAATTTTAAAAAAAGTGTAGAAAGAGAAATAATAACAATCGAACAGTAATTACACATTAAGGTGTCATAATATAAACTAGTCTGACCATGACATTTAAACACCGACTGTATAAATTAGCTGTCATTACAAACTGGACTAATTATATAATATCAAAACACCAACTAAATATTTAGCTGTCATTATAAACTAGATTGCTTATGATATTCAAACAATAATTTTTCATGAACTGTCATGTTGGATAATTGATGTACGTTCTATGGAAAGTTATGATGCACAGAAGAAAACTATGATGCACAAAGGGAAGAGAATAGGCATGAGCTGCATTGCTGCTCAACAGAACCTGCCAAAGATATTCAGGGTACAAGCATCTGACAACCCAGACAACAAAAACCAGCTCATGTACCTGTACAACAAATAAGGTTCCAAATCAGAAAGTCCTACTCACAGCAGCAAAGAGAAACCACAGCTTTCAAACTTCTAAGTAGGAACAGAAGCTTGACAAATACACTGCTGATCAGTAAATGCATCAACCCTCTCAATGCTTCTGAGTTTCATGAAACTAGGTCAGTCACCACTGAATGATGAATTTGTGGAATGGGAATTATAAGATGGATTACAGGAAGAAAAAAAATGAAGAAAAGATTAAATTACAGAAGACAAAAGAATATCTCTGAGACATCATACTAAAGGCTACAAAGACATCAGCCAGTCAGTCATTTGCATGTCCCTTGTGGAACTTTGGCCTCCCTAACAGCTCTCCTGTAGGCCTCTAGGTTGTAAGCAAGACGTCCTGCTGCTAGTGCATCCATTCGCAGATCATCAACGATCTACAAAGACACACTAATAGTTTTAAGAGAGAAATGTATTCAACTTTCACTTTTTTGTGTGGCCAACTTATAAGACTGAAAAACAAAAAAAAAAAACCTATCATGAGCACATCTGTGGCACAGGAGCAATGACAGCCCAGCCATCTGCTGCAGGACTGCCTTGCATGTGAGGAGCACTAAAAAAAAAAAAAACAAAACACACACACACGGCCACCAACACCAACCCGGACCAAGCCACAGCCTGAGGCAAACCACTGTGTACTTCAAGGATGTCCAGTCTGATGCGAGAAGAACTACAAGACTTCACTGACCATAACCATGTGATAGGATACCTGTCTGGGAAATGAGACTAAGAAGGTGGAGGTTGGGGGGAGAGAGAGAGGGAAGAACACTGAATGAGTTGTGTCATAATGAAATAAAGCAGATGGAGGTCCATGCTTCTGTTTTACAAAAAGACAGAACGAGAGAGAGAGAGAGAGAGTACGCTGTAGAAAGTACGTTGAGCACATACAAATGAAGAACATACAACAATCCAGTATTTTGACAAATGCCAAAATTTAAAAAATTACACACACAACACATAAACATGAAAAATTAAACACTTAGCTTTTTTTTTTTTGGGGGGGGGGGGGGCGTTCTTGTAAGAAAAATGGGCACAACCTGCATCTAGATAGATGTAGGTAAGCACAAAGTGGAAGCAGGCATCTGGCTGAGAAATGAGGTAAAGTGAGGATGACAAAGGATACTGTATGGTAAACAACACGTCTTTCTTAGACAGAGGATAAAAAAAAAAAGCTGAGTGTTTAATGTTTCATCTATTTTTCATGTTTTTATCTGCTGTGTTCTTTCTGTAAATGACCCTTGAAAAAAAAAAAAAAAAAGGCTTTTAGACAAAATACTGGACTGTTCTATGTCCTTCACTTATACATGCTCATCTTACTTTCTGCCCACTTTCCTCACTCTTTCTATCTTTCTTTGTAAAACTGAAACACACACCTCTACCTCACTACTAGAATCAGTTTTACTGCAGTCGTCATTTCTCTTTTCTGTCATTGTGAAACAGCAGGAGTACACTTAAGAGCAGATAAAAGACAGTGACAAGCACCCTAACAGCGAAAAAAACAAAAAGACCTTCAGGGCCCTAAGATAAAGACTCTCTCGGGCCCCCATAAACTATGTTGGGGAAAGGAAAAAAAAAAGTATGGGGCACATCTCACCCATCTCAGCCGCTGCTGAAGACTTCTCAAGCATTTGCTGTGGCATGAACACCAAAGAAGAAGATGGATGTTCATCTTTCATCAGGATCAGAATTCTCATAGAAAGCAGGGTTGTTGTCACTGCTACTGTCACTACTTTACTATAAATAAACACAGAATCACTTTTAACAAAATTCTAATTACGAAAGCTACTCAGTATCAATGAAGCCTGACCTCCCACATGATGAAAAAAAATACTGACATATTTAAAAAAACAACAAAAAACAAACAAACTATACCGTCAAACATTTCCAATGGAACTGTCAAGCAATATTATTTAACTCTTAAAACTACCATAAGCCATTTAAATGGGGAAAAAAAAAAAAAACTACAGTCATACAACTTTGTTCCCTAGCTAGAAGTTTACAATTTTAAAATACTGTAAATGCTAAAAAAATAAGCATCATATAATTTAATTTCCCAGCAAAACAGCAGCAGCAGTTTTTTTTTTTTAACTAAAAAAAAACAAAACAAACAAAATGTTCACATGGTCATGGGTGTTGCTTGGAGTTAACATTAAAAAAAAATAATCTACTCAGCCAAAATGAACAAATTTTAAAAAAGGTTCTCTGTTCATGGCTTCAAGCACCCACCTGACCATCAAAAACTTTACATGAAAATAAAAAAAAACACCAGAAAAAAATGCATCACATAAATAGTTTAAAAAAAAAAAAAAAGATATGGAACCCCAGCAGTTGTTAGTTCCCTGAATCCATCACAATACAAAGAAAACCTGAAATGTACACATTCACACAACTGACTCTAGTCAACTTATACATCAAAATAAAAGCATACAACAAAACAGAAACCCTTGACTCATCAACAATAGTTTAACAGATGATGATGAATACCAGTTGATATAACTGCAGCAAAGTCAAATACTGGTAAAATTATTCCAACAATTTTCTTTTTCTTTCAAATCAAGAAGAATAAAAAAAAAAAAAAGAAACAGTAGCATGCCCATATGAAGCAAACAGTGATTTAAAAAATGGTTGTAAAATTCATGTTGGCCTGGGTTGTTTCGGCAGAAATTTATGAATGAAATTTATACTGTGGTGACTGATTAGCTGCAGCTAAACACATGTTTATTATCTGATCATGGGTAGTTTTCCTAAATTCACAAGCTTTAAAACCACATGACATCTAAAGTGCAATGTGAACCACGAGATGTCTAAAACATAACCTAAACCACAAGTCATTTAAAACAGAAGCCAGACCGCATCATCTTTAAAAAAAAATATGTGAGTCAAATCCATGTCATTGAAACCAGAAGTCAAATCATGTGTCATTGAAACCAGGAGTCAAACCACATGTCGTCTAAAAGCACATGGTAAATCACATGACACCTAAAACACGAACTAAACCACATGATACAAAAAAAAAAAACCTGCAAGCTAAACCACATGATACCTAGAAAACAACCCAAACCACAAAGACATCTAAAACATAACTTAAAACCACCAGTCAAACCACATCATCTTTAAAAAAAAAAAGAAAAGTCAAACATGTTATTTAAAACCCACATGTCATCTAAAACACAAGCTGAACCACACAACATCTAAAACACAAAAGGTAGAATATTGGACAGTAAAAGGGGGTGTGCTCGTGTATAACAGAAGGCACTTGTAAAGGATAAAAAAAAAACAAACCATTCAAACAACAGAGAACAAAATTTAAACTATGAGAACGTTCAGCCCACAGGGGAAGTGTCTGAATTACACTGGGGGGGACGGGGGGACAGAAAAGAGGAGTGGGTGGTGGTGAATGGAAAACACAGACAAGAAGTAATATAGGGAAAATTCCCATTTTTTAAAAATTTAGCTTCTAACTCTTAAAAAATCTGGAGCCATGTTAATAGGATGAGGCTCCCAAGTTTTACGATGCCAACTTCTGCTCAGATCTAAACCCACGGCCTAGTTTTTTTTTTTTTTGTTTTTGCTTTTTAAATATCCACCCATTGTGGACTGGGACAAAGATCCGTATTTGTCCAGCTGGCTTTGCATAATACCTCCTCCCCCATCCCCTTTCATATCTAACAGCTTTGTGCACCACACATTCTGGTGTTCCTGACCATGCAGGCAGAAAATTTCTGTCCTTGGCTATTTTTCTCAATATGAGGATTCTGGGAGCTCATGATTACAGAGAAGATGACTGGATGGCACCTGCAGTGAGTCACTAAGCCAAAACCTAATAACTGGAATAGTGCTGAACCATCCCACAGGACTATGTGCATTATATACTCCCGAACTACTATCAGAAAATACTTTATTCCTTGGTTTTGCTTTACACATGGATAACTAGAAACAGAGTAGCTGAAAAAAAAAATTCTGATCTAACAGTAATGTTTCATCAGCTTTTCTTCAGAAATTTAGTCACAAGTACCCTCATCATCTGATTCTTATACTCCTGCCCCTACAAGGGGATTTGGAAACCTGCTGGTTATGAATCCCTGCTCTAATGGCCTGCCAAAGAACTAAATAACATGAGCAATTAAAAACTCCAAACATCAAACTGTTATCAAAACACTCTCCGGCTTAATACTCCCAGTCTGTATTCTCCACTCGGTCTGATTCTATTTTCAGTTTTTCAAGAAGCTGTGCAGAGTCTGAATGCTTTGAGAAGTAGCTGATCACCTGATTCTCACACAAGAAACAAGGGTTTATATCAAGGGGAAACTCCTTGGGGGGGGGGGGGGGGTCCTGAATCTCTCAGCCTCTAGGTTGGGGGAGTGGGGGTGTGGTCTGAATCCCTCAGCCTGGAATACCCCCCTGTCCCCCCTTTTTTCATAAAAACTGGCAAATATAAATAAACGAGTTTTTTTTTTTTTTGGTTGGGTTTTATTTTTACAGACTTTGAACAAGTAAGAATCAACCATGAGAGTGTGTCTTTCATGATTCTAAAGAAACATAAGAAAACTTCATGATAGAATATGAATGACATTCTATCCTTGATAATGCATGGAGGAAAAAAAAAAACAACCCAAAATTAACTTAAATAGCAAAGCTGGCTACAAATAAATCCCTGAATAAAAGTCTCAAATGCATAGGGTCTATTAACACACATTAATCTTCTCCTGTGATCTGTTTTTATATGCCCAGTCATCTGGACAAGGGGATGGAATGAATCCCACCAGCAAGGAGTTCTTGATGTGCACATCACTGTCTTCCCTCCATGCTCTCTTTACCTGGGTCCAGGATTGGGCTCTTAGGCCCATCAGCACACAGTGCAGGACTGTCTATGTGGATCCATCTAATCACTGCCATGGGCAACTATATGTATATACTTTTCATCGCCTTCATTAACACTGCAGTTTTACTATCTGATTACACTTTTCATCAGTATAATTAACACTGAACCATCATTTGTTCCTTTGCTGCAAGTCCATATATAAAGAACTAAATTATCTTCGGTCTTAACTATATCCTGAAACTGTGATGCTGACACGACACTCATATGCTGAATTCAGAGATACTGGACTACCAGCAAGACCAGAACAGTGACAGTCTCATACTATCTCAGTGACCCACTTTCAGACATATTTGTCTGTTGGTTAAGCTTCAATAACAAAAGCAACAACAAAAAAAAATAATAATAATTTACTTCTGTTAAAAAAAAAAAAAAGCTCAACTCAGAAAGAATATCATGACAGTTTGTAAAGTTTTATCAGCTTTACATTTTTTTTTTTAACATACAACTGTTACTAATGATAATGGGTTTTTTCTTTCTGTTTTGTAAAATCGGATACAAAGTCCCAAATATATTCAGAATGGCACAAGAACATCAATGAGAATCCATTAACCATTTCCTCAAGAATTTTTTTTTTTGCAAGATTTTACTATGACTGCAAACCTTAGCTTTTTGTAAACCTATCCTGTCATATAGGTCTTGAATCCCTGAAACAGTTGAGATTTTTTTTTTTTTGGGGGGGGGGGGAGAAGGAGAGAAACTGGATTAAAATGACTTCCTTTTAGTTCTCAAACTGAACTTAGGTGGCAGATTACAATGACCTCCTTTAGTTCTCAAACTGGACCTAAGTGGCAGATTACAATGACCTCATTAGTTCTCAAACTGGACTGAATTGGCAGATTATAATGACCTCTTTTAGTTCTCAAACTGGACCTAAGTGGCAGATTACAATGACCTCCTTTAGTTCTCAAATCAGACATAAGTGACAGATTACAATGACCTCCTTTACTTCTCAAATCAGACATAAGTGACAGATTACAATGACCTCCTTTAGTTCTCAAACTGGACCTAAGTGGCAAACTACATGCTGGGTTTGAATCCTGCGCAACAGCTTCCCCATGATGTACGCAATAAAATGATAAAAATAACTTCCATCCTCTCACCCCCACCCGCCACTAGACAAAACTTTATTCAGAACACCAGACATCATGCAAACAAGACTCCCCCCCCCCCACCAAATTAACAGAAACATCCATGCAGATCAGTGTGTGTGTGTGTGTGTGTATATATATAAATATATATAAATGCAATGAACAATAAATGCCAAGAACACTCTGGCCTTCATCCTAAAAAGTCTGACAGCCAAATATCTAGCAACAAAACAAAATAAATTGCAGCTAAATCATGTCAATCTCTCTATGTATTCTAAAAAAAAAAAATCAATGCTCTGTGCAGATATATAAATATATTATGTTATAATAATAATAATAATCATATGAACAAGACTAGGAAGATCTGAACATAAACATAACAAGTTTACATTACATTATACATGAAAAAAAAAGAATAGAAAATAACATATCCCTTCAACAGCCATTACTTCTTGACCTAATTTCAAAAAACATTCTGACCTAGTTTCAAAACAGTGATTCTCAATGGGTTAGGAGGTGGTACCCTCAGGAATTTCTTCCATGGGAGGAATCAGGAAGGAATTTGTTTTTTTTCCCCACATGAAAAGAATGTATAATGGTGAAAATTCTTTCTGGTGAGGATTCATGGTCGAAAATTTAAGGACTGGGACCTGAGATGTTGAGAACCACTGTTTTAATATATTTGAATAAAAAACTGATAGGCAGCCATGAGCCATAAGTAATCTTGTCATGAATTTACCTCCAAACTGTTTATTTCCACAAAGTTCTGATATTTTAAAATATACCATACTATCTAACTAAGCACAATGGCAGGTTAGCAGACCATCCAAACTGAGACAAAAAATCTCAGTAGCTATTACAAATTAAATTAGATTTCAAAATGCATAATCACCTGTAGCAGCTATTCACTTCAGTGCCCCTCAACCTGCATTTTTCAACACAGGCTTGGCGGCCTTGCAGGTAATATACAAAAGACTGCGATTACAATTTCTAAATGCAGAATGTGACATATATTTATATTACTGATATGGATATAGGAAACATGTTAATCTCCAAATTCTAAACATATATATATATATATGAGTTACAGGGTACCAACAAATTCATTTCATGCTTTGACTGAATGATTGCAGCAGAACTATGCCACAGAGGCATCCTGGGATATGGTAATGACTGCACGTTATTTTTCTTAGCCTTTTAGAACATGGCAGGACAACACGGGCAGCATCATGCCTGGATGCCTTTTCTTCCGCAACTCCAAAAAAAAAAAGGTGCCAGGTATTCACTTCAACAGTTTGGGGGGGTGGGGTGACTTTGGGCAGCTTTGGCTGGATCTGAACCACCAACATCAAAGGGAGAGACTAGTTAACCAACCTCCATGCCACTCAAATGCCCGGCTACTTGCAAAAGCCTGAAAAAAAATGTGTGGCCACTATGTTTATCACACAGTCAAGACAGAGTAAGAAAAAAACAACTACAGCCTGGCTTAAGAGGAAGAGCAAGGGAAATGATACTGGACAGTCTGACGGGATGGTGTGAGAGGAGATCACCAACTGAGCTGATGGCCTGCATGAAGGATCGTGTACTCTGGAGAAGCATAATAGCCAACGCGTCGGCACGGCACCTGATGATGGCTTAAATAAAACACACCACTTTAAGTTCCATTTATATATTTGCTCAGAGACATGTCCTGCATTAAACCAACACTGCCTTCTCAGAACCAGCTGCTTTGGCTCTCTGATTTACCATAAATTATGTCTGCACTGGAAACTTCCTACTTAGACAGGGCAAAATTTTACCCTCTGGATCTCCCGTTCATCAGCATCGTGTGTCATCCCCACGCGAAGTCAGGCTTTGGTGGATCTCCCACCTCATCTATACAACACACATAGTCAACTGGTTCCTGTCAATCTCTGATGTTGCTCGCCCAATTTTTTTCCTTTTACCCCCATTTTGTTCTTTTGTCTTCACATGTACCCTTTCATAAGACTTTTCCAAAAAAATTTTTTTCTCCCTTAAAATGCCATTTAGCAAAGTCAGGGATATGGAGATAAAAATAGTATAATTCATACTGAGTGTTAATATACACAACAAATATTTATGTAATATCCACATGTAATATGTTCTTGTTTAGTACAGATTACTACTTTGAAGTGAATAGCTACAAGCATCACTGAATGAACAAATACTTTTACATAACAATCTTCTGCCAAGTGTTTTAACAAAAAAAAAAAAAAAACACCTCCATGCAAGAATACTGATTAAATATAGTAAATAGATTTCCACCATCTTTTTCTAGCTAGTCAGTAAACAACATCAAATAATAACGGCAGTTTTAAATGTGCCAGCTAGGACTGGCGGACTAAAATGACAATGTCCAACAATATGAACAGCATTAACTACATGACATAGGAAAAAAAAACAACAACAAAAATTTGATATAACAGCAACAGTAACAGAATGTGATGAATGAACACCCAACATGCATTAACATTTCTCCTGGATTACTCAACAATGTAAAGCTTTGTCCTGTGTTCAGTGTCTTCCCATGGATGCCCAGAAGAGTCCGATACAGTGGTTCTTAATATGAGGTCCGTAGACCTCCTGGATGTCCATGGAAGGATTTTTTTGTTGTTGTTTGTGGAGCAGGTGATGGATTGGCATTATTTGGGTTCTATTTAGTGCATTTTTAATGAGGGAGTTCACAGCTATTCTCAGGCCTGGAATGGGACCCACAGCCAAAAGGAAAACAAAAAGAAAAAAAAAAAGATTAAGAGCCACCGATTTAATGCTGCTACTCTGCACTTCAAATCTGACGCTTGTTAGTTGCATGTCCTCAATTTTAATTTCCCATACAACACTAAAACTTAACTGATTTTAATTTGACATCTTGAACTATGATGTCATGTTTCCACCTGTAGCAAGGTCAACCCTTGTCCCTTTAGTCAGGCACTGCTGACTTCTGCTATCAACCCCCTCCAAACCATTATGTCATTTGATGTGGCTGAAGCATCTCATCTTTCTAACTTTGATGGTGTTCATGGGCTAATTTCCCACGATGCCTAATCCCATCAATATCTCTTTATGTGATTTTTCTTTCTATTCATTGTATTCTAAGTGCCCTTCTATAATATTTCATTTCAAATACAGTTATTCTCTTTTCTAGTGATTTGTTAAGTTTCCATGTTTCACACCTGTACTTATCTAAAACAAAAAAAGGAAAGAAAAAAAGAAAAAGATTTCATTGCTGCTGGAAGTTCTCATAATAATAAATGTATTTTACAAAAGATACATGAACAATTTTTTTTCCCTATTTCTATGTAATTTAACTTTCATGCGTGTGTGTGGGTATGAATGTGAATGGAGAATGCAGCAGTTCAAGCAACATAAGATGCACATGCAAGAAAACGAAGACTAATCAGATGAACATGTTTGCCTATTGGCAATTATGCTGGAGTTTATAAACAAAAGGTTCATACAATGTCAGTTTTACACAGAAAATAACACCTACTTTTAATTATGACAACCTGAATGTCTATGTCCAGGAGGATTATAGGCAGACAGCAGCAAACATCTTCAGTCAGTTTTCTTAAACAGCAGCATGAAAGACTGGGCCGCAAGCAGAATTTCCCCCCAGCCTATGTCCGACTACAAAATGAATTACTCTTAACATTTAAGACACAAAGCATCAGCTTTAAAATAAAAAATCATAAGTCTTACAGCAGTAGTCTCACTGTCCACCATTAACTCTGCAATGATCTCACCAACCACAATTAACTTTGCAATGATTTCACTGTCTGCAATTAACCCTGCCATGATCTTCATGCTATGATTGCACAGTGGCTTGGACAAACCAAATTTACTAAAGTGATTGCTGTCATGATAAAACAAATAAATCTGAAAGCAACAGCCAAGCTCTGATTTAAAAAAAAAAAACAAAAAAAAATGTGAATCGAATGTAAGCTCTGAATATTCTAATTTGCCGTATTAGACAGGTTTACTTTGGTTGATATACGATCACTCTTACAACTGCAACTGGGAGTTCTCTGCTTCTGACACGCAACTTTTTTTTTTTTGTTTTGGCAATTTCCTCCTCCTTTGCTGAACATAAGCAAACTGCAACAAAATTATCACCAGGGGCAACAGCTGCCCCAACAATGCTGTTCATTAAGTGGAAGCTACTTGTGAGAATGCACTGATCTGTAAATGTACCAGTCCCAAAACATGTCTCCCTTTTTTATAATCCAAAGAAATCATATTCTCCTGTATAACAACAACCTTCTATGACCTCAGACCACTAATAACATTAGCTACCTTGAAACAGTTTTCCTCATTATCAGCCTTCTATATCAAATTATCATCCCAAAATTTGTAAGAAAGATAAAAAAAGAGATAAATTATTTTATACATGCTGCACCACGGCTGCCAGAACAGATTGTAACGGAATGGCTACAAGCCAGAAAAGCTCAGACTTCAAGATGAGGGGGGAAGATCTACCGAATCTTAGTCGTCCCCATCTGCCTTGTTGTTATTGGCTTGTTCCAGAACTATGATACGAGCCTCGAGGTCCCCGATACGCCTGTCCTGACTGCGTACCTTGTTCTTCAGCTCTGCGATTTCTTCCTGCAGTTCTTTCAGGTCAGCTCCGTCATGCTTGCTTGTCTGTTGTGGTGGTGACTGGAGTAATCAATGTTCACATTGTAAGAGGTTTGAAAGATGTGATGTTTGTAGAGTTGTCAACAGCCATGACCAGGACAGATGGTCAAGTTAAAAATATGTGGAAGAAATAATCGAGACAGAATATATTAGTAAACACCAAACACTAAATTACATATATATATATATATATATATATATATAAAATGATCCATATTAAATAAACTATCTTGGTTATTCTCAAACAAAATCTTGGCTCTCATTAAATAACCAACTGTATTTCATAAATGCAGCAAAATGAAAGTTAAAAATTCTCATTCATATCTTTCTACTATCAAATACAGGCAGTTAAGTACCTTTCGATCAGTCATATAAATGTTATCACACAACTGTGCCATAATTTCTCATGATATCTGAATTATGCTTCAAATAAACTAAAATATCACAATGCTTAACAGGCTCTAGATACCACGACATCTTATAAAGCATTTTATTCTTTGTTAAACAACATCTTTAGCCCTTTAAAAACTTCTCCGTACCACTCTCCAATATAACATGGTTAATAATATCGATATACATGTTAAAATGAATCCCTTCTAGAGTTAAATTCACCTGAAGTAGTGTTAACAAATTCCATGCATAAAAGCCAGGGCAGTTTCCATTTGTTAGAGTTTTCAACCTTCACATTTGCTGTAAGTTAGGAGATTTCTCTACCAATAATGTGAATGCATTTCCTGTCAGTGCGTAGCACCACCTAACCCTATCATAACAGACAGATCTACACATGCTTTGTTATTTTTTTGCAGTTTACATCAATCATTCACGTCATCACAACAAGCTCATAATTTTCTCCGCCATTATATTCTCCCATTACCAAAATATGAGGTCTGATTTAAAAAAAAAAAAAAATTCAGAATATTCCGACAGAGCACACAGCTCAACATCTGGTAAGCAGAGAGAGAAATTAGTGACACAATACGGCATGGTGATCATTTGTCTGTTGACTTCTACCAAGTTCATTAGGATAATATATTTCTTTCAAATTTTAAAGTAATTTCTGTACTTCATTTTCTTTACCTCTGCAACTTTTCAGATACACTGATCACAGTGCAGCGAGCATGTTTGAAATCGTGTTCCAAACTTGGTAAGACAATGTGAGAAATACTTTAGTTTTTTTTGTTTTTTTTTTTAAAAAGAGACTTTAGGGAAGATGCTTGGGATTGGAATATATGTCTTGGGTGATTCAGGCACTTTGAAAAGGGCGAAACTTCAATAAAAAATGATGAAATACCACTGCTAGGTCTTCAGTTTCTGAAACTGATCAAAAGGTTGTTTAGTTCTGCAAATTTATCCATGCCAGTCAATGATTCTCTGGGTGTCAGAGAGGTTGCAGAAGAAGTAATAACATCACATGGGTTAAACAAAGCCTTTAACTCTTTTACAAACTTCTCCTTCCCCTCTCCAATATCACATAGGTGAAACACAGACATTCTGATCAATGTTTCTGGGCATGAGTTGTGTTGCTGCAAAAGTTTTAACAGAAGACCACAATGAGAACAGAGTGATAATTTTGTTAATGAGTTTCTGAGAAGGGCAGAAACCAACCATGACTTCTTAGATAACATCACAAATAGAGATGAGAGTTGAATGACTATGACATCAATCACTGCACTAGAAAAAATTAAATTCTCCTAGCTCAAAGACTGATTGATCTTTAATTGACTGATTGATCTTTATTTCCAAAGGGTTAAGAATTGGGCATGCAGGCCCGTCTGACATTCCGCCCTTTTATCATACAACTTTCACTGTGTTCCAAACATTTCAGAAAGTTCAGCAAAATGAAATCAAATGTGAAGGTCATGATCACTGCACTTTTCAGGGGGGTGATGAAGACACCATCCAGTCTGCCAATCAGTGACTCACAGCTGACATGCTAGGCTCAAGGTTAGTGAACTACAGCCAACTAAGATCTTGACCCATCTCTTCAGCGGTACCCCTAGTAACAGCCATAGCATTAGCCTGGCTAATGGGGCTGGGATCACCAAAGTCCTCATGCAAGTGGAATCTGCTAACGAAGTACTGCACACCTCCTGCTAATTCAGCTCCACTCGAGGACTTTATAAAAAAAAATAGCTGCCATAACCAGCTCCCAATCTGACCTGATGCTGTGCCTCAAAATCTTCAATGCATCAACTGCAAAGAACATCTGCTTGCAGTTCCAGGCAGACAGAAGAAGAAGAATAAGAAGAGATCACATTTTTTTTTTATTCTCATAGAATGATTACCAACAGATCAACCAGTAATGCAACATTTTTATCTTTAGTCTTTGAGGCAGTTAATTAAGTCAGTGAGGAATAAGTGGCATGAAAAGTGGGAAAGAACGCAGATGCTGTTTCAAGACAACACAACAGTTCTAGCTTCCTTTCTGGCTCGACAGTTTTTTGGCAAGGTACAAAGCCAACCTCACTCCCTAGCCACCATACTCACCTGACTTGGCCCCCATGTGATTTTTCTTTTTCAAAACTGGATAGCTCTTTTAAAAAAAAAAGCCATTTTCAAACAACTAGAAGAGAAAAAAAAATTAAAAGGCTGATCTATGAGGTTCCTAAAAATGCCCATATGGACTGCATCCTGAAGTAGAAAAAGGCACTGACAATTACAGTAGCTGGTCGTTAGTAGCTGGTCGTTAGTAGCTGTTGCAGGGGGATATTTTGAAGGGTATCATTTTTTTAAAGAATTCATTTACAAACAGGGTTTTGTGATGCTGGCCAGAGCATTATTATTATTTTTTTTTTTTGTAATCAGACCTCATGTACATTTCACAAATGATTGGATACTGCTGAATTTTCCACAGTATCATACTTAATGGCACCCATGTCATATATACTTTACCATGTCATATATACCTCCACTTTCAAGCAAAGGGAAGGAACACAATAAGTAGGATAAGCCTAAAAAAATATGTGGAGCCAACATTTCCTAACATGAAGAAAAGAAATATATTAGGTGAATGACTACAAGCACAGCCTGGGAATCCAAAAGAATAAGCAACAGCCTAGCCAAGATTAGGGGATGTGATCTAATACAACCCTGATGTAAAGCCACAAACACAAGTTCCAAAACAAACAAAAAAAATCCCCAAAAGATATGTGGCTTTTTCTATGTACACAAGTTCTGCTGGATTGTACATAATCTATGCTACAATTCTCAGCTGGGTGCACTGCAATTGAAGTGATCAGCAAGGGCTAATAAAATCCGTGTGAAGATTTCAAAATAAACAACAAAGAAGGAATATAAAATCTCAGAAGAAGGATACAAATATCTAGCCTCAGTTACAAGCCTCTAACAG
This sequence comes from Achatina immaculata, assembly GCA_009760885.1. NCBI lineage: Eukaryota > Metazoa > Mollusca > Gastropoda > Stylommatophora > Achatinidae > Lissachatina > Lissachatina immaculata. The sequence continues at coordinate 19,362,937 of CM019693.1, read as the reverse complement.
TGCTATAGCATATGGTGCTGTGAATGCTGACAGATTACACTGGTGTGAAACGGCAACATGTATAGAGACAGGGCACCCTGTAGATTTAACAGAGACATATAATCTCTCTCTTGTGTGAAAGTCAAGCTGGGCCTTCCTGCTTGTTTATGATTTGCCTGACCTGAGTTTTCATGAAGGACAATGATAAAACAAACATATGCAGCTACAGATAAACAGTGGCACACGCGCAAAAAAATGGCTGTATGAAATATAATAATGATACAATATAGGAGCCCCTACACACTGATAGCATATATATGTCTGAAAACACATGTGGTCATATAGTGAACAAATAGTACAAATGGTACAGATGATGCTGTAAAATCTCATTATAACAGACTTCAAGGGAATTGGCAAAGTAGTCCATTATATCCAAAGCCCACTATATCCAGAATAAAATACTGTATATGGTTAGGAGCGTGGCCGGGTCCTGCGGACCTGGTCCATTGTTACTGAGGCTCCATTATAAACGGGGTCCGTTATAATGGCATTTTACTGTAATACAAAAGTAGTCATAAACAGACAGCTATATATGTGAATGCGAGTTAGTATATTTACATTGGTCATACACAAAGTGCTGTAAAGATCATAAATTGATATTAGTGACGTATAATCAAGTTTATAAAAGGCAAAAAAGCAGTCTTTGTTTAACCACATACAAAAAGCACAATCATATCACAGAGGACACATCTGCAACAGACAGCGCTGAAGAGAGAAATGGGTCATTAAGAGAAAAGACAAAAATAGTTTTCACATCTGACCATTTTGTTTTCACTCTTCAAATTTTACCGTTGTTAAATTCAATGAATGTTTTCATTTTCATGATCAACATGAATTCTCTGAATTTCAAATTTAAACTGAGACCTCATCTTCTTAGGATTAACAGGTGATATGACAGATCAGAAGATGACACTTTAAATCAAATTTCTATGCATGGTCAGCGGTTGCTCTTACATAAAATGTCAAAGTGTTATCATCACTGCATACTGGACAAGTCACTTAGTGACCGGAACTCCTCCTCTGAAGTTAATCCCACCATTATCTGTGTACTCTCTAGTACCAGCAAGAATTCTGACAAATGGATGCAGAAATAGACAAGAGTCAGAATCTGTGATCTTTAATCTGAAAAAAAGTCGCTTTGAGAATAACTCAACCAATCAGCTCATAAGAAATGTTACAATTTCTCACACAGAGCAGACTATATCAATACTTATCAATATTATGCATTATTTGACCACTTACAAATGAACTGTCCGCAAGCATTCATTAAAATTCTATCTACATATCCTTTTACATATTCACCAATAAAAATATTTTATATGATGGTAATGAATCCTGGTTAGCTGAGTGGTTAGGTGTTCGGTTTACTAATCCGGTGGTACTGGGTTCAGTCCCAGCAGTGGGGTTTTTTTTTCTGGTACACACCGAAAAAGGTCCCGGGGTTCACCCAGCCTCTAGAAATGGGTACCAGAGAAATCTTGGAAGGTAAAGTAGCCAGGTGTGATACTGACCACATCACACACTTTCATGCGCTGAAGGTCATGGAAAATACGGGCCAAATGCCATATCCCCAATATGCCTAAATGGCATGGAAACGGGAACCAGGGGGAAAGAATGAGATGTTAATTATAATTTTAAACACCCCATTATTATAATTATTTTTTTTCGCACAGCCCATGAGACAGATTCATTTATTTCAAAGATGATCTAAAAATTATGCTTCAAAACATAAACCACCGCCCCCTTTTTTTTCATAAATGGAGAGAGAAATGATAAACAAATACAATTTCTCTCAGATCTAGAATAAATCCTGGTGAATCCTGTAGACTAAAACAGAACATTCTCAATCATCAGATCTAAGAAGAAAAGAACACACTGAAATTAATCCCATGCTGTTGGCATCCAAAAAAAAAAAAACAAAAAAAACAATTTGTTAGACCTGCATATAATTGAGGGTATCATCTTATACTACTACACAGCATGGATAAGCAGAGAAGCTTTTGGTTATGAAATGCCAAGTGCTGCCACCATCTACAGCTTCTTAACCTCTCCAGCATGTTAGACACAATACCGATGGTACAAATTCTGGTGCATGTTGCATGTATTTGCAGAGAATTAAGCTCAAATGCCAGGAAAAAAAAACCAAAACAAACTAGCAGTTATGCGAATGAAGAAAAAAAAAAACTAAACAAAAAAGGACAACAAAAACAAAAATAACTATACAGGACTTTTTTTTTTTATAGTAATGTTTCAAATGTGTTTAAATTACATTTTTTTTTTTTAAATTTCAAATTCTCAATATTAAAAAAAAAAACAAATCAATTCTAAGCACTTGTGGAGTGATATTTTTTTTTAATGTGAAATGAAAAAAATAAGAAATGAAAAAGAAATTTTAGTAAAGTTTAATTGTTAAATTTAATGAAATGCTTAACAGCAAGTGATAATGTTACAGACTTCTTTTTTCTTTTTTAACTTTTAAAATTTTTATTTAAATGGGTATCTACTTCCAACACATTTACAGAAATCTAATTTTGCTCTCCAAATTTACAAATATTACTTCATCTTAAACAAGCCATATCTGAAGTGTTCATTAATATATCATTATCACCAACAACAGACATAATTTTACTGCCTAATGAGCTATTATCAACTATTACAGCCATATTTAATGCTTTGACTAATGTACCATTATCAACTATTACAATCATATTTAAAGCTTTGACTAATTTACTATTAAGAACTATTGTAGCTATATTTAAAGCTTTGACTTATGTGCCATTATCAATACAGCCATATTTAAAGCTTTGACTAATTTACTATTATCAACTATTATAGCTATATCTAAAGCTTTGACTAATGTACCATTATTCAACCACAATGGCCATACTTAAAACATTAACTGATCTACAATTATGAACTAACTGTCTACATTTAGCAATGGATTGTTGAGTTTAGCTCGGGCTACCGAAACAAAGTCAAGTCAGAGGGACATAAACAGCTACAAACTAAAAGCAAACCAATCAGAATGACCGTTTGGACAACTAAAAATAAACAACAACAGAAACTCAAATGAAGCAACAAACAGAAACAAACAAAAAAAAAGTATCAGAAACCATTTGTGATGGCAAGTGAAAATGGTGATGAAAGCAGTGTGGGTCTATGCTTCTAGAGTGGGTTCCTCTTCACTCTCGTATTGCGAAAGCCTCTCCTCGAGGGTTTTAATCCTCCTCTCGTGTGCTTTGACAATCAGCTTCAGTTTTCTCATGTCCTCCAAAATGCCTTGCGGGTCAAAGCCCTGAGGTTAAAGACAGCAATCAGTCGAGCCTTTTTTTTTTCAAAAAACATGTTCAAGACAGATAACAGGGTTCGTGAATGTGAGAAGTAATATAGGGATGAAGATGCATTCTGAGATAGCACTTAGTGACTGACGAATCACAGCCGACCAAGACCCTGTCTGACCACTCCAGTGGTGCCACCCTGCAATATGCCCTGCCTGGCCAACGGGCCAGAGATTGCTATAGTTCCCATGGCAATGGACTCTGCTAAAGAAAAAAACTGCGCCTCCCTGTTTTTTTCTTAGCTACACTCTTAAGTCCGCAAAGATAGCCATCACAACCCATCCTCTGTTGAACACAGTGCTGTGTCTCATCACCTTCACCACGTTCGCTGCAAAAGAACTTCCTGCTTGAAATCTCAAGGAGACAAAAGAACACAAACATTTGTTTTAACTAAAGATGTCAAAAATTGTGCTTGTGTGTTTGTAGTGTGTGTATTGGAGCTGTTGCAAACAAAAGATTTTGCTGTTATGTAAAATGGATCTGAAGAATCAACCACATTATTTTGCATGGATAAGAAATATCAGATACAATTACAAATAGTGTTTTATGGTAAATTCTCCAACAAAATGGACTTGATTAATAAATGTCCAAAGTATGTTTGTATTTCAAGAATTAAGATGAGTTTGCTATTGTAACTGAAAATGTCTCACGTATTAGAAAAAAAAAATATGTTAAACTACTTCTTCAAAGAGGGTGTCTGAGTGGCGAAGTGGTTAGTGCACTAGTCTCTCATGGCGAAGGTCGTGGGTTTGAATCTGGCCGTTGACACCCCAGTCACCCAGCTGTAGAAATGAGTACCCGACTTCTTCTGGAGTTGGAAAAGGAAAGACGGCCAGGCGTGATACTGACCATATCACCCTCTAGTGTGCTGACAGGCCAAGGAAAATATGGGCACTAACACCTAAGGCATGACAGGGTTACCTTTACCTTTTACTTTACTGGCTTCTATCTCATGGCTGCTTTAGCTGCTGGGGTTCTTTCACAACACATGACCAATTCACTTCTAGTATATTTTGTTTAAATGCTATCATAATATGTATGTCTTCCTGTTCACACTGGGCAAGTAGCTTTCTAATATTTATTGTCTGTGGCCAGGAAATGTTCAAAATCTTTCTCAGGTAGACTGTTTTCAATGCAGATGATTTTACCAATTTCCTTCAGAGTTGTTTTCCAGGATTCTGCTCCAAAGAGAACTGTGTACTGTAACACAGCACAGCTTTAGTAGTTTTATTTTGGTTCTAGTGCTGTACTGGGAGGGCTACTAGATGTTTCTAAGGTTAATGAAAGCTCCTCAAAAAAAAAAAAAAAAAGCTATCAATTCTTACATCTTAGATCCTTTCCATGCCGCTAAACATCACAAAGGGCCTGCATAGTAGTTCGCCAAGATTTCCTGTCTTCGGCGAGTTTTTCAATCTCATCAAGGTATGTTATGCCCACTGAACTGGCCTCCTTTTAACAATGTCCTCTTTAGAGTTTCACATGGTTGACCTCTTTTTCTTCAGCCTGTTATGTTCCACTTGATAGCTTGTTTTGCTATTCTCTGATTGTTTCTTCTCATCACATGACCAATATATGTCCATCTTCTTTTTCTGATCACCCATGAGACAGGCTGTTGTTTGTTCATCTGTCTTATCTCTGCATTGTTCTTGAATTCGTTTCATTTTATACCAACTATTTTCCTTAGGCATTTGTTTTCAAAAGTGTCTAATTTCTTGTCTATTTCTTTAATTGTTTTCCAGCTTTCACATGCATAAATGAGGGTGGATATTACATCTGAATTGAATAATCTTAAGCTGGTTTTACTGCTGCGCTATCAATTACTGCTGTGCTAAATAAAAAATTTTTTTTTAAATTAAATATATAGCAAATATTTGGAAGAACTTTTTTGCTATGATACAATCATTAGGATCACTAAATATGAGGGTTATACCGAAAGTCGTGAGCAAAATTTTTTAAAAATCAGAATTTATAGATAGAGAAAATATAAATGTATCACATTAATCTGAATCCTTTGTACTTCATGTAGAGGTCACATGACATCACCATCATGTGTCACGTGACCACACGGAGCATAAACACAATGGCGGGTGCCGAAGTTTCATTTCATCAACATGCTATTATTGAGTTCTCGTTAAAGAGGAAATCCCTGCTGCTGAAATTCACCAAAGACTTCAACTTGCTTATAGAGACATGTGTATGAGTGCTAGCAGTGTTAGGAGGTGGGTGAAACATTTCAAAGATGGAAACATGAGTATCCAAGCATTGCCTCGCAGTGGTCGCCCTCGAACTGCCTCTACTGAACATAACGTGGAAAGGGTTGATGACATCATTAAAGAAGACAGATGTGTCACAGTATCTAAAATTGCTGTAAATCTTGGAATGGGACACAATGTAGTACAGGAAATGATTGAAGCCCTAGGCTATAGGAAAGTTTGTGCCTGCTGGGTCCCACAGGAAAGAACGTCCAGAAAGCAGTGCATCTGTGCCATCGGTCAGCTGGAATGGAATTCTACCAGGAGGGTATTTTCAAACTTGCAGAGCGATGGGAAAAACGTGTGCAGAGAAATGGAGATTATGTTGAAAAGTGAAGAAAAGGATGCAGATTAAAGTGATACATTTATATTTTCTCTATCTATAAATTCTGATTTTTAAAATAGTTTTGCTCACGACTTTCAGTATGACCCTCACACTAACACTCAAGCTTACTTTATCTACTGTTGGATAAAATGATCCAAAACTATGGTGAATGGGAAGAGGGTAATTTAATACACATCTTATAAATCAATTAATATCTGTATGACTTTGTTTCAAGCCAAGGTACCAATGGAATATTTTCCAGGCTGCTGCAAAAGCAAGAGGTTAAAGCGGCACTAGATAAACTTTAGAATAAAACACTAATGAGGCTAAGTAATATCATGAGCAACAAATGATCTACAGTATTAAGTATTACTGTACAAAGCAACAACAAGGGAAAAGAAAACATGGGGTCCTGTTCCTCCCCCACAAATAAAACTGGACAAATCACATGGTTGCTGTTTCTGTATATCCTGAGATTTCTAACCCATGATGACTCTTGAACTTTCATGGCAAATACTTTTTTTTTTTTTTGTCCAATATAACACTGCAGCATAGTTAAATGGATTCAGTTAACTGTGTTCATAAAGTCACTGTGCAGATGATGCATTCGACAAAACTGGCTCTTCAGTTACAAACAAGTTGCCAAAATGGTTTATTGTTATATGAAACTTTAAACAAAACTTGAAAGTTTTAACTTGGAGGTGGGAAGGAGGGGATTGGGGCGGGGGGGGGGGGGTGTTAACATTACCAGCCGTAACACTCTGACAACTGACTTCACATGGATTGTTTCGGTGGATGTGGAGTGGGCTGGTGGAGAAAGGTTCTTCTGTGCTTTCTTGCTCTCACAGGAGGACTTTATACTGAAGTTCTTTTGTCTACATATTACCTAGGGAGGACTTTCTATTTTTTGTCTATATATTATCTAGGGAGGACTTTCTATTTTTTGTTTATATATTATCTAAGGAGGACTTTCTATTTTTTGTTTATATATTATCTAGGGAGGACTTTCTATTTTTTGTCTATATATTATCTAGGGAGGACTTTTATTTTTTGTCTATATATTATCTAGGGAGGACTTTCTATTTTTTGTCTATATATTATCTAGGGAGGACTTTTATTTTTTGTCTATATTATCTAGGGAGGACTTTCTATTTTTTGTTTATATATTATCTAGGGAGGACTTTCTATTTTTTGTCTATATATTATTTAGGGAGGACTTTCTTTTTTGTTTATATTATCTAGGGAGGACTTTCTATTTTTTGTTTATATATTATCTAGGGAGGACTTTCTATTTTTTGTTTATATATTATCTAGGGAGGACTTTCTATATATTATCTAGGGAGGACTTTCTATTTTTTGTTTATATATTATCTAGGGAGGACTTTCTATTTTTTGTTTATATATTATCTAGGGAGGACTTTCTATTTTTTGTCTATATATTATCTAGGGAGGACTTTCTATTTTTTGTCTATATATTATCTAGGGAGGACTTTCTATTTTTTGTCTATATATTATCTAGGGAGGACTTTCTATTTTTTGTCTATATATTATCTAGGGAGGACTTTCTATTTTTTGTTTATATATTATCTAGGGAGGACTTTCTATATATTATCTAGGGAGGACTTTCTATTTTTTGTTTATATATTATCTAGGGAGGACTTTCTATTTTTTGTTTATATATTATCTAGGGAGGACTTTCTATTTTTTGTCTATATATTATCTAGGGAGGACTTTCTATTTTTTGTCTATATATTATCTAGGGAGGACTTTCTATTTTTTGTCTATATATTATCTAGGAAGGACTTTCTATTTTTTGTCTATATATTATCTAGGGAGGACTTTCTATTCTTTTGTCTACGTATTATCTAGGGAGGACTTTCTATTTTTTGTCTATATATTATCTAGGGAGGACTTTCTATTTTTTGTCTATATATTATCTAGGGAGGACTTTCTATTTTTTGTCTATATATTACCTAGGGAGGACTTTCTATTTTTTGTCTATATATTATCTAGGGAGGACTTTCTATTTTTTGTCTATATATTATCTAGGGAGGACTTTCTATTTTTTGTCTATATATTATCTAGGGAGGACTTTCTATTTTTTTGTCTATATATTATCTAGGGAGGACTTTCTATTTTTTGTCTATATATTATCTAGGAAGGACTTTCTATTTTTTGTCTATATATTATCTAGGGAGGACTTTCTATTCTTTTGTCTACATATTATCCTACATCCTTCCCGTGCTGTTAAACGTCACATAGGGCTTGCATGGTAGTTCACCATGGGAATGTTATGCCCACTGAACTGGATTCTCTTAACAATGTCCTCTTTAAAGTTTCATATGGTCAACCTCTTTTTCTTCGGCCTGTTGTGTTCCATTTGATAGCTTGTTTGGGGATTCTCTGATTGTTTCTTCTCATCATATGACCGACATATGTCCACCTTCTTTTTTCTGATCAACCATGAGACAGGTTGTTGTTTGCTCATCTGTTTGATCTCTGCGTTGTTCTTGAATTCATTCCACTTTATACTGAGTATTTTCCTTAGGCATTTGTTTTCGAAAGAGTCTAGTTTCTTGTCTATTTCTTTAGTTGTTACATATTATCTAGGGAGGACTTTATACTGAGGTTCTTTTGTCTACACATTATCTTGCACTCTTTGCAATCTTGCTAGACTTCCAAACATATAAACCCCGCCAATCAGCAAAGTCCAGCAGGGGGACTAGTGCACTATGGGCAAGTCACTTTCTCCATATCAAATGCCAACCTGAAGCAGAAAACAATCTACCTACTTCAGCACCATCTTCTACAATGAAAAGAGCCACTAATGCTCACCTATGTCCCCACTTACCAGACTTAATGTACCACTAGAAATGCCACAAATTTAATTTTATTCTTGAACTGGGGGACACTAGCACTCATTCTTTCCACCTTTAAAATGTAAAATGTGCAAGGACTTACTCCCTTGCATAAACCCTGTCAACAGCACAAGGACTTTATATAACCCTGAACAAAGGCTTTATATAAAAATCCAGTGAACTGCTCAAAGAAAGACTATAAAACCTTGTGAACTGCACACAAACTTCACACAACTCCGTGTATAAATGCTATCATATGCAGGCCAGAGATCAATAAAGATTTCCAGTCTATCTGATTTGATTTAAAAAAAAAAAAAATCTTCACTGCATTCTGTACTTCATGAAAATTTATGTGCAAAAGATGCGTACAAAATTACAAAAATTTCGAGAAACTTATAATTTATTTATTTAAAAAAAAAAAAATGCAACGTTCAATGGCTGAAGAATAACTGAAAATGTCCATACATTTATCATGCTAGGCAAGGAAGGGGGTTGGAAAATGAAATGTTTAATTCAATTTAACAAACACTGTTCTTTCTCACCAGAGACTTGAGATCTGGTGTATGTGCATGGAGATTGTGACATGCTATATATTTTGTATGTGAATTGATGTGCTTCTGTGCATATCAACTAGCAAGAGGAACACAGAAAAATGCCTACAATTTTCCTGAAGGTTTCACAACACACAGGCAGTTCTCAGCTTAACAAAAGTTAACACGTTCGACAACCCTTTACAGAAGTTGGCTTTTTTTTTTTTTTTAAAAACGTATGTTGGTTTTATGTAAGTTGGGAACCATCCGTATTAGGATTTGCTAAAAAAGTGTTATAAAGACACTCTAATCAAAACCTTAGGCCTGGTGGCAATTTTAAACACCTTGTTTAAAATCTTCTCCAGTGCTGGAGTGGAGTAGTGAGAGGAGGAATGGTGAGCGTACTCGCCTGCTCATCAGAAGGTCCCTGGTTCGATTTTGCACTTGGGCAGAATTTTTTTCAGACCAACTGGCACCGGGGCCAACCCAGCCTCCAAAAAAAAAAAAAAGGGTACCTGGGGGGGGGGGGGGGGGGTTGGCCCCAGAAAAACAAAGGCAGCAAGGACAGGTGCTGGGCATCCCTACCTCAAATGCTGCGGCAGGCCTAGAAATGTGAAGGCTCTAACATTTCACATCTCTATGGCATGCAAATGGTACGGGACATAGATTTTAAGTTCTCCTCATTCTTATTTTATACAGTTTAGCTCTTCCTTCTCTCTTCCATTTTACTTCCACATCTGATTCAGTAAAGCCTAATTACTCCACGACTGAAATAACAAAAATAAATTGTCAGTTTAGTTTCACATACCAGTAACATATCTCAAAACGAATTTTACTGCTGAGTTAACTGGAATGCAAGAGTAACAGGGCCCCCAACACCCTTCTCACTTCACATATAAAGCCAGCTCACTATGACTGTACTTCTCCTGCGCTCAGAAGTCCTATAAATATAAAATCCAAATCTTCATCCATATCCCACCAATCCCTCCCTACTCCCACAAAACAAAGAGTTCTTTAAACTTACAGGCGGCAGAGCGGGAGCCGCTGCAGCCTCTGCATTGTTTGCCGACTGCTGCTGCTGTTGCTGTGCTGACTTTGCAGGCATCTTGTCTAGGATGTTGGATTTCCTCTGCACCTTCAGCTGCTCTTTCTGAGAGGGTGTGAATCCTTCCTTCAGGGACACCTTCAGATTGTTAAGGACAGAGATTAATTACAAATAGTGGTGGACAATTAATTACAAATAGTCGTGGACAATTAATTGCAAATAGTGGTGGACAATTAATTACAAATAGTGGTGGACAATTAATTACAAATAGTGGTGGACAATTAATTACAAATAGTGGTGGACAATTTACACTTCAAACCAAGAAAAGGGAGTCTCAGAATTTGAAATGGGAACTGGAAGAACCCTTCACCAAAAAAAAAAATATTCTCATGACAAAATGATGATCTGATCTAATATCAGGAGGTAGTGCCACTGCAGTCAGGACATTCTCATATCTGCTCCACTGTCTGTTCCAGTAACCAATGGGAGGCGTGCATGCTGGTTGTTCTAGTCACAAGCTGACTGGGGGTTTGTCATTCCTGTCCATTGAGAGTTCTTACTCTTCCTTCATACTGTCCCACTCTAGTTTCTTCATTCTGTGGATGTGGGGGGTTATTCTTCCACTCCACCTTTTCATCTCTGCCAGGTCTGTTCATAACAGCTTTTGCTATGTCCATCTTGTCTTGTCTTAAAACACTGTCCATAAGGTGGGGTGTCTCTCTCCAGTCAGATGGTCAACCCTGCTTATTTACCCCTGCATGCCCCGGACAGTAGATAAATGTGCGGTCTGCAAACAGATTGTGATGCATGCTCTTGTTCATCTCATGCAGCATGCTTTGAGACATGGCAGTATCAAAGAAAGATGGCATGACAACATAAGACAGCAGACAAAGCTTTTTTAAAAAAAAAAAAAATCTCTCTTCTTCTTTGTTGCTCACTCAGACGCCAACACCAATCTCCCTTGTAACGTTGCAGTTTATCTCATGTTTTAAGCTTCACGGAGCGGTCTTGGTGGCAGAAGCGAACGAAGAAGAAGATCTCATGTTTTCAGCACTGCTATAGAACTTCTCCTGTAGGGGACGTCTGGTGTCTGGACAGTTCTTTTGCCTGACTAGGTTGTGTAGCTGGAAACTCTGGAGGATGTGATGTGGTGCCTACTGCTCTTTTCTGTGGGCACATAGGCATGCTGGACCAATTGTCAGTTTCTGGTGGTACAGATGGTGTTTCAGACTCCAATATCCTGTTCTTAGTTAGACGATTATCACTGGTCATTTCTTGAGAGTGTACAGTATTCATCATTTGTTGTTGGTTTGGGGTATCATTAAAAAAAAAAATCTCTAGAGAGAGAGAGAGAGAGAGCAAAAGCAAGACAGTCTACTAGCAGTTGACCTCTTTATGGAAGATGGCACATTCTGATCATCACAACAAAGCAAAAAAAAAAAAATCCTATTTTTGTTGCCTTCCATCAATTCAGGTGATGATGTTCCACCACATCATCATGTCAGATTGTCCCTTATCATCCCTCTAGATATTCTCCAGCATCATTTCAAAGTAACTCTTTTATGACATTTTCAACCCCTGCCTTTCCCATTATACATCCAATGAATGTTGATTAACTATTTATTGCTGTATTGACTTCCCCAGTTGGCTTGTTTATCTACTCCTTCAGCACTAATCACTGTCAATGACAAACATTTGATGTTGCTTTTAAGCCTCTGTTCATCTTCTTCTTACTCTCTCAAAAGCGTACAGGTTGCTTTGTGTCATGACATGTAGCTTGGCTGTGGTTATCTGTGGCTTTCTGACCAACACATGCACCTTCAGCATGGAGTATTTTTATTACCAGACTGACCTTTCCATTTTGGTCCCTACTCATTTGGTCAGTGGTCACTATTCACTACTCTCTGTTACCATGACATGAAAGTAGAATAGAGTATCTGACAGCTAAATAGATATGGTTCACCAACCCTGATGTAAGCAGTTGACAATGTATTGCTGAGTATTGTGTCTCCATCCCCATCAATTTACATCCAGTATTTATTCTATATGAAGCCCCATGTGCCCTGGGCACTTAAGGTTCAGAGAAAGAGAGATTTATTCTATATCTTGCATGAAACTAAAGTATTCCTACTGCACTGGCATACTCTTCCAAATGTGACACACTACTGGCCATTTCAAACAACCATCACAATATTTCACACAATTTTTTTTTCAGTGAGTTACAGTATCCATTACTTCCTGAAACAAGCCTGTAATTACTTCCTCATAAGACTATATACACTATATACTACAACTCACCAGAACTGGTTCTGCATTCTTGCCCGAGAAAAACTCATCAGCAGATATGGCTGGCACATCAGAAGCTGTGTCTGGGTAGAGGTCATCTTGGAAGAGTTCAGACTGAGAAAAAAAAAGAAACAGGTTTTAAGAAATACTTGTTAAGATAAAAGTTACCCAATTTTCAAAGTATTTCACATGAATTTATCTGTTTCAATGATAAATTGATAAAATTAATTCACGAAAGCATCTGTCCATTCTGCTGGGTATATCAAATTCATTAAAATACAAAAATTTCATGCTAATTCTGTTTTTTTTTTGTAAATAGAAAGAATGAATTCAATCTCTATAATAACTCTTCCTTCTCATCAAAACATAAGCTGTCCAGAAAGTTTTGAACAATTTTGAAAAAAAAAATGTTAAAAGCAACCAACTGATACCTCCAAGAGCCATCAGTTATTATCCTTCTTGCTTTCTGGCTTAACAAATAACAACAGAATGATTATTTTAAAAATGAGTTAATAATTTGGAATTAAATCTCTCTCTCTCTGAACCTTTAGGTGCCAAATGCACATGGAGCTTCCACAAGGGTTTTCCACAAATGCCTGTCTTTCACCTTTTTTATTTTCCCTCTTTCCCGAGTCAGCCCTCTATTACTCAACATCCACCCTGCTTTTCTTCTCCATGTCTCTTTCAGTCTACCCTTACTCTTGTACCCGAGGTGTCCATCTCAGTGCTATTTTTGGTAATGAGTCACCATTCATTGTTGGCACATGTCCCAATCATCACAAGGGTTTTTCCTTAATAACTGAAGTCATGGCTTCATCAGCACTTCTGCCAGCAAGATGCCTGGCCAAAATTTTCATCTGATCCTGCTTAAACATTTGGTCTGGAAGGAATTCAGTTTGTTCTCTACAGTTCTGGTAGTTTTCCAGCATTCATTTTCATAGAATAACATACTTAGGACATTGGTCGGACTTTTGGTGCATACGAATATGGTGGCATGTTCTCAAATCACTTCGGAAGAAAACTAAGCTCCAATTGAGTCCATGTGCTGAGAAACCGCATGACTGAAGTTTGTAGTCAGTCTTGAACGTGGACATATTCTGGATTCTCAACGGTGCTATGGGGTATATGCACCTGAGCTGAGATCCTCTTTGATTTCTATATCGGTGTGCAACAACGAAATATAGGATTGGCATAATTAAGGTAGTAGAATATGCTAAGATGAGAGCATGGGAGGAGTTCTCCACTTGTCAGCCCATTTTTCAGCAGCAATATACATCATTCATTCATTTGCATGTCGCTTGCAGAACTTTGCCTCCCTAACAGCACTCCTGTAGGCCTCTCAGTTGTAAACAAGATGCCCTGCTGCTGATGCACCCATTTGCAGATCATCAACGATGTCTCTGCTGTTTGGGTTTCTTATTTCCAGAAGGTAGTTTACCACTGTTTTCCTTCCAGGCAGTGACTGTACTAGTCAGTGATCATAGCCATTGTCCCAACATTGAAATCATCTGCCTACCATCATAGAATGACGACCATAACCAACATTATCTGTAATATATATAATGATATGGAAATACTGCTGGAAATTTGCAGACTATTACCAACATATGGGTTTTCAGCTTAACCATGGCAGCATTTACACTGGAATGTAAGTGAATGAAAACCAGGTCCAAAGTGTTCTTGCCATGCTAAGGGACTAAATGGCTACAGTGAATGCAGTTCCTAATGCTGGGGCGCTCTGATGTGAGTGGGGTGGCATCAAGCGATTAGTTAAGCCTCTTCTCTGGTGTCGGGGCGCTCTGATGTGAGCGGGGTGGCATCAGGCGGCTAGGTAAGACTCTTCTCTGGTGTCGGGGCGCTCTGACGTGAGTGGGGTGGCATCAGGCGGCTAGGTAAGACTCTTCTCTGGTGTCGGGGCGCTCTGATGTGAGTGGGGTGGCATCAGGCGGCTAGGTAAGACTCTTCTCTGGTGTCGGGGCGCTCTGATGTGAGTGGGGTGGCATCAGGCGGCTAGGTAAGACTCTTCTCTGGTGTCGGGGCGCTCTGATGTGAGTGGGGTGGCATCAGGCGGCTAGGTAAGACTCTTCTCTGGTATGAGGGCTCTGCCAGAGTGACCATTTAGTTCCTTTCCCGTAGTACAACACTGCCATGGATTTATCTTTTAATTTACAGACCCGTCACAACAGAGTTTGTGCACTGAGGATGATGCTGCAGCAGCATCTAAATAAGGAGTCAAACTGACTAGAATGGTGGAGAAAAGGGAATCATCGTGGGGGAATTAAAAGGAAAGGGAGAGCTGGGAAGCATAAGAATAGGACTAAATCCGATAGGATAAGGTTGAAATGCATAAATGTTGTTATTGGAACTGCAAGAGTGGTAAACAATGGGCAACTGTCTTTGAGCATCTGTTATACAATTTTGATGTAATGCTTTTACAGTATACACTTACAGGATTCCAGTGTTATTTCACGAAGTTGCAATGGGCAGGCGATTCTGATCAAAGCGGGATTGCAACGTAAAATAATTGAGAACATGGATAGTGTGGGATTACAAGGCCTGCAATTCTGGTTGGAGGTGCAATATAATTAATGTAAACGTTGAAAACAGCTTGCTCACAGACGAAGAACAATGGAAGTTCTTGTCTGAATTTGAAGAACTACTAGGGGACAGGACAGATTGCTGGTTTGTGGCATTTTAATGCTTGAAGTACAAGCTGGGGCAACATCATGGAAAACACACAGGGTCGAGCATCAGATACCGCAATGTTAAGAATGACCCTATGTGTGGTGAACAGAAAGGAAATGACGTGACTGGCAACAAGAGTGCAGACCTCAGATTCAAACACAGACCTAACTTTGTTATCCACACAAACTTTGCTGGACGTGCATTGGGAGGCTCTGGCATATAGCGGCACTGATCATCTCTCCTGCACTGTTGAGAATTAATAAAGTTGAGAAGTGTGGTTGTAAAAAGACAAGGCACACATTTAAATGTGAGTGCTCAGATGATCAGCCTCTAGGGAAGATTAGATTGAAAGTGCGGCAAAGGAAAGAAGAGAACAGGGGATTGAATCAACCACTTTGGTGGACAGAGTAAACAGAAAATGCCTGGTGGACCAAGCAAGGCGCAACACAAATACAGCAGAGACCGAGGAAATCCCCGTGTAACAGCTGAAGAACTGAATGGAGTAGAGGAGGAAATGTGAGAGGCAACAAACACATTCAAATCTCTCGCAAGGGACTCAAAGGAGCGGACATAGAATAAGCTGATATAAGAAATAACAGCTGAAAAGTCTTTGTGCAAATTCTGGCACGTGCAAAGGAGAACGAACAACAAGCCCAGAGTACAGGCACTCCAATGTAAATGCACTTCATTGTCCTTTGCACATCATACCAATATAAGAGATGAAGAAGGTAATGTACTGAGATCTGACGAGCAGAAATGGAGAGCCTTTTTTCTAACAATAAATCAAACAATCAGATCAGGGTAACCTTGAAGACCACCTAAGGGAGAGAAACATAACATCGAGTTTTGTACAAACAGAAATCCTAGAAAGCCCAACAGAAGTGGAGGAGGTAAGACAGACAATTAAGTCTGCCAAAAATGGTGCCCAAGTCCTGATGGCATCCTGTATGGACATCTCAAAGAAGCTGATGATAAAGTTGTAAAGCAGATGACAGAAGATCACAACCACAGCTTGAAGATCGATATAATACCCGATGAATGGCTGCACAGTTACTTGACTGCTTTGCCAAAAATAGGAAAAAACAATACAAAACTGAATGGATATTGAATTATTACATTATAAAACATAAATGGCAAGGTAACTGAGAGGATTATAACTGGGCAACTATCAGGCTTTCTAGAGACCAATGGGCCACTACCAAATATATTAGGAAGTTATCATCCAGGAAGAGATAAAACTAATAATGCTGCGATCCTGGGGTATGATGTATATGAGAGATTTCAGAGAAAATATGAAACCATAGCTTGGCACTTGATCTTCAGGATGCATGCAACAGAGTGGATTATACAATGCTGTTGACACTTCTGATGGAGTCTGGGATAGATGCGAGATTGGTTTGATGGATAGCTTCAATGATGCTAAGGCGATCGGTTGCCTTAAGATACATAACATGGATCTCAGAGCCCAGTACCATCGTTACGGGGCTGCTTCAGGGGTCTCCCTTGTCTTCTGTGCTATTCAATGTATACTCTACTGGCATTGCACTGTTATATGGGAATGGTGTGGGGTTAACACCGACCTATGCTGATGATGTATTAACATATGAGTATGGGAGGTGTAGAGAGAAACTAGCCACAAGGGTACAGAGGAGGGTGGATCAGATAATAAGCTGGTGTGGGGATAACAATGCAGTGATAAACCCACAAAAACCCAGAATCCTGTGGTGCTCATTAAATAACAGAATTGTAGGATCTGAAGTTCCACTTGTGAAGTGTCAAGGCCAAGATAATAAGCGAACACATTTCATGAGGTATCTAGGGATCACATTTGATCTTTCATTGTCCTTTGCACATCATGTGGACAATGCAATACAAAAAGCCAGGAGGGCACTAGGAGTGGTTAGGTTAATGGTTCCAGCGGGCTTTCCATGTCGCACTCTACTCTTGTTAATGCATGGGCTGGTACTGTCACCACTGGAGTACGGTTGGCCCTGGTCACCCTGTCCAATGTACAGCGTGTACAGAACGAGGCAATGAGAGTGGTCTTGGGTTGCACCAGGGATACTTTGGTGGCAGCCATGCGGTTTCTGCTTGATATGCTGAGTGTGAGGTCTAAACACAAGTATACTCAGGTAAAGGCATACATCAGGGTTGCTGGCATGTGGGATCATAAGGAGCTGGGGTTGATAAAGGGAAGACACATCAGATGAGGCATATCTTGGATGGCTGAGGCTGAGGATACAATGAAGTCAATTTGCAATCTTGATGTGCATAAAGGTGAAGATTGGTTACGGGTACAGGACTGACCTCAGCTAACAAAGGGTTATTATACAGAAGAGCCACGAATGCAGAGATTGGGCACAGGGAGCAGAAGAGTTTTGGGTTCAAGATCTCACCCAGCATCACTGTGGGTCGTCCGACACTGTAATATATACAGATGGCTCAGTGACTAAGAACAGCAGAGGTGGTTGGGGTTTTGTTGTCTACCAAAACAGAAGAGTAGTGGCACAGGGTTTGGAAGCCTTTGAAGTCACCACTTCAAGCATGCGAATGGAAACTGAGGCTGTGTTGGCAGCAATGGAATGGCTAGTTGCTCATGATGTAGTTAATGGTGTCATTGTGACGGATTCACAGAGTATGCTTCATAAGACTGAGAAGAAATTGTTTCGAAAAGAATGGGTTCATCTGTTAAGCCAGTTAACTGTGACAAGTCTAGTGTTGCTTTACTGTCCAAGGTACATAGATATCAGAGGAAATGAATGCGCTGAAAGACTAGCAACGAGTGGTGCCACCATGTCACAGCCCCACATCTCCACCAACATGAGAACAGCTAAATACATTATACACAACAACTGCAAGCAGCAGTGGATGGACAGCTGGGCCAGTACTCCAACTGGAAGATCCCTATATACACATCTGCCAAAGCCTAACCCCGGACACCACATCAACAGCTTATTCCGTAGAGACCAATGCACAATTTTCAAGTTGAGAACAGGACACATCACCCTCAATAAGCACTTATACAGAGTGACCGCTGACCACACACCATACTGCATGCACTGCAACAGACAAGAAGAAGAAACTGTTAAACACTATCTGCAGAACTGCAGTGCACTGAAGGACCTTCAGAAGAACCTGATACAACTAAACTCCTCAATCACTGACATTCTGTATGGAGATGTAGAACAGCTGAAGAAGACCTGTATGTTTCATTATCTGACATAAGGGAAAAAGAGTGAAAACTCGTAAACCCAAGGATCGGAGAAGTAAAATATCAAAGTACTGTCCAGGGCATGCCAGTGTACATGGCAATGATGTGGCAGATAGACTGGCTGGACAGGCTAAAATAAATGGCAGGCAGACAATGGACAAGGGGAACACTGCTAAAGCTGTACTGTCCTGGACAGACTGTGGGAAAATGAAGAGTGGGAATGAAAGAACAATGTAGATCTGAAGAGACTGCTGGAGCTAGGACAAATTAAAGGTGCTGGCAGGAAATTCGAACTGTGTGGCAGGAAACTAATCATAAACAATCATTTGACAGGAACTATTAGCAAACATGCTCTTGGATGGATGCTGTGGCATGCGACAGAGCATATATAGGGTTGTCTCGAATGCAGTGAAGCCGGAGTCTGAATGTTGAACCTTTGAACTTATGACATTACTTTTGAATATTCTAATTTTTGTTCTCTTAAATGTGTTTCATCAGCTTTTGAATTTCCATATATTGTGCAGGTTTGTGAAAGCCAAGGTTGCTCTAGTTAGTCCGTTGTTAGATACTGCAATGAGAGAAGAACAGGCAAGATTTCAAAAAGGGAGAAGCTGTCTCGACCGGATCTTTACTCTGAGAACAATACTTGAAGAATATACTGAAAAGCAAAAACCATTAATCCTGAATTTTACAGACTTTAAAAAGGCACTTGATAGCATACACAGAGATTCATTGTGGAAATTTTAAGACTAAATGGAATACTATCTAAAACTGTCAACATCATTAGCGATCTCTACAATGGATATGTTTGTGCAGTCAAGACAGAAGAAGGAATGAGCGAATGGCTTCAGAATGAAAAAGGCATGAAACAAGGATATATATTATCTCCCTTGCTTTTTGGGACTTTATAATGAAAAGATGCCATACTGGTAAAACAGGCACTGACTGGGTACATGGGGCCCAAACAGAAGATCTTGATTTTGCAGGTGACATAATTCTTATCAGAGACAATGTGAAATCGATGCAGGAAAAAACAGATTGCCGGTCTTCTCTGGCTAGCAAAATATGTCTTGAAATTAACAAAGACAAAACAAGAATTATGAAATTTCTCATTAATCAAGAAGGAAAAATATACGTAGAAGGAACAGCTGTTGATGAAGTAAACCAGTTTGCATACCTTGGCAGCTACACAGACCAGGATGGTGACACCAGGAAGGAAGTAAGAGTTAGAACTGCAAAAGCAGCACTGTCCTTCAAAAATCTTGAAAACACATGGAATTCAAAAGTTATAAGCACAAAAAACCAAGTTAAGATTATTCAATTCTAATGTGATATCCACCCTCATTTATGCATACAAAAGCTGGAAATGAACTAAACAAATAGACAAGAAATTAGACTCTTTTGAAAACAAATGCCTAAGGAAAATACTTGGTATAAAGTGGAATGAATTTAAGAACACAGAGATAAGACAGATGAAAAAACAACAACCTGTCTCATGGGTGATCAGAAAAAGAAGATGGACATATGTAGGCCATGTGATGAGAAGAAACAATCAGAGAATACCAAAACAAGCTATCAAGTGGAACACAACAGGCCAAAGAAAAAGAGGTTGACCATGAGAAACTCTAAAGTGGACACTGTTAAGAGAAGCCTGTTTAGTGGGCATAACATCCCTTGATGAAGTTGAAAGACTCACCAAAAACAGGAAAACTTGGCAAACAACTATGTGAGCCCTATGTGACGTTTAACAGCACAAGAAGGATGTAAGTCTGTTGTTGAATGTCCTCTTTGTTGCCTCTATCTTCTGCTCTCTCTCTCTCTCTGAACCTTAAGTGCCCAGGGCACATGGGGCTTCCGCAAGGGTTTTCCACAAATTCCTGTTCTTAGCCTTTTTTTCTGCTCTTGCCCAGGTGAGCCCTCTATTGCTCAACATCCTTTCTGTTGTTCTTCTCCATGTCTCCTTTGGTCTACCCTTACTTCTGTTCCCCTGTGGTGTCCATCCCAGTGCTATTTTTGGTAGTGAGTTGTCCGTCATTCGGAGCACATGTCCCAACCATCGCCAGCATCTTTCCTCCATCTTCTGCTAAGGTAAACAAATTCCTTGACTTCTTCTACAGACTTACTATCTGCCATCAATACACTGTTGTTGCTCACATTTTGTTTCATTAACTATGCCCCCTTAAGTTATAATTTTTGGCTTTTAATCTATAGATTGGTAAAATGGATGAAACTTTGCATCTGGGCACTAAAATATGCCTCAG
Organism: Achatina immaculata; assembly: GCA_009760885.1. Taxonomy (NCBI): domain Eukaryota; kingdom Metazoa; phylum Mollusca; class Gastropoda; order Stylommatophora; family Achatinidae; genus Lissachatina; species Lissachatina immaculata. The sequence goes on along the minus strand of CM019693.1, from coordinate 19,342,107 downwards.
TGGAGTGATGATGCCAATTCTTTGCTTGATTTACTCTCTTTTTGTCTGCATGTGGCACCACCACATTTTACTTCCAGCTTTCTAAGATACCATATTAGAGGATGTATCAGAAACTTATGTTTAATCACCACACAGAATAGGTCAAAATCAGCTCCAATGACCAGACAGTATAATCATAACAATCCACTGCCTGAAGCACTGCAGAAAGGTAGAAGAGTTTTGAATAGCTTGGGTGTGTCTGTTACTGAAACGATGCTATCCATGACACAATCATCTGTCAAATGTTCTGAACACATTAAGAGGAACATCAGTAAACAAGGTGATCATAAAGTCCATCCTTCATTAAGAAAAATCACATCTTAAAAACTATGCTAAACAGAAACATGAAAGTTGCGGCATTAAGCAGGCCAAATCTTGAGAGTTTTGTTTTTTTTCCACTGCAATCACCAGGATCAAAATGGCATGTATGAAGCAGAAAATCTAGTGTGTAATGTGGTTTCATGAAACAAACTTGTCAGTTACAGTCCAATACATGGCCACCACATTCACCAAAAATACCCCTCTTAGTTTTTTTTTTAATGGGGGTATACAAAGGACAAAGAGCTCATTTCACCAATTCCCAATATTTAAACTTAAGGCAAGGAGAGTTTTGAATATCTTGGATCACTGCTAACTAATAATGGAGATACAATGTGGGAAATTAAAAGGAGGGCATCTATCGCTCTTCCGAAAGTAAAACAACTAAAGAAACAGTGGAAAGGAACAGACAGAACTACAAAAATAAGATTTTTAAGGGCATGCATCTTTCCCATCGCAACATATGCCTGTGAGACCTGGACACTTAACAAAACAGTTGAGAAACACATAAATACCTTTGAATGTAAATGCTACAGAAGAGTTCTTCAAATATCATGGACACAAAAACGAATAAATATATCCATATTACAAGAACTTAATACTGAAGAAGGCTGGCTAGTAAAGAGGATTAAAGAGAGAAAACGTAAATATTTTGGACACATTAAACATCATGATAATCTAGAGAAAACCGTCTTGGAAGGGTATATAATGGGGAAAAGAAAGAGAGGAAGACCAAGACGAAGATGGCTGCAAGAAATCGTTGATGATCTGCAAATGGATGCATCAGCAGCAGGCCATCTTGCTCACAACCGAGAGGCCTACAGGAGTGCTGTTGGGGAGGCAAAGTTCCGCAAGGGACATGCAAATGAACGAATGAATGAAGGCAAGGATAATGGATACTTCAGCGATTGTGACTAAAGAGAAGCTGAAGAACACATGGCAAAAAACTGAGTATCATGTCACCGTTCTCTGGGCAACAAACAGAGCACACGCTGAAGTGCACAATTAAAGCCAGAGGTAAAATATGAAAAAACAAAAAAAGAAACCCACTTGTTTATGCCTAGCATAATTTTTGTGTAACAAATGTCTGAAATTAGGGAAAGATTTTGTGCACACCTCTTATATTCCACTCCATCTTGGAACAGAGAGAGACTGTGACAAACCTTTGAAGAAATACTTTCAAAGTGCAGGCATTCTATGATGAATGAGATGTCTGTGACTGGCTTGAAAAGTTTACTTTTCTGCCCTTGGAATCACTGTTTTATGGAACTTCTTGGTCTAGAACTTTCATAGAACAATAATAATGGTGACACTAGGCTCACATTCATGTTTTCAGCTTGTCCATTAGCCGGGTACATTTACAAGAGCCCTTGGTCATGATTTGGGCTTCCTTTTCTTTTAAATTTGGCAACACCACCACATTCGTAGTTCACATTGCCTGTTGTGGCTGACCTGCCTGAATGGATGTGACCAATAATGGCCACTAATGATGTGGATCTTTTTCTCATTCATGTTCAATGCTTATCAGCTGAGTCATCTGGATGCTAAAATTCATCAGAGAAAATCCTTCCAGAGCATGATGACAATTTATCACAGTGATGATGACACAGCTTTATGGCTATCTTTTTTTTTTAAACTAACATTTTCCATTAATCTAACCACTTGGAAAAAAACAAAAAGCCAGACCAGGATGTCCAACCAGATAGCACATGACTCACAGCAAACCTTTAGCACTGCACACACACAACACAACAATGCTAAGGTCCACTTCTGCATAAGCTATCTGAAATCAGCAGTTTACACATCCCAGCTGTCAATAAGCATTTATACAGCACACAAAACACACACCAGTCACACAATGTGACACTAATCTATCTAAAGACTATAAGCCTCTCTTGGTCTGTCAAGAGAGGCCCCTTGAAATTTGATAGTCACAGCTAAAGCAGCTCTTAAGCTGCCATTTCCTGTCATAATTAGGGAATGATTACAGATGAAATTGTTTTGCAGTAACAAGGAATGCGTCTGGTATAAGCAGATACATGATACTGGGGCCATGAATTACTTTATTACAGAAAATTACAAGCAACCTTCCACCACCCCCCCCCCCATTTCTGGAACATGGCAATCCTCTTCTGCTACAGCCCTTGTGTAAAGAAAAACTAAACTAAAAACAATTTGTTTGTACATATTAGATGAGAAGAAAGTCTTTTCCTTGATTTCAAATATTTATCACATAAAAACTATGCTAGGTCCAGGCATGCAGTCTTTCAAATTTTACCTAAACTCAAAAAAAGTTTTCTTCTACTTTATTTGTGCACTTCAATATGTGCTGTTTGTTGCCCAAAGAACATCTAAACAATACTCATGTGTTCTCTAAAAACTTTTTAATCACCAATGTTAAATCATCCGCTATCCTTGCCTTCAAAGTTTCAATATCAGGAACTGGTGAACTAAACTTTTTGTCCTTAATATACCCCCATGAAGAAAAACAAGGTCAAGAGGGGTAACATCCGGTGAGTGTGGTGGCCATGTTATTGGAAAATCCCTCCAAATTCATCAGTTTGAAAAAAATTTGCATTCAAGAACCGATAAACAACTGAACCCTAGTGTGGCAGTGCACCATCTTGTTGAAAAAAAAACTGTCCATAGATAACATTTTTTTGAGCTGTGTAAAGTTTGCAAAAAAAAAAAAAAGCATATGTCTGTACCTGTACCTGCAGTTTTTGTGTAACATATGTTCAAACTCAGGGAATGACCGAAATCCTCCCCCTACATATACTTCACATTACCCTGACAAATGTTTACTTGCTTCTCTCTCACACGTGCTGGTTAAGTTTGTTAACCTCAAGAGTTCTCCCTAAATTGTGTACTTGTTTTTGTTACCTTTTTTTTTTTTAAATTCAATGGTTTCATTTTCATTTCACAGCAGTTCAATTTACCTATCCAGTGATACTGGGCTCAAGTTCCAGCAGTGGGGATTTTTTCTCCTGATACCACTACACCAAAAAGGCTCCGGGGTACACCCTAATTGGCGAACTACTTTGCGAGCCCTATGTGACGTTTAAAGGCACGGGAAGGATATAAGATAAGATAAGATAAGTACACCCTGCCTCTAAAAATGGGTACCAGAGAAATCTGGGAAAGGTAAATGTGGCCAGGTGTGATACTAATCACATCAGACTTTCATGTGCTGAAGGTCTTGGAAATATGGGTCTAACACTGTATCCCACAATATGCCTTCATGGCATGAAAACAGGGATTTTTACCTTCTACTGTAACCTTGTCAACATAAGCTGGTGATCCTGCTTCTGCAGTTTGTACAGTCCCTGGTATTTCTAATCAATTTCAAATCTCTCTCTCTCTGTGAGTGTGTGTGTGTGTGTGTGTGTGTGGGTGGGTGGGGGGGGGGGGGGGGTTTAATAGATATTTTTCTCTCTGCTTCTCTCTTTTCTTTTTCCTTCCTTGAGTTTTCCAGTGATTTCAGAAAATCTAACTTCCTTCTTTCAAAAAAAGAAAACAAAAACACCAAAACTTTTAGTATGACATCTGCTGACTATCTAGTGGTGTCGTTTGCTTACACTTCATGAAAAAAATAAAAACACACACAGAAAGTCCTCAGTTACCTTTCTTGGAACTGTGAAAGGAATAATCTCACACAGGCCTGTGTTATGGAGCTTGTAGAACCTGTATAGATGGCATCAAATTATTATTATTATCTGTATTTCCAAACTCTATTTGTCTTTATATTAATGAGGACTTTTTCACATGTTTTATTTACTTGTACTAGAACTAGCTGTAACACCTCAAAAAGAAATGACAGGAGAAGAAATGAAAATAATGAGTTTTTTTCTGAAATCTATACAAACTTAAATGAACTGTTCCAGCAAATTTTCATTTAAATTCAAAAGCTGCTCCCATCTTTGCAGATGTTTTCTTTGCCATTCTTGCTATGGATCAAGAGTTTCTTGAACCCAGTGACACATGTAACTCTAATCTACATCTGTCAGTCAATGTCCATAACCCCTCCTTCTCCATCCAGTCATTTCTATCTCTGACCTTGTTCTTCAAGTCACTCCATGTGACTCCTGCCTGCTTTTAGAACCTTCATTGTATCCCTTCTTCATGTATTCCTTTGTCTTCACTATTTCTGTTTCCTTTGAGGGTTCTATGTCGTAAAATTAGAAGGGAGTGATTACTGGGACAACAAAATCGGGTGCAACTGCGCATGTCCACTGACCTTTGCACTATCACGAAGTATATACTACAAAATGAGAATGCTTTCAACCGTATGGCTAGTTCAGTCAGCAGAGCATAGGTTTTTTAGGGATTATGGGTTCGAAACTCACTAGTGGCAAAGTTTGTTTTTTTTTTACGTTTTAAAGTTATGCTTTAGAGTATGATACTATTTATTTGTTTTTAATAAGAACAATTATACTTTTAACTTTTAGAAAAACTAGCAATTTCGCATGTCCACTGACTGTTTGTCTCGGGCGGAGTAAACACTCCACCCCAAATTCGGTTAGGACCCTTGCTCGACTATCTGTCCTGGAAGGAGTAAACATTCCACCCCGAATTCGGTTTGGACCCTGCCCTCACTATCCATCCTGGCTCAACTCAGGAGCAGGGATTAGGGGAAAGAGTTAAAGAAATTTGGTTGAAGTACCTTCCCAAAATGGAAGTAGTATTTGTTGACAATGTTAGTGGCATGGGGTCAATGGCCATGGTCAAGGTTATCCCCATAATCGTAGCTGAATTAGAAATGCTAAAATCTAAGTGGGCACCTGAATAATTGACACAAAGCCTTGTGATAAAAGAAAGGAGATTTTTTTTTTCTTTTGAGTTCATGCACCTTCGAATCTACTATGTCTTCTTTTAGCCTTCCCATGCTACTGCCTGTTTTGATCGCTTTTTCAGCCTTGGTATATGACCAGTCATATTTGACCTCTTTTGTTTGGTTTATGTGGTCACTCCAGCAGGATTTTGCTCAGTTACATTCCAACAGTTTATCACTTCCTGTTTCAATCAATCTTCAGTTTAAATAATCTGTGTCCAACAGCATTTGCATGATGTGGGGGGGGGGTGTTGTGAAGTGTTAGTGACTTCACACTTCTAGGCCATTACAGCATTTCAGGTAAAGCTGTCAGCATCTGTCCTCGCTGCCTTTGTTTTCCTAGGGAAAACCCCAGGCACTGATTTTTGGAGGATGGGTTGACACCGGTGTTGGGTGATCTGAAAAAAATCTGTTTTGAGTGTGAAACTGAACCGTGGACCTTCTGATAAGCAGGTGACTGCACTAACCCTTTCACCACTATGACACTAGTTTAAAGAAGGACTAAACAGAAATCCACTGGATGCATGGAAGATGAGGTAACAACCTTTCTGTCTTCTTTTACTAAATCGCAACATGTTTCCTCTCTTTCATTAAAAAGAAATGAAACAGTCCACAATCAGAAAAACGGAATTAAAAACAGTATCACAAACCTAGCAATTTCATTGTTGTTCACATTTAGACCTCGTTTAGGCATGAAGCCAATTCCTCTTTGAGGAGAGTTTGACTGGTAGAGGGTCAAGAAGTGAACAAATGGTGATTCATTTGTTACCTCATAGTAACGGATGATGCTGTCTCCCTGTAAGGGCAAGGAATATTATAGAACCTGTCATTTTTAACACGACAATGTGATCTCTTTAAAATATAATTATTTACCGTTTTAAAAAAAATATCATATCAACAAATGTTTTAATGTGTGCACATATAAAGTTAAAAGTAACCCTGCTGTGCCTTACAGGCACATAGGAACATGATGTTAGTGCCCATATTTCCCTTGACCTGTCAGCACACTTGAGGGTGGTGTTGTCAGCATCACACCTAACTGTCTTTCCTTCCCCAACTCCAGAAGAAATCAGATACCCATTTCTACAGCTGAGTGACTGCAGTGCCTCTGGCCTGATTCAACCCCCCCCCCCCAACCTTTGCCATGAGAGACTAGTGCACTAATCAATTTGCCATTCAGATACATGTACATATAAACAGACTCTTTAATGTGTGTAAATTAGCTGAACACTGTTTAATATGCATACAATTATTTGTGTCAACGTACAGTTCACTGTGTGCCATCATCTTCTCCTGCCTCACAGGCCATGCCAGCTGGAGGCTGACCTCTACGATGCTGTCTCCTGCTCTCGCAGTGCAACATGGCCATGCCAAATATTGTGCATCCTTTGATTCTGCCCACCAAACTGTATCATACATCAAACTGTATTCCCCTTCTTCTCTTCTATTCAACTTTTCTGTCAGGTATCTCTCTTGGCATATTATTATGTCTCTTAATATGATCAAAATATTTTAATTACCTGGGTTTTTTTTTTATTATTTCCTTATTTCAAAGTCTTCTGTTTTAGTTCTTGTTCTGGCTCACATTTCAAAGGCCTCAGTTTTATTTTCCATTTCCCTATTTAATGTCCACATATTTCCACCACTTAGGAATGTGGAGTCCACCACTCATGAATGTGGAGTTCTTCTATCTCCCTGGAACTGTAAGCAGAAGTCTTTTGCAGCCGATATGGTGAAGGTGGCGAGGCACAACATTATGTCAAATTGAGAACGGGGTAAGGTATCTCTTTTTTTAAGCCGGTGAATGAGCTAAAAAGTAGTGGGCGTACAATGCTTCTTTGGCCACAGGAACTACAGCAATCCCTGCCATGTTCACCAGGTTGAACCTGTTACTAAGGGTACCGATGGAGAACTGGGCCAGGGATTTGGCTGGTTGTGGTTTGACAACCCTCACACTAGCATGTCAGCCATGCTTTGCTGAGTGCCAAATAGGACAACACCTCCACATTCCTCCCATAGTGTGGAGTAAGCATAACATGTTATGGAAAACGATCATCTTCAGTCTGCTGAAAGAGCTTTCAGTTCATTTTCCTTCTACTTCTGCTCATTTCGACTTCCCACTTTCCATCATCCTCAGTTATCTTATGTCCTAGATACCCGAGATACTACGATTTATTAAAATTTTTATCCTTTTACTTTTAACATTTACACATGGTTTTAACTCTTTCCTGCTGATTACCATAATTTCTGTCTTTTTTAAAAAAATGTACTTATTTCAGCCTATATTTTTGGCACTGCATTAGTACCGCGTTAATAAGTGTACAATTACTTTTAAAGAAGTGTATAACAATGTTACAGTGACACATTCAAACAAATTACTCACCTTTCCTGCCAAGTAAACCATGTTTGTGTCAGGATCATAAAAGATAAACATGACGCCATTACTGGAGTCAATCTCTTCCATCACAATAGAAGCGTTTAGGTCATTCTGAAGGATAAGAAAAAAGAAAGGGGGAAAAAAAAACCCATGTCCGTCAACACAAACTATCAGCCATATCTTGGTTTAAATTTAACTAAATGTGACAGCAAGAATGAAGAACTATTAATACTGTAGATTCTCTGCCTGAAGTTTGAGAGTTCTGCCTCACTCCTTTGTGATACCTCTCCAATTCATCGGCATTCTTTTTGGTACTATGGAATATGCGCATATGCAGAGACTCTCCTACACAGATGGATATTAGAGCATTTGTAAATTATCCAAAGTTCATTCGTTCATTCAATTAAATGTGAGAAACTGAGAGTTTCTTGTTTTTTTTTTTTTCCTAAAGAAGAGTTGACTTTTATTTTTTCGATCCCCTGGTTTATAAATTTTTACTCTTTATCCCTCATGCCAGGTAGTGAAATGTGCACGTAACGGAGCAGATTTAAATTTTGGTATTGTACAAAGCCTGAAACAGTTACTAAAGAGATGCAGCAATGTCTGGAACCCACAAAAATGAATAATGTTAAGGACATCATGGACAGCAAGAAAATAAAATGAAGAAATTTTGAGAGAGACTGATTCTAGAAGACAAATTATTACAACAGTCAAGAGAAGACAAGTCTAAATTTGAAGGACATGTCATGAGAAAATGCAAACTGGAACACATCATGACAACAGGAAACTCTGAGGGGAAAAGAGGCCAAGGTAGACCAAGAGAGAACATCCTGAATGGATTAGCAAGATGGCATGGAAAGAGGACATCAGAACTCATAGAGGCAACACACAAAAAGAGAGTTGTGGAGAGATATGACTGCAAACACTAGTAAGCATGGCACTTAATAGATAGATGGATAGATAGATCATGTTCTAAGGCAACTCATAGCAATTTGGATGAATTGGAAGAGAATTCAATTGTGCAAAATATAAACAACCTGGGTAATGAAATGGGATGATGAAAGGATATGAAATACAAAGATGATCAGAAATAGCTACACTGTGAGAAACTTGGTTGTGGTTATATTGAAGAAAGGACAACTATGGTAAAACTGGTTCTAGTAATGAAAATAGATGGGTGTATGGTTCAGTTTTACGAAAAGAAAGAAAGAGTGAGGAAAGTGAGCAGAAAGCAAGATGAGTACACATAAATGAAGGACATACAATAATCCAATATTTCACCAAAAGCGTTTTTCAAAAGATCACATATAAAAACAACACAACAGATAAAAGCACACAAAAAATTGATACAAAATATACAGAACTTAGCCTTTTAGCTTCCTCCTTCAAAGAAAGTTTAGTACTTCTAATCACCAGTGTTAAATCATCTTGCCTTCAAAGGATTATTGTAGTGGGCCGGCTAGCGTAGTGGTTAGAGCACTCGTCTAGCAACCAAATGGTCGAGGGTTCGAATCCCCAGCTGAGCGGGATTTTTTTTCCGACCAATACGGCCCTGAGGTCGACCCAGCCTCGTAAAATGGGTACCAGAGAAAATCTGGGAAGTAAAGGCAGCGAGGAAAGGAACTGGTCACCCTACCTCACACGCTGATGACCCAGCATAATGAGGTCTCTAACGCTTCACCCCCTACGGCATTTGAAATGCTATGGGACTATCTTTACTTTTACTTCAAAGTTTCAATATCAGGAACTGGTATCTTTGTCCTTAGTATACCCCCCCCCCCCCCCACATGAAAAAGGTCAAGATGGGTAATGTCTGGTGAGCATGGCATTTCATGCTGGACTTTCTTACAAGTAGGAGGCTAAAAGGCTAAGTCTATATATTTTTCATCCATTTTTCGTGTTTTTATCTGATGTGTTGTTTTTGTATGTGATCCTTGAAAAAAAGCTTTTGCCAAAATATTGGATTGTTGTATGTCTTTCACTTATATGTACTCATCTTGCTTCCTGCCATTCTTGTTTCTGCCCACTTTCTTCATTCCATCTATCTTTTTGTAAAACTAAGCCATACACCCATCTATTTTCATTATTATTTTGACTATATTAAAAAACTGTGATGACCTTCCTGTATAAATCTCAGAGGTAATTTCCCAGACAGACACCAGATACCCATTTTGCATCCAGGATGACTCTAACCAGACAGTTCAGGGACTCTCGAGTGTCTCAACAAAAATTCTCACATTACTACAACTATGCATCTAAGCTTTTCAATATCTTTCATATTTTTAGTATGAATCAGTTTTCTCATTGGATTTCTTTGTTCCTTTGGAAGTCACCAAAGTCTGTTTTCAGCCACAAAATGCACATACACTGGCTGCTGCAGCTCTCACTATACTTATCAGAAACCAGCAGCAAAAATTTTCTGTAACTGTAAATATATTGTAGCTCTGTACAGCAACAATGAGGGGCACTTGTCTGAACGTTTTGGCTGAATCACTGCAAAGTCCAGGGTTCCTTCCTGTCAGGGGTAAGTTTTAAAAGCCCGAGTCCATGTACACAGGCTATTCGAACTTTGTGTGACCTACATTTCTGTGGCCTTTGACCCCATGCCACTAACATAGCCAACGAATAATACTTCCATTTGGAGAAGGTATTTCAAGTGAATTTCTTTAGCTCTGTTCCCTAATCCCTGCTCCTGAGTCGAGCCAGGACGGACAGTGGGGGCAGGGTCCTAACTGAATTCGGGGTGTGACGTTTACTCCTTCCAGGACAGATAGTCGAGCCAGGGTCCTAACCGAATTCAGGGTGTAATGTTTACTCCATCCGGGACAAACGATCAGTGGACATGCGAAATTGCTAGTTTTTCTAAAAGTTAAAAGTATAATTATTCTTATTAAAGACAAATAAATAGTGTCATAATCTAAAGTACAACTTTAAAATGTAAACCAAAAAAAAAAAAAACTTCGCCACTAGTGAGGCTCGAACCCATAACCCCTATATTAAGAAACTCATGCTCTACCAACTGAGGTAGCTGTACGGTTGAAAGCTTTCTCATTTTGTAGTATATACTCCTAATCTGTTATTCATGGTAGTGCAAAGGTCAGTGGACATGCGCAGTGGCTTGAGTTCGATGTGCCAATAGACACTTCTGTTAAAAAACCCAACCTGCATACTCTGTGGTGGCTGCCTATAAGATAGAGGCCTTAATCCATCAACCTCAAGAACCCACCAGTCACACTCCCTGGTATATATAAATATTGCCCACTCAGGCACAGGTCCTGGTCAGACCCCCCCCCCCCACCCACCACAAGAGCAGCTCTATGGTGATGTAGAGAACCTGATACAAACTGTCACTTTTGTGAATGATACTGATGTTGATGTCTGAGCAAACAGCCAAGAAAGCGTACATAAGCTGTAACTTTATAGTTATAACTGTCTGATTTGTTTGGACACTCCCATACCTGCTCAGCCACCCATTCTAACACCTCGGAAGTGTCTAATCTCTGTGGTAGATTTTTCCTGAGCAGTGGTTATCTGGACTATTGTTTTTTGTGATTTCCAACTGCCGTGGGATTTTTAACATGCGTGACAATGTACACAGACATTCAATCCCACTGCCTAGAGACCAGGGAAATTTTGTGCTGGAAGATTCATGAGAAAAAAAAAAAAAAAACCCAACCTTGCCACATCTGGCAAAAAAGTTAATACTGGGAATTCTTCTTCTTCTTCGTTCGCATTGTCTGTCTATACCTGCAGTCCTGTCTCTTGGATAAATTTCACTGTTTTTTGTAATTCATGTATGGAACCGTAGAGCTTATCTTCTTTAGTGGTTTCACTGGGCCAGTAATTATTTCTCAGTGTTTCATAGTTGGTGCAGTTCTGGAGGATATGTTCCACAGTTTGGGGCACCTGGGCACATGTACATAGATTAGTAGTACCAACCGTAAACTTTGTATACATAGGACTTCGGAGTCGGCTGTGTCCTGTTCGGAGACGGAAGATGGTGACTTGTTCCTTTCTGTTTAGCATGTAATAGTCATCATGTGGTGGTGTTTGTGGCTTCCTGTAGGTTTTTATCATGCTTTTCTTCTGATTATAGGTGATTGGTATGTCTGGTTGCTCCATTTCAGTGCCCTCTTTGGCCAGATGGTCAGCTTTCTCATTGCCTGGTATCCCACAGTGAGAGGGAATCCATTGCAAAGTGACTCCATGTTGTAAGCCAATTTTTGACAAGGCATCCTTAAGGTCTGGTAGTTTGTTGCACTGAAGAGCTTCCAGTACTGATCTTGCATCTGTGAGAATTACTACAGGACATGTATCAATTCTGGAGTCTGATAGTTTTTCAAGTGGGAATTAGTATAGCCTTGTGTATCAGAAGGGACTGGAACTCATGACCTCCAACGCCACAGGCAAATGTCTAACCCTGCCCCCCCACCCCCAAGACCACACAATATTACACTCACACTACTTACCTCATCCCACAATGCATACTGCCTCTCACTCATCTTAGAGAAACCTGTTGAGAAGATCTGACCATTCTTCAGGTAGGCACACTGGGCTGGTTTTGATCCCATGTGTCCTTTACCTTCCTGAAAAAATGAACAGTAATAGGAGACGATTTTTTTTTTCACATAAATCACTCTGTTCATCTGATCTGTGCAGCAGTAAATGTGCTACTTATAATTGTCAGCTCTGGATGCTTGTAGATAGTGATGGTTCTCCATATTTCTATGAGATCTTGGTTTCTTGTGTCAGAGAGTGAAATATGGTGACAGTTCTCCATGTTTATTTGAGGTAAGAGCTCTTGACTACTCATGCCAAAGTGAATGGATCTATGGATCTCTGAGCTTAAAGCTCTTGGTTACTCATGCCAATGTAAAGAACTTAACTTTTCTTTTCTCATTTTTCATTTGTATAAGTTGCTTTGAACTATGTAAAGTTCATTTACCTTTTGGGCATTTAAGCTGCCTAGATGATTCCTCATTATTATAGTGCCTGCAGTTTCAGTTGTGGCTACTTCTAGATATTTGTTTAAGGCAGTAACCTAATGGTTTTAAGTATTAGACGAAACTATGAGTAAAACTGCTTGCAGGACACCCTACAGTTTAAAACTGTCTATATTCCAAGGTTGAATGATTATGAAGGACAGCCAGGTTCTTCACCTAACTCTTCCCGTGCCCCAGAAAAAAACGCGGATGTTCCCATCCATGCCACACAAAAAATGCAGGTCTTGATATGTATAGGGGGTATAGTTGTAAAAGTGAAGGTACAAAGTATTTCCACTTTAAAAGTATACATATTATGCATGAAAATAGCTGTAAATGTAAGAAGATTTCATAAATTAAGAGATTTTTTAGGAAAAAAGAAGTAGTGTGATGATTTTAGATGATAACTGTGTAGTGCTTACCATCAGCGATGCCTAGATGTACAATGTTTACCATCTGCGACTTCCAGATCTACTTAAATTTTTGTCCAATCTCGTCATGTGGCATTCTCACTAAAATAATGTCCGAAATAACCATCAAACTACTTCTCCAGTTCATTTAATAGGTCTAGACGTACTTGGGGTACATTCAGGAACAGTGGTCGGGTCATAGGACATGTCCTTATGCCTCCGAAATCACAATAAATACTGAAATTTCTCCGTTAATTCATCGATTTTGCTCGGTTGTTAGCCACGCTTTTTGATTGAACTATGAAAGGTCACCAGACATGCGCAGATAAATTGTGTACAATAAAAAGTTTTACAATAGTTTTATGTTGCAACAAAACAAAATCGCTATAACGACAATGGCAGTCACTAGACTAACAGGAAGTTATCACAATATCGACAATGGCAGTAGAAGAGTTAAACAGCATCAGCTTCCAAGAGCTTTTATCTCACAGTCGCAGGGGATTCATCTCTACTTGAGGATAGTCAAAAGCCAATTCAGTAAGCCCTTACAACTTGAATATGCACTTTCATGCCCCCACCTTTTGGTCATCCAAGTGAGAGTTGCATTATGCTGTAATTCTTAATATGTCTGTGTCACTTTTGCACCCTGGGCCCAGTACATCTGTCTTCAGCACGCATTTCTTTCAGGTTTGCTTCTGTAGCCTTTGATTGTCCCCAACCATCCTGCAGATGGTGGTTTGAGTTGTGCTTTGTCTGACCCCCTACCCTCAGATATGTCTGGCTTGGGTGACCCTGCCGGGAGATGCTGCTCCCAACAGCACAGCTCTTTGGGTCATGGGGACACACTAGCTCTCTCACTATGTCAAGTAACAACTCACAAGAGAGACCTTTTGGCATTTACTGTAACTGTATCTTTCCAAAACACACTGATGTCTAGTTCCTTGGAGAGATAAGCCATGAGACAAAAGATGTTTACCTGTAAAACTTGCCCTGTGTGTGTGTCAAGGATCCGCAAATTCTTATCCTTGCAAGTGCACACAAAACGGCTTCCGTCGGAGTTGAAAGAGCCTGAATAGATCTGATCAGGCATGTCTATCTGCAGCACTGCCTCACCGGTCCCAACATTCCACAAGATTATGAGGTTGTCTGAGCCTGAAAAGGAAATGTAGTGAATTTAATCATCACCCAATGAAGGTGTAAGGTACTTAATAGGAACATATATGCAGAAAGCCAGATGAATACAGCCATGGATATGTGGCTAAAAATAATACCGGGTGTTACTGCAGTTTGCTTTACTATATTCTTCTTCTTCTTCTTCTGACATTTTCAGGTGTCAACTTGGATATCCTTGAAGAATGCTGCCTTTTGTCTTTAGCTGTCAAGATCAACTTTCAGTCTGTCATAGACTGGTACAGGTTACAGCCAAAAGCACCGTTTTGGTTCTTCAAATGAAGGGCAGTCCTTAGCAGGTTCTGGGTTGTCATTCTGTCAGTACCACAGGTATGACTTCTTCTCTGCTGAGCTGGTAGCAGGCATCATTCTTCTGGTGTCCTGGATGTTCTTTTTCCCATTTGTTCTTGTATTTGGCTCTCATCAGTGTTTTGGCTTCATCATATGAAAGGCCTGTGCCAACCTAGGGGAAGCTCTCCACCTCTCTCTGCCGATGTGTCAGCCTTGGCATTCCCTTGGATACTACAGTGAGATGGTATCCACTGTACCACGACTCCTGGAGAAATTTGTTGCATGATATATAGGGTCTTGTGTAGTTCTTCAAGTTCTCCATTTCCCCCACTCTGCTATTCAATACTTGCACAAACCAAAATAGGGATCACTGGAGCCAACTGAGATAAAGTTTCTGAGGAATGATTGAAACAAGCCAATGTCAACAAAAAAAAAAAAAACCAAAAAAAAAACAGAGAGAATTTATAGAGCTACAGCAAGATGATATTTAACATTTATTTAACATGTGTAAAGAAAGATATTAAAGTCTTCAAAACTTAGCAATGGAGGAGGCTGATGGGAAGAGATGCTGAGGAAGGCTGAGAGTGAAGATTATCACAATGGGGTTAACAGAATACACTGAGCTGATGGAAGGCATCAAAGATAAAGATCTATGGAAAAGCATGACCACCCCAAGTCTACTAGTATGACAGTCAGTAATGATGCCAAGTCTGATCCACTCACAGCAAAAAAAAAAAAAAACCCTTACTATATAATTTCATGGGTCTGTTGGCCTGACCATCCACATGTCACAGGCCTATTTTTCAGTTTGCATGCACATCAACCTAAACTTACTTAGCACCATGTTCATGGAAAGTGCACAAGTGTGCAATTTTTTTTTTTTTTTTTGTCATGACCAGAAAGGACTAGGTTGTATAGAACATCAGCATCCAGTGGGTTACAAAATTATCACTTGTTTTTTTTTTTTCATTAAACAGCTAATATTGTTCTGGGAGCATCAACAAATAACACTCTGGGTGTTTGTCTGAAAAAAATTAACCTTCCTGGAATCATAACAGCTGTAAGTTAAAATGATATTTTGTCATTTTTGTACCTGATGTGGTTTTAAAATGTACAGTAAAGTGAGCAGAATAACTGGTAGGTTTTATTCTGCATAAAATTTCGAATATTTACTGGCCACAAACAATAGAGACATACTTGCCCAGTGTGAACTAGAAGATGTGCATGCTATAATAGTTAAAAAAAAAAAAACACTGGAAATGAATTGGTCATATTCTCCAAAGAGACCATGGCAACATCATTAAAACATCTGTGAGATGGCAACATCATTAAAACATCTGTGAGATGGCAACATCGTTAAAACATCTGTGAGATGGCAACATCATTAAAACATCTGTGAGATGGACACCTGAGGGAAAAAGAAAGAGATGCTGACCAAATTCTCCTGCCGGAGAATTGTGGAAACAGAAATGAGTAGCATGCAGCACAGCTGGGGAACAATACAAAGGCTGGCCACAGAATGTGAGGGGGGTGGAGGGAATTTTTGTTACTGCCCTGCAAGATGCCACAGGATATCCTGGGCGGCGATTGCTTAGCCAGTTACTGGCCAAGAACATGGATAGTTTGATAGAATCTGCATATTTTTTAGGTTACAAAAAAAAAATTGCAATTTCTTTCCTTCTTCCATCATGTCTGTGCATCTGTAGCTCTATGCAAACTGTGTTTTTTTTTTAATATAAATGTAAATGTGAACAATGAGCTGTGTGAAGCATCAAGGTAATGACAATGTGTGGACAGCCAAGCATATTACCCCTGCCTTATTTTTTTTTTCCAAGGAAACCTCTAAGAAAAACCCAAGAAAAACAGCTGATACTGAGAATTAGTACAGGCTTGGCATCAGAAGGGACCACAGTATGAAAATGAACAGCAGCAAAAATTTTTTAAAAAGGCCACAAACAAGTAGGTCCAGATATTTCATTTGGCCAAGATGGCTAAATAAAACTCACCTGTGCTGAGCAAAACATTCATGGCTGTGGGATGCCAGACAAGCAGCGTAACCCTGCGCTGGTGAGATATAAGGTCCACCACAGGCTCTGTCAGACTTTCTTTCAGTCCCTCCTCTGGTATCTGCCACAGTTTGACAGTGCAGTCTTCAGAAGCACTGGCTATCACATCATCATTGTGAGGGCACCATGCAATATCCAGCACAGCCCCTTTGTGGCCAGCTACCATGGGGTGGTCAACATTAACCCTTCCAGTCTAAAATTTTCAAGGAAAATAAGTTTAATTTAACCCATAAAATTCACTATTTTTTTTTTTTTTGTCTAAGATCTGACCTAGACACAGAGGGGAAAAAAAGAGACACTACAGATACCTCTGGCAGGAGGCTTTGTTTTGCTGTTCATAATGGTGGCAATGATCTGTCCGTGACGGAGGCAATAATCTGTCCCTGATGGGGGCAATGATCTTCTCATGATGGAGGCATTGGTCAATTCAGAAAAGGGGAGGGTTGTTCTGAGCGAAGGCAATGATCTGCTCATGATAGAGGCAATGACTTGTTCATGATGGAATAACTCTGCTCAGAAAGACAGCAACTGTCTATTCAGAGAAGGGGTGATGGGTCTGCTC
Organism: Achatina immaculata; assembly: GCA_009760885.1. Classification (NCBI taxonomy): domain Eukaryota; kingdom Metazoa; phylum Mollusca; class Gastropoda; order Stylommatophora; family Achatinidae; genus Lissachatina; species Lissachatina immaculata. The sequence continues at coordinate 19,325,061 of CM019693.1, read as the reverse complement.
AAACAGCAGGAATGGATGATTCAGAGCATCACTGCTTTCTAATTCATGTGCTATCTAATCTAATATCTTTTCTTAATGACACTTAAATATAAAACTAATTTAAAGCAATATAACAAGCTTAAAAATATATACTTGTAGACATGATAATCACTGCATTAAAGCTTTGGTAACTGAAACTTTGGCGGGCTACCATGCGAGACTTATGTGACGTTTAACGGCACGGGAAGGATGTAAGAATCTAAGTTAAAAACTGAAAATGGTAGAAACAGCATTATTTTAGTAATGAAATGCTCCTCTGTTACTCATGGAGATAATAAGCAACTGAAAAATGCCCACACACTCCACTGTCTGGCACATGAGGACAACAAAAAAAAAAAAATGAGTGAAAACTCATAAACCCTGGGATTGGAAAAGTCAAAGTTAAAGCCAATGGAAAAATCAAAGTAATGAAATACATATAAAAATCTACCAATCCGATGTACACTCCATTTTATTATACACAGCTGAAACAAGGAGAATCACTTGGAGAATCGAAAGCAGATTGAGATGATTTGAAGAAAGATGCCTTTGGATAATTCTAAGAATACACTGGTGACAAACAAGGAAATAACCAAACGAACGGGCATTGAGAACATTACTAAAGACGTCAAAAGATGAAGGCGCTAATGGCTGGGCCACATACTACAAATGGAAAAACAAGACACCTTTATACCACCACCTTGACTTGGACACCTCAAGGAAAAAGAATGAGGGGCAGGCAGGCCATTAAGAACATGAAGTGACACAATACAGAAAAAACTAAAGGAAGCAAGACGGACATGGTTTAAGGCATCCCAACTTGCTCAAGATAGGACTGTTGATGCCTTAAGCTCCAATGGAAGTATAGACAACTGATGATGATGATGAATGAAATATATAATTAGACTTTGATACTTTGTACAAAACAGCTGGGAAGACAAAAAAAAAAAAAAAGTTACATTTTAAGTTTTCCCAAAAGATAACCATAAACATTTTCCATTCTTTAATTCATGGTGAATCTTTTCTCTTTAGTTTCCACTCTTTTTTTTTTGCCTTGTACGTCTTGAATAAATAACACAAAGGCTGAAATATAAAGATACTGTACTGACTACTAAGATAAAGCTGTTCCCATCTCCCTATCTTTTTAAGATTTTATGTACCTTATTTGTGTGTGTGTGTGGTTTAGCTGCTGCAACTGGAGAGAGGTCTCAAATTCATAGAACTGAACTGAATGTGATATCCCATTTCCTCTTTGCCACCTGACTAAAGAGTCAAGTTCAGCTTAATGCAGTGTTTATCACTTAAAGAGGCAGATACTCTTTGTCTCTGAAAGCAATTCTCCTAAAACACAGAGTACAGAGTACTCATATTTTTACAGCTGGGTTACCTAGAGCACTAGAGCAGAGGTTCCCAACCTACGGTCTGCAGACCGTGACAGGGCATTATCAGGCAGTCTGCAGCCAAGTCATGGAACTGGTATTAAGTATTATTTATTGAAAAGTAAAGTAAAAAAAAGTAAAGGTAATCCTGTCATGCCTTAGAGGCACATAGAGATATGGTGTTAGTGCCCATATTTTCCTTGACCTGTGAGCACATTAGAGGGTGATATGGTCAGTATCATGCCTGGCCGCCTTTCCTTCCCTAACTTCAGAAGAAGTTGGGTACCCATTTCTATAGCTGGGTGACTGTGGCACCGCCGGCCGGATTCGAACCCCCGACCTTCACCATGAGAGACCAGTGCACTAACCACTGTGCCATTCAGACACCCATTATTGAATAAAAACAATTAATGGTTCATAAAGGTAAAGGTAATCCTGTTATGCCTTAAAGGCATGTAGGGGCTATGGTGTTAGTGCCCATGTTTCCCTTGACCTGTCAGCACACTACAGGGTGATGTCATCAGCATCATGCCTGTCCACCACTCCTTCCCTAGTTTCAGAAGAAGTCAGGTACCCATTTCACCCAGTTAGGTGACTGAGACGCCTCTGGCAGATTCAAACCGACCTTCACATGAAAGACTAGTGCTAAGTGTTCATGTGATAGATAAAAGGGATGGCGACTGCAGTAAAACTGGTTTAAATAAAAAAAGATAGACAGAGGTGTATGGTGCAGATTTACAAAGTGAGGGAGGGAGTGAGTAAGGTGAGAAAAAAATGAATAGAAAGTATGAGAATGTATAAATGAAAAACAAAAAACATCCAATACACATTCAGATAAGTTCTTCGTTTTTTTTTTGTCTCACACATGTAATCCTCAAAAAAGGCCCACGCTGAAATATTGGATGTTGTATGTTTTTCATTTATACATTCTTATACTTTCTATTCATTTTTTTCTCACCTTACTCACTCCCTCCCTCACTCTGTAAAACTGCACCATACACCACTATCTACCTAAGTGTTCATGGCATTGCAATACTACATATAAGATGGTGGTCTACAACCAGGACACCAAAAAAAAAGGTTGGGAACAACTAAATTTGATGACTAGAACCCATGTGAAACCATATGCCTATCAATTCGGCCACTCCCACTTAACAATAGCTGTCATTCCTTGAAAAATGGAACTACCAAAACATGACTCATGTCATGATCACTTTCAGTCCAATATTTATAAACAATACAAAACAATATACAAATATATATTTTTTTTAAAATGACATCATACCTTTCCCAGCGGCAACACTAAAAAGGATCCACCCCCTGCAGCTTCAGTGATTACAGCAACGTACTTTGGATTTACTGCACAGTACGTGGACTCCCAAGACGTTCTGGTAACCCTAATTGCGTCATAGCATTGATCCTTTTTCAGCGCTTGACCAAAGACGTGCCGAAACTTACTCTTCCTCATAAACGCCATTGTTCTGAAAATAAAATTGTTGCTGTGTTTAGTGCGGATATATCTGGGCTGGACAGATTGAGTTCCTGATCGTGTCTCTGACAGAATGACTCATAGGCATTCATTAATTCAGAAGGACTGGCGCTAAATCAATAGTAAAGTCTCCCCTACTCTGCTGCGCTCCTGACTTTGTGGTGTTCTGTACTTGGCGGAATACAGTCGCTGTAGACATAGTTAACTGGGAGTTTGTCACTGCCCTACCAATCAAACAACGTCATTGGCACAAGAGTTTATTTCATAAACTGCATACAAAACGTTTTCTAACTTTCACTGATTGAAGCTCTAATGTAAATTCCCTTCCTGTATTGTGTATACGCCTCGCTCGATTGGTATTTCTCAACACTCAAAAATGTGGCAACACTACAGGTCAACTGCATAAAATTACAAAAACACCTCCAGCAACTGAATTAATCAACTTTGTTTTATACAAAAGGCACTTACCTTGTTTATTTTCACGTAATTTTTGCGAAAAAAAGAAACAATGTTATAGTGAGCATGAATCTTCCTAAGACAAAAAAAAAAGTATAGCAGA